>OY856409.1:175461323-176682573 GCA_963693085.1 Alisma plantago-aquatica
ACTTTGATATTATTTGGGGGAGATCATTATACATGCAAGGTTCTCAAATTATATCTAGATTACCAAACCAAACAATAAGGTCAATTCCATTAGAATATACCCTACACTACTAGTAGAAGACTAGGGTTAGGTGTAATTCTAATGGGATTAGCCAAATCTAGGTTTCTAGAGTAAGTGATAGTGAGAAATTGAGGGTTGAGGGTAGAGATGGGAGTAGAGATGAGGGTATTTGACCCCATGCCACTAGCCACTCTAGCCTTTAGAAGGTCCTAGGCAATTACATCACTCTCACTTACACTAGCTACTTAAATATCACACTCACTTGTAGAAGGAGGGATGTGTATGTAGGAACAAAGGGGCTAGCTAGGGATCCACTAATTGGACCTAGGAGCCAATCCTAAGATTGCCACATACACTCCGATTCCTCCTAGAAGCTAAGTGTCATTAAACATCTCAAAGCAAGCAATCCATGTTATAAGCACAAACCACATGCAATAAAATAGGAAATGAGATAGAAGCAAGATGCAAACATCATAGATAGAAATTGAGTTCATTACAAGCAATTTCCCCCCAACATGGTATCAAAGTCAAATTTTAACCCCAAACAGCCCACCACTCGGGGCTTAGCTACACATGATCAAAGAAACTACAAAAGAGAGGGGAAGAAGAAGTAGAAACGCCATGAAGCTTGATGAAGTGGCCTTCTTCTTCACCTCCAAGCTGTTTTGGATGGCCTCCCTCCCCCAAGGGTGCAGGAGAGCATGAAAATATGGGGGGTTATGGATGAAAACCTAGAAAACTAGGTTTCCAAGGTGGGATGAGGGTGGAAATGGTGGATGATGAGCTAAAATGCAAAGGAATTGCACTAGGAGCTCAACAAAGGAAGGTGGAAGCTTGGAGCAGCTGTGGGAGAGGCTAGCCTTCATGCCCCAACCACCACCTATGTATATATAGGTGGTGGGGAGGCACTAGGGTAAGTAGGGGTAGTTTAGGAAATATAGTGTAAAAGTAGGGTAGGGTTTGTGGATCACCACGACCGTGTTGGTGTGCCACGTCCGTGGTGAGGGTAGTAGGGAACGGTTGTGGGGTGGTAGAACGGTCATGGTATGGAGGGAGTGGTAAAAAGCAAGTATGGTGGTGGCCACGGTCGTGGCTTGGTGCAGATTCCGCTAAAGGCGAACACACCAGCCAACAAGGGTGGCTAGATGCACTCCACGAGGTCGGAACACACGAGATGGGATTTTTCTTTCGATATTTATATTGTCCCTAACCAAGTCAATCACAAAGACTAAACAGGTCGCCCGCAAGTGTACGGGGTACTGTCGTAGTATAGGTGATTGGCAAGATACGGGGTCGGTTCACAGGGATAGAAGGGGCACTAGAGTTAGGTAGTGTAAGCTATGTTCCTAGTGCGGAGATTAGGGTTTGAGGGTTTTAAAAGGGTTTGATGGTTGATTATGCTAATTGAACAAGTAAGAAAAGCAAGATTAAACCTAAGCTATCTTGAACAAGCAAACTAGCAAACTAAGTTAACAAACTAGCTAAGTAAGGGAAGAGCAAGATACACTAGACCAAACAAGCAATAAGAAATTGAGAAGCTAAGTTAACCACTAACAAGAGAAAAGGCCTAAATTAACACTAGAGAACAGAGCTAAGCAATTCACTAAGTTAAGCTAAAGCAATTAAATTAGGCTAGCATTAACAAGCCAGCAAAGAAGTTTGTGTTTTAACAAGTTGATTAGGGTAGGTGGGCCGTTTGGGGGATGTAACTTTGATATTAGTTGGGGGAGATCATTAGACATGCAAGGTTCTCAAATTATATCTAGATTACCAAACCAAACAATAAGGTCAATGCCATTAGAATATACCCTACACTAGTAGTAGAAGACTAGGGTTAGGTGTAATTCTAAAGGGATTAGCTAAATCTTGGTTTCTAGAGTAAGTGATAGTGAGCAATTGAGGGTTGAGGGTAGAGATGGGAGTAGAGATGAGGGTATTTGACCCCATGTCACTAGCCACTCTAGCCTTTAGAAGGCCCTAGGTATTTACATCACTCTCACTTACACTAGCTACTTAAATCTCACACTCACTTGTAGAAGGAGGGATGTGTATGTAGGAACAAAGGGGGCTAGCTAGGGATCCACTAATTGGACCTAGCAGCCAATCCTAAGATTGCCACGAACACTCCAATTCCTCCTAGAAGTTAAGTGTCATCAAACATCTCAAAGCAAGCAATCCATGTTATAAGCACAAACCACATGCAATAAAATAGGAAATGAGATAGAAGCAAGAGGCAATCATCATAGATAGAAATTGAGTTCATTATAAGCAATTTTCCCCCGACATGGTATCAAAGTCACATTTTAACCCCAAACAGCCCACCACTAGGGGCTTAGCTACACATGATCAAAGAAACTACAAAAGAGAGGGGAAGAAGAAGTAGAAACGCCATGAAGCTTGATGAAGTGACCTTCTTCTTCACCTCCAAGCTTCTGTGGACAACCTCCCTCCTCCAAGGGTGCATGGGAGCATGAAAATATGGGGGGTTATGGATGAAAACCTAGAAAACTAGGTTTCTAAGGTGGGATGAGGGTGGAAATGGTGGATGACGAGCTAAAATGCAAAGGAATTGCACTAGGAGCTCAAGGAAGGAAGGTGGAAGCTTGGACCAGATGTGGGAGAGGCTAGCCTTCGTGCCCCAGCCACCACCTATGTATATATATGTGGTGGGGAGGCACTAGGGTAAGTAGGGGTAGTTTAGGAAATATAGTGTAAAAGTAGGGTAGGGTTGGTGGATCACCACGGCCATGTTGGTGTGCCACGACCATGGTGAGGGTAGTAGGGAATGGTCGTGGGGTGGTAGAACAGTCGTGGTATGGAGGGAGTGGTGAAAAGGAAGTATGGTGGTGGCCACGACCATGGCGGGGTGCCACGGTCGTGGTGGGTGAGAGGCACCACAGCTGTGTTGGATAACACGGCCATTTTGGAGGAGGATGATGTGGTCGTGGCACAGCAACACGGGCATTTTGTTCTTCAGAGGCCACGGTTGTGGCAGAGGGCCACAGTCATGGCGATTTGGGGTGACAACCTGTTGAATCTTCACAATAAAACCACGACCGTGGTGGGTAGCCACGGCCATCTTCAACTCTTCTGGCCATGACCGTGTTTCATGGCCACGGTCGTGGCCGTTGGGTGCAAATTCCCTGTTGTCACTATTGATTCCTCACAATAAATGCACGACTGTGGGGGTACTCCCACGGCCGTGTTGTGGTCTTCTTCAGTTGATTGTCTTTCAAACTTCATCATTTGTGGATGTCTTTGCTTGATGATGACCCTTGGCCATTAGAGGTAGGTTGAGGGAGATTTTGGGGCCTTCCTTGGACCCCTCCATGAGTGGAGAAGCCCTAGAATTCCTTCTTTCTCTGTCTTCCATCTAATGCATGGTCCAAGTACTTGAAAATAGTGCAAAGAACATCCATAAGTGCATTTGGCAGTGATAAACATATTAGGGGAAAAAAGCTTGTAATCTACATGTTTAGATGTGATTTAAGTACAACATGGCACAGGATGGAGCCCTAAAATAGGGCTACATCACCACTCCAAACTTAAAACATACTTGTCCTCAAGTATGCTCCAACTCAATCTCTCTTTTCAAATTCTTTTCAACAAAAACCAATGACAATTGCAAAGCAACAGATAATTATTGAATACATGGTCTTGGGAGTGACTAAGTGCATGTGTTTCACATATCTCCTCTCCTCTTTCACAAATCATTCATGAACTGAGCACTGAGCATACAAACTTCAAATATAAAGCATAGAAACACAAGTTGTCCATATGTCCTTCTTGTCATTCCGGGTAAACCGTTTCATGTTGGTGTTAATCACAGGTGACCAGGAGTGTTGTTTCACTTTCATGCATTCACTCTTATGCTGCAAACCACACTAGATGACTCACTTGGCTGTGGAAAGGGTAAAGTGAGCTAGATTTAATGTTTTCTAGCTCGATGGGTATGAAAGAGGAAGAAAGGATTGCGGTAACATTTGGAGTGCTTTTACACACTCATCTTTTCTTTATTTGAATGCTCTTAAACATGAGCATCCTTTTATTTCATTTTTTTTCTTTTCATTTTCTTTTCCCTTGGTGTAGATAGGGCATAAAGTGGATGGAGTGAAGCGGGGAGATTGAGATGTGGCCACCCTAAACTTTTGTGGGTGGCCACGACTGATATGTGTGCTTTTGGCATCTTTTCATGAGGCGGAGAGGTATGGAATTGGTGAAAGAATGGTCAGATCAAAGAGGGGTCATCAGTGTAGTTTCCAACATAAGATTTCCTGCATGAAAGCTAATTCAACACTTCACCAAATGATATCACAGCACATGATAGAATCAACATAACATTCATATTTCTACCAAGTGATTCCATTGGCCTTAAGCACTTGTAGCTTGCTCAACTCATGATTCAACCAAAACATTCACAAACTTAAGAGATGTGTTACACATGTAAAAAGTCAACAAACAAGACCATAAAGCAATAAGATCTAAGAAAGTAGCATGCATTTGTCACAATATCAAAACATTTTATTTCAAACAGTGGAGATTAAGTCAAAACAAACTTTTAGAGCAAGAACATTCAAGTTTGGGCAAAATTGGCCAAAATGGTGCCAATTTGCACTAAATCACATCTAAACCTACTTTAGGGGAATTTAAAGCATAAAGCAGCAAATCCTACTTAAAATGCACAATAAACTACAAAAACTACATGAAGATGCAATGCATGGTATGGAAGTGCAAAAAGATCAAAAATTTTGAAAAATTACACAAAAATGCAAGAAGTCAACTACATGCCATGCAAAGATGCAATGAACAGAGCAGTAACAAGAAAACTAAACTAAATGGCAAAGGTGGAACAAAATGATAATAAGAGAGAGATAGGGTGGTGCATACCGCCCTACCCACCCCAAACTTTAGAATCATGTTGTCCTCAACATGAAACTATAGCTTAGGGTAGATAGGGGAAGTATCTTGACTGTGGTGGCTGATCTGGCATCTGCGGAGGATCTGGAGGAGGAGCTGAGGATGGAGTTGAGCCTGGTGGAGGACGCTAGTAGTAATGCCCCCAGTAGTCCTCCTAGGGTGGAGGGTACGTCTCGGGATATCCAACTAAGCCTCCCCAAAAATCTCCACCCCATTCGGGGTTTCGTGTTGCCTGGGCATGGTTGTAGTGATACAAGTGGTTGATTTGATGGTACATCTGTTGTTGATCTTGCGACATGTATTGTTGGATAAGCTGCATATCACTTTGGGTCTTCTGAATACCCTCATAGTGCACCTGGATGGTTGCCATGTCATAGGCGTTCCTTGAGGGCTGCTGCAGCTGGGATGTCCCTTCCTCCCTCCTTCTTGTCCTGTAGGGCTATCTTTGCTCTTCATTTTCTTGTCCCTGCCCTTGCACATTAGTTTCATCTATGTCTTCCTATGCGGTAGTGGTTTCCCTTGTATATGTCTCCCTCGGGTGTTCTTGCTGCATTTCAATAATTTATCCTTCAAATTGTAGAAAACTCCCAACACAGATAGCAGAGGAACCATGTGGTATGGTAGCTTGAGTTCCATATCCGGCACACTACTTGTAAGATAGATCATTCTTTTCTTCTTTATTTTAATAGTGTGCGAGCGCATCAGATAGCTGAGGTCAACAAAATTTGCCTCACATGCGTCTTGAAACCTAGAGAGATCATAACCTAAAGCTAGTGCAATTGAAGTCACAAACCCTCCCATAACAAATGCCTTTGTGCTCTTGTAGGGTATGGACTTCATATGATCGATAAGTAGCACTCCCAGGTCAATATACCTCTTGTGGTTCATAGCTATCAAGACAAACATGTACTTTTGGGAAATGGTGCCTTGATTGTCGTATCTCCCCACAATCATATTTGCCAGGAGCTTCTACACATAACGTATAATGGGGTTGCTTATGGCGGCAGTTTTGGATCTACCGACATAGTAGTCCTCACTGCCCGTAAATATCTTCCAATAATGTGTATAGCCAAAACTCACCTCTCTCTCTAACAAGCCGTCATCCATCTTCACGACTTGTTTAGGGCTAGTGGCAAAGATACTATTCAGGTCAGTAGAGGTGAGGGTGTGCATGTTGCCCATCATGGGGAATTTGATTGCATCACACCCTCTCTCTTTTGTCCTTTCAACTATGGCAAAGAACTCTCAGGTCAAAGTGAGGTATGTAGGTTGGGGTATGAAAAGAATATCCCACAACCCAATTCTCCTCAAGTGCCTTTCCACTGCTTCTTTAATCCCAAGATCATAAATAGTCTTCTCACTACCATACCTAGAGGTGACGACTCACCTTGCCATGCATTCTGGGTAGATGAGATTGAATTTTCTCTGCATGTGTCCTCTACCATAGGACACCCCTTCCAGTGCTTTGCCTAGGGTCTTTTGTCTATCCGCCTCTAGTTGTTCCAGCACATCATCTCCCTCAGACTCAAGCTCCATTTCTCCCTCCTCGCTTTCTTCTTCTTCTTCCTCCATTCTATATGATTGTGACCCTGAACTAGTGTCGAGGTTATACCAGTGAGCCAATTGCTCTTCATCTTGCTGTAGTTGCCGTGAGGGTTGTGGCTGCACACCACGGCCCGCCACTGCATGTGATGTCGAATGGTGGGCTGGTGTGGGCTTTGGCGGCAGCTTGGATGAGGATGGTTATGCCTTAGATCTTTGATTTCTTTTTGCAGCTACCGACTCGATCTCATCGATTAGGTCGTCCAAATCGGCTCCCACGGACTCCTCCCCTTCTTCTTATTCTTCCCCCTCATATGTAGCGTCAGGGATATGGTGGCTATCAGATGAGCGAAAATGTGATCCGCTTACCCATTGCGAATGGCGGAGGGATTGGTAGGTGAAAGTGGTTGGCAAAGGGGTATGGGAGGGTATGGAAGTTTTGGAGGAGGTGTTTTTGGAACGCCGCTTCCCTCCGGTGAGGATATTCGTCCCCTTTGTGATGACTTTTCCAATCTTTTTCATGATGGGTTGTGGAGGTGGAGGTGATTTTCAGATATTGATGTAGAGAGTGGTATGGATGTGGATTTGTGGGTGGAATGGAAGGATAGCGATGTATGGATGGTGGAAATGTGGTTTGTTGTGGATTTGGGCAAAAAATTTAGGGTTTAGGTGGAGGTTTTGTGGAGGGGGGCTGTTGGGTGGATTGGAGATGGAGGGGCCTTCCTTGGACCCCTCCACGAGTGGAGAAGACCTAGAATTCCTTCTTTCTATGTCTTCCATCTAATGCATGGTCCAAGTACCTGAAAACAGTGCAAAGAACATCCATAAGTGCATTTGGCAGTGATAAACATATTAGGGGCAAAAAGCTTGTAATCTACATGTTTAGATGTGATTTAAGTACAACATGGCACAGGATGGAGCCCTAAAATAGGGCTACATCAGGGACCAGTCCAGTGCCTATAAATAGGACCAGTAGGGTCCCCATTTGAGGCATCAGTTCCAGGACGCTGACAGGCTGCCTGTACACAGGTCCGATCCAGATCCAGTTCCTTCCACGCCAGTTTCACTCCACCTACTGCCCGTGCTGAAATCAAGGAGACTGAGAAGAGAAGGAAGACGGAGAGAGAGAGAGTCTGTCTGATCTGTCTTGGCATCTCCCATTCTACGTCCAAATCTTCTCTGATATGACGTACAAGACCACATCATATTCATCGAGATGCGACTACCTTCTACACCGTGCTCATGGTGGATTTCTCTCTCTTTCTTATTCTTCTTATTTCTCGCATCATGAGCGAGTAGTTCCTTTTCGTTGGGGTGTGGGGACTAGCCCCACTACCCTTGAAAGCATGTTCTTTTGTTAAACTTTCCATGGCAATGTATATAACTTTCATTTCATTGTTAATCATTATGTTCGTAGTTAGATTAATTGCTTGCTTTCATCTTTGTTCTTCCTATGTTGTGAGAACTTCTATATGTAGGATTGAATGTCATTTAACAAGTCGACTCCCAAACTAGAAATAGAATGGGATTCCTTGGGGTCGTAAGTGTATGATATGCGAGGGGATGAGCCATCTAGCCCGTGGTGATGCTTCTGTGCACCTAACGCCTGTATAGGGGGTTCACAGCCTTAGTTGGATTTTTTATATTCTTATTAATCATCGATTTTTGCTAATATATTAATCACCTACTTGCTTATCGATAAACACAGTTGACTCCCAAACTAGAAATAGAATGGGATTTCTTTGAGGTCGTAAGTGTATGATCCACAAGGGGACGAGCCATCTAGCCTTCGATGATGCTTCTGTGTGTGTAATGCCTGTATAGGGGGCCCACAACCTTCATTGGATTTATGTATCTTCGGAGCCGTAAGTAAGTGATCTGGATGGTGACAAGACGTCTGATGCCTAAGGTGATGCTTATGCAAACCTAACGCCAATATGGGGAGTTTTGCAGCATCTCTATTTGGATCGTTATATCTTGTCTGGATTGTTTGCAATTGAATGTGTTTGTATGTGTAGTGGTTGTTAAACCCGATACCATCCTAGTGATTCCATATCATTGATCTAGATCCAACTTTAATTCCGCTCTTTACTTCCTTGAAATTAGTTTAATTAATCTCAAATCAACCTATCGTTCTAAATATTAGTGTTATTTGAACTAGATTCATCTGACAAGATTCTTAAAAATGTTGTCCTTTGGGTTCGATCCTTAACTATACTGTGATAAGATTTATCCGCTTGCGTGTGGTATTATTGTACATTGGTTTTGGTAAAAGCTCGGGGATTTCAACCCCGAGTGAGTTTGTTAGTGCGATAAAATCCACGTCAAATTCTGGCGTCGTTGTTGGGGACAACGGAATCAGTTAGTTAAATCTAGTTCTTTTAAGACTAATCTAGGATTTTCTTTTTCTTTTTGAAACAATCGACCATCTACTTGAATTTGACTCTACTATGTGGTTCTCACTTTCGAAATCTTCCTATTACAGGTACAACCCAAAGCATAGTTCATGCACCGTTCGGATAGCCCCAGACTAACAGTGAGCTTTAATCCCGAGATAGACAGAACTTTTCATCATCAGATCAGAGAAAATCAAGCAAGGATGGCTTAAGAAGAAGAAGTAGCCTGAAGGGTAGCTCAAGCCATCAATGCGTAGAGAGAGAAGCTCATGCAAGAAGCTAGAGTCATAGTTCAAGAAGAAATCCTAGCGGCACAAGAAGAAGCACAAGCAGATGAACTGCAAAAGGATCTTAGAGAGTTCTCAATCCTTAAAGTTGTGAATGTTCATCATCCAGTACAACCTCCCCCCATCAATGCTGCCAATTTTGAGATTAGGGCACATTGGATCACATTGCTTCAAAACAGCCCATTCTATGGCAAACAAGGAGAGGATAGTCAGGAACATATTTTGAGGTTTATTGATCTATGTGCCATGACAACGCAAAATGGAGTATCTGATGATGCCATTCGACTCCGTCTCTTCAAGTATTCCCTTGCTGATAAAGCTATAAGTTGGTACAATTCGTTACCAAGTGAAATACCCATCACCACTTGGGAACAACTCTAAAATGTGTTTCTAGAAAAGTTCTACCCTCCATCTCTCACATATGAAACTAGAGGCCGAATAACAAATTTCACTCAAGTCCCTAGAGAAACCCTTGCTGAAGCTTGGGACAGATACAAAGAGCTTCTACGCAAATGTCCACACCATGGAATTCCTAAGAATCAACTCATCAAAATTTTCTATAGGGGTGTGGACGACAATATCAAGAGATTATTAGATTCCTCATCTGGAGGAAACTTCATGCGTTAAAATTATGACAACGCATGGAGGGTTGTAACCCTTGGAGCTGAAAATCAAGCTAATTGGGGTAGATCTGTAGATAAAGGAGTCTTGAAAGTAGCTATGGCTGAAGCTACTCCTGAGTACAAGTCTATCACTAAAACCCTAAAACTCTAAGTTGCCAAGCAAGACCATATTGAAACATCTCTTGCTGCTATTGGAAGAGGACGTTCGCCCACTTGACAACAAGAACAGATCAAGTCAGCTTCATTGTTCTGTGAAGCATGTAAAAGTACTGATCATTCCGCATTAGCATGTAATGTTCTTTATGATGTTGTTCTAATCAACGTATGTGGACAAGGAGATAATAGTCAAATGGAAAATCTTAATGTTGTTAATACCATCCCTAGTCAAAGTTACTACAATCCAAATCAGAATAGGAATCATCCAGGATTTCAGTATGGAAACCCCTCTGGAGCAGTGAACTCACATCAATTTGGTTCGAACAACCAACCACGAGGCCCACTAGGATTTCAGTATAATAAACAACAAAATTTTGGGAATCAAGGAAATTTCAAGGGAAACTTTCAGAATAGGAACTTCAATAATTATCAAAACAACTCCCAGTACCAGAGTCTTAACCAAGTTCCTTATCAACAACAAGGACAACAAGCAGGTCCATTTTCTCCTGATGACAAGTTATTAGCCATTGAAAAGATGTTGCAAACTCAGCAAACTATGATAGCTAACCAACAAGCCTAGCAGAAGGCTATTGAATCTCAACTAGCTCAACTCACAGCTAACATAAAGCCACCTACTGGAGTTTTTGCTGGCCAACCCGAGAATAATCCTAAGCATCCTGAACAATTGAAGGAAGTCACCACCAGATCAGGAAAAGACTATTCTTATCCCCCTATCAAGACACATGTGATTGTTACATATGAAGATGAACCTGTGATTGTCCAAGACTCAATAACACTGGAGTCTCAACCGAAAGAACCAGTAATTGTTGATAAGACAAACAAGGAAAGTCCTGAGAAACCTATTGATGAAGAAACTAAAACACCAGAACCTGATATCCCTGTATACAATCCTCGTATCCCTTTCCCTGCTCGTTTAAGGCAAACCAAGCTTGATACTTGGTTCAATAAGTTTAAGGAAGCTATGAAGAAACTTCATGTTGATATACCCTTTTTGGATGCGCTGGCTGAGATAATAGCTTGGACAAAATACTTAGTCACTCCTCACCAGGAAATATATAACTAAAGAATATGAGATAGTCAAGTTAGCTAAAAACACTTCGGATATCATCCAGAGTAAGATGCCAAAGAAACAGAAAGATCCATGATCTTTTGGTATTTCCTGCCATATCGACGATTCTTCATGCAAGAAAGAACTAGCAGATCTTGGTGCTAGCATCTCCATCATGCCACTCAGCCTTTGCAAAAGGCTAGGGTTTGCTGAACTTCTTCCAACTGGCATGACCATACAACTCGCAGACAATTCGATAAAACGCCCGTTAGGAATTATTGAGGATGTACCTGTCAAGGTAGGAAAAGATTCTTATGTTCCGTGTGACTTTGTCATCATGGACATAAAAGAGGACAGAAGATATCCTCTCATATTTGGATGTCCGTTCCTCGCCACTGTAAGAGCTCTAATTGATGTTGAAGTAGGAACTTTGCTTCTCAGACTTGGTAAAGAAACTCTCAAATTTAAGGCTTTTGAAAGCATGAGAATACCAAGTATGCAAGAAGAAGTTTATCTAATTGACTGCATTGAACAAATATCACTCCTCACACAAGAGGGATATGAATAAGATGATCCTTTAGAAGTGACTCTAACAAACCCCTCTACTGATAATTCCATCAGTGAACAAGATAAAGAGTGTGTTCTTGACCTTGACACTACCGAAGAAGATCCCAAAGCTACGTTTGAAGGACTCAAGGATGTGGAAGCTACTGAAGAAACATGTGAAAAACCAGAGGGCCCCGAAATGAAGCCCCTTCCTGAGGGACTGAAGTATGTGTTTCTGGACGATCTCAAGGTTTGCCCGGTTATCATAAATTCCGATCTAACAACTGAACAAGAAGATAAACTCTTGAAAGAATTAAAGGAAAGGAAAAGCCATCGACTATAAAATGAGTGACCTCACTGGGGTTAGTCAAGCGTTGTGTATGAACAAGATCCCTATGATGGAAGATCACAAGCCAACCATTGAACATCAATGAAAATTGAATCCAAATATGAAGGAGGTAGTCCGTAAAGAGGTCATTAAACTGCTCACCACTAGAATTATCTATCCAATATCAGACTCACCATGGGTGAGCCAGTGCATGTAGTCCCGAAGAAAGGTGAAACAACTGTAATACAAAATGAAAATGATGAACTCATCCCAACCCGAACAGTCACAGTGTGGAGGATGTGCATTGATTATAGGAAGTTGAACAAGGCAACTCGAAAAGATCATTTTCCAATGCCTTTTCTTGATCAAGTATTAGAGTGGCTGGCTCATCAAGAATACTTCTATTATCTCGATGGTTACTCTAGATTCTACCAAATACCTATACATCCATATGACCAGGAGAAAACCACTTTCACCTGCCCATTCGGAACATACGCATTCAGAAGAATGTTGTTCGGCCTCTGCAATGCACCTGCAACTTTCCAGTGTTGCATGGCTGCCATATTTCCCGATCTCACCGAAACCATTATGGAAGTTTTCATGGATGATTTTTCTGTATACGGAGATTCATTCGATTCATGTCTAAAACACCTCTCCCTGGTCCTCAAACAATGTGAAGAAGCACATCTTGTGCTGAATTGGGAGAAGTGTCATTTCATGGTAAAGGAAGGCATTGTCCTCGGACATAGGGTCAGTAATTGAGGTATTGAAATAGATAAGGCCAAGATTGAAGTGATTTCCAAGCTCTTTGTCCCTATCAATGTAAAGGAAGTTCGAGCATTCCTAGGTCATGTAGGATTCTATAGATGGTTTATAAAGGACTTTTCAAAAATAACCAAGCCAATGACAAATTTGTTACTAAAGGAGGCTGAATTCAATTTTGATGAAGAATGTGTTAAAAGCTTCAACACGCTGAAGCATGCCCTTACAACCACATCCATCATTAGAGCTCCAGATTGGGACCACCCTTTTGAAATCATGTGTGATGCAAGCGATTATGATGTAGGTGTTGTCTTGGGCCAATATATAGAAAAGAAACATTATGTGATCTATTATGCATCAAAGACCCTCGATGAAGCTCAGAGGAATTATTCTACTACTGAGAAAGAACTTCTGGCAGTCCTGTATGCCTTCGACAAGTTCAGATCCTACCTAATTGGTTCAAAGGTCATTGTCTACACAGATCACACTTTTGTTACCTTCTGGCAAAGAAAGATGCAAAACCTAGGCTAATTAGATGGATTCTCCTATTGCAAGAATTTGATTTGGAGATAAGAGATAAAAAAGGTACTGAAAATGTGGTAGCAGATCACCTCAGTCGCATCCACACTTTGGATACTGAGAAGATTCTGATTAATGATTCCCTTCTGGATGATGAACTAATGAAGGTTTCAGAAGCTATATCGTGGTACTCAGATTTTGCGAACTACCTTGCTGCTAGGGTTATTCATCCTCAATGCATCGGAAATGCACTGAAGAAATTTATGCATGATGTGAAACAGTACTACTGGGATGAGCCGTACCTTTTCAAACTATGTGTTGATGGTCTATTTAGATGATGTATCACCGAACAAGAAGCTCAACCTATCTTGGAACAATGTCACTCAGGACCAGTGGGAGGACATATGAGCTCTAAAAAGACTTCTTTAAAAGTTTTGCAATGTGGATTCTTCTGGTCAACCATATCCAAATATACCTATGACTTTGTCCTATGATGTGACAAATGTCAAAGATCTGGAAACATAACAAAGAGAGATGAGATGACACTGAATCTATGGCAAGAAGTAGAGATATTCGATGTTTGGGGAGTGGACTACATGGGTCCATTCCCATCTTCTAATGGGTTTTCATACATCCTAGTCACTGTTGATTATGTCTCGAAATGGGTTGAAGCCATTCCTACAGTCACTAGTGATTCCAAACCCGTCATCAAATTATTCAAAGATATTATTTTCCCCCCTTTTGGAGTTCCACAAACTGTGATATCTGACGGAGGGTCTCATTTCCTCGAAAGAAGCTTTGAAGCGCTACTAAGAAAGTATGGTGTAACGCACAAGGTAGCCTCACCCTACCATCCACAAACAAGTGGACATGTATAGGTTTCTAACCATCAACTCAAGACTATTCTGGAAAAAAATATAGGCCGCAATCGGAAGGATTGGTCAGTGAAAATCAACGACGCTTTATGGGCCTATCGAACTTCTTATAAAACTCCCCTCGGGACTATACCTTTTCAATTAATATATGGAAAGGCTTGCCACCCGTCGGTCGAATTGGAATACAAGGCATGGTGGGCAATCAAACAACTGAATTTCAACATGAAGAAAGCGGGCCAAGCCAGGATTCTGCAACTCTAAGAGCTGGATGAACTCAGGATGACAGCTTATGAGAATGCACGAATATACAAAGAACACATCAAACTTTGGCATGATGGTCATTTGAAAAGAAAAGACATACAAGTGGGAGATCAAGTTTTGATATTCAACCCAATTTTGAAGTTATTCCCAGGGAAACTCTGCTCTTGCTGGTCTGGACCATACATTGTCAAAAACATCTCCCCACATGGTGCTTTCTCTTTATGGAGTGAAAAGTCAAGTGAATTCGTGGCGAACGGTCAACGTTTGAAAAGATATTTCACCACAACTGACATAAGCACCAAAGAAATAATAGATCTCTCCAATCCAAAGGAACCACTGTGAAGTTGAAGACATCACGTCGAGCCATCGAAGTAAAACAAGGCACTTGTCGGGGGGCAACCCGATAAATAAAATTCATTTTAACTTTTTCTTAATTTTGTTTTTACCTTTTAGATAATTTTGCACCAAATAAGAATCGCATCGCGAGATGCTATTTTGAGTTCTGATTAATCTTCATTTTTGATATTTTCAGATGGAGGCTGCACGCTGATTGGATTGCAACCACATCCAGTGGTCTAAATGGCATGAACTTCCCCCTCCATCTCAGATTTAGAGTTTGCTCGGGTATCTTGACTATAAGATTAAGAAGGAGCTTACAAAACTTTGTAAACATCATACAGAAAATTTGAAGCTAGTTATGACCTTAGTATCTTTAAAGTAATCTTGGAGCCTACAATATGCATGAATATAATGGAATTCTCTAAACAAACCAGGGCTTAACATCCCGTGCATTTGGTTAGAGATACATTCATTATAAGCTTAAAAGAATCTCATATCATTTTAGGGCTTAACATCCCTTATAAAATGGATGAGAAATCAAAACACATATGCCATGTATCTAAAAGGATCTCATGTCATTTCAAGGCTTAACATCCTTTGCAAATGATTGAGAAATAAATTGTGGCTAAATTTGACATAACTGGTTTTCTCTGAGTATCAAATTATCTTATTAAGGGGGATCATAGCAATAAAATTAAAGGAGAATAATAAAAGTCATACTTAATGATTATCTTGGTTATCTTTTTGAAATGACAAAGGGGGAAATAATATAAAATCAATAACATAAAATAAAATGAATTTCATAATATCTCAGCCAACACACACTTGCACACAAGAAAATTGGCTACAAAAGGTAAACTTCAGGTATGAAACTCATATGATTTATATTTCCTTATTTTATATTTTGGAAATGTTTGTCATCTTAAAAAAGGGGGAGATTGTTGGCTAAATGGTCATCATTTAAATCCCTTTGTTTTGATAATGACAAACATTTCATTCTTGTAGATCTAACATGCTACTTAAGTGTTGCAGGAACTAGGTGGATGACACAACTTTGGAAGATCTATATGATCAAAATGTTCTAGTTTCATGATTGTAATCAAATGTAAAAACATGTACAAGTATATAATGTACAAGTACTTCGATATCATGTAAATCAAGCATTTAGATCTTCCCTAGCCATTCACAACACTTAGATAGGTCATCCCCTACAATAGTGTCACAACTACATACTGATACACACACTTAGTACATAGTTCAAAACATTGAAATAGAGTCATTCTCGGTTGACAAACTTCTCGACCGAGACACTCTCGGTCGACCAATTCCTCGACTGAGAATTGACCCAAATAGCCATTAGACCCAGCAGACTAGGTGATTGGGAGTTATAATCAAACATTATATAGACTTTCTCTAGACCATCCCTCGATCGACAAACTCCTCGACTGAGAGACTCTCGGTCGAAAAAAACTTCGACCGAGAAGGTGTCTGTCTGCACTTTTTAGAATTAATTAACTAGCCATTGCTAAAGCAATTAGTGGATACCTAATGGCTAGTTAAGCACTAAGAACCCCCTTGAAAGTGTCTAGAACGTCCCTAAGCACTCATAGACCATTCCTATAAATAGGACATGCCTTAGGACACCCTAAATACACTTGTGCAATACTTGAGCATACATACTTGCAATTGGCAATCCATTCTTGTGAGCAATTGAGCAACTCCAACATTTTCTATTCATTTCCATTGCTCCAAATTCGTGTCCTATAGGCTAGCATCTCCTACCCACTGCACTTCCACTTCCATACACATTGGTTAGGAGATCAAAATGCTTGATATAGGAAATCAATCCTTATGCTACAACGATAATTGTAATTTCCATTTTCCCTTCTTGTTCTTTCTTATTGCTTGTACTCTCCTTGCTACTCCTAGGGTTGGAGGATGTGGATTGGAGAGGGTTTGATCTTCTCGAGGAGAAGGAGGACTTTGGACTATCAAGAAGGTTGTCTCAACGGGAAGCTACTTTAAGAGGAAGGCTACTTCAAGGGGGAGCTTGAAGTTACTTCGAGGAAGGCTGCTTCGAGGTTGGTGGGACTACTTCAAGGTGAAGGCTGTCCAAAGGGTGGTGAAAGTATTTATAATTTTATGTAACATCCTTGCGAGGTAATAAAATTTAAATACTTTCAAAATCCCAATTGGAAACAATTGGGTAGTGGACTGACTACTTTAGTTTTTGCTAAAGGTGGAACCACTCTAAACACCTTACCTCCTTCTTAAAGTTTCAATTGTGGTTGTCTAAGTTGAATTATTGTTAAAATAATTATAAAACCCTATTCACACCCCTCTAGTGGTTTTTTAGGAATTGTAGGTAGAAGTCACTGAGAAAATCCTAAAGTCAAAGAGAAGGTCAACATTGCCACAAAGGTTCAGACACAATAAATGAATAATAGGGGTCCATTTGTTTTATCCACCACCTACCTCCTAGTTTAATCCATTCATTAGAGGACCATATGGGTTCCCACCACTAATATACTTGGTGTTGGTAATGTCAATTAAAACACTATAATACATGTGACATAAACCTATCAAGAAGAGACAATCCTAAAGTCCACTGACACGGATCCCCCTCATGATCGAGATTTTTCATAACCTCAACCAGATAGAAGGGAAAAAGGAAGGCAACAAGTCATCTAGTGATTTCTGCTATATTACATATACAAAGCTACCTAATATCTCCAACATGCCAAAGTTCCATAAATACTTTGGGAAAGGATACTTGTTGGACCATATCAAGTCATATTTTTTAGATTGTTGGTATGTATGCCCTGAGAGCCAATCATATGATGATTGGATTGGCATACATCATGATTCATTTGATAAATATCAAAGTCAAGCTTCCAATATATGATGGAGCAGAATGAATGTCTAAAGAATGACTATACTCAATGACGTATGTTTTTAGGTTGAGGACCTAAACAATGAGATCATACAGATGTTAAGAGTATGTACATTCTTGTTATGTCCCTAGTCAGATGTCATTGTAGAAGGTTGATAGACAACAATGACACATCAAGACTAGTGTGTGTTGGTTGATGACAGTGTCTCATTAGTCATGATATATGATATCAAACCAGGCACACAGATACATGTTGGAGAACAGTGCATCAGACAGACCCACCATGAGAGTGACACATGGAACCATGACATGGTAGTCAGAATCATCTCTCATAGTGATGGTGGTGATTATAATTCTTAGACCTAAAATCAATGCACTCGTCGAATGTGATTGGGTACACTTTAACATCATCAAATGTAGTCCTAAAACATGGGTTGTTATAATGGTGACTATTGGGTGGCTTTGACGCATGAGATAGACTGTGGGTGATAGATATGGGATTTGTCCCTCCTAAGGGAGTATGATGTCTAAGTCACTTGATAAGTGAGACTGAGAAATGCATGCGCATGCACATGTGAATCAGTATATGATATTGATGTCACACATATCTTAGACAATCTACTCTAGTTCAAGAAACATGAATGAATGTTGAAAGGATGATAACTCCATGCATTGAGTTCATTCAGTATATCAGAGACAAAGTAATTATATATTCATTGAAACACCAACCACAGACTGTAGGATTGAAAGTTGTTCTCCAACTTTCCTTTTCACTTGGGTAGCACTGATATGTGACTAGGCATCGCTCTCTGCTTGGGATGTCATAAGCTAGTTATGGACATTCACTGGAAACGTGAAATGGGACCTATAGGGTCACACATAAAGGATTAACCTAGAAGAGGATTTTATCCATGAATGATGTTTGGATTGATTACTAAAGTGTTTATGTACTCAATCAAACATTCAATCAATAGACTTGACTCGGAATCATCAAGTTCAAGTGTTGAACCAAATGATTAGAGTGGCATATTGATTGAGAACTGAATTGACTTTGTTCTGCACAATTTGAACCACCTACCGACCGGTTCACTGGGTGAACCGATCGGCTCATGGTCAGTGAGATGACTGTTCACTCTGGTGAATTGAACGGTTCACTTGGATCAAACAAGCAGTGTTGGGTTTTTCCCGATTTGTGAGAAAAAAATTTCATTTCACTTGTTCAATTCGGTTGGGACAAGGATTAATATTTGTGTTAATTAGAAACGAATAAGGAAAATCATTTGTAGGTAAGACAGGGAAGTGAAACGACCAGTTCACTGGGTGAAGTGATTGGTTCACACTCCCAACCGACCAGTTCACTAGTGAACCGATCAGCTCACACTCCCAAATGACTGTTTCAGTTATGAAATGATCGATTCACCTACTGAAGTGCAAATTATTCATGGAAATTCTGGACCCTTCTACACCCGCACAGATTGGGAACCCTGACCCTACCCTCTACTATAAATAGAGGGGTATAGGGGGCTTCTCCAGAGATACAACTCAGAACATTTGTTACTCAGCAAATTTGTTGTCCTCTCTGGTTGTAGTAACCGAGAGAGCCCAAGCAAGTTTTACCCATCCAGGGAGGAATGACAAGGGAAAGATAATGGTACAAAAGTGACTCGTTGTGGGAGACTATGTTGGTGACTAGTACGTCAAAAAAAGGGGACAACTTCTTCTAGTCCATCCTTCAGGATGACTAGAGTTCCCAGTAGTCTGTGTGGACTATCTATAGAGGCGAGAGACTTTTGTCGCTTAGTAGGATGACAGTTAGCTGCAGTCTGAGTCAAGACCAGGAGTTGTACAGACATCGTCAAAGATAGGTGGTCGAAGACCACACTTGCTGTGAGGTACAGTCGTCAAGCAAGCCTCAGGACCAGGTATAACTCATAAAAACCATCCTTTCCATTACAAAGATATTGATGTGATCTGCTGGTTATGGGTTTATGGTCAAGTAAATTTTTGTTTCCGCTGCCTACTCTGAGGTTATGGATTTATGGTCAAGTAAATTTTTGTTTCCGCTACCTACTTTGAGGTTATGAGTTTATGGTCAAGTAAATTTTTATTTCTGTTGCCTACTCTGACAACAAAAACCTAATAGTGGTCTGAGAGCCACGTCAATACTCTATGTTTTGGGATAATCGATATGATCGGATTTTGGTTTTACTGTCTTTTATTTATTGCATACAATGCAAATATTTAAATGACTAATGTGAATATCCGATTAATACCACATGATCCCAAACTAATATATACATATATGATTTGGTATGTATGTAATCGATACGTGTCACCCTAAAATGATTTTGATGGTGGATGTGTAGCATGGTTATGGCCTATAAACCCTATGTGCATGTGTGTGGTTGGTCATGGTCGTTTGTATCTCAGTCTATGCATTGAGCCCTCTTCTTCTATTCTGAATGTAACTTGAGATAACTCAAGATTCTCTTCTACCTTTGCTACCCTCGAATGTAACTCAAGGTTTCACAAAGATTATGTAAAATAGGATTAGCTTTATTTCTTGTTATGACGAAGACTAAAGATGACCGCTTGATGGACCGAGATGACCGACTGAGGAGTAGTTGGTAGACCAACGAGAAGCCTAGATGACTGGATGAGCCGACCATCTAAAGGAGCCAGACGACCGGTTGGAAGAGACCAACTGGCCAGCCAAGAGGCGAGTCAACCAGTTCAAAGGTCGAACCAGTCAACCCGGATTGTCAAGCACAAATCTTCATCAATAATAGGTTACATGTGATGTAGGCCTTAGATGACTATAGTTCCTTGTGGCTCCAAGGAACTACAATAGGATGACCATAATCATCACTTTATTGTTATTGCATGTTTTCATTTGTGGGATATAGCATGTATATGATATGTACTATATATGTGGTGATTGGATACGTATATGCATATATAAGCATATTAAAACCCCTCAACAAATATATTGAGTTGAAGATGCCTTCCAAAAGTAGCACAAATGAAAATCTTGATCGACTAAGTGTGGGCATGCCATCGCGTGGTGCACTGTCTATCTTGTAGAAGTGTGATGGTGAATATGTGGGTCTGCCTTCATAGAGTGCATATTCATTGTGTTGGCTTTTGGGTAGGACTTAACAAGGTGATCTTAATAGGATTAAGCACCTTGAGGCATGCAGATGTTCATGACAAAGAGTTGTGCATGACATCTATCAAAAGTTGCATATGATGCAATTGGCAAAAGTAGCCTACCTGAAAGAATCTAGTTGCGTGTGATAGCCCTCGCTGGTCTATAACTTAGAGGAAGTCAGGATCTTGCTCACTAGAAGGTTGTACGCTGCAATCTTCCAAATTGATACATGAGGGTTATCAATTTGATCAAAATAGTGGGAGTGATAATTAATTAAAGACCTAATTAATATCGTTAATTTTCAAATCAAATCAAATCAAAAGAGTTTTGGACTAAAATTGCAAATTTCCTTTTGTACAATAAATGGCTACCAACAACAATCACTTTTTGTTGTGATCGGTCCTTGAGAAGGACAAGCTAAATGGGAACAACTTCCACGACTGGTTTAGGATGTTGAGAATTTTTCTCACCCAAGAGTAAAAGATTTATGTCCTAGATACACCAGAGCCAGATGAACCCGCTCCCACTGCACCAAAGGTTGAAAGGGATGCTTATAGGAATCATATTGAGGATGTAATTGATGTGAAGTGCTTGATGTTGTGCTCAATGAACTATGAGTTGTAGAGACAACATGAGAACATGGACGTCATTGAGATGGTTCAACATCTCAAGAACATGTATCAAGACTAGGCACGACAAGAGAGATATGATGTCTCCAAGGCATTGTTCAAGTGTGTCATAACAGAAGGAGATCCATTAGGCCCTCATACACTCAAGATGATTGGGTATGTGGAGAACCTAAATCTATTGGGATTCCCTTTGAGCCAAGAGTTGGCTACTGATGTGATATTGTAATCATTTCCAGAATCCTATAGTCAGTTTGTGATGAACTACAACATGAACAACTTTGACAGGCCACTGACAGGGTTGTTGGGCGTGTTGAGGACAGTTGAGGCACATATGAAGAAAGACAAACCCAAATCTATGATGATGATCAATAGAAAGAAGGGAAAGTTTAAAGGCAAGGGTAACGACAAAGCAAAGAAATGTTTTGATGCTAGCCAACAGCCCAAGTCATCTTCAACTCTCAAAGTCAAGGGAGGGGTGAATAAGGGAGGCAAATGTCACCATTTTCATGAGCCAGGACATTAGAGGAGAAATTTCCCTCTTTACATAGATGAACTAAAGAATAAGGAGGGGATGGAAGTCTCCACCTCAGGTATCATGAAATAAACTTAAAATGCTTCTTTATCTTAGGTATATGATACCAAGATATAAATCTGAAATATATGATGTGCATGATCTGAAAAGAAGTGATGGCCTTTATGAAAGGACCAAGAAGAAACACTCATCAACATTGGTGCAAATGTTGTTGTCAGAGATAGAAGTTACTTCTAGTTTATTTCAGCCTAAAGGGCATGTAATAGAGTTATGAACTGCTATTTCCTTTTTCTAGTAAACAGAAACACTTTATTTCTGCATCTTGTAATGACAAGGATGTCTATCAATAAAGTTCATGTT
This sequence comes from Alisma plantago-aquatica, assembly GCA_963693085.1. NCBI lineage: Eukaryota > Viridiplantae > Streptophyta > Magnoliopsida > Alismatales > Alismataceae > Alisma > Alisma plantago-aquatica. Next base: position 175,483,569 of record OY856409.1, read on the forward strand.
TTAATTTCAAAGATATGATATTTTATGGCAATGCCTTTTTTATCTTGTGGTACTTGATATGCATTAGATAAAATAAATAATACCTAAAAGTTATTGATGACTCAAACAATTAATTAGCATTATCATATAAATAAATGAATGAGAAATTCATCTCTAGGTTCCATGTCGATGGATAAAACCAGACTCTCTTGGTTAATGAACCATCATGAGATATGAATGCCATGTTTATTGGGCATGATGACAAGTCAATCTTCACTAGATGTAGTGGGAGAATGACTATTCTATTAGGTATAATACATATTGATGTATATACATACCCATTGGAGTAAATGCTAATACTCCAAATACGATATTTAATGAAATACCAATATGAATATCTTGAAATGTTCAAGAATATCATAAATGAAGAACAAACTTGGTAAAAGTATTAATTCTTTGATATGATCAATGAATGAGATACTTAAACCAAATGTTTGAGGACCTTGTGAGTAACTATGATAGTGTATCATAGAGAACTCATGATTAAGGAATAATGATGTCTAAATCAAAGAAGGAATCATACTTTAAATAGTAAGAGCATGATCATCAAACAAATAACTAATCTTCTAAAATTATTCTATAGAACATGCTTTACACTAAATAAATGAACAAAAGGAGATTAAGAATCAAAAGTGTTGTGGAATCTCAAATTCGTTATGTAACTGATACACCTCATATATTTAGTAGAAAACACCTTGAGCTTGATGGATAATGACATCCTACAAACTCAAAGATGATTAATTGGTCATATGATGATGAGCCAATAATCTATCTAGATGATGTGGAGGAACCAGATTTTGAGTTATGGCTTGAAGCCATAAGATCCAAAATGACTTCCATGTGAGCCAAATAAGGTATGACTCTAATGGTAGGACTTATAGGGATAAAACCCTTAAGTGCAATTGGATCTTAAGAGTTAAGACTGACATGGATGACATTTGAAGAGTTGATTGGTTAAAATGAATTCAAGTGGGTTCAAAGTGTTGAACCTGATGGTTTTATTTAACCAATTGCAGTGGCTATAGGCCATAAAGGATCATGCTTGCTATTGGAACTTAAGGACTATGAAATTTGGCATATGGATATTAAAATTGCATTCCTAGAAGGAATAACATGAGGTTGTGTACGTTACACAACCTGAAGGGTTTTGTAATTCCATTAATGCAAATGCAGTCTATAAGTTATAAGAGTTTAATCAATGTGATTGATTAACGACAAGCACCTCAGAACTAGAGTCTTTACTTTGATTATAGTTAAAAGGTTTGATTGATATATTGAAATAAAGAAGGGATCTGTGATTACAAAGATTTAGTGGGAGAATATTCATATTCCACATGATGGTGAGGAATGAAACATTCTAAGAATAGAAACTGGTGTGGAAATACCTTCTTTAAGGGAATAAAGAGAAATGTCCTATGTGATAGGAATAGATACCTATAGAGATAGTTCTCAAAAGTCTCTTAACCTGATTACATGGAGTTGGTCTCTCAGATGCGTAGTGTCCCAAATTCTTTTGAAGATTAGGAACACATTGATAGATACGTTGTGTATTTGCAATTGGATATATCATGTATGCAATCATCCCATTATCTTGTATGTATCGGACATGACAAGAATATATATATGCATTCATCATCTTGTATGTATTGGACATGACAATATGATATGCTCATCCAGTTATCTCATATGTATTGGACATGACGAGTGGATCTCTGTCTACTTCTAGTGAGAGTCACTGGAATACCATAAAGAACTCATTTAAGTACTTGTGAAGTATTAAAGGATTAGTTCTATTGTAATAAAAGGAAGAGTTGAGTGTAAATTAGTTACACTGATGCAGGCTTCTGAAATGATAGAAAAATGATCGCAAAATGCAAAATATAAAAGTTATATTCAATTGTAAAGTGAACAAGAGTTGTTGAATGGAAATGTTCTGAGTAAAAGGCCATTTAATTCTAAAAGGAATGTTGAGTATCTTTGTGTTATGAACACCAAAGGATACTATATGGATCTAGAAGTTGATACGGATGAACTTATAGATATTCCAACCATTGATGACAAAGTAGAAATACAAAGTCAAACTATGGAGCTAATTGTTAGGCAAGGAATATCAGATAGCATATTATGGAAACTCCATCTCATACGAAATGTCATAAAGTGAGTAGATGTGAAACATGCAATATGCCAACTAAAGAAAAATGTTTCTAACTCACCAGATTAGCACTAGCGCAAAAAAAACATGTGGACATGTTTAGAGATCACTAAGAATATGAGTCAAAGGTGATTGGCTCTAAGTGTAAATGGGAGTTTGTTGGTATGTATTCCTTGAAAGCCAATCATATGATGATTGGATCGGCATACATCATGATTGATTTGATAAATATCAAAGTCAAGCTTGCAATTTATTCTCGCTCAATCAATTATGAGATATATGATGGAGCAGAATGAATGTATAAGGAATGACTATACTCAATAATGTATGTCTTCAGGTTGAGGACCTGACCATTAAGATCATATGGATGCTAAGAGTATGTACATTCTTGTTATGTCCCTAGTCGGATGTCATTGTGTAAGGTTGATAGACAATAATGACACATCAAGACTAGTGTGTGATGGTTGATGACAGTGTCTTATTAGTCATGATATATGATATCAAACTAAGCACACATATACATGTTGGAGAACAGTGTAACGGACAGACCCACCATGAGAGTGACACTTAGAACCATGACATGGTAGTCAAAATCATCTCTCATAGTGATGGTGGTGATTATGATTCTTAGACCTGAAATCATTGCACTCATCGAATGTGATTGGGTGCACTTTGACAACCTCAAATGTAGTCTTGAAACATGGGTTGTTATAATAGTGATGATTGGTTGGCTTTGACGCATGAGATAGACTGTGGGTGATAAATATGGGATTTTTCCCTCCTAAGGGAGTATGAGTCTAAGACACTTAATAAGCGAGACTGAGAAAGGCTTGCGCATACACATGTGAATCAATATATGATATTGATGTCACACATATCTCAGATAGTCTGCTCTAGTTCAAGAAACATGAATGAATGTTGAAAGGATGACAGCTCCATGCCTTGATTTCATTCAGGATATCAGAGACAAAGGAATTATACACTCACTGAAACACCAATCACAGATTGTAGGATTGAAAGTTGTTCTCCAACTTTCCTTTTCACTTGGGTAGCACTGATGTGCGACTAGGTACCGCTCTTTCCTTGTGATGTTATAAGCTAGTTATGGACATTCACTGGCAACGTGAAATGGGACCTATAGGGTCACACAGAAAGGATTAACCTGGAAGAGTAGTTTATCCATGAATGATGTTTGGATTGATTGCTAAAGTGTTTGGGTACTCAATCAAACATTCAATCAATAGACTTAACTCATAATCATCAAGATCAAGTGTTGAACCAACTAATTAGAGTGTTAGATTGATTGAGAACTGAATTCACTGCGTTCTTCACAATCTGGACCACCAACTGACCGGTTCACTGGGTGAACTGATCGGCTCATGGTCAGTGAGATGACTGGATCACTCTGGTAAACCAATGGGTTCACATGGATCAAATGAGCAGTGTTGGCTTTTTCCCAGTTTTTGAGAAAAGTTTTTCATTGCACTTGTTTAATTCGATTGGGACAAGGATTGATGTTTGCATTAATTAGAAACAAATAAGGAAAGTCAATCGCAGGGAAGTCAGGGAAGTGAAACGAATGGTTCACTGGGTGAAGCGACCGGTTCACACTCTCAACCGAACAGTTCACTAGTAAACCAATCGACTTACACTCCCAAACAACCGTTTCAATTTTGAAACGACCAGTTCGCCTGCTGGAGTGCAAATTGTTCATGGAAATTCCAGACCCCTCTACTCCCGCACAAACTGGAAACCCTGACCCTGCCTCCACTATAAATAGAGGGGTATAGGGGGCTTCTCCAGAGATACAACTCAGAACATCAGTTTCTCTGCAAAGTTGTTGTCCTCTCTGGTTGTGGTAACCGAGAGAGCCCAAGCAAGTTCTACCCATCCAGGAAGGAACAATGATGGAAAGACAACTGGAGAAAAGTGACTGGTTGTGGGAGAGTGTGTTGGTGATTAGTACACTAACAAAAGGGGACAACTCCTTCTACTCTGTCCTTCAAGATGAGTAGAGTTCCCGGTAGTCTGTGTGGGCTATCTATAGAGGCGGGAGACTTCTGTCACTTAGGAGGATGACAGTCAACCGCAATCTGGGTCAAAACCAGGAGCTGCACAGACGCCGTCGAAAATAGGTGGTTGAAGACCACACTTGTTGTGAGGTATACTCGATGATAAAGCCTCAGGACCAGGTATAACTCACTAAAACCATCCTTTCCATTACATAGATATTGATGCGATCTAGTGGTTATGGGTTTATGGTCAAGTAAATTTTTGTTTCTGCTTCCTACTTAGACCACGTAAAACCCAACATACACATGGTGGAGGTTCAAGATGATGACAAGGTCATGATCTACTTCTTTTCACAAACTCTAACGGGTCTAGCCTTGGCATGGTACAAAATAAATTGGATATCACAACAATCATCACTTTTCCAGGATGGTTGAGAAGTACATTGATCAATTTGCCTACAACCTAGACCAGGTCCCTACTAAAGAGGATAAGTAAGCACTGCAATTTAAGATGAAAGAGAGCTTCTCTAATATCACTGAATGATGGTGGGAATTGGCCACCCAGTTAGAATTCAACCCACATACAAGGAGGTACTTGAAGTGGTGATTCGAAAAGCTACAATAACATTCATGACTTATTTATCCTTATAAAGGTACAATGTTGTTCCAAAATTGATCCATGTTGGGGTCCATATTGAGAATTCTATCAAGAAAGGGTTTATCAAAACATAGGCCTCACCTTTCATCCTCAGTCCACCCTTTACAACAACCAATTATAAATCAAAATGGATGAAGACTAAAGCAACAAACTAAACATTAGAAATTGTGTTGATTCCAATCGGTAATAACAAGTGACAACATCCATGTGTGAAAATATCTCTAGTTCAGGCTCAACCATCCTAGGCTACTAATGTTATGGTGCCAGAACAACGACAAGGTCAAACAACAACACCTAATATTCAATACTTTAAACTATAGTATATGCCATTGCAATATCAGCTACCACCAAACCACTTCTATAGGTATGTGGCACCTCCATTTAAACTACCTCTACAACAACTACTGGAAAAAAAATTCTTCCTGCAACAACCAACTAGTAAATCTGAGTGAAACTCATAGTAAGAACCCCTACATTAGAATAGACTTCCAAGACAAAAATCAAGTTCAAATTCTTCGAGGATTCACTTAGCTCAATATTCTTGGTTTGTATACCTAGAGAGACAATCATACAATAATTGTAATGAGCCATTAGATACTTGATTTGATAATAATAAAGGTAATTATGTCTATTATGTGTGTCTCAATCACGAAATGATGACAAAAACATAGTATATGTCTAAATAATGATGTTACTCGATGACATATGTCTTCAGGTTGAGGAACTAAATAATGAGATCATATGTATCATAAGAGTACATACATTCCTATTATGTCCCTAGTCAGATATTACTGTGGAAGCAAAATAGATAACAATAATAGATAAGAATAGAGTGTGTTGACTAATGACAGAGTCTCATTAGTCATGATATGTGATATCAAGTCAAACACATATGTAATTATTATAGAATAATGTACCAAAAAGATCCACATTGAAAGTGATACATGGATACTACAGAATGGTAGTTAGAATCATCTCTCATAGTGATAGTAGTGATTCTATTTCTTAGACCTGAAGTCACTACACTCATCACATGTCGTTCAATGTATTTTGATACCATCCAACGTGACCTTGAATAAGGGTTTCCATAAAGGTGGTTCTCATGTGCATTGTGACAATGGAGATTGAGTGTGAGTGATGTAGATGAGATTTATCCCTCCTATAGGATATTGATATCCTAGTCATTTGATAATCAAGTCTGAGAGACATATGGACATACTCTTGTGACTCAATATGTAATATGTGAGCTCACATGCATCTCATACAGTCTTCTCTAGTTCAAGGCACGTGGATTGAATGTTGAGAAGATGAAAATTCCGTGCCTCAAGTTCAATCTAGATATCAGAGACAAAGAAACTATACGATCAGTGTAAAATTGATCATAGATTGTAGGTAGAAGATGTTCTCCAAAATTCCAATTACTTGGGTGGAAATGATGTGTTTCTAGATACCTCTCATTGCTTGTGATATCAAACATTAGTTATGGATGTTCACTTCCAACATAACTTGGTACCTATAGGGAAACACACATAGGATGTACCTAGAATAGAATATTACTCATTAATGAGGTTTAACTTGATTAGTAAAGTGTTTAGGTATTCAATTTAAAATGCATTTACTAAAAATTGACTGATTGGGATGTGGGTCGACCGAATCAAGTGTCGAGTCAATTTAAACTACATTGTTTGAACATTGCCTAAACTAGTATGTGAATCAACCAGTTCAGATTGTGAACTGACCGTTTCAGAATGTGAGTCACTGGTTCAAAATGTGAATCGGTCGGTTGAGCGTTCACTATGACTAGATCAAGGATTGATGTTGACGTCATGTTGTGCCTTAATAATCACATTGAAAGCCAATATTTTTTCAAATAGGAAATATAGTGAACCGATGATTTTAGTGTTGAGTTGACTGATTCACATGTGAACCATCTGGTTCAGATGTGAACCGTCTAATTTGTGAATCACAACAACAAGAAATTTGTGAAAATTCATCTCTTTGACTCCCAGTTGATCTGGAAACCCTGACCTTTCCCTCTTATCAATAGAGGAGTAGTCAAGGCTTTCAGAAGACATAACTAACACTGAAAAGTGTTTTCCTCTCAAAGGTGTGCTAACATGAGAGCCTAAATCAAGTCTTACACGTAAAAGGGAGAGACAACTAGGGTGAACAAGTCAGCGCTAGCTTGTTGACATCAAAGGGGCACTCCTCCTGTAATCTATGGTAGAGCAATGTGGAGTTCTTGGTGGTCCACATGGACCACATAGAGGTGTGGTGTTGTTGCCATCACACTAGGAGAACACCGTCAACTATCGTCCTGGTGTTGCACAAGGGGGCTATTGTTGATGACTATTTCAATGATTCCTGAAGACGAAGCACGACACATTGTGAGGATTGTTGCTGGATTTGCTCTAGGACTGGGTATATACCATGTAAACCCTTTTCCTAGATACATCATTGTTGACACAATCTAGTGGTTCAGGATTCATGCATAATTTTTTTTTGTTTCCGCTGCCTTATTTGTTGCCCCAATTCCGATCAGTGGTATTAGAGTCACATTAATCTTCGATGTATCAGGATTTAAAATGATACGATCTAATTTATATTATTGCATACGATGCAAACATTAATGATTAATATGCAAATAACACATACAATCCCTATATATGTGTACACACACACACATATATATATGCAACCAATATGTGTCACCTTGAATTTTTTTTTATGGTGGATGTATGTGTGGTTATGGAAAAAACCCCTAGTTGATGTGCATGTCTAGTTGTTTGGTCTTTCTTGCTATTACTCAATTTGCATACTAATCCTCTCTCCTTCTTTCCAAATGTAAATTAGTTCTCTCCTTCCTATACTCCCATTGAATGTAACTTTAGGTTTCACTTGTACAATGTAATAAGTTAATAGGACTAGGATAGTTTTACATTCTATTTTGGGAAAGAGAATACATTCTGTATCAGACGAGCGACGACTAGGAAATTGAGTCAATCAGAGGATCAAGGAGGCCGACCAACAGGAGGAGCCAATCGATCGTCTGGTGGCCCAACTGATCAACTGGAGGAGCCAAATCAACCGCATGAGCCAGAGCCAGTCGACCAAATGATGGAAGCCAATTGACCGATTGGAAACTCCAACCGATCGACTGGAGGGTCTAGTTCGACTGGCATGTTCCAACAACACATTTTCCTATACATGTTGATACATGAGATGTATGACCTTAGGTTGTAGTTATTCTTTGTGGCTCCAAAGAATTGCATTAGTATGGACATTACCATCTCGTATATGTTTTATGATTGCATATTTTGTTTGTGGATATAGCATATATGTGATACATATTACAGTTAAGTTGTGATTGAATTTGTATAAGCAACAGACATGAAACGTTTGACCGAACAAGGGTATGTTATGCCAAAGCATGGTGCACCTTCTTTCCCGTGAAAGTGTGATGGTAGATATGTGGGTCTGCCAAAGAAGGGTGGATATTCTATCATGTTGGCTTTTGAGTCAGGCAAAACTAGGTGGATTTAAGGAGATTAAGTGCCTAGAAGCATACATATGGATTGTGACAAGGAGTTGTGCACACCATCTATCCAAGTGTTGCATGAGATGAAAATGGAAAAAGTTTCCTACCTAAATAATCATGTTGTATGATATCAACCAAAGTTGACTCATATGAAATGAAATATAGATCTTGGCTCACTGGAATATTGTTTGTTGTAATATTTTGAATTGGTAGTGAGGGCTACCAATTTGAATTAAATAGTGTGATCGATAATCAATTAAAGGCCTAATTAATATCATAAATATTATCAAATCAAATCAAAAGTGTTTTGATAAATAACAAATTTTACCTTTTTAAAAATAAATGGAAAACACACTGTCATTGTGATCGGTCCTTGAGAAGGTGATTTGATGTGCACAAATAACACCACAATTTTACACCATTTTAGTTGCACATTTTACTTAATTTAACAATATTTCTACTCTAATTCATGTTAGAATGTTTGTTTCTTGTTGATCTTTACTCGTGTCATTGTTTGAATAGTAGGCACCTCACAATCCACTCATAACAAAAGAAAAATACCCAAAATCTGATCTATTTGGTATTTTTGAAGTTTCCCCAATTTCAAGAGTTAGTATTCAATTGTTAGGGAGCAACACAATGTGTGGACCACTGCACACCATGTGTGACTATTAGAAAACTATCTCCTCAATCGAGCCAAGCTACGACGTGTGACGCAACTACACAGTGTGGCCTAGAAAATCCAAAATTTCCAAAAAGTCTTCCTTATGTCATGTGTCCATTCCACTGGATGTGTCACTTGTGATCGTAGTCTGACTCCAGTAGAAATTGAATCTCACTCGACGTGTTGACTTATATACATAGTGTTGAAGCATAATTTCTATACATTTTAAAACCAATTGCTCATTTTTCATAATACATAATGAACGACTCCCCTTTGGAAGTATATCATGTATTAGTGGGATCGATTTGAGACCAGAGATAGAGCAAGAGTTGTGGAGGGGTGATTTTGGTGAGAAAGCTAGGGTGTATTGAGGGAGAACCCTCATTGACTCCATGTCTCTTCTCCATTCCATTCCGGTTTTGTGGAGAGAAGGTTGCTAAAGTAAAGAGAGATTATAGAGACATATCTCCACCTCTTGGTTGGCAATCTCCATCTATTCTTTGTCAGGGATCTCCATCCGTTCTTCACTCCCACAAATTTATTTGTTATTCCTTTCTTTCTACTCATGTTTCTTTCAATGACTTATCATTTGAGCTTGTTTTTCCTCACCATGAGTGAGTAAACTCCTTTTCTGGGGCATGGGAGAGTAGCTCCCATGTCATAACTCATTTGAACTTGAATTTTATTTTTGATATTAGTTAAGCATTTGTTTCAAAATGAGTTATGGTGCTATTCTTCTTGTATGCATGGGTGGCCATTATGTTTACATGTTTTATGCTTCTTATCATTTTAAGGAAGAGATGTTCAGAGTTAGGTAATAGTTGTTATGACACCATGTCCTTGACCATGGGAATGGTTGGGATTGTTTTGAGGATTCTAGGTTGTAGTTTGAATCCATGTATATGCATGGGAATTCTATATAAGGTCAGGACTATCTTATATTATCTGGAGATGTGTTAGATGACAACAACCTACCTTTTGAAAATTGACTAGTATAAATGGAATTCATATTTATTTATTGGGTTATGATGTGGAAGTGAAATTCACTTCCAAAATTCTCTAAATCTGATTTTAATCATTCTCCAAGTGATTGGTGCTTTGATTTTCTTTCTTCCATATTCACAATTTAGTTTAATCCAAAACCAATATTTTTATTATTAACCAGCCTAGATTGTGGAAAATTAGTAGTTTTTCTCCTAGCTAGCGTATCTCCATGTGGTTCTACCTCAGCTACAATTGATCTCATATACTTGTGGTTGACTTACAAGTTGTGACAATAAATTATTTAAAACGTTCTTTCCTTTCACAATCAATAAGAATTTGGTGCTATTTTAGGGGAGATATGGTAACTTTTTAGTTAGAGTGGAAGTGTTAATTAGTAATCAAGGACATAATTTTCATTATCCATTTTGTGATACCTTTTGGCTTTGTGATTCTCACTTAACTATTGCATTTTGTAGGTTGCATGCTCCGTTCTAAGAGGGGTCTTGAGATGTCCATTTTCTTAGACCCAGATATTGAATGTACCTTTTGCAGTCAATGGAGAGCAAAGAAAGGTGATAACCCTTCAAATGTAGAAGAATCACAACCATCTTTGCCCCATTCAACACCTTCACCACCACCCTAACCTGATGCATCATCATCAGGGGCTAAACATGGAGGACGATCACCTTCTCAAGGAATTCATTGTGCCAGCTGCCATTAACATTTGTGGAGCCATTGATCATCTGGCCATTGAGGCTAATAATTTCTCTATCATCCCCACCATTATGTAGATGATCCAACATATTATATTTGGAGGGACTCCTATGGAAGATCCAAGTCTTCACATAGCAAAGTGTTTGTAGTACATGGACACCTTCAAGATAAATGGAGTCCCAGTTGAGGGAGTATGTCTACTTTTATTCCCGCTCACTCTGTGAGACCAAGATAAGGCATGGTTCTCCTACTTGCCTAAGAAATCCATCAAAAATTAGGATGAACTGATGAATTCTTTCCTTGCTAAGTAGTTTCCTCCTAGCAAGACCACTCAATTATGGAGCCAGTTCACCAACTTTAAGAAATAGGAACGTGAAAACTTTATGATATGTGCGAGAGATTTAAAGATCTACAATGTCATTGTCCTCACCACGGTTTGACCAATTGGCTATTGATGCAAACCTTCTACAACAGGTTATTCTACAATACTCATATTACTGTAGATGTCACTACAAATGGAGCCCTCATGAACAAATAGTACAGTGTGGCATATGACATAATAGAAGACATGCACTCATTGCCACTGGAGCTTGAAATAGACCAGCCAAACCTTCTCATCATGTGGCACTACTAAAAAGTCATATGGAAAGCACACCATTGAAGTTGATCTCAGTGAAGCCAAACTTGATGCCTTGTCACAGAAATCTGAAAAGACGAGCACGAACTCCTTCCAAGAAGTTGAGCAAGTGTGTGACGCATGTGGAGCCCCAGGCACAACTGTTCTTCTTATTTTTTCCCCATTGATGAATCCAGGATAGAGAGATCACCCAAAATTTTCCTATAGGAACAAAAATCTTCAGAATCAACAATCATTAAATCAACATCAACAGAACTAAGGCCAAAATAAAAAAAACAAGTAGGAAGCCACCAGCCCAGGAACAATAACTAACCACCGAGATTCAACACAAACAACAAAAACTACAATCAACCTCAACTTAAGTCAAGTTTGGAGAGCATGCTAAAGACTTATGTGTCAATGCAAATCCAACAAAATAATGAATTCTGAGCACACGGGATACCTCTAAAATATGCTATCACTCAACTTTCATCCATGGTAGATGACATTGCTACTCATGCAATGATGCTAGAAAATGAGATTGCACAACAAGCTCTAGCAAATCAATGTCCTCTTCCAGTTCACTGCCAAGTCAACTGGAGATGAATCCATGTGAATGCAAGTCCATTTCTTTAAGGAGTGGAAACATTATTGAAAGACCATTTTCAGTAGATGAAAAGAAAGTTGATGATGATAAAGATGATGATGCTCAAGAGAAGTGATGAACAAAAAATAAAACTTAAGAACAACCATCATACAAGCCTATTGTTCCTTTTCCCCAAAGGTTTGCATGTAAGAAGGAGGATGGAAAATTCCACAGATTTATGGACATCCTCAAAAAATTGTATGTCAACCTTCCCTTGGATGAAGTCATTACTGAGATGCCTACCTATGTGAAGTTTTGAAAGACTTCTTAGATAAGAAGAGGAGGATTGATCAAGTAGAAATTGTTATGCTATCTATAAGTATGAGTTCCATCATTCAAAATAATTTACCAGAGAAACTTGACAATCAAGGTGCTTTCACATTGCCATGCAAGATTAGTGACACAACATTTGATAAAGGTTCAGTTAACCTTGGTGCCAACATAAGCCTTATTCTATTTGCATTATGGGAGCAACTTAAAATTTGAGATATGAAGCCAACCAAGATGGCCATTCAATTGGCAGATCACACCATCAATTATCCAAGAGGAATTGTTGAACATGGTCTTGTTCAAGTGGGAAAATTCTTCATTCCTTATGACTTTGTTGTGTTAGATATGAATGAAGTCCCATCCAATTCTATTCTTTTTAGAAGACCTTTCCTCTACACAACTGCTTGCATAGTCTATGTATGGGAGGCATGATCACTCTTACAGTAGGAGAAGAAACAATGGAATTCTTTATTCTAGATGCAATGAAATCTACAAACAAAATGGAAGACATCTGTCTAGTTGATTTTATTGACAAGTTTCTGGAGGAAGACAAAGATTTTTCCAATTTCATTATTGACTATTGTGAAGAAAGTGAACTGAACACCATCATGGCTATAGAAATTTCAGATGCCATTTCCAATTCTACTCTACCTCATGAAGATGTTCCACCATTGAAAGATGACTCTTGCAAGTCCACCAAGGAGAACAAGGTAGAATGCTAACCCCTTCCAGCGGGGCTAAGGTATGCTTTTCTTGACCCTGATTCTACATCTCCTATCACTATAAATGTTGATTTAACTGATGAACAAGAAATCAAACTGCTAATGAATTACATTTGTATAAATAAGTAATTGGTTATTCGAACTATGATTTTAAAGGTATAAACCCCTGCATTTGCATGCATAAAATTAATTTAGAGGAGGATGTCAAACCTTGAACCTACTAGGCATTTAAATAAAAATATGCTTGGGGTTGTAAAAAAATAAGTTTAAAGATGCAAGGATCATTAACCCTATTAGTGACAGTCCCTGGGTAAGTGTTATTCATGTAGTACCCAAAAAGGGGGGTGCAACTGTTATCAAAGGGGATAATGATGAATTGCTTCAAACCCGTATAGCCACAGGATGGAGCATGTGTGTAGACTATAGGAGGTTGAACAAAGCAAGTTATAGATACCATTTTCCATTGCAATTCATTGACTTAATGCTTGAGAGATTAGCCAATAATTCCTATTTCTTCTATCTTGATGGGTCAAATACCGATTTATCCACCGGACCAAAAAAAGATGACTTTCACATGCACCTATGGCACATAATCTTATAGACACATGTTGTTTGGTCTTTGCAATGCACTAGTGAATTTTCAATGTTGCATGATGGCTATTTTCTCCGATTTCATCAAGAGTATAATGGAGATTTATATGGATGATTTTAGCATTTATGGGAGTACATTTGATGATTGTTTGTCTAACTTGTCTATAGTCCTTGAGTGTTGTAAAAAGGTTAACCTAGTACTAAATTGGGGAACTTCCATTTCATGGTGCAATCTAGAGAGTACTAGGCCATTTGATTTCTAACAAGGGTATTTAGGTTGACAGGGCAAAGGTAGAAGAAATAGAGAAAATGTCTACCCCATAAAATGTCAAAGACGTTCAAAGTTTTCTTGGCCATGTAGGATTTTATAGGAGGTTTATCAAGGATTTTTCCAAGATAGCCAAACCCTTATGCTCGTTGCTTGCAAAAGACTTTGAATTTGTGTTTGATGATGAATGTCAAGTTGCCTTCAGGAAACTCAAGGATGCTCTCATTTTAGCCCCCATTATTCAACCACTAGATTGGGATGCACCATTTGAATTGATGTGTGATACAAGTGACTACTCCATCAATGTTATACTTGGTCAACAAAAGTAAAACAAGTTGCATGATATCCACTATGCCAGTAAGACACTAGATGAGGCCCCGATAAACTATGCCAATACTGAGAAGGAGATGCTAGCCATAGTGTATGCCTTCAATAAATTCTTCCAGTATCTAGTGGGATCCAATGTGGTATATACCGACCATGCAACCATCAAGTATTTGCTTAAGAAAGATGCCAAACCACACATGATTTGCTGGATCTTGTTGCTTTAAGAATTTGACCTTAAGATCAAAAACAAGAAGAGAACCGAGAACAATGTTGTTGATCACCTTTCTAGAGTGACTAAAGATGCAAAAGATACACTTCCCATTCATGATTACCTTCCCATTGAGAGGTTTTATGCAGTAGACACACCACAAGCACCATGGTTTGTAGACATCAACAACTTACTTTTCATTGGGCATCTTCCACCTGATCTTACCTATCTAGAAAAGAAGAAATTCTTGCATGATGTTAGATTTTATTATTGGGATGACCCAATGTTGTTCAAACAAGGTATTGACTGATTGATACGGTGATGCATAGATAAAGAGTAGATTCCAAGCATCATTTCTGGATGCCATTCTTCTTCTTATGAAGGTCACTTTGGGGATCCTTCAAGCTAGATTTTATTGGCCAACCTTATTCTAATATGTGCACGCCTATGTCAAAGGGTGTGACAATTGCCAAAGAACCGGTGGCATATTAAATCAAGATGACATGCCACTCAACTTCATTCTGGATGTTGAGGTCTTTGATGTACGGGGTGTCGAATACATGGGCCCGTTCCCATTCTTCTGTGGTTACAAATATATTTGGTCACATGTGATTATGTCTTAAAGTGGTAGAGGCCATCCCTACCCAAGCTCCTGATGCTAAGTTGGTGCTTAAGTTGTTTCAAAAAGTTATTTTTCCTCATTTTGGAGTTTCAAGAGCCGTGATTTCAGATGGAGGGATACATTTTAGTGAGAAATAGTTCAACAATCTTCTCACCAAGTATTGAGTGACACAAATTTTTTTTACTCCATATCACCCTCAAATGGTTGGCCAGATTTAAGTATCCAATAGACAACTAAAGAACATCCTTAAAAAGATAGTTTCAAGCTCAAGGAAAGATTGGATAGTCAAGCTAGATGATGCTCTTTGGGCATTCATGACTTCTTACAAGATATCCATTGGCACTAGGCATGGCAAAATTATCGGATTCGCACCGGACCGATCCGATCTGATTTGATCCGAACCACAATTTGTGGATTTTGAGGGCCTAGCACATTCTGCGGATCCGTAGTGGGGTCATACGTTTAGCGTGGATCCAGCCATAGTAAAACTATGGATTTCTAGGGTATCTGTTTGATCTGTAGTAACAGTCCACAGGGAGCATATTTGTAACGGGAAGCATGACCACCCACGTGTTTCGAAAGACCTTGCTATCAACCGTGATCCAGTCCACCTACATGGCAACTCTAGTTGTTCCGTCATGAAAAACCTGACGATGGCATTCCCAACCATGGTGGTGATATTCTTGACTCATCCTCACCTAGGCACACACATCAGGTTGAGGGACCGGTACCTCCTTGGCGCAACTTGGTGACACAGGTCATACCCGACACAGGTCAAGCACGGAGTCAACTCCATGGATGATGAGGCCATCCTAGATGAAGAGGTCTAGGTGGCTTATGATGGCGTAGGGGAGCGAGCCTGCCTTCTTGGGTGAGGCCGCCAGACAGGGAGCCCCGATAGGTGTTTGGTGGAGGAAGAGGAAATTGTAACATGGGTGGAAGATAGGGATGGAGTGGTCAGTCAGGAGGGACTGGATGTTGAGCCATCTGAGAATAGGGGGACAGGTGGTGTGGTAAAGGAAAAGGGACGCCGGAGGGAGATGGCACTGGAGGTGATGGTGCAGCTGACTGAGGCGGTGCCGATCCTTGTGGATGGAAGGGAGGAAGACAATTCTCATGGCGTTTCGGTGGTGGATGGGGCTCCCACCATGGTGGTGGATCTGGCTAGCAGCGCGGAGTGAGAGGGGGCCTCCAGAAGGCTGGAAGAGTAGGAGTACCATTGTGCTAGAGAAGCACAAGTAGGCTAGCGGGGACGCCTTTAGTTGCATATGAAAAAAATGTTGAGAGGGAAATGAGGAGGAAGAGGACAATAAGGGCATATGGCACCATTGGAGAGACAGATATCCAACAGTGGAGCTGTCAAATGCTCTATTCTTGATCTGTCCAGACTCCGAGGTGTGGATAGAGAACGACGGTACTTCATTATTGGACAACCAGAAAGGGACACCGAGCAAGGCCCTTTGTTTTGATTTTTTGCGGATCGGATCAGAGCTTTGTAGGTTGGATAGGATAATTGCGGATTGGGTCGGTGCCGACTTTTTAGCTGTGGATTTTTCAGATTTGAATCAGTTGTGGATTTACATAATTATGGGTCGGATTGGATCTGGGTCAGATCAGTAAAAATCTGACCCGCTGCCAATCCCTAATTGGCACCACACCATTCAAGATCATCTATGGCAAATTTTACCATCTTACTTTGGAGCTAGAGTATAAATCCCTATGGGCCATCAAGCTCCTTAATTTTGATATGAAGAAAGTAGGTGAAAAATGGCTATTGCAACTTCAAGATCTTAAGGAGATTAGGCTCTAAGCATATGAAAACGTGAAGATCTATAAGGAGAAAACAAATGCATGGCATGACAAGAAGATCAGAAGAAGATATTTTATTGATGGAGACAACGTGTTGTTGTTTAATTCAAGGTTGAAGCTTTTCCCATGGAAGCTTAGATCCAAGTGGTCAGGACCTTTCTTTATCTTCAAAGTGTATCCATATGGGACACTAGAGCTGTAGGGAAAGCAATCAACATTCAAGGTCAATGGACAACGCTGCAATCTTTACACTGAAGGAGAGAAGATACAACTAGAAGTCTCATGCTCCCTTAGAGAACTTTGTTGATGAAGAATCAAGTCTACTTCCGGACTCTAAATAGAAGGCCTTTGTGGGAGACGTTCCCACGTTTAGATAGTTTCCTCTGTGTAATTTCCCTATAATGTTCCTTAGTTTATAGTTTTTTTTAGAATAACACTTCATGGTGCTGAATCTATTAGTTTCATGTGGGAATGCGGATGTATTCATTTGCATTTTGTAGGTGATGATTGCTTCTATCGAAAAGAACAAGGAGGACAAATATTTGCAAAAATCATGCTACAACATGGCATGTGGACCACTCTACACGATGTGCATCTTATTTTTTTTAATTCACAAAACTTCATAGGGATTTCCCCTTACTCCGTGTGGATCAGTAACACGACATGGTCAAGATCAAAGAAATTCAATTCTACAGAAACTTCAACAACATGGTGTATAGCTATCATACACGGCGTGTGGAGTCATTTGATGAACAAATCAAGTTCTATAGAATTCAACCCTTACGCCGTGTAGCAATGATCTATGGGGTGTGCATTTTGGAAAGAAGATTCGTCAAAGTTTGTAGTAAATGTCCCTTATCTTGTGTGGTAGAAGTACACATAGTGTGAATATCTTAAATGAAATTCAACAAATTGGACAACCTTTCTCTCTTGTGGCATGCAGTTCATACCCACGCCGTGTGATTTTGTGAAGGTAATTTCAGATTTTTTTTTGTAGGCTTAATCCCTTATTGTGTGTGGCATTGCTTATGGTGTGTACTTTTACATATTTGGGGGCGTGTGATGACCCATTACGTCGTGTATCCTCATGACTAAAGGGTTCTAAACCCTAAAATAATTTCATGTCACATGGCTCCACACCGTGCAACTGCCTTTGTAGCCCACCTTGTGACTCAGTCCGTCACAACATGGACAACCACTGCCGCATGTTGTGGCATCTCCATAGTCTTCCTCTTCATCGTGATCAAGCTTCCATGGTGGAAGATGACCTCCACGTCGTAGCACCAGGAGCAGCTACAAACCCAACCAATATTGTCATCCATGTCTACTGCAACACCATTTTCGGAAACCCTCTTCCGTGCCACCGAATTGTGTCATGGAGAATATAACAAGTCGCCCAACACCATTTGATAATAGTAGAAATCACCCTTAGGATCAGCATCTTCTGTCGTGACATGTTGTAACAACGTCCATTACTGTGTGTTTGTCTAAGGGTAGGGTTGAAGAAGAGCGACACTCCACACTCTATGTGACTGACCTTCCATGCCATGTTAATTCACTGAGCATCTTCCATCAACATGCAGAGAACCAAGATTTTTACCAAGAGAGCCTACCCCGAATTTGAGCCATCATCCTCTAGTGCACCCTACATCTCCACCGTACACTCCACAGTGAACACGGAGGAGGATGTCATATTTTTTCATCTTGCCTCTCGTTGGGTAGTCCAACTAGCTTTGCACATCTCAATGATATGGAATGGCTAGGAATTCTAAATGAAGAAAGGGAATATATTATCTTCCTAGGATTGTAGGTTGCATAAACAACGTCCCTACATACCCTCGCTTGACCTATGAGTTTTTAACAACCTTCAAAGTAGAAGAAGACCCTTATGATAAGCATGAACCATCTAGTTTGATCTCATTTCATTTGATCAACAAACCTTTTGAATTTACTATCAAATGATTCTACAACTTGATGCAATTTGATTATGATAGAAGTATCACCATGCTAGAGCAATTTGAGCCCATCACTTTCTGGGTCCAAATCACTAAAGAGACCTCCAACAATTCTGCTAATGCTAGAGTTTCTCACATTCACAACCTAATTTTTCACTATATTCATCGCCTTTTCATCACATGTGTTTTTTCACGAAAGGAAACATAAGGTGTAGTTGGAAAATTGGATTTGTTTTCCTCTGGGCTATGTTTCACAACTATGATGTGAACATTGGGTATCATTTCCTTTCACAAATTGTCAAGATCTAGAAAGAATCAAAAGGATACATCATGATAGGAGGTGTGATCACCAAACTTTCCATTGCTCTAAAGCTTGATCAGTATACTATTGATTCCCTAGATGGAGGGGAATATGTCGACTGTGATTGTCTCATTTCCTTTGGATTGCTTAGCAAATATAAGAATGTAATTTTTTTCATAAGGTTCACAACAAATCCTCTGTCATCCAGTTGCCAAACCCTACCCTCACAACTCTCAAGTACAAATCCAATTGGAAGTATTTTTAGAATGAAGGACCTTATATAGATGCACAACCCGAGTCTTACTCTGTAAGAGTTGATGTTCCCCCACCTCCTTCAATGGTTACATAGACGAACTTCACTTGGAGGTACCCAGATATGAGGCTAATATATGGGTATGACTAGTACAAATTTGATGATCAGAATACTCACATCTCTCAACTCTCTCATCATTACATTGGCTTGTCCCAAAATGTTGCTAGAATCCACACCATGGTGTCTAGGATGGATTCTTAGCACATCTCTCAGGGTCATTATGGATGTCCTCCACAACCATCTATGCATGCAACACATTCCTCCTCCATGGACACCATCAACCTCAGCTTATTACTGGAGCACCTCCAGCCTCCCAAGGAGGGTTTTGACCTACCTTTTTGATGCACCTACGGTATTCGATTGTACAACTCCTGAGTTTGTTATGAGCAGTGAAGACACTACAAATTTCAAGCTTTGGGGTTACAACTGACCGATAGTTTTAGTTTTATTTTTCATTTCATTTGCTTATGTCATTTAGTTTTTTGATTGCATGTTTTGCATTTATAACACACATTCTTCCATGATTATTGAGTGAAAAATTTTGATCATTTTTTCTACTGCTTGAACCATTGGATTGCATCAAGACCATGGATATATGATGGGCATAAATCATCCTAATTGATTTTTTTTGAATTTTAACTATTCATCTCTATATTTAGGTATTTGGCTAAACATGATTTGCAATTATCTCACTAGTGTTCTTAAACCATGTAATGATTCAAATGCTTTTGAATTTCTCAACTTTATAGATTTGATTAGAAATAAGATGACTTTTCCAACCCCATAATGTATTTTTCACTACTCTACTTATTTTTTTTACAAAATGAATATCTTCATGTATGACTTGAAATAATGGGGGGTGAGGTAGCCTAGGTTATATGTGGTTCCAAAGCGGAGCTGAAATCACATAAAAGGGGGAAATTTTGTTCTTCACTTGAAAATACAAACCCCCAAAAGATGGCTAAGTCACCCACTTTTCCACTGACCAAGTGAAGGTTGGGGATTACATCTGAAAGAGGGAAATAAATCTCCAAACAATATTCCATGTGTGTGTAAGCCTATATCAGTAGCCAAGTATCATACACTGAAATCAAATTAAAAAAATTTCTTGAATAACAATGTCATTGCAGGAGGATGTAAAATTTCATTTCATAGAGCTTTGTGGCAAATAATTATTTTTTTTTGCTTCATCATTTTGTCTCTGCTAATTGCTCTCTAGTTGATTCATTCAAAGCAAATTGAATGTGTATTTGAACTCAACATATTATCTTGAGAGTTGGAATTGATTTAATGTTTAGTTACATATCTAAATGATGAAAATAGACATTTGCAGATCTATCAATTCATATTCATATGGATATGATTTTTTCCCATCTGTTCATCTTTAGCCACTTATCCAGTTCTTTTTTCTTGAGGACAAGTAATGGTTCAAGCTTAGAGGGACTTGATGTGCACAAATCACATCACATTTTCAAACCATTTTAGTTGCACATTTCACTTAATTTAACCATATTTCTACACTGATTCATGCCATATTATTTGTTTCTTGTTGATCTTGCTCGTGTCATGGTTTGAATTGAAGGTACCCCACATTCCACTCATAACAAAGGGAAAATGCCCAAAATATGATCTATTTGGCATTCCCAAAGTTTCCCCAATTTTTTTTGGAGTTCAATATTCAACAGATAGTGAGCAACACGGTGTATGGACCACTCTACATGGTGTGTGAGTCTCAAATAGCAAACACTTCAGTCAAGACAAGCTACGAAGTGTGACCCAGCTACATGGTGTGGCCCGAAAAATCAAGAATTTTCCAGAAATTATTCCTTACGCTATGTGGCCATTCCGCACGGCATATCACTTGTGACCGTGGACCGACTCCAATGAAATCAAATCTCACACGGCCTATTGACTTATATACATGACGTGTGACATACATTTTAAAAAAATTGCTCATTTTCACAATACATAACGAAGCATTCCCCTTGGGAAGCAGATTATGTATCATTGGGAGTGGTTTAAGACTAGAGCCAGAGCAAGAGCTATGGAGGGGTGATTTTAGAGAGAAAGCTATGGTTTATTGAGAGAGAACCCATCTTTGAATCCATTTCTCTTCTCCATTCCATTTCAGAGTTGTGGAAAGAAGGTTGTTGAAGCAAGAAGCAATTGCTGAGAAAGATCTTGACCTCTTGGCCGGAAGTCTCCATCTGTTCCTCACTCCCACATATTTATTTGTTATTCTTCTCTCTATCTACTCATGTTTCTTTCAATGACTTATCATTTTTTTCATGTATTTCCTCACCATGAGTGAGTAAACTCCTTTTCTTGGGCAGGGGGAGTAGCTCCCATGTCATGACTCATGTGAACTTGAATTTCATGTTTGATATTAGTTAATCTTTTGTTTCAAAATGAGATATGGCGTTATTCTTCTTGTATGCATGGATGGTCATCATGTTTACTTGTTTTATGCTTCTTATTATTTTCTAGGAAGAGATATTAAGAGGTAGGGAATAGTCATTTTGACAGCATGTCCTTGACCATGGGAATGCCTAGGATTGTGTTGAGGATTCTAGGTTGTAGTTTGAATCTGTGTATATGCATGGGAATGCTATATAAGGTTAGGACTATCTTATACCATTGGGAGATGTATTAGATGAAAACAACCTACTTTTTGAAGATTTACTAGTATAAATTGAACTCATCATTCTTTATTGGGTTATGATGTCGAAGTGAAATCCCATTTCCAAGATTCTCTAAATTTGATTTTAATCATTCTCCAAGTGATTTGTGCTTTGATTTTATTTTTTTGTATTCGCAATATAATTTAATCCAAAACCAATCTTTTTATTATTAACTGACCTAGATTGTAGAAAAATTATTAGTTTTGCTCCTAGCTACCCTAGCTCCTAGTGGTTCGACCTTGACTACAACTGATCCTATATACTTGGGGGTGATTAATGAGTTGAGACAATTTATTATTTAAAACTCACTTGCATTTGAAATTAACAACAAAACAAACAGGATAAATTTCCATAACTAGTTCATGGAATTGAGAAACGTTCTCAATCATGAGTGCAAGCTCTATGTCTTTGAAACACTAGCGCCAGAGGAACCCACTCCAAATGTGCCTAAGGCTGGAATGGATGCTTACTTGAAGCATGTCGATGATTTAATAAACATCAAAATATTATTATTCACTATATGAACTATAAGTTACATAAACAACATGGAAATTCTCAAGATGGTACCCATCTTCAAAATCATGTAAAGCAAGAAAGGTATAATGTCTCCAAAGCATTGATTGAGTGCAAACTGCCAGAGGAAGATCCAGTAATGCCTCATGTGCTCAATATGATTGGGCATGTGAAACATCTAGAGAGACTAGGATTTCCTTTAGATCAAGAGTTGGCCACAGATATGATTCTACAGTGATTACCTAAATCATATAGCCACTTTATCGAGTGCTATCAATTGAGTAACTTGGCTAAACTGATGTATGAATTGCTTAGCATATTGATAAATGTCAAAGCATAAATGAAGAAGGACAAACCCATGATAATGATCAGAAAAATAGAGTCCAAGGGTAAAGGCAAGGCCAAGAAATATTTTGAGGCTAAGATAAAGTCCAAGTCTTCTGCACTTAAGATAAGGAGAAGGGTAAGTGCAAAAGGAATATATCCTTTTCACTTAAGGAAACATAGGAAGAAGAAGGAGATAGAGATATCCACTTTAGGACCCAAGAAGAAATAAGCTAGAACTATGCGGAGCAAGAGTTGCTTTCACTACAGTTGAAATATGTCATTCATCTGATCAACATGTAATAGAAGTGGTGAATTGCTATTATGTACCTGCCATTAATGAAAAACATCATGTATCTTTTATGGACAAGAGTATTATGAATAATTAATGTTTTATTTAAAAAGATAAGATCTTACATGAAACTTTGATATGTCTCATAGTCTATACTCAATAGTTCTAAATACAAATTTATAAAACACATATATTGAATGACTTACTGACTCAAATGATGAATACCTATAGCATTGTAATCTAGAGATCATAAATGAGAAATTCATTTCTAGAATTCATAATGAGGGTTATCTATACTCTTTTCATTTTTGAACCAAAAGAGTCATGCGAGTCTTATTTGTTGGGAAATATGACAAAAGCTCTTTTCACTAGAAATAGTAGAAGAGTGTGTATTCTACTAGGGCTAGTACATAGTGATGTATATAGACCTTTTAGAACAAATGCTATAAGTGGTTACACGTACCTCATTCTATTTTTTTGATGATCTTAGTAGATATGGTAGATTGTATTTAATGAAATACAAGTCTAAATCTCTTAAAGTGTTCAAGGAGATTAAAAAATAAAGTACATAACCATCTTGTATAAATATTAAAGCTCTTCGTTGTGATCGATCTCGAAAACATTTTCGACCAAAGGTTTGAGGACCTTCTGGAGAATGTGATAATATATCACAATGAACTCCACTCAAAATATAATTATGTATTAGAAAGAAGGAATCACACCATGTTAGTCATAGTGTGATCATTAATAAATCTAGCTGATCTTCCAATTTATTTTTTGGACATGCTTTACACTAAACAATGTACCGTCTAAATGGTTCAAAAGACATCATTTGATATATGGCATGGGAAGTGTCTCGATATGTCTTTTATAAGGATTAGGAATGGAATATTATATAAGAAAAGAGTTTCCTTAAAAGATTTGTCCACAAATAACATAAATGTCACTTTGTTAAATACTACTTTTATATTCCAATCTGACAACAAATGTGTCTATTTCTAGGATGTCTGTATTCCTAAAGGAGAAATTAATTCCAAAGGAATTAGTGGGACATAAATATAACTTGAAAAGTTCAAGGCCAAAAAGAAAATATTGAACCTAAAGGGTACAATAGGAACAAGGAGAATCCAAATTTTTGTGGAATCTCAAGTTCCTCATGTAATAGAAAACCCCACAAATCTAGTAGAACACACCTTGAGCTTGAATGATTAGGATATCTTATGTCTCAAGAAGGTGGTAAGTTGATCATATATGATGAACCAACAACCTACTTAGAAGCTATTGATGGATCGGAGTATGAGAAATGGATTGAAGCTATCATAACCAAGATGGACTTCATGTACACCAACAATATATGGCTTTGGTGGGTCCCCCTAACGGGGTAAGACCCATAAGGTGCAATTGGGTTTTCATAAAAAAGATCAACATTGATGGTAATGTACAAACTTATAAGATAAAATTGGTTGCAAATGGTTTCAAACAAGTTCAATATGTTGGACATGATGAAATACTTTCCCAGTTTGTAGGGTTAAATCCATCAGGGTCATTCTTGCCATTATAACTTAGTATGACTATGAAATTTGGCAAATGGATGTTAAAACTGCATTCCTAATAGGAATATTGTAGAACATGTGTGCATGACACAACCTAAAAGGTTTTATAAATCCAATTATTGCAAATAAAGTGTGTAAACTACAAAGGTCAATCTATGGACTGAAGCAAACATATCAAGGTTGGAATCTTCAATTTGACAAGATAGTCAAAGACTTTGACTTTAGTTAAAATGAAAATGAAATATGTTATTACCAAAGGTTAGTGGGAGCATATTTATATTCCACTTAATGATGGGTAATAACATCCTTATCATGTAAATATCAAAACCTTTCAAGGAAGTACCTTATCTATGAAGAATGTAGATGAAACTTCCTATATGTTAGGAATTAATATCTATAGAGATAAATATAGAAATATTCTTGACCTATGAAAGAGGACACACATTGGAAAGATGTTGAAGGTGTTGTACATGCATGACTTAATGAGAGAAAATTTGTCCATGTTACATGGCATTAGTGTCTTAGGAGCCTAGTGTCCCAATTCTTGTGAAGAACGGGAACACATGAATAAGATTCCACATGCATTCTCAATTGGATCCATCATGAATGTAATGTTAAGTACTTATTCCATTATCTCATATGTATTGGACATGATGAGAAAATATTAGTTAGGTTCCAATGAAGGTCAATGGACTGCCATAAAGAACATACTTGAGTACTTGGAAGCACTAAGGATTAGTTCCTTATTTATGGTAATAAGGAAGAGTTGGGTGTAAAGTGTTACACTGATGCAAGCTACCAAAATGACCAAGAAAATTAACAATCAAAATCTAAATTTGTGTTTGACCTTAAGAAGAACTGTAAGTTGGAAAAATTCCAAGCAAGATACATTTGTTAATTCTACAACAAAAGTTGAGTACCTTGCTACTTTGAACACACTAGAGGATATTGTATGGATCAAGAAGTTCATTGATATGAAGTTATGGGAGGTTCCAAACCATGGATGACACATTAGAGATATAGTGACAATAATGGAGCTAGTGGATAGGATAGGAATGTCAGATAGCATACTACGACATTTCCATCTCATACAAAAAATTGTACATCAAGGAGATGTGAATACTTGCAAAGTATCAACTAAAAGCAAATGGGATGATGACATAGACATAGTAGATGTCAAAAGAATGATTTTACTCGATGTCATATGTCTTCATAAGGACCTGAACAATGAGATCATATGTATGATAAGAGTACATACATTCTTGTTATGTCCCTAGTTGAATATTATTATGTAATCAAAATAGATAATAATAATACATAAACTAAAGTATGTGTTTATTGGTGATGGAGTCTCATTAGTCATGATATGGGATATCAAGTCAAACACAAAGGTACATGTTAGAGAATAATGTACAAATCGACCCACCTTGAGAGTGATACGTGGACCATGTAATGGTAGCAGAATCAACTCTCATAGTGGTGGTTGTGATTGTGTTTCTTAGACCTGAAGTTACTACACTCATCACATATTGTTCAATGTATTTTAACACCATCCAATGTGATGTTGCCATAAAGGTGGTGCTCATGTGCATTGTGACACATGGGGATTGAGTGTGAGTGGCGTAGATGATATTTGTCCCTCCTACATGAGATTGATATCCCATTCACTTGATAAGTGAAATTGAGAAACGTTTGGCCATACTCATGTGACTCAATATGTGATATGTGAGCTCAAATGCATCTCATACAGTCTACTCTAGTTAAAGGAACATAGATTGAACATTGAGAGGATGAAGATTATGTACCTCGAGTTCAATCTAGATATCAGAGACAAAGGAAGAATACAATCACTATAACACTAATAACAAATTGTAGGTTGATTTTTGCTCCAACCTTCCAATTACTTTTCTAGCAATGATGTGTTTCTAGATACCCCTCATTGCTTGTGATGTAAAAAATTAGTTATGGACGTTCACTACCAACATAACTAGGTACCTATAGGGTTACATGCATAGGACACACTTGGAATATGAGTTTACTCATGAATGAGGGTTAACTTGATTACTAAAGTGTTTAGGTGTTCAATTTAAACTACATTGGCTGAAAATTGACTGACTGGAATATGAGTCGACTTGACTCAAGTGTTGAGTCCACTGACTCAAGTGTCAAGTCAATTTTAATTACATTGGTTGAACATTGCCTAAACTAGAATGTGAATCGACTAGTTTAGAATGTGAACATGCCAGTTTAGAATGTGAGTCGATCGGTTCAGAATGTGAATCGATCAGTCGAGTGACCAGTAAGATTGGATCAAGGATTGATGTTGACATTGTGTTGTGCATTAATCGTCACATTGAAAGTCAATATGTTTGTGAATAGGATATATAGTGAGCCAACCAAGGCCTTCCCCTTCCAGATTCTTTTAGGTTAGGTCTGGAATGGCCCTTCTTCTTTGGTGTAGTTGTAGTTTGTATTGATTGAACACACATCAAAAAATGGTGGCGGTCTAGGAGGCATGGGATTGGAAAAGTAGAAAACTAACAAATCCCATTTTTTGACTGACCTTTGGACACAAACACCATTCTTTGCTTTGGACACCTCAGTGTTGCCTCCAAGATCCAAGATGTCAACTGGTCTCCTTATCATTTAATTGGAGACAAGGCTTTGGGATTGTAGTGGAGAGCTAGGGTCAAGGGTCCCCCAACACAAGATGGCTACAAAGTTCATTTCAAGAGACCACTACAGAATGGAGCAGTGTTGAGTTGACCTATTCACATGCAAACTGACTGCTTTAGATGTAAACTGATTGATTCATATTTCACATCAGCTAGAAATTTGTGAAAATTTGTCTCTTTGACTCTTAGTTAATCTAGAAACCCTGAGCCTTTGCTTTTATATATAGAGGGGTAGTCAAGCCTTTGATACAACTACCACTGACAAATGTTTTCCTCTCATAGTTGTGGTAATGTGAGAGCCCAAAGAGAGTCTTATCGATAATAGGGAGATACATCTAGGGAGAATAAGTTAGTGCTAGAACCCTGACATCGAAGGGACAAATCCTCTCACTGTCTCTGGTAGCCCAACATGGAGTTCCTGGTGGTCTACATGGACTACATAGATGTGTGGAGGCCATCTCCATCACCTTAGGTGAACACCATCAACCTATATTTTTGGTGTTGTGTAAGGAGGTCGTTGCTAATGACTATTTGAGTGCTACTTGAAGAAGAAGCACGTGAATTTGTGAGGATTATTGTTGGATTTCCTCCAGGACCAAGTATATACCTCGCAAACCCTGTTTCTAGATACATCATTGTTGACACAGTCTTTTGGTTCGGGATTTAGGCATAATTGTTTTTGTTCACACTTCCTTATATGTTGCCCTTATGTCCTATCAGTTGTATCAGAGCCACAAAAGTTTACAGTGTATTGAGATTTAAATGGATATGATTGGATTCATCTTATTGCATATGATGTGAATATCAAAATGATTAATGTGCATATCCGATTAAATAACACACACAATCCCTATATATATATATATATATATATATATATAATCAATATGTGTCACCTAAAATTGTTTTGATGTTGGATGTATGTGTGGTTATGGCCAAAACCCCTAGTTGATGTGTGTGCCTGGTTGTTTGGTTTCTTTCATGTTGTTACTTGGTTGATACATGGAGACCTTGGAATGGTACTCAGAATCAACTTTCATAGTGGTAGTGGTGATTGAGTTTCTTAGACCTGAAGTCACTACACTCATCACATGCCATTTAATGTATTTTGACACCATCCAACATGACCTTGAATAAGGGTTGCCTTAAAGGTGGTGCTCAGGTACATTGTGACACATGGGAATTGAGTGTGAGTGATTTAGATGAAATTTGTCCCTCCTATACGAGGTTTATATTCTAGCCATTTGATAAGCAAGAGTGAGAAAAGTATGACCATACTCATGTGACTCAATATGTGATATGTGAACTCACATGCATCTCATATAGACTTCTCTAGTTCAAGGAACATGAATTGAACGTTGAGAGGATGACGATTCCATGCCTCGAGTTCATTCAGTATATCTTAGACTATGAAACTATACAATCAGTATTACAATGATCACAAAGTGTAGGTTGAAGTTGTTCTCCAACTTTCCAATTACTTGGTAGCAATGAAGTCTTTCTAGATTACGCTCATTTCTTGTGATGTCATAAATTAGTTATGGATGCTCATTGTCAATGTAATTTGGGACCTATAGGGTCACACACATAGGATGCACCTAGAATAGGAGTTTACTCATGAATGAGGTTAAACTTGATTACGAAACTGTTTAGGTATTCAATTTAAACTACATTGGCTGAAAATTGGCTGACTGGAATGTGAGTCAACCGACTCAAGTGTTGAGTCGATCAACTCAAGTGTGGAGTCAATTTAAACTACATTGAATGAACCTTTCCAGAATTGGAATGTGAATTGAATGGTTCAGAATGTGAACCAACTGGTTGAGAATGTGAGTTGACCAGTTCAAAATGTGAATTGACCGGTTGAGCGATCAGTAAGAATGGATCATGTTTGCATTAATAATCACAATGAAAGTCAATATGTTTGTGAATAGGTAATGTAGTAACTGACATATTCAAGTGTTCAGTCGACTGATTCACATGTGAACTGACCAGTTTAGATGTGAACCAACTGATTCATGATTAGCAGTAGCCCAAAATTCATGAAAATCTATCTATTCGACTCCCAATTGATCTGGAACCCTGACCCTTACCCTCCTATAAATAGAGGGTAGTTAATGCTTTCTGAAGACACAACTAACACTAACAGACTTTTCCCTATCACGATTGTGATCTCATGATAGCCCAAAGCAAGTATTTCCTGTAAAAGGGAGAGACAACTAGGGAGAAAAAGTCAACGCTAGAACATTGACACTAAAGGGATGACTCCTTCCTGTTGTCTCTTTTAGTGTAATGTGGAGTTCTCGATTGTCTGCATGGACTATATAGAGGTATGGAGGCCGTCACCATCACACTATGAGAACACCATCAACTTTTGTCTGAGGTGTTGCACCAAGAGGTCATGGCTGACAACTATTCAAGTGTTGCTTGAATAAGTAGCATGATTCGTTGTGAGGACTGTCGCATGACTTGCTCCAGGACTAGGTATATACCTTGCAAACCCCTTTTCTAGATACATCGTTGTTGACGTGGTATGTTGGTTCAGGACTTGGGCATAATTTTTTTCTTTCTATTTCCTTATCAGTTGTTCCAATTTCCTAACATATACTCTCTGATATCAAACAATTACTGAAATTTTTTACTACAAGGGACCTATCAAGTCCATACCAAAGACTTATAAATCTAATTCCTTATGTGACTTCCATCAAGTCAAGGGGCACAAGATGGACACATGCCTCACATTCAAACAAGTTTTGCAAGATCTAATTGAATATGGAGAGGTCAATATGGTCACATAAGAATATATGCCTTCATCATCCAACATCGTGCATATCATATCACCATTTTAGTATCGAACATTCGGTCCTATTGGTCATATGAAGAAAACTCTCAATAATTGGCCCTAAAGTGATTAGGTTATTATCATTGTCCAAGAGAAAAAATGAGTAATCACCATAAGTACTATTAGACCAGTCGTTATACCTCGGCCTCACCCACGGGAAGGTGGATGAGCAGTGTGAGTACCTAAGACACCCGCTCTAACAAACTCCTAGAATATTGTAGTTTCTCGATCCATTGTAGTAGTTCAATATGAAGCACCCAAGTCAACAATAGCTCTGGTATTGTCTCACTCCATCTTAATAGAATTTCCTTCACCCCTTGAAAATGGCAAAGCAATGGTAACCGCCTATGTAGGAGTCCTTGCCGATACACCTAAAGAGGAGATGAGAAAGTATCCATCCCATTTATCAACACAAAGTAAGTTCCTCCAATGCCAAAACTATGTGAAAAACATATCATGAACGTTCAGATATAATTGAGTTCCTTGACAAACTAGAAGGAGAAGTATTTATACATGAAGTGATGAAAAGATCCTCTATGCACAAATAAGCAGTAATAAATACACTCTATCCTACATCTCCAAAGATGTGAGAGTGGAAGTGCTTGCCACCACCATAAGGTCAATCTCCACTCCACACCTGATTTCTTTTTCTAAAGGTGAGATGCACGAAGGGGGAAACTACAACAAGCATTTATTAAACATTGTCATCTATAAAGGCCTCAAGATTCCTTCTTGATTCATTGACAATTGGGCCTACCTCAATGTATGATCCTTCAAGATTCTTATTAGTCTGGTAAGGGATCCTTTGGATCTACATACAAAAACCAAGAAAGAAGCATCCTTCGATGATGTATTACAAAGAAGCCTTGGGGGAGATCTCCCTTTATCTACAAATTGGATTGTATACTTTCTTAGTTTTTCTTGTACTTATGGAACTAAGTCCTTCTTCATAGGAAGGTTGTGGACTCACTAGAATCAGATAGTCCCCTCAGTCCTACACTATAGTCAATTATTGACCAAGACATTCCATCATCATAGTTCATGATGATATTTAAGGAACCACCATGGCTTGCATTGAAGAAGACAAACTCTTCGTCTGGTTTGAGATGATGCATGTCTCCACCACCAGTTATATGCTGAAACAAAGAAGACAACCCCACCAGCTCCCATATGACCCTATGATGTTTACAACAATTACGACAAATGCATAGTTGCCCAAACTGGGGTCTAGGAGCTATATGACAAGGATGTAAACAAATTATTCAGATTCCTCTAAGATAAAAGGATTGGGGATTGGGATTGATTATATGGCAAATCATATGCACGACCTCGATCACCAAGTGGACACCATATTGGAATCCCATAATGTTGTGGCCCACTATGAATGACTTGATT
Source organism: Alisma plantago-aquatica (assembly GCA_963693085.1). Taxonomy (NCBI): domain Eukaryota; kingdom Viridiplantae; phylum Streptophyta; class Magnoliopsida; order Alismatales; family Alismataceae; genus Alisma; species Alisma plantago-aquatica. The sequence goes on from OY856409.1 coordinate 175,515,253, forward strand.
AGGAGAGTTTATCCCAATTTTCCACCATCGACCGGTGATATAAGAAAAAATTCTTATAAATGAGGAGCTTTGAGTTAGGGTATTTTGTCAATGGGACCTTGACCTGAGTTTAGAGGTACCCATTTATTACTTTCCTAGTACTATCACTATATCGAGGAAGTTTATGACACTACCAAGGCAATTATCCTCGAGACAATGCCATAACTCATCTAATAGGTCAATGAAGATGACTAAGATGGCTAACCTGGGATTTCATCCAACATCAAGGAGACTTCCCTCATCAATGAAGATGCTCAAGGCAGACCACCCAAAACAATTAACAGTTTGAAGACATGATCATCCTTATAAATGATAAAGTAATCAAGTTCATAACTACCCCCACAATCAACCAGTCATGCTCAAAGCACACATACATTGGGAGTTAAATGAAAGGTCAAGAAGACTATAATGATAATCAGGGTGGCTGGTAGACTTCACAGACCCCTCACCCCTAAGTAATGGATGCACAATCCAGTCAAGCCGATTTGGATCTGCTCTGGATTATCCCTGATTGGCCATGTCACAATGACTTTAAGGCTATGAGTCATAAAGACATGAAAAAGAAGACTTTGGTGTTATGTGGATGACTATGATGGACTGAAGAATGGGGGATCAATACCATCTTTGATAGAAGTTGTAGAAGAACCACAATCCCTCATTTGCTCCATGTGACACAAAGATGAAGTCCAAAACTGGTATGAAAAGAATTGAAATGTCTTGAAGATGATATCACCTCTCATATCCAAAATACCCCATTAGAGGAATGAAACCCAAATATTCCTGAGATCCCAGAGTGGTTGTATAACAATTCTCTACAACGTCCATGCTTTCCCCCATAAATCCCAAAAACTATAAAATTTAGAAAATCCATGAAGCAAGTAGAAGATATTCTGGCTCTCAAGAGTTTGTTGATTACTTCACTAAATTAGCATTGATCTAAAACAACAAAGATGCCAAGTTTGAAGATGTCCCCATCCTATAATCTATGCAAAGTAGCATCAACCTTTTCATATTGAAGATGAGACTAAGATAGTGAATCTTAGCTCAAGCCCCAAGATTCACCAAGTCAAAATTGGGGTGAGTCTACCTCAGATTATAAAGGACCAGTTGGTAGATCTGTTACACCACTAAATCAATGTGTTCACATGGAGCTACTCATATATGCCTCGATTGGATGAGAAGATCATGGCTCTCGACTCCCTATCCTTCCAGTTGTCTTCTTGTCAAACAAAAGTGTTGACATATATGTACATTTTAATACATCATTCACATAGGTAATGATTAAGGTATCATACCCACTAGAATTTTAATTCCACTATTATCTTAGGTTATATATATTCAACCATATTTTTTTATAAATTTTGGTTAACTTCTAACATACCATAATTATCTAGCTATAATTGTAGAAGAAAAAAGTTACCTTTGTGGTTTCCTATTGATCCCTATTATATTCAGTTCATGTTGAACGTTTGTGGAAGAAATTGTGTCTAATCACATCATAAAAATTCATGTATAACCCTCAAACATTATCTCTAAGAGAAGGAAACTTTCTCATAATCCCTCATGCTCATGCCTAGTAGCTTCAACTAGTAGAAGAACTAAAAATATACATTCATTTTTAGGGACAGATAACAACATCCATGGGAGATGGTCCCAACCTCACATAGATATTACAGGACCAAGAAGAGTCAAAGAAATCATGGAGGAAGTTGTTGTAGGGTCTAACTGGAGTCTAGAAGCTCCTGAGTTTCAAAACTCTCATGTGCATTGGGGAAGGAAGTGTGTAGCTGATGATGTCCCTACATTTATAGATTAGGGGTTTTCATTTGTAGTCTCTACACCACTGGTTGAAGCCAAGGGGAATTTCTAAAGTGGTGAGTAAGGTGAAATGAGAGTAAAGACTATCGATGGGATCTAGGCACAAGAAGAATGTAGGATCACGACTATCTAGACTTTTCAAGATGTTGTTGTTGATAGAAGAAGGAAGGTAATAGAAGATGAAATAGGGTGACACCTAGGGTTATAGGTCATGGGTACGAGTGAGAAGAAGAGGGGGAGGGAATGCAACACCATTAAACATAAGATGCACATATAGGGAGGAGATGGAAGATAGAGTAGAGAGGGAAGAAGAGAAATATAGCAAAGAAATAAGAGGACAGAGAGGAAGGAAAGAAGAGGAAGGAGTAGAGGAAGGACAAGTGGAAGAGAAGAAGAGGAGACAAAGGAGAAACTATATCCATTGACAATAGGTACATGTTGTTCATGGCTTATTTCTATAATAAAGGAGCAGTCAGGGTAGAGAGTAAGTAGTCCATATGTTAAGTGAGGAGGGATTTATTAAATGGACAACCAATAGCAACTTAATGCAGATAGTGTAAATTATAGTGAGTAATATAAGAAATTAAATGAATGTGTGAAGGAATTTTGATTGAGAAAAAAAATTAGGAGATATAGTAGATTATACCAAGAGTTATGATCATCATCTAAGATTTAATCCCAACCATATTGGGGTAAACTATATGGATATTGCTTTTCCACACAACACTATTATGGGTCGTACTTTGATCAAGATGTAAAGATTCAAAATCTCTCTTTACAATCTATTCCCAAGTCAATTTAGGCTTGCCTCTACTTTTTATAATTTTGATTGACTCAATAACCTTGCTTAGAATAGGTTTTTTTGTTGATTTTGTGTTGCACATGTCCATACCATCTTAAAAGGCCATCAGAAAACTAGTCCTCAATTCTCACTACCCTACTTTGTTCCTAATATAGTCATTCCTCAAACAATATTTACTTGTCTTCCCAGGAACTCAGCTCAACATATGCATTTGAGCTACACTCATCTTGTTGAAACCTTGTTTATTCACTTCCCAAAATATGCTCCAATATAGCTTGGTTGGCCATATAAAATTAGGTTTTTAATATGAGAGGGATCTTTTGATCACATACTACTTGTCACATCCCATTTTTTTTAAAACTTAGAATGCAGTTTTCCTAAATAGTGAGGAACTTTAATGCAATATGCCAATAATGGTTATCCTTATACAAAAATGGGATGAGAAAACTTAAAATAAGACTCAAATTCATAATTCACTTTCAAATATGCATTATGTATATCACTCATATTAATACTCTTTCATTTTCTCTCTACTCCAAAATGACCATAAAATATAGGAAGAGGTTAAAGAGGTGACCATGTGGTTATTGAATGAGTAAAACTCAAAATGGTGACTCAAGGATTCAATATTAGGAGCCTTTTCATATTATATTACTTTTAATGCCTTTTAATTAAGGTTAATAGGCAATATAGAAATCATGGGCCAAACATGCAAAAAACCAAAATATAATTTCATAGGAATATTCTAGACCATCTAACTTGCATATGGTTCAAATTTTAACTTATTTGACCCATGTTTGAACCCTCAAATCAATTAAAGTACATTTGAATATAGTTTGACCTAGGTTTGAATATTATTTAATTTAATATGAGCAATTAACACTATGGTTTAGTTTTATTTGCATTGTCATGCACTCTTCGTTTTGGTTTTCCTTTTTGGGTGTGATCGGATGACCATTATCTAACGAACTCATGATACGACGACCTGAGAATCATCCTATACCTCTACTCAAATCGTGGGTATTAAATGTAGCAAAGTACTTTCCTTCCTCGGTTACTCTCTCCTCATCTTTCCCCCTCACATAGTGATTTTTTCTCCATCATCTACATGAGATGTTTCCAAATCAAATGAGCCATAACTCGCCCCTCCTACCTCTGTGTTGATGAAAGGTCCATAGTGGCACTCTCACCACTCTCTGTCCTGATGTTGCAGACACCATCACAACAAAACCCACAGCTATTGAAGGGGTCCAAGATGACCGCCAGGCTAAGAGAACCCTTCATCCTCACTCAATTTCACCTACAATGCCCCTATGCACTTGAACCTACTCGGTATCCTTCCCCAGTGACATGTACCTCTCCCCACACTCCCCCTGTCTCCTACAAAATTGATGCCCATGTAACCATCTACCATCTCCCTTGGTGCTTCCTGCATCTTTGGCTTACTCTGAGCCCCCCTCAATCGATGTACCCTATAGGATGGCTTTGGACCTCACTGACTTTGCATCACTAGGTCACCCCAAGGCCCCTTCGACCATGAAAACTCCTCCTTCTTACATGTCATGTCTTCACGATCATCTTCCCACTTTTCATTAGTGTTCTCCTACCCGTTTGCTATGATTTTACATATATGATCCCCTTGACCTATTGACAGTGATTCTTGTGCACTGGTTCTCCATCAGACCTGAGCAATATCTCTTCAAACTTGGCTTGAGGAGTCGGAGCAGATGGAGGCGTAGTTGCTATGAGTTCGTCTGGGGACTGCCTACGGGATGGAGGCAAGGAGCTTTAGTAGAGGAGCTCAAAGCCATGGCGCAAGAAGGAACAATGGCAAAGATAAAAAGACCCTGGTACCCATGCTAATTAAATTGACTGAGCATCATCAAATGGGTATTTTTTTACATTCGCATGCATGTTTTGATTTATTAGCACCTAGTTTTTTTAATGTGGAATGACCATGTTACCCCTACTATTTTAATCGTATGTATCGTGCACCTAAGGTTTTATGGTATTTTAATCATTGATTTAAATGATGTCACGCATAATGTTTCATGCTCCCTAATTGGTCGGTTTTTGGAAATTTCTTGCAAATAATAGGATACTCAGAAAAATACAAATAAATAGTCATTGCAAGGGTTTTTTTAGAGGAATATGATTTAAGGTTTTCATGCCATGATTTGCATTTCCATTTTGATGTTTTATTAGAAACCCTAATTTGACCCACTGAAACCCTTATTATGTATTAGATGTAATTAATATGATCTAAATTTATCTAGTTTTCCTAAGTTAATGATGTTCAATGAGCCTAACCCTAATGCATTCAAACCACAAATAACCCCTAGTTCAACCTAATGTCAATACGAGTTATTGAATAATGATGTTTAAGAACAGGTACTTAGAGCCCAATCAAATCAAGGGGAAGTTGACCTAGCTCAGGAAGACCATCTTAGACTCAATTTTGCTCCAAGGTAAATGGGTCATGTTGTTGAGCACAAGTAATTATAATTGTTTGCATGTTAAGTACAAAGTAGAAAGTATCATTGCAAGTTTAATGCTTTAATCATGATCACTCTATATTATTTCTTGATGATTGCTACATATGTCCTATGGTTATAATGTTCATTATGATTAAGGTTTATGATTAATGACTCTTGAAATTCATATTAATGTTCAAGAGGGAGAAATCCCATCATGTTAAGAGATCATGTTAATAGGGATAAATCCCATCATGTTAAGTTCAAGAATCATTATTATGTTAATGTTAATGTTATGTTAATGATCAAGTTAATTGGAATTGAACTAGTCTTTATATGCTTCCGAATCATGGACCTCAAGGGGTCGTCAAGGGCTTTCCTAGCATCAAGGGATTTCCTAGCAATCATTTGCTCCTAAGGGGGCATTATCGAGGGATACATAGATTTTTTATTCAATCCCTCATGTTAATAATGATTCAAGAATGCTATAGTTAATTCATGTCAAGTTTTCCTACATGTCAAGTATATTTACTTTGCTCATATTATAAAGTTCCAATACCGTTTACTAATGTATTATTTTCCCCTTTATATGGTCGGGGATGTTATTTCCCCAGGAGTTGGAGCAAGTAAGGACTCAAGAGGAGCAAGCAAGGATTATAAGACCTCCAAGATCTATCTGGTTTGATGCCATCCATACTAGATCATCCAATCATTTAGACATGTTTACCTTCCTGTATAGCTTTCCATGTTTAGAAATGTTTAGACATGTTATAGAATTCAATTATAGTTTCCTATTCAAAGAATAATGTATGAATCTCAATGGTGAATTATGTATTTATTTTTTATGATTTCATAAATGTGATACCCCCCTTCAAGATGAAAGCTTCCGCTCAGTTGTATTATATATCATAAGGAGGTGTGTTACACTACTCCACTTGCACACCCCCTTTTGAAGCATTATGTTTTGATCCTATGACAAATGTCATCTTGAACATCACCCTCCTTTTAAGTAATGGACCTCAAGTAAAAAAACTTATCACATTGTGGTGCATACATTCCATCCAACTTCACCCCACTATTCACAATTCTTGGTTGGCTGAAATTGCAATGTGTATTTGGTTTCTATTCTAATGATCATAAATCCCCTTTATTCCAACAGATTATAACCAAGAAACAATTTGCAAAAAGGAATATCATCCTAAAAATGCTTTTCCAAGTCGTCCATAACAAGAACGAATAGATATAGGATGGGTGTAATCCTTGATATACCCTAACGATGAAAGGAAAAGTTGATATCTCTCCTCTAGGAGTCTGAATCCTTCCAGTTGAGTTATCACACATGTCTTTCATCAGCTTGATGCATTGGAATGGCACACCCTTCTTGTGCAAAACCAGATGTTCTTGTATACTCAATAATACAAATTTGCTAAATAAAAAAACCATACGAAGATCTCTTTTGTTTTCTTTATACTTATCCATAAGACTCCTTATCAAAAAGTGGACTTTTTTGTTGATTTTACCAACATAAAACCAATCGGGATGTTTGATGTATTCATTTTAAATTTTAGGCTTTGCTCAATAATCCTCCCCCAAAGCTTCATAATGTGACTCATCAACTTGATACCTCTATAGTTTGTGTGGCTTTGAACATATCCTTTATTCTTGTACATTGGGACTATAGTACTATTTCCTCCTTCATCCAAAAATTTTCTTTGTCCTCATTATTTTTTTAATTAATTTCATTAACTACATAGATCCTCCATCCCCATACTTATTCATACATCAATCGAAATATTGTCTAGACCACATGCCTTTTTCATTTTCAATTTTCTTAAAACATTCTTGTCCTTAGACAATGAAACTCGTCATGTATAAGTGATATCTTTTGCATTCATGCCACTCGAGTCTCTTACAATATTCAAATTATCTCCATTGAAAGCATATGCAAAATGTTTCTCCTTTATTTCTTAATATCACCATCCTTCACCAATACTTTGCAATCTTCATTCTTGATGCATTTACTTGACTCAAGTCTCTTCCTTTCCTTTATTTTATATGAGTTATATTATATTATATATACATACATACATATATATATATATCCCTTCTGTAGTGTCCAACTTCCTATTTGTATCATCTAAGTATCTAGACCTTGACTCTTGAACTACCTTTTAGCATCATTCTTTTCTTATTTGTATATGTAAAAAGTTACATCATCTCTAAATTTGTGCTAGCTCCTATATATCTCCATTTTGAGTTTATTATCCTTTTTTACTTCATCATTCCACCACCAAGTATCTTTTTGTGGAGGCCCACACCCTTTTGACTCTACCAAAATCTCTTTGGAAAATTTTGTTTTACATGACCTCATAATTTATAAAATAATTTAACATTAGAATGCAAGATCCCTCCTTAATAAGCTTATGGTAAAATGTGTATTTATTATCTCCTTTAAGATTCTACCACTTGATCCTTCTATCTTAGATTATGTTATGATTAATTATGTTGATGTTTATGTTTACTTCCAAAACCACCAGCATATGTGAGGTGGTGAGTTCTTCACTAGGGATCACTTTACAATGTTTGCATACCTTTCGATCATTAGTTATTGTAAGAAAAGAAATCGAATTGGCTATTGCACCCACTCTTAAAAGTAACGACAACCAATGTTTAGATAGGATATTGTTCTTATTTAAAGTGGTTGGGGAGGGATGCCTTGCAAGTAATTTTTAGCTTCCTTATTTGGCAGCCTCATCTTTTCTAAGACAATTGGAAACTTGACATTTTGATTGTGGAACTACTTTGTATTATCATGCTTCTGCAGATCATTAGGTACAGTAGCAATCTTGATGACCTGAATGCAAGAAAATCTAACACGGTGGTGAGAGGTCACCTCAGTGTACATCTGTGCAACAACACCAATGTGGTGTCTCTATTCTCCTTGTACATGTTATGGTACCCAGTACTGCTCTGGTATCTCAACGATATGCCATAATTCTTTATCGCGGTTGGCTTTTCCTGAAATATATCAATAATGGTAAGGGTTAATGGTAAGGACCTGATCGTTGCTTTTATTTACTTTCCTCAACTTCCTTAAGAAGTAATAGAATGTGAACTTAACTTGGACTTCGCTCAAAGTTTGTCAGCAACCCAGATTTTCATCTGGTAGATCTTTGCGTGCCCATCTGTTGTGCTTGGAAGAGCACGACCAACTACCTAATATTGGTGAAACCTATTATTAGGGGTATGTTTGGCAACGCATTTATACGCGGCCGGGCAGCGACACGACTGAATAGATTACAGACAGCTCTTAATTGGAGTGTTAATACAACATGTCTGCAGACGCAAACTTTTCACGTCTAATCTTCAACATTAAGCATTAATTTGTGGTAGGCAACCCGCATTTTCTCACCACGAGAAATTGACCCGATTATGGATCGGCATTGGTTAGTTGCTACCAAACTCGGACGTTTTGTCGAACAACGCCTATATATGTGACATTTGATTTGTAAAAAGAGTAGATCATTTTCTTTCAACTTCTCAATTCTATTTTTGAAATACAAATTTTCTCACTGTATTGTTCATACCTAATTAGAATGAGCATCGAGCATGCCGGGATTTGACAAGGTCATTCCCAAATCCATATTATTAATTATGTTTCGGGATGGGTCTTACACCTAGATAATATTTATAATATTTAAAATCTCAAACCATATATGAAATGTGTAGTAGACCTAATTTTCGGCCGGATTTGAACTGACCAAGATAATGTGAAGAAATTATCAGGCAAATATGTATATAAATATTTACTTATAGACAAAAGAAGTATGTACTTACACATGCGTGTAGCTTATATGTACGAGTTGTAAAATCTTTACATGAACAAGATGTTGACATAATTCAACCATAACGATGAAAAGTATATTATCAACATTAGATATATTTAAAAGTTACAGTTATATTCTCTTTCTCAATGAGATATAACTTCAAATTATTCAAAGGTCTTTTGGGTTTCTAAAACTTATCAGTAATTGGAAAACATGCATTTTGTTTATTGTGTGGCCCATAAATATCTTTTTGAAAAGATTTTTTAAGCACATCTAATCCACTTAGTATGCATTCCATCAATAAGCTTAGATTTTGAAGTATATTGTCACAAACATGTTGAATAGAAAATGGACACATATAACAGAAATATACTTTTGAACAAGATTCTTTTATCCCTTTCAAATGACCAACCAAATATATTTTAGTTATAATATAATTTATAAAGTTTTCACTCAATCATATTTTATAAAATATATATGTCATGTAGAATAAATCTTTCTATGTAGGTGTATGTAATGAGTATGGGCATCAATCTTACGAAATATATCGAACTGTATCCAACATTGAAAATTCATCAATGTATTTAGCATGACAGTGATGTGCTTGTTACAATTAGTTGGCTCATGATTTTCATAAGTTATTGCATGTCAATTTTCTACTTCAAAATGAACAAAATATTTTTGAATTTTTTACAATCATTGATGAAAACCATGTTCAAGAAATTTCCAACATTGCATATATGAAGAATGATGATTCCCTTGTAGAGATGTTGACAACATCCCGATTTTTTAATTGACAGACTTTGCAATTTAGTATTATGAACATGTTTGTGTTGTTTTTCTTTTTGGGAGGTGTTACACATACATAGGAGGAACAAGAATTCCCAACACAAAAAGATAGATGTTGATTTCATATCATGCCACTCTTTACATTCTACAAGTACAATTCCCCATGACAGTTTTGGGGTTTACTTCTTGTTTGTGAAGCCATAAAAAAATATAATATTGTTGTAACCAACTTCTTAATATGTTTTTTGTTTAAATTATGAATTTACATATATTAGTCATGTGTGAAGAACATGCATTTACTAGTGTGTGTGTGTGTGTGTGTGTGTGTATTTGTGTGTGTGTGTGTGTGTGTGTATATATATATATATATATATATATATATATATATATATATATATATATATATATATATCTGTGTGTGTGTGTGTGTGTGTGATTTTGAGTCAAATATTATGAAACCATTTTCAGACATATTATATGTTGAAAGATTTCTAAACATCATGTTTTGGTCCCAACTTTCTTGTAGTTGTATGAGCTTCAAATTTTTCCATAAACACTATCGCGCTCCCGTGTTATGGACTATTGTAATCAAATTCTTAAATTTTGTAATCATAGTAAAGAATAACAATGCATCAAACGATACTAAATGGTCAAGTTATTGGAAATATTCTCCTTATAGGTTGGTCAATTCTAGATATTTGTTCACATAACGTATTCACCTAAATGTGGTTGGTAAATGTTCTCCGTATACTAAACTACCTACTATATCCTCTTCATCTTCCACTTTTGTGATATTAAATAGTCTCATGCATTGTATTCGGGAATATACTTATTACATCCCGTTAATATGCCAATGATAAAAAACTATTTGTTCCTGTATAAGGGAGGTATGATTAAGCTTGTGAAGCTATAAGAAAGAACAACAACCAATACACCTTTCTATTGGATTGAGGTTGTACGAACACGTCTTTTTTTAAATTCCTAGAACTCAAGTTTGACTTCAGCTACAAATTTAAAGGAATTTCATCAATAATATATTCTTAAATCTTATCTCATTGCATGTAAACTCAATATAAGTACACTTCTTGTGATCATAGTTATTCTTAATGATGTCTGAATCAAACACAATATTTTCTTGTCTCGTCATGATACCATTGTTTCTTACAAATGTTGTTATTATACATGGAAATTCTAACCTTTCTTTCTATACATTAGCAATACTTGGTCAATGGTTGATCTAATAGGATTCCCCTACTTTCTTTGAGAGGTTGCAGTAGGATTAATGGCTCCAGTATTGAGAAAGAATTCACCAAATCCCTCATGCTCAACATGGTAAAACCCACTTTCAGTACAATGACCATATCACATGCTAACTTCAATACAAATTTTCATTCTTTAGCATATATATTATTAAATTATCTTCTATAACTTTTTTGTTGAAATTTGAACATTGGTACTATCCTTGTTCTATCACAAAGATTTTTTTTACAATCAAACGTTGATATTTTATATTCTATTACTATAAATATTTTCCATATTATTCTAACAACTTTCATGCATATTCATTTCGATCATACGTATTCCTTGACTTTTGCAGGTATTTTTATTAAAGGTTTCTGGCTTCACAAGTTGTATTCAAATTTTATCTTGGATTTATAAGCTTGCATGTTTCTCATGAGTGCCGTGTAAATTAGTTTTCATCCTTGAAACTCGTAGCATGCTTCCAAAAATTTAGGTGTTGCATCAAATCTTGAAATATTTTGTGCCTTGTACTTGGAATAATCTTAGAGAGTGGAACCATTTTGTTTTATATTTTTTGGACTATTACTATCATTTTTTCTGTACGAGAAAAAATAATCCAAAGATCCTACGTGAATTGTGTGAACAAGTTAACAGAAAAAGTGAGAAATTTTCTTAAACAAAATTAAATCAATGTATACCTAAAAATTGACACAGTCGTATGTTGCCTCTACCTTTGTATCCTAGGTAGAGCCGCAAAAGAAGATGTTGATATCTAGTTAGTTTTATTTGAAGAACTTTATCATGCATCTCATGAAAAGTCACATCGCCATGTACTCTGAGCAAGACTTAATTAGACAATTTCTGTATTAATGATGTATTTTGTGGTTAATATTTATCTCAAATAAACATACAAAAATGTTAGAGTTTAGGGTGTTTACCTTGGGCTTTAGGGGATTGAAACTAGCTAACATTGATTCTCGTAAATAACACCCATTTTTAGCTTGGTGCAAGTAAATAACAAGAGTAGTGATTGAGACTTTATCGAGTAGCCATGAATTTTCCTCTACTAAGGCTCTATCAGAATTTCCTCAATTTTCTCTTGCGTTGTCAAGAGGATATGAGTGGGAAGGGACTATCGTATGTTGATTGCACTAAAAACTTGAGAAACTTTTTTTCGATGATTTGTTAAGGTAGTTTGTAAGTTGAAATTTTTTGGGTAATACGTTTCGTGACGAACATTTTAAAGTCGTGTTATTTTAGACGCAATTAGCTACGAAAAACTACTGCTCGTCTGCGCATCTCGTGCTTTTTGTAATAATAACACTAGCAAGAGACGTTGCAATCAATGGTTCTTTGTTGAATGAACAGTGTACGGGGTAAGAACTCGTCTGGGAACCCTATCCTACATCAATTATAAGTCCAAAGTAATCATGGCATTGACTATAGGAGTTTCATTCAGGTAGTGTGAATCTAGAATGGTGGCCTAGAACATGAATATGCTACCTGAATATCCCACCCACAAACTGTCATTTAGGTCACGTGCATGTAATTACAAACTGACGCCATTCCATCCTGATTGTATAATGAAACAGACTAACATGTGTGGCCACAATGGAGCAAACAATAAGGATGGAAATGGCCTACGGTTTGGTGATTATCAAAAGACAATGAAGAACCACCTAGAAGATTGTTATGGTTGAGAAGGACCAGTTGGGTAACAAAGGTTTTGCTATGAGTGAAATAGAAAAAGCAACGGTGCAACCCATAACAAGTTGTTTCTGCTTTGACTATCTTAGTAGACTCGCGATTTGGCAGTGAAGACAACCACACAGCAGAACATCAAGTAGGTAGTGTACTGAAAAATTGTTGGGGTTGCCTTTGTCAAAAGCTTTGTTACCGGGCGCTGCGGCAAAATCAGCAAACTGGTTCTCACGTCGGCCGGCTATACTAGAATCTGGTGTTTCGAGCTTAGTCCACGTTTGGCATCCATCAATAGAAGGAGCCATGTCGTCGTCTATAATGTGGAATAAATGAAACGGCCGTGATGGTCCGACAAACAATTATGAGCATCACTGTGTAGCTTTCTCCATTTCGCTCTTAGTGTCTGCGGACACACTGGTCAGAACATGTGCCTCAAGTGATCCTTCTTCACATAACAATCTTCCTAACTGGGTGATTAGTCCTTTTTACAATTTCCATGATGGTCATGGTCATGGTCATGGTCATGGCCATAAACGTCCTCTTTGTTTGCTCCATTATGATTCATGACGCCCTTGGTGTTCTTGTCCAGAGATTGTTGGTTTTTGTGATAACATTTTTGTCTCTTATAAACTTAAATACTTGTCTAGGCGGCTAGGCTGCCCTTTTTCTCCAAGGGGAACCTAGGGAGCCAAGGCATTTCTAGGCATTTTTGCTGTTTTTTTATTACTCTGCATATATATAGTAACATTTACATATATATATATATATATATATATTTAACTATATTCAAATTAATACATTACTATGCATATCTTTAATGGTTATGTCTAAGTTGTAATAATTACATTTGACCTTAATGACATCTAACATGAACTAAACTAGACCTAATTGGTCCTAATTTGACCTATCTGGTCTAAATTGGACCTAATCTAACCTAAATCTAACTGAAGTTTGCATAGCATAAACTTATTAGACCTTAACTTTTCATAATTTATTCTATATTTATCTAAATGAGACATAATTTGGCCATATAGGACCAAGTTGCCCCCCCTAAATAGACCTATTTCCACAAATCATACATGTTTTTCCCAAATGAGACCTAATTTGCTCAATTTTGATATGATTTGGCCTGAATTGGGCCTAATTTTGCATAACATGGTATATGATACCTTACTTCCCCTAATTAATCCTATATTGACCTAAAAGAGACTCAAGTTTGGGAAAATCAAACCATATTTTCCCAAATCAAATGTATTTTCCCCAAAATAGACCGATATCCCCAATTAGACATGAACCAAATTTTACTTGATTTGGCTTAAACTAGACCTAATTTTGAATAATATGACCCAATCAGACCTCACTTCCTTAATTTACCCAATATTGACTTAAATGAGACCTAGTATTGACCAAATCAATCGTGACATCCCTAAATTGGACCTATTTTCCTAAAATTAGACTTTTCCTCCAAGTCAAACCTGTTATCCCCCAAATTAGACCTAATTTGCCAAAATTTGAACTGATTTGACCCTAATCAAACCTATTTCAACCATAAAATGACTCAAGGTGATCAAGGTCAAAATACAAAATTGTTTCATGATAATTTAGCCTTCAAATGGCTTAATTTGGGCATAAAAGGCCTTTCACACCTACTTAATACACTTAGCAGGTTGGGTGTCTAGTTTGAGGCGCATTGCCTAGCGCCTAGGCGGGTGCCTTGATAACTAAGAGAGAGACTAATGACTAAAATGGACTTTCTTGATAACTTCCATTAAATCTGGGATAACCTAAAATGGATGTTTGTGTCTTAGGAAGTACACATGTTATAACCTTAAAAGATACATATGTTATAAATAGCTTTGTTGGCTGGTGGGATACACTTATTGATAGAAAAGCATCCAGGCACCCACCTAAGCATGTGCACTGACATGGGTAAATTTTTCTCAAGTAACTATTACATCTACCATACAATACAAACAAGACTATAAAATATGGGTTTTTAGGTGGGGAGTCAACTTTCTTTTTCTTCCATTGACAACAAGCTCCCTTTACTCTTTTCATGTTCTTCAAAATGTTTAGAAATGTACATGTATGACTTAACCCGACAAGTCAAACCTTCTTCATTTTAAAAAGAATCTACACCACTATAAAACACTTGTCATGCACACAAAATAATTAAAAAGTTATAACATTTTTTTCTGTCAAAAGGCTAATAGCGCAAGCATCAAAAACATGTCCAAAAATACAAAACAAGTTACTCAAACTTCTTTAAAAAATCAAAATATATATGAAATTTTGGAAGGGGAGTTAACTTTACTCAAGAGAATTGATTGATTTATATGATAACATTAACTCTTAAAATATCTGATTTATATATCAGAGCAATCATTACATAAGCTAAGATGGCACAGATGATGCAATTCAGAGATGCTAATATTTTTCACTATGCATACTCCATGGAGTAAATTCTAGAATATTAAAATGAATGTGGAAGGGATGAGTCCTTATGGATGCAATAGACCATCATCCACGTTTGGTTACCTTTTACATATTATCTTTGAGGCTTGTTTAGGGGTGCCTCCCCCACAAATGCATGTATGTGTTAGCCTTTTATGTTGTATTTATAATACATCTAGTAACAAAAGATACAATTTCTATCTTCTATGTAACTAGAATTCATAGATGTGATTTTAGAACCTATTTTACTTATCAATGAAAAAACATTTCATCAAAAAACTGTTCATCCAAGAGAATCAGAAAGTCACTCTTGTCCATCATGCTTCCTGTTGGAAATAATATGTAGACACTTATTCACAAATAGAGAAAAGCATCATCATCATATTGGTAATAGAAAGTGATATAAGAATTTTAAAAATCAGTTAGAATATTAATAGACATGTTTGTCCCTTTTTACACCATAAATATTCATGAATTGTTTTTCACATATGAGAAGATCATCATCAGCATATCACATCAACAAAAACTCTCATAGGAAGCACAATAAAAACTGAACTCCAACACAATTAATTACCTAATACTATGGACTCCATTTGGTAAGTGTTATAATATATGCAATTCAAAAAGGTAGAAGGGAATTCATAAGAAAATGTAGCCTGAAGAGATTCTCCAATTGCTCCCTTAACACCAGGATTGTGGTCAAACCACGTAGTGTTACTCCAAGAGTAGGCAAAAATGTAACATTGATATAGATCTCATGTCATCTACATAAAACACTAATCAAATAATGCTCAAGAACACCTGAGCATATATAAGATGTTTGTCCCTTAAGTTTCATCAAAAGCATTACATGCATCTGAAGTATTCGAAACTTTTCTTAATAATAGTAGGTTCAGAACAATATGATTTAGTAAATCGAATGGATTGAGCATGTTACCTGTTAAAACCTCAATCTCAATCCCATTATTAGATTTGTATAAGGAATAAATGTTAAAGGGATTTTTATGTGCATGTCCCTTAGTTACTAAAATACACCAAGGTATATGCAACGAGTAGATAAAGTTTCTAATTCCACAATATTAGACCAAAAGTTTACGCAACAACCCGGAGGCACTTAAAACGTATATTAGAAGACTTTTATTAAAGTTATTCTAAAGATCATATTAACAACCTCTTAACTTTATTAGATAAGTTTCTCATGGAGTTCCAAGTCTATTGCAACATATAGTCCACAAGACTATCATGTCTTAATCTCTAGCATGATCTAAATCATTAAAACAAGATATATATTAATGCAATAGCAATAGTACGCCATGAAAAGACACAAAATCACAGTTTAAGATATATTTCTTGAAAGAGACCATAATAGTAACAAGAAAAAAAACAAATTTAAGTAATTTCATTATAAGAGAATAATATATTTTAAGTTGTATCTTCTTTAGATATACACAATATATCTTGGTTACCCAACCTCCACCTAAATAGTATAACGGAAGGCCTCAATGACGCAACCTCATCACTCAACTAGTGGTTAGAGAAGCCTCAATATTTATGTTCCACTCACCTCAACACATAAATTCTGAAAAGGGAAGGTTATTTGTATTAATATAAGTATCAATATCATAATGTTGTATGATGGATTATCTCATTAATATTAAGGCATGTACAAAATACTTATGCAAAAAATTAAATTGTAACCCATGGGGAACAATACTCTACACATATAATTAATCCAAGAGTAAAGATGCACTTAGAAATCAATATATCATTCAAATGGATCAAATACATAAGATTTGAACATTCAAACAAAATAGACAGTGAGAGACTCATACCCATTTATTTTATTTGTCATAGATTCCTAACAAAATAGTATATTTATAGACAACTTTGAAAAATGGATGATTTTCTATAAAATATATGATTTTTGGTAATATTCGTGAGAGTTGTGGAATATATACTAATTTTTGTAAAAGGGTGGGAAATTGGATGGCCAATATAATGAATGGGTCCAATAACCACAATATGATTTGTATTCCACCACAGACCATGGGCTAAATAAGAATGAAAATGATTAGGGGTTGTATGTATGTGTGACATCTCCATCTACTTTTTCTGCATATAGATTCAAATCCTTGTCGTGGTGGGGCTTGTCAAAGGTCAAAACAAGTTACTCCAAAAAAAAAGGTCAAAACAAAGATAGGGGCCATGAGAGTGTGTTACCAAAAGTTGATAAGTTGTGGCAAAGCTTCAAAAAATCTACTAGTGGACTTTATTGTTTTCAATAAAGTGAAAGGAGGAAATGTTTAATCAAATTAAGGTAGTGGAGCAATCGGGAAAGGAAGAGGTCAAGGGAAGTTGATATGGGTGGAAAGTCACCGACAAACCTGGATTGTGAACAGTCAGATGCTAATAATGGTAGGGGTGGTATTTGTAATAGGAAAGTAGCTTGGTGTTACATCTGGTATTCTTTTCTATTCTACAAATGAGAGCAGATAAAAATCAAAGTATTAAATCTCCCACTCAGGGGCATGCAAGTGGTCAAATTGACCCTCGCAAAGTTTGTCACAAAAAATAGGGTGATTGGGAAGAAAAGAAAAAGATGTTTGATGGATGAGGAAGTGGGATTATAGGATGGTATACCATTCAGTCTACCTCTTCTTATTGTGAAGATATACAATGATGAGGAGCCAATGGATAAGGGCATGATCCACAAGCACTAGGCCCAATCAAGGCACCATGGTCATTAGGATTAGGCTCAAAACTTGCGAGTCCATGTATGCCCCATGTCATGCTTTGAACTTGGATTTGAGATCCAATGGCTTCCACACGAGCTAAATAAATGAAAAAAGGAAAATAAAATGGGAAATTTTTTTTAGCCTTAATCTTCAAAAATTCCTATCTTGCACACACTATCTCTGAAAATATTCAAATCCCGAATATAGATTAAAATTATTTTTTTATAATTTTAGAAAAAGTTTGGATATCATTGATATATGTATCGTGTAAATTATCAAAACATATCAAGATTGTAACATTAAGTATTGTGTATGCATGCAAGTCCCAAACAATATCAAAGGTTCAATATCTTGTAAAAATGATTATACAAAACTAGGGTTTAGTCAAAATTATGAAGTGATATAAATTTTGATATTTAAATTGAGTACAGTATAGATTAAAAAAGGTTGCAAGCCTCACATCGTAACATCCCCTAATCCGTAAAAGGAATTAGTTCAAAACACTCAAATATCATTGAAGAACTGTAGAAGTCTTTCTTCCGTTTAGATATGAACTCCAAAGTCGCATCATCACTATTTTGATGTTACCAAAGTACCTTCATTGTATCATTTTTATTTTTATGAGCTCCTTAGTTTTCCTATCCAAAATTCTTAATTGTTACTTCTTGATGTACAAGAATGTCCATTAACTCAATAAGATCATCATTGAGGACGTGATTGTGGTCTTTATTGTACCATTTAAGGTTGGATATTGAAATATATTATGGATTGTAGTATACTATATAGGTAAGGCCAAATGATAATTACCTTCCTCAATGTGATCTAAAATCCCAAACAGACTGACATATCTCAGACTAAGATTCTCTTTATCATTCATAATCATCCCAAGTTCTCATCTACATTTATACATGGTCACCCATCAAGGAGTGTACATCAATCTTATGAGCATTTGCATATGAATTTGTATGATCTTATGCCCTTCTCATCCTTTTCCTAATAAAATTCACATTATCATAGTATAACTATAATTCCTCATATTTCAAGATATGCCTTTCACCATCGTTGTCCCAATCAAGTGGAGATTTACACAGCCTTTTAGAAAGAGACGAATATGAAGGTATGTTAATGTTGGAATGATATATTGTATTGTAAGAAAATTTTAAAAAAGGAGTAATCATCCCGTGATCCTACCCAATAAAGGATACATGACCTAACAAACCTTCTAACACTTGGATGTTTGTTGAGTTTGCTCTTCAATTTGTGGTTTCTACATCACACTAAAATTTAATTGTGTTCTCAGTTCCTCTTGTACCGGTCACCATATATTAGAAGTGAACTTAAAATCTTTATCAAATATAATAGATACATGAATTCCTTGTATACAATCTATCTCCCAAATGTATAGTTCAACTAACTATGGTACCTTTTTGGTTTTCTCGATCAATATGAAGTGTGATCACTTGTTCAGGCAGTCAACAATAACCTAAATTGTGTCACCACCTTCCCTGCACATGGGTAAATCCACCACAAAATCAATGATTTTGTTGTCATGTTTATATTTTGGGATAGGTAGGGGTTGTATAGGATCTCTTATCTTTTGTAATTTGACCTTAATATGTTGAAAGGTTAGGTACTTGGATTTAAAAGTAGCTACATTGGCTTTTGTATTTCTTACCAAAAATGTTGATGTAGATCCTTGTACATATTATAATATCCTTAAAATAATATATATAGTTAGTCCTAGGATCTTCATCCATCACCTTTTCCATCAAATTAGAATCTTTAGGATCATATTTTTTTGTTTATATTGGATATTACCATCCATATAATAGTTTGTAAATCTCCTTCGGACTAGAATTGTTACATTGTGCAACCATGATTTTGAACTAAATACTAACATTCACATCGAGACTCGATAACCTAATTTTTCACCCATGGGCTTTGTGGACCATCAGGATCACATATTCATATTCATTTATTCAGTGGCAAAGGTATAACCATAGTTTAGTTATTTCCTACACAGGGCATTAGCTATGACATTTTTTGTTCCATGGTGGTATGCGGCTCTTTAATCATAATCCTTCATATGTCCTAGACACCTTCTTTATCTAAGGTTCAAATCTTTTTGAGTTAGAATATACTTCAGGATCTTGTGCTCAGTAAGGATATCCAAAGAAGAACCACATAAGTAATAACGCTAACTCTTCAGGGCATATATGAAGCCATCTAACATTAGGTCATTTGTTGGATAATTAAGTTTGTTAGGCTTCCACTATTTGAATGCATAAGTAAAATCTTCCCTTCTTGCATCGAGATACATCCTAACCCGGACATTGATCCATTGGTGAAGATAGAGAAACTGTCAATGCATAAGGAAGAGTAAGGATATGAGAAGTAGTTATCTTGGTTTTGAGTTCTTGTAATCCAGATTCATAAGCATTAGACCACATACATTCTTTTTTATGAGTGAGTTTTAAGAGGTGCAAGATCATCTTACTTAAACTAGGAATAAAAAACTGATAATAACTAGAAAGAGAAAAGAAAATTATGAATCTATGAGATATATTTTAGGATATTTCCACACAAAAAACTTAGTTCAGGTAAATATTTTTCCTACTAGAGGTACTATGACCCATGAACATGAATTTATCAATCTAGATTTCACAGTTAGACAATTTGGCATACAATTTATAATTTTGGAAAATATTGAGGACCTTGAAAAGACAGGTTAGTGGGACTTGACATATTTTTAGTATGTAAGGATGTCACCACTAAACCACAAATTTGTCAATGGAGGGTTGTAAATCTCATTATGTTCTTGGAAACACCCGGTGCATTGGTCAATTGCAAGGGCATGACCAAAAACTCATAAGGCATGTACCACCTACAAAATTATATCTTAGGTATATCATTATCATTAACATTTAGTTGGTGTCATCCAGATCAAATATCAATTTTCAAAAAACACAAGGACATAGTAGAATTCATGGAATAAATCATCAATCTTACATAACATATACATATTTTTCATAGTGGCTTGATTTACTATACGATAATCGATACACATCCTTAACGATCGATCTTTCTTATTGATAAATAGAATGGGTGTTGCTAAAATGGTGTATTATGATAGCTAAAACCTTAATTAAGCAATTCCTACAACTATTTCTTGAGCTCAGTCACCTCAGAAGGTGTCATAGTGTACGATGTTAGATAAATAGGTGGTGTAAGAAGTGAAACTTGAGACGGAATCTACTCCTTACTCAATTTAATACCAAGAATAACACCCAATTCCAATCACTAATATAAAATATTTGAAAGGGGATATGATCCATTAAATTTAATTAATATGTTCAAACATAGATTGTTTAGATGCAGAAGAAAACATATTCTGACTATTACTATTTTTACATGATAACCCGATTGAACACCCACAAGGGTGAACACACAAACTATAATGTATATGATATATCAGAAATCATGGATGTAAAGAATAATCTAACCATTTTCATCTCCCAAGGAACACCAATTACACATGTGTAGGTCTTCATCAATTTAGTCATCCGTATAATGTCCTCTTTACCTAAGGGGTTGGAAGAAAACCCCACAAAAGAAGAGAAGGTATAGATTTATCAGCACACACTGGTATGATCATACCATAGGGAATTGGAAAATAATCAGAAAAGGGCAATAATAAATTTATTAAGGCTCCTAATCAAAGAGATATATAAACCATCTAAGTAAAGAATAGTGACACTAAAAAAAGGATTATTCATTTAAACAATATAATAAATAACTATTCTTGCCTTTTTCAATATTTCTAAAATCATATTCAAATATTATAGTTTCATTTTTATTGTAACTATTACTATCATAATCTTAATCGCATGACATGATACATATATTATATACAAGGGTAGAAGTACTAAAACCTAAATGCCAAAGAAATAAAGATTTGAAGGAGAACCAAAACCTCATTGAATGACATGAGGACTCAGACCTTGGTGTCAAAATATTTAATATTGTATAAGGAATAAAACATTAGTTCCTAACATTATGGTGTAACTACTTCTAGGTATGACTAGTCATAGCAATACATGAGATAGTTCTTGGTTGGTGGATGTATGGTACTCCAAGTTAACCATTCCTTCATCAGGTTGATACCCAAGAAGCCGGGAGCTGCTACGATGAATGATTTCCAGCCTATAGCCTGTTGTTCTGTGGTGCATAAAATCATATCCAAGCTGTTGTCGAGAAGAATGAAGAACATCATGCCTATGATCATATCTCCTAATCAGGTAACTTTTGTGAAGGGAAGAGCCTTATCTGATAATGTCCTTCTTGCTACTAAATTTTTATGTGAGTTCCTGGTAAAAGGTAGCACTAAACAGGCTTGCATAAAATTAGATATCTCTATGGCCTATGATCATGTGTCTTGGGAGGGGTTGTGGAACACTATGAAAGCTTTGGGGTTCTCTGACAGATTCGTAAATATACTCAAGCAATGTGTACAGACTACGTCTTTCTCAGTGTTGGTTAATGGAGTGCCTAGAGGCTTGTTTAGAGCCTCAAATGGGCTCAGACAGGGAGACCCGCTCTCGCCCATGCTCTTCACTATCATTATGGAGAATCTATCCTATCTCGTGTGCAAAGCTGAAGAGGAAGGTAGCATCAAAACTTATAAGGTGTAGGGAATCAAAGCCTTGAACCACATGATTTTTTCGAATGATTTGATGTTCTTTGTAGCTGGGCATGCTAGGGTCTTCAGAGGAGTCAGAATAGTGCTAGGGAAGTTTGCCGATATGTCAGGCTTGTATGTAAGTGATATCAAATTGCAAGTCTTTCTGTTTAAATCTTGTGACGCTAGAAGAGGGAGGTTGAAGGAGGCTATTTTGTTGGATATTGGATCCTTTCCTACCAGGTACTTGGGTGTTCCCATCTCAGGCGGTGTTGGGAAAGGGTCAAATTTCAATATGTGCTTGGACAACCTTCGGATTAAGGTGGAAAAGTGGAGTGTCTTAAAAGTTTCCATGGCTGGCAGGGTGGTGTTGATTAAAATCGTGCTCCAAAGTATGATTGGATATTGGTGTATGCTCGCAGATATCCTGGATTTCATATTGGGGAGATTCAGATCATCTATGGCTAGTTTTTTTTTGGAGTGGTGGGCAACATGCTATTGCTTGGATGGAGGTTGCTCAACCGAGACATGGTGGAGGTCTTGGGTTGTGAGACCTTCGGATATCATGTGGGAAGCCATGGCTAGAAGAGTGGACAATTTTTTGATGAAACCGGACAACATATGGAGTAGCTGGATGAGAAGCCGCTATGGTTCTTTCCTTGAGAACGGGGGGACAGAATGACTTCTTTCTCTAAAATTGGGTGGAACATGTGCTCTGTTTGGGATAGTTGCAAATAGTGGTATGCTTGGAGAGATGGGAACTAGATGACGGCTGCAGGGGTGAACCGTGGTGGATTATTCGTAACCTTCCTCAAGTTCCTTGGGACCAGTTGATTTGGAGCAAGATCCATTGCCCCAAGTGGAGTTTCTATACTTATAGAGTGATCCTTGGTAGGCTACCTATGAAGGACAGAATTAGTAGATGGGGCGTTGTTAAAGTAAGAGCTTGCCCTCTCTATTTACGGGAAAATGAATCTCAACAGCAGATTTTCTTTAAGTGTACATATACCAAGTACATCTGGACCCGATGCGGCCATAAACTCAATTGAGAAGGAGATCCACCCTCAAGCTTACATAATAGCATGCTTTGGATTCTAGATAAGACAAAGGGTGAGAGCCATATAAGGAGATTTGTCGATCTCATTTGGACTGGTTTGATTTACCACATCTGGTATGAGAGAAATAGTAGGTACCATGGCAAGAAGGAAAGGAATAAATTCCAACTTTTTGATGTGTTTGTACATAACTTGGTGTGGTTGTGTTAAGCGAACCCGGGTAACCTAGTAAGGGTTAAACCTGAGGTCATTTTGATGTGGGGTCTGTAATGACCATGTATAGTATATGGGGTGGGCTTCACTCCTATACTCTTTTTTGATGGTTAGTAATATCTTACCTTATCCACACACACACAAAATACATGCATAATGGAGTAGCTTAATCATAAGTGTAGTTCAAATAATATTTGTGTATCAAAAAGAAATGAATGAGAACATCACTGGCATATTAATGGTGTCAATGGACCCATAAATAAAGATCTAATATTTCTGGTACTTGATGAGAGAAAACATAGTAAAATAGATCTATTGATAAGATCAATTCAAGGAATCAACTTTATTAAGAAGAATTGGGTGTCAAGTCTCAAATAGATCAAGAGAGAGGAAACTAGGTGATTTTGTAGTTTGGGTGAATATAATTCAAGATATATGATAATCAACTTTAGTTAGTATTCATGTGCAATCCTAGGTCGACAATAGGGTCTTGGTCACCTGTTAAATATATTGATAGAATTTGGGTAAAACTCCTATTAAATACATGAACCCTAAAAGTTGACTTTTTAAATTTACTAAATTAAATCATGAAATATAATAACATGGTAGGGTAAAATATTCAATTTCAAAACATGTTTATTTGTTTATTCCTAACTTAAGGATAATTAAGTATGAATTTTACAAAATATGTCCAAAGTGAAAATTAGATATCTAACATATAGAAATTAGATTGTACAATCATACCATTGGATGAATAATAATTTCCTAATTTTGAATCATGTATTTTTTTTTAAAATCTAACTTATGAATAGTATATTGTAAATTTTACAAGTTATTGGATTTTCTAAATCAAAAATAAAAAAACTAACACACAAGGATTGTTATGGCCCTTTAACCCACATCTGATCAAGGATTCATGACATGGCTCTTTAGTCATTTTAACAACATGAACAATTTGTATCTTACACAAAAGGAACATTTAGAAAGCCAAAGTTGCCCCTTGGGTGTGTGAAAAGCCAAACCATGCTCAAATGGTTATCTGTGGATTTCATCCCTCATTTATTCCTCCCTTGTAGTGGAATAAGATACTTCTAAAACATTGTTGGGGGTGACGAAACCCTACCAAACTATTTTGGCATCCGCTACAAAGGTGTTGTTCATCTTCGCCATCGTCTACCAAAATTAAGAAACCCAACCATGGGTCTATAGATATCCAGATGATTGGAGAAGGTCCACCCCCATGGCATACAATCTAAAGGAGGTAAAATCTCTAAAAAATGGAGGACATCGGTGGTCACAAAGAGACTTATGTTGGGTTTATAGAGGCAAACAAAAGGTGGGAAAAACAAAAAAAATGATTAGTTTGAATTCAGAGTTGAGAAACCATCCATGCCTAATTGGTATAGGAAAAAAATGAAAAGGGAATTTCCCTTTTCCCACATAGACTTGAGGTTTCTTTTGAAACTTGAAAAAGAATAAGAAAAAATCTCGATCGTTTCCAACATTGTTGAAGGTCATGGCATTTCTAACACCCCAAGGTCACACCAACAACCATCTGGAATCTACCCACCATATGTGAGGATGCAGGATGCCAAAAGTACCATGAGAAATGAGATTCAGAGGCACGTCAGAGGTATAGGCCTCATTTTAAAGAGGTTAGAAAATCTAGAGCTGGGAAGAGACAAAAAGTGAAAAGATACATGGAATGAAAGGGAAATCATGGTCTAATAGAGGGATGGAGGCTGTGAAACCTAGAATATTTAGGATCATTTAGTTCCATAAAATTCTTAGAGGGAGCGAAAGAAAAAGGCAATTGCCTACTGCATCGAAAACCCTTGAGTGACGGGTTGGATACGACTAAAGGCCATAGAATCACAAATCTGGCAGGGTGGAAGGGGTCCAAATTTTAGTTAAATCACAAAAAATGATTTGACATAAGTTAGGATAAAAAATTGGCTATTAAGTCGTGAATGTCTTATTTTGATTCAAATAGATGCATTATTTAGATAGCATCTTTCCTAGTGAAATTAGGGCATCCAAGATTATTCAATGAAAATGAAAAGTGGCACATGGACTGACTAATCATGTAGATGTTGAATATCTCATTAGTTTACTCTTATAGAAATTTGCTTAGGTCATTTGACAATATTAGGGTTTTGTAGCATTACCTTGATATTTTCTTTTTTATATTCATTAAGGAAACTAATGACGTCCATTTGAATTTTAATTTGATATTTAGCCTAACTTTGAAGTATAAAGTCTGAACTTAATTTTTTATGGTTTTATAAATCAATCCACCTAGCATACTATGGAGTTTTTGTATTATTTAGATTACAAATTAATACCATTAATAATATGTTACCATGTTTGGAAATTATGATTGTTTTCGGATCTTCTATACATAAAACATTTTCATTAAAACCTATATCCATATTTTATTGAAGTTTAAACTATATGAAACTAAAATATACAAAACCATGATATGGAGGTGAAGCAATATTTTATTTTATTTATCTCTTTTTAAAATTATTTAGTTTCCCAATTATTCCTTTCTCTAATCTAGCAATAGGAAAACTCTAGAGAGACAATTTTGAATTAAAAATGTATTGTGGTGGTAGAATTATAGAACTAACATGTGATTTGTAACATTATCATACTTACTTACACTTAAGCATCAAACAGGATGATTTTTAAGTAATATGTTATATTTCTAATTGTGTATACCCCTAGTACATCCTAAGGAATATTAGATCACAAGTTTGATGTCAAGAATGAATGGATGATTAAAATGGGTGGAGAATCTTTTGGGTCCAATTATCTTCCTAGGTTAACCCTTCATGTAGTGGCATTGATAAAATGATGTCCAAAGAAAAAAAGGAATTTTAATTTTGGATGAGTAGTTAACCTCACAAATGGTTTGATGGATCTTTGATTGATGGGTGATTCTTTGATTTATAGCCAATATCACTTCTACATAGTTGTTTATAGGAATGATAAAGTAGGTTACCAAGCCTACTTCCCATTTAGGAGTTTGGGTATTTTATTTTTGTGGGTTTTTTTTTGTCTCTCAGTAGATCACAAATTGTGGTTTCAAGTAGTAATATTCTTGAAGAAGAAAAAAATCATCACATATTTGATGATAATCCTCATGATTGCATATGACATGTTGGCATTGCTAAGAATGTAACTTTCTACTATAACAATATTATGTCTAGTCAAGAGAGTGTTATCAATATTGATATCTTATATCTTAGACTGGAGAGAAGAGACATTATTCTTAGTAGAGGGTGCATATTTGAGATCATCAAGTTGACAATGAGATCTTTAAATTGCTCATTTAAGTTTTCTACTAGCTTGGATAGTTTCTTACAGCAAATCCAATATTCTGGCATATTAAATCTAGTATGAAAAAGCATATCACTATGTTATTCTTGAGAAACATCAAGTAATTTCACCTCATCTGGGTCCTTTTCACTTGTCTTTGTCACGGAGCAAGATAGGTTGATGTATTTTTTTCATTCCTTCTTTCCTTCTTCTTGATGATAGGATGTCAATCATTTTATTTACATGCTCCTTCCTTGTTCTCTTGCTTCCCATAGTTTGATCAAAATAGTTGTCCTTCCTTCCAAGTTGAAATTTACCACTCTATTGTCTCCATGCTTCTAGCCCCATTTGAAGATCCTATAAGACTTGCTTTGATACTAATTAAAGGTATAGTCTAGGAGGTGAATAGATTATTATGACAATTTGTAATTTCTCAACAATAAATAGATAGTAGAAACTATCTTATAACAAAAAAGTAAAGAAATAAGGAGTAGACTAAACACATTTATTTAGGCAATCAAAAATTACAATGGTTTCCTAATCCGTGTTAGTTGGCTTTTTGGTCATTAAGTATGGACAAACAATCATTATTGATAGTTGGGAACGAAAACAACTAAAAAATATTAAATTGTTTGTATCTCCTTTAGATCTTGGACTTGAGAGATTGTCATTTTTTCATGTATGTCCTCTAAGAACCACCTAAAACCTTGTTTTGTTCATAGCAACATAAAAGTTACCACTTGTATTCTCTTCACTAGGATGAAGGACAACCACCTCAACACTTCTTTTTATTGTGGCTAAAGGAAGGTCAACACCATTGTCCTCGGTTGAGATGTGCCCAATCAAACTATATGTTCAGTCGAGCCTATCCTGGTCAAACTATCATGTTCAATTGAGAAATATATTATTGACCTAACTATGTACTAAAAATAAAATCTCGATTGTAAAAACTCAAATTATAAAATTTAGTAATGTATAAGGCTTCCTATGGACCTAACTAACACAAAAAGGACTATTGGGATCATCATCATTAATCCATTTACAATATATAAATAAATGAAATTTTTAACAATAGTTTACAATGCTTTAAATGGAATACAATTAATTTTTTTCATGACATGTGATGTGTGTGTTTCATTGAATTTGACTCATATGCCCATTTAGCACTCAATAGAATAGTCAGATACAAACTAGTATTAAACATTTCATTCATCAAAATAGATATGTTTATATAATGATATTGGGATGACAATCGCAGACCTACCAATAATCCGTAGAAACATGATGAAATTGATAAACACTAGGAAGAAAATGGGATAAGGAAATATGTGTTCTATATATTATTGAGGTATAAGGTAATAATATTCTAACCAACTCCTAGTCCAATAATTATCTAGAAAATAAAAGTAACAAGAGATTGATATTTATGTATTTTCTTGAAGGGGTTTAAAGAAATTTCTTATGTATTGAGCTCACCATAAAATTTTACGTAATAATATTCTAAACAACTCCCATTCCAATAATTATCTAGAAAATAAAATTAACAGGAGTGTGATATTTATGTATTTTCTTGAAGGGGCTTATAGAAAGTTCTTATGTATTGAGCTCATCATAAAATTTTATTGGTAGTCTTACAATAAAGATGTTTTTCTATTCACCTTGTTTAGTACAACCATCAATATTCATGATATGGGACATTTGAACCTTCTGATTGGAGGCATTTTTTTATGAATCGTGTGTTCCTCCTTCATTAATCATATAATAATAGTTTTGTTTACATAGTGTAACTGAGAAAACTAGGTGACTTGTGAAAGGAGAAAAAACAAGAAGCTATACAGTAAGGTAAGCCTATCTATACATTGATAAGGTATCATCAAAACTGGATTTCCATACTTTAGTAGGATTTCTCTTGAAGTTTAGAAAGATACCACAATTCCCCCCCCCCCAAACATAGTATAAAGTGAATGCAATTTTCACTTTGAACTCTCCTCTTATACTAACAAGGTCACCAAGACAGTAAGAACAAGTATTGAGCTGTTGAGTAAACTAAATCCAACCATTAGCAAAGCCCTAATTAAAGAAAAGGTGAACCATGCCTTCTTCCTCACAACAGCAAAAATTGTATCTAGAGAGCAAGTGAAAACCAAATCTCTTCAAGACATAAATGGTAGGAATTCTATTAAAAACACTTCCAAAGGACAGAAGAGTAGTGTCTAAGAAGGTCACCAAACTAGATCCATTTACCCCACTGAACAGTAGGGTACACTTTCCTAGAGATATTTCAATTGTCTTTCAGAAAAACCATAGTAGAGATAGTATATTCCGTGCCAATAGGAGAGGGTAGATTATCATACATGTGTTGCACATTATCAGCTCCACTAATGGGGAGTAATGAAAATAGCCATCTACTATATAATATTTAAGTTTGTAACGGTCCCCTTTACCAAGCCTGAAAATGAGTTGCCTAATGATCAAACTAGTAAGTTTCTGACTGTGAGGAAGGCAGTGATCCTTCCATAAGAAAAACTTAGCTTCATATACACCAACTGAGCAAGAAACATACTCTAGAAGGATATGACTTTTTGTAAGCATCTTCCTCCCTAAACAAGAATAATTAGACTTTTCCTTGGATGAACAAATAGAGTTTTTAAGGTATCGCCCATGAAGCCACTTTGCCCATAACAAATTCTTGTCTCTAGAAATGTCCCAAAGGTTCTGTAGTATACCTGTAGTAGACCATCCGTAGATGGATCTAATCCCTAGAATACCTTCTTCCTTTATTCTACATACATCACTCCAGTAGATGGCATGAACATGCCTTTTCTCTTCATCATCATTACAAATAAAATTTCTCATCATTATTACTAATTCATCAATGACTAACTTCAGTAGAGGAAAAGTTGAAGGCCAAACTATTAAATAAGTCAATAAAGTTGAGATGTCTAACACAATCCTTACTTCATAAGAAAGAAGATTTCCCTTTCAGAAATCCAACTTGGCTTTGACCTTGTCCATAATGGGTAAGCATAAGGATCTAGATATAATGGGTAAGTATAAGAATCTAGTAAGGCGACCAGTAAAGAGAAGCAAAACCAAACATCTCGCTATAAGACTACAGACTGACATGTTAAGGAATCTTGTAATATCTTCTTCAATACATTATTTTCACATGAAAAGTTAACTTTTGTTATTATTAAGTTTTAGACCGTAAGCAACTTGAAACTTCTCAAGAATTTCCATATCGAGGTAGCATTTTTCTTATCATCTTTAGTGAATAGGAGTATGTCAATAGAAAAAATTATATGAGATATTCCTACATCTTTAGAATCTCTAATAGGATTCATCAAGATAAATTTAACATAGGCTCAAAGAAAATCCATGTATAGCAATAACAAATAGGTAAAGTGATGGGGGGTTTCCCCTCTTTCGCACCATTTGTAGCCTGGAAAGGAGAAGGAGAACCATTGACGAGCACTAAAAACAAAGTAGAGTGAAAATGGTCTCCAATATAAGTAAGCAAACATTTAGGAAACCCCATTTTCCTCGTCAAGAATATAATATAGTCCCTTCCCATAGTGTTGTAAGCTTTTGACAAATCAACCTTAATAGGCATGTTTCTTGAACCTCTATTATCAAGAAAATAGCTTATAATTTCATTGTCCAACAAAATAGCATCACCAATAGATCTCCCTTGAATGAAAACATCTTGATTCAAATCAATCAAATTACCTAGGACAAATGTTAACCTATTAGCCAAAACTTTAGTAATTACTTTATAGATAATATTGCATAGAAAATTGGTCCAAAATTTTAGATACAAGAAGACCCAGAGAATCTAGGAATCAACGTGGTACAAGTCATGTTGCATTCTTATAGTGATTTCTCATTGTCAAAAAAGTAGAGAACAACTTAGTGACATCAGATCCAATAATGTGTCAATATTTTTTAAAGAAAATACCATTATAACCATCTTGCCCAGGTGCCTTATCATCATTCAGATTTCTAAAGACATGTTCCTTTTTAAAGATATTGATATGAAGATGAATGATACAATTATGGCTAACAAAGGTACTAATAACTTCACCCTAGACATTAGGGAAAAGATTGAGAAAATCAATATTTGCGAATATGTGATCTATGTTAGAGAAGGTATTATCCTTCTAACTTATATTGTCCCAAGTATAAAATGGGCCTTTAGTCTCTAGGAGACCAGTATCATACAAGGGATTACTGAAATCCTCCATGCTCTTAGTAGATGGAGGATTCTTACCCAACTTCTCACAATTTAATCTAATGGAATCAAAATTTCTAAGGACACGCCAAGGTTGAACTTTTAATATAATTCATACTATACCATAAAGAAACTCTCTCAGAATCATCATTCTCCCTATAAATAGCATATAAAGATAACTAAATATTTTCTCTACTAATAAGACAGTGAACACTTGCTTAGTGCTGAGATTTTATCTACATGTAAAGAGCTAACCTTCCAGAGAATAAGAACGTGAGTATAAAGTAATACTCACTGTTAGAAACAAAGCTACCATCCCTCCAAAGAACATTAACAATTAAAGAGGTGTCCTAGTCTTGAAGTCAAGATTCCAAAGTTATATAAACATCTGCATTGGTTTTGATGATCTCCTCTTTAATATGTGAGATTTCATTATGTGAACCTCTCACTTTCCAGGCAATAATAGAAATATATTATCCATTTTGAGGTCTACTTGGAACCTCACCACTTTTCAAGTGTAACGGCTCCCCTTCTTAGAAGTTCTCTGATAGGGAAAACTTGTTTGGAGGAATTGGATGTTCCTAACAGAACTCACACTTTAGGTATGCATTCTTGGCGGCACTTTTGATTTCTTACTTTGTGTCTCCCAAAGAGGTTGAGCATGAGTAGATGCATTAGTTGTTATTCTCTGATTTCAGCTAATAGACACGGTAGAATCTGGAGGAGCATGTTGTACAGCCTGAACTCCCACAACAACACTGGCCTCCTACTGGGCTTGTCTAAATTCATAAGAGTCTTCCTCTTCAGCATTTAAAACTATATCAGTGACGGCATCAATGCACTTGTCCACCTCTTCTTCATAGTAAACTAAGTAGGTTAGATTTTGGAACCTAAACTCTTTTCTTCTTGACCTCCATCTTAGAATCCTTAGTAGTGACATCAAAATACAGATAAAATTCATGGCCAAAATTCTCGCAATGAAGATATCTACTTGGTTCCATTCATACTCAAAAGAAATTGTATCGAGTTGTCCACTTCACTCCAAATCTATATATCTTTTGGGAAACTAAAATGAACATGACTCAAAACTTGAAGCCTAGCATATTTCGGTCTCCTAAATTTCATTGTCATCCTGTCTGGACATGCCAACTTCCCAAGGAAAGAGCCTATATGATTGAACATTTCAGAATCCCAGAGTTGTAGGGGAATTTCATAGATCTTAACACATAGGGATTTGTGTTAAGTTCAACTTTTCAATAGGCTCGTGTCTTTCCCATTTCTTCATGATCATTGGTTTGCTAGACACAAACCATGGTCCCCCTTCTAAGGCATTGAAGAAAGCCTTTTCCACAAGATCTAACTTTGATAGAACCTTTAACATTCGATATCATTGCAAGGTGAATCACCAATGCGGGTTGATGGGGTTTTAGACCAACAATGTATGATGTCGTAGCCCAACTCCAATTAGCGAGATCTCTTTTTGTGATGCTTTTAGGATATCTTGGCTTGCCTCAATCTATATATCTATCTTACTGAGGTTTATAGGATTTGTTGTTAATTTCTCCTAGAACATGTCCGACAAATGTTTGACCTCCCTTGCGACTAAGATAGTTGAAGACAAAGGGCGAAGGACCCTTTTCTTCCCCACACCACCAACTGGATATCGATCTAGAACAATTGAGTCAGTGGAAGAAGAGATTCCTCCATTGCTACCAACCTCGCCCCCATTTGCCTAAATCACACCTTAAGTCGCCAAGGCGGGTCGCCTTCAGAATCGCCTCTTATCGCACAACCATCTGAACCCTAATCACATAGTGTTTTGCTTGACACTTATCTACATGAATTCGAGATGGACTCTACTGTTATTTAGTTGTCTTAATATTGCTTGAACCTTTTTCTTTTTGGTATAAACCAAATTTGCATAAACATTACATAAGGATCTCGAACATTATTCAAGAAAAAGACAAAAAAAAGCTCTAATAATTCCAAGCTTTGACCCAACACCGTTTAAGCCGTCACCAGTTATCTCATCTGACCTAAGCAAACTGCCCCCAAAAGTTGTTTAGTTGATCAACTCATCTGATTTTAACTATGATAGATCGTAAGAAAAAAGGTGCTTTACGCACCTAATTCCACGTCTTGTGCCGTTTGTTGTCCACTTCGTAATGAGGCCATTGGTTGGTAAATAGTTGTTAGGGGAGTTCTGCTTTCGGTGATTCATAGTGAGCAGCTGTCACAACATCTATCGAGCCCGTTACTCCCGTCCAAAGAAGATCCAGCTTTGAGTGAAAACACCCGGCACGTACGAGACAAGGCTTTCTGGTATCATGATGGGCGAGTCGGCCAACCAACTTGACCAACTCGACCGTACTGAATGGCGAACTCCAGTTGATTGACCTTGAGCTCTCTTTTCCATCTGTTATAAATATACTCCCGTTCCCTTCATTGATAACTCAGACCCAAGCAGATTCAGGACATAGTAGTGACCAAACCCAAGTACCCACCGGGTAGAAAACCACTGAATCAGTTCCATCTCTCTCGCAGCAGCAACTATGGCATCTCCATGTTTGCGCTCCGCCTTGCCGGCCGTCATCCTGGCAGCAGTGACGCTGCTGCTAATCTCGTCAAACACCCACGTCTCTGCCCAACCACCGTCCGCGGGGTCCGGCTGCACCCCGGCCCTTACCAGCCTGTCCCCTTGCCTTGGCTTCATCACTAGTGGCAACTCCTCCGTCGTCCCATCCGGCCAGTGCTGCTCGCAGCTAGCGTCAGTCGTGCAGACCCAGGCGCGGTGCCTCTGCTTGTTCCTCAACCAGACGCTCCCCGTTGGAATGCCCGCCATCAACCAAACACAGGCTTTCACGCTCCCCGGGGCGTGCAAGATCCAGACCCCACCGCTCAGCCAGTGCAATGGTGAGTATATAGTGTGCACATATATTACATATACCAGGATAACTGATATATAAACCTACCTGAAGGTTTCTTGCAAGGAAATCATGCATATGTATGCAAACTGAGATTTTTTTATCTACAAGTGTCGAAATGTATATGTATATGCTTATTAATTGGTTTCTGGTTTCAGCCATCACCCCTGCTGCTGCTCCTGCAACAACACCCGTGAGCTCACCTGGGCCAGCTTCATCGCCGGCGGCGACACCAGAAGCAAGCCCCTCAATTCCTACTGCAGCCCCACCATTTGCAACTCTACCCCCCTTCGGGCCAGCACCGGCAGCTACTCCTTCAGGTATGAGTTCTCTGACCCCCAGCAACTCATCATCTGTACGCTTATCTGCAATTATCATCGTGTTTATATGCATACCTCCTTTTGGTTATCCTTCTCATCGCTATTCGTTATCCATCACAGATGCAAGTGGCGGCTCCAAAACCGCGGGAACCAATGGGCAGGCCTCGGGCGCCAGCTCGACCAAACTCTCGTCGTCTATGTTCGTGTTCCTCGTCGTGTCTTCTGCTCTAGCAGCATCACTTCGCGGCTTCTGATTTGTAACTGAGACATACCAATGCATCCCGTTGCTATGCGGCAAAATTTGTTATCGGGAACTCGGCATAATTTGTTATGATAGTGCGTGTGTCAGTGTGTGTATTCATTGCTGTTGTATTCGTAATTTATCGCCTGTATTATTTTCATTCTTGCTTGAGGATTGTTTGAGGAAATAACAATTGTATTGATTTATTATTGATTTGAGCTCATAATAGACCATATATGTAATTGGTTTTGGAGAAAGAAAAATACTTGGGAAAAATCTAATATTGTACATTTCAATTATATTAACTTCCAAAATAGCACAAATTCGTAATAACTCTCAAAATAATCAGGTTTTGGCTAGACTACACCACCAAATAAAGATGGTACCACTCCGGAAATCTGATCCTTCTTTTGTCGCAGTGGCATCTGAGATGGTGCAACTGGCCTTCTCTCCGTAGCACTACCGAACCATGTTATTTATTGAAATAATTTGTCCTCCCCAACAATGGTTCAATAATCAGTCATACTTTATCATCTCTTTATTCTCACTTCATTGGTTTCATAATTGTTATTCATAATTACGGAGTAAAATTTTGAAATACAACCATGACTCGGTTAAATTTGTTTTCTAATTTGTCTTAAATGTATCCTTATCTTCGATTGATGGTAGTCACTTCACAAGTCGATCGTTGAGCTAGTCAAAGAGGTTTATCTATCCTTGTCAGGGGGTATTTTGACTTAATTCGACATTGCAATCAATGCACAGACATAGGGATTTTTGCTCTTTTTACCAAAAGTATTGGGCTCCCCCAAGGAGGTGCATTGGGGAGTATGAAACTTACACCTAAGAGACCCTAAATATGCTTCTTTGATTCACTTAACTTTGTGGGGACACTCCTATATGGGCTTTAGAGACGGCGGTCCAAATTCGTTATCCTGAGGACGTTGTTCCAATGTGTTGTATTAAATCTTGACTGTGAAACACCCCATTAATTTTTTTAGGAGTGGGTCTTTGAATTTAAATGAAAAGTTAAAATTAAGTACAGCATTAAGTGGAATAGCAACTTGCAGCATCATATTTAAAATATATAGACAGGGCATTTCTCATAAGGAGATTGATGGAAAACTCAAATTCTTTGTCACGAGGTAGGCCGAAAAGGCCTCTAAAAAATCAGAATAATCATTACGCATCGGTATGTTAATGCACATGTCGGAGAGCTAAAAGATTCTACAACCCTTTTTCCTCAAGTTTTCTACCTAAATAGGACATACGAAATGATTCATGTGGTCCTTATCCCTCCCTTTGATGATTAGAGATTCCTCCCTGAGAATAAGATGAAGCTAATAGGTTTCTTTTACAATGAAGGAGCATATGGTGCACGTGAAGACACTCATGCCCTAAACAATATAAAAATATTATCGACGTGATCATGACATCTGTGAAAAAAGAACTAGGGTTAACCAATCTCAGAAATTATTATCCCTGGAATATGAACAATCATGTTGGATGTCTTGAAATGCATATCATAATCAAGGTCCACTATAAATAATTCACGTTTAAAGACTAGTGCAGTAGATACAAATGTATGGCAAGTTTCAAAAAAAACTTTAAGTAACTTTTCACCAACAAATGTACTTCTATAATCGATTCATCGACCACCTCCTCTGTCAGTCATGACAAAGACGTGTACCAAATGCTCCTCTCTATGAGTAGTACTCTAATTCTATTTTTTTTTGTTGTTGTTGTTGTTGATTTCTTTGATCTCATAGTTTTTAATGAAGTATATGACGATCGACTCCATAGTAGCAGCACGACCCATTGCCAAACTTGCCAGTAACACAGCTTGGTGTCAATTTGTTGTTTTATCCCTAATCATGTTTATCAACTTAATTACATGGTTTAATCTTGATTCATTTGAATTTTGATTGTACTATTCAATGCTTCGTACACCTTCTTGGCACGCTTCATTATGTTTTAGTTAGGGATTAGTTAATTTGAACCCTAACTCTTGACAAATTATATTTTCAGAGGTATTTTTGGTTTTTAATAATATTTACGTATGAATAATATGTATTAGTATAGTTGGGGCTACTTTTGGACCCTCAGCCAACCAGCCTTTGGGGTAGTCAGATCGACTAGCCAGACCAATTATCACAATGATGAGCCTTGTCACTATGGTGGGCCATTATTGTGAAACCTCATTGGTCGAGCCAATTGTCAATCGGCTAGCTAACTAGTAAGAGTGACTAGTCGAGACAACCCCAACAAAGGTCTGATTCCTAGTTGGACCCACTATTAGACATACTTAGGTCGTTGTGGGCCATAAGTCAGATTGACTTCTTGGTAAGTCAGTCTATTATTTGAATGTTCATTCAAAATTTTGCAATAAGGTCAAAATGATAGTTCTTCCATCTCCTTGAACCTATATACATCCATAGTATCTCCAAACCTTCTTATAGTTTGTTCTTAAGTTGAATAAGTCATTTTTGGAGGAGATCTTGTTGCATGTTGATGTTCTTGATATGTTTTTTAATATTCAAGCTAGGATTCATTATCCAAACATAGAAAAATACTAAGTTCAATTAATGGTTTCCTTCTTTCTAATATTTTCACTTCTTTATCAAATTTCTCTACATCTTGAACATGGTTCTTCTCTTGGATTCTTCTCTTTTCTTCATCTTTGACCTAGTTGAAGGTGGTTCATGCCAATTTGGATGTTAGGGGCTTAGTTTGTGGATATTTTTAGAAATACCTCTAGGACCTTGCTTCTACCATTAGGGGAGTGATTTGGATTCTACTTTGTGATCTTATGATGCAATTTCTACTAATAGCACCTAAGTTACATGGTGCATAACCTGGAAATGGGATTTTGGGATGCATTATGGGAACTTAGAAATTTTCATCCCTTTGCATTAGCTTGTTGTTCCTAAAGAAAAAAATATGTTCTTTTCCTAGTATATAACTGACGCTGGTGATTTTTTGTAAGGAAATTGCCTATATGTGATTTCAAAACTTGTAACAACTTTTAGGTATGATCTCATAGTGTGAAATATTTTGATGAGACTTTCTAGTGCTATTCTTTAATGTTAAATGGTGATAATTGAGTATTGGATGATGGTTTTTGAGCCAAATACAATATAAGGAATGTCAAATGGCTCAAAGATGAAAGTTCTAGATATGAGTTTGTAATGGACTGAAGTTGTTGTGTCACCTCTCATGCCTTTTTTGCTTAGGTATTTATGGGATGTTATAATGTTATCCCTTCATAGAAAGAAGAGTGATTTGAATGATATATAAGTGAAATCATAATCATGTAGTTTAGGCTATGAACCATAGATTTTCCCTTGTGTTCAGAAGTTGAGGAAGGTAGAAAAGTATCCTTGTAGAGATCTAACAGTACAGATAAGGTGCCTAGAGTCATCTACTTTTTAGTACATTTGGTCTACCAAGAATCTATATGAGGTATTGTCCCCTTAGTTCCTAAAACTAGCCTATTATATACATGAGTGGTGGTCGAGGTCGTATCTCCTATTGTTATATATCATCCCTATCAATATGTTAAAAGATATGGTTGCAACAAAATACATGTGAGATTATGGCCTGGTTACCAAAAATTTCTAGAATGTTCTTATTTTTTATTATTAAGTAATACATCTATCTGGGCCTCCGCCTAGGGGGGTGGGTTTCCCCCGGCAATAAAAAAAAAAGTAATACATCTATTTAGTTTTGAAAATATAAATCAGATGCATTCATCTAGAAAAAAACATGACATGTAACTAAAATTATTTTTTCATTCTCGTAAAGTTTCCAACTAAATTCATCATTATCTTCCAACGTAATTATTATAGAATATGAGACCACTACCTCAATAGAGAGAGAAGATGACTATGGATATTATGCTTAATTATTTGATGCATATGGATATTTAATACACTTTCTTGGATACAAACCTAAGCGTTCATGCATAAGTGCCCATAAAATACACTTTCTTAGAAAGAAAATCAACTTTTCATGCCTGAGATATTTACCCATTTTCTTTATATCTTTTATTTGTTAATGGTATTTAAGGAAAACTCGCCCTTTATATAGGAACACCTTTTTGATATTTTTCACTTTGAGGAGAGGTCTAGTCCTATCATAAAAGAGAGTTTATAGTTGTTTCTATAAAAAAGTTCCCTCCAAGTGCTCCAGTTGGGTGTGAAGCTACAACCTACAACTAACAAATCAGTAAGGCTTACCAGTTGAACCAACTACCAAATGCACATCAATACCTTTTTAATGAGTTTCCACATTTTCTTTTGACCCAGTTAGCCCAATTGATAAATATGAAAAGAACCTCATAGATCTTTACTATAGTGAATTATGTTCACATGAACATATATACCTATATGGATTGTGAGAATATTTTAATGTAATTTTGGAAAGTGTTTCATCTTTTTAAAGAATCTAGAAACCTTTTAATCTATTTTATTGTTATTCAATTTACTACAATTATCCATTCCTATCCCATAAAATTTTGATTCCAATGATTTAAAAAATATATCTTTTTACAATTTATAAGAAAGTTTTCCCATTTTTAAAATTTTAAGGAAATTTGGCTGCAAATGTGTTAGGTAAATAATGTTTTACTTTTTCAATTAATTTATTAGTTATAAGTTAACTTATGGAGTCAAAAATAAATATAATTGTCTCAAAAAATTATATATATATATATATATATATATATATATAAACTAAATACCCATTATACACAATCAAAAAGAATATTTTCATTTTCCAAAATTTTCACCTTTGAACTTATATTAATTCAGTTTAAAAAAAAATAAAATACTTGATGCAACAATGCAAATGTAAAGACTAAAGTTATACATCATGATGATATTTCTTAAATGGGAAAATTTGCAACAACAAAAACTTTATTCAGTATCAAGAAAAATTATGGTTACATAATATGTTGGTGAATATTTTTATACTTTATCAAGTAAATATATTAATATTGTTTAATTATCATATTAAGTCAAACATAATTCTTTTGTCTTAGAATAAATTTTGAAAGAAATATTGAGTACATATGTCATATAGATTTCTAGGCAACGGTTTTACTTTTGCAAAACATTGATTATTATTATTATTATTATTATTATTATTATTATTATATATATATATATAGAGAGAGAGAGAGAGAGTCAGGCTAGAATACACTCGAGTGTACGGATCGCACGAATACACTCAAGTTTGTTTGCATATCAAGACTATTTTTTGCAAAATGTAAACCATTGATCTTCACCGTCATACTACAACTAGGCTACATACAAATTTTGAACCCATTTGGATGAGTGTAAGTCACTCATCCAAGGGCAACAAAATCAACGCACGAAACTAATTTGAAATGCATAATTTTTGCGGTCTTCATAACATGAGCTATACATATCCAAATGTGTTCAAATTTTGCATATGAGTTGTTCACGAGATGTTTAAGAAGATCAACAGATTAGATTTTCAAAAAAAAATATTGCATCATGAAAAACTACTTGAGTGTATTCCGCTCCGGATACACTCGAGTGTATTCTAGCCTGACTCTCTCTCTCTCTCTCTCTCTCTCTCTCTCTCTCTCTATATATATATATATATATATATATATATATATTTGTTCAAATTCAAGAAAAAAATAACTAGCTAGTGCACCAACACATATGTAGGAGTTAAAGTTATATGTCACTATGCCTTTTGGAAATAGTATAATTTGCAAAAAGTGCAAGTTATAACCATGGCTAGATATCATTAAGATATAATAAATAATGAAACTTGTTGTACATAATGGAAAATTTTCTTATTTTAGGAAGTAATGCCAAAGATTGATTACCAAACCTACGAGGTAGAATATGGATCATTTAACTTTGCAATCATGTATAAGTTTAAATTGGTCAGCTTATAACACGCAGTTCATACCTTTATACCCGTACTATATTGAAACTCTATTCTATGGATGTGGTATAGAACCCAAGCTATAATCCACCGAATCTAGCCCCCGTGTAGAAATGATAATAACAAACATAAAGTTGTTCTAAGTGATGAAATAAATGAATATGCAAGTAAAAAGTAACCCCTCCTAGTTACTCTCTCATACTTATGGTTTACATCTAGAATGAAGTGGAATTTTACTCTCATGTATATATGCACTGATCAGAAGATTATGGAAGAGGTAAATTCTACATTAATTGTACTTATTCTAAAGGTTGAAAAACTCAAAGAATGTCATAGTATAGACTTATAAGTCTTTGTAATGTTGCTTATAAAATTTCTTATACAGTCCTTGCC
The DNA here is from genome assembly GCA_963693085.1 of Alisma plantago-aquatica. NCBI lineage: Eukaryota > Viridiplantae > Streptophyta > Magnoliopsida > Alismatales > Alismataceae > Alisma > Alisma plantago-aquatica. Next base: position 175,556,438 of record OY856409.1, read on the forward strand.
AGACACCTAAAATCATTGATGGACAATATTATTTCGGTGATCCAAAGTGCATTCATACTAGGTAGAATGATCATTTATAATGCCCTTATTGCATATAAAATTTTCCATAAGATGAAGATGCATGCAGTTCATAAAAAAGAAAGCATGGCCCTGAAGCTTGACATGTCAAAGGCACATGATATAGTAGAATGTGATTTTTGGGATTTTGTTCAGAAGAAGTAGGGATTTGGTGAAAGATGAAGGAAGAAAATTTTTGAACGTGTTTCTACTATTAGTCAATCTTTTTCTGTCAATTGTCACCGCACCACAAAGACAAAACCTTCATGAGGATTGCAATAGGGTGACTCTCTTTTCCCTATCTATTTCATTTATTTGTTAATAATTTTTCTGTAGCCTTGGATGTTTTTATTGATAATAACCTTCTACACGGGGTTAAAGTCAACAAAACTGCACTTTGTATTTCTCATCTTTTTTTGTAGAGGATAGTATTCTCTTTTCTAGAGCTTCTCGTCAAGAATGTGTGTAATAGTATTCTCTTTGTAGAGTTTCTCGTCAAGAATGTGTGGTGATAGCTAATATTATTAGCTAATATGAACAGGCGTCAAAACAGATGATAAATTTCAACAAGACAGAAGTGTCCTATAACAAAGGGGTGCAACACAACCAAAAGCAAGAATTGAAGAGCATGCTCAATGTGAGAGAAGTGGACATACACACAAAGTATTTAGGTTTGCCCACGGGAATTGGGAGATCCCAAAGACAGGTGTTCAACTTTGTGAAGGAGCAATATTTGGAGGAAAATACAAGGGTGGAAGGAAAAAAGTTATCAAAATTGGGAAAAGAGGTACTTATCAAAGTCATTGCCCAATCTATTCCTTCCTATATTGTGAGTTGTTTCCAACTACCAGTGAGACTTTTGAACGAGATTCAAAGCTGTATAGTAAGGTTTAGATTGGGTAGCCAAAGTTCAGAAAGAAAAATTTCATGACAATGTTGGACCAAATTATGTAGACCAAAAAAAGTTGGTGGAATGGGGTTCAAGGATATATATGCTTTGAACCGGTCCTTGTTGGAAAAACTATTCTAGAGACTTCTTATAAATTTCAGACTCGCTTCCCTATAAAGTCTTAGAGGTCAGGTACTTCCTGAGATTGCCCATACTTGAGTCTGCTAGAAGTTACAACCCCACTTTTACATGGAGGAGCTTATGAGTGCAAACCCAATTATTATGGAAGAGGGTCTATAGTGGAAGGTGGGAGATGGTAAAAGCATTAACATCTGGAAAGACAAATGGGTGGCGGGAAGAGACGGTACACTAGCCGACTTTTATGTGGATGACCCAGATACGCCAATTCTCCTAAAGACTTGCTTGAGCGGGAGATGTCTTCCTGGAAAGTAACCATCGTAGAGCAAATGTTCGTTGAGTACTCCCATTAGCAGACCCTTGTTGGTGGTCGGACACAAAGGAGATAGTCACTACAAGATCAACTTACTGGTTGGGACACTTGGGCAAAATTGAGCTCACTGTCAGTCGCACAGTGGCAAATGATGGAGTATGGAGTTTACTTTAGAGGATCGAACGACCGCCCAAACTAGCCCACTTCCTATGGAGAGCTTGCACAGATAGCCTGGAAAAGGCTCTATGATAGACAGTGTAACGTGGACGAATAGATGCCCGATTTGCTACAGAGAGAAAGAGACAACATCCCATATGTTTAGGTGTACGAACTGTCCAGTACCTAGCGGAAAGATATTCAGGGAATGAGCTGGACGTCAATGTTGCATGCATGTGGGAAGCGTGGGCGTAGAGGAATAGTTGAGTTTTCCAGAATGCTAACAGAGATATAGCCATGTTTACCCAGCAAAACACGGGTCAGATTCACGACTACCGCGAGGCAAACACGAAGAGCATCACGAGTAGGTCGCTGTCTCCTTCGCCTCATTATTAGAATCAATTGCAGTTGATTCGGCTTCGTACCACAATAAAATATAATATGCATGACATTAAACTTGGCACGTGGTTAATTATCTCTATACCTACATGTAAAACTGAGACTCCGAGAGACAATAAATTATTATAAAATGAAGCCATGCGTAAGGCGTGCATAATTATTTTTCTTATTTGCATCGCCCAGATGTATTAAAGAAGCCCAGCCATATATTCAATAAGTAATGCAGGCTCAAATAGTCAAATTTTACGGTACACTGATCTCATTCAGAAGATGGTCTCTCCCTCAGAGCTCGAAACCCTGGCTAGCAATACAGGCATGGCAGAAAAAAAACCAGCAATATCAGCGCGGGCAAAAGCCACCTCCGTTACTCTCCGGCCTTTCGCCCCGTCGGACATAGATGACTTCTGGGAGTGGGCCTCGGACGACGAGGTGACTAGATTCCTACGCTTGTCCAGCTACTCTAGCAAGGACTCTTTGCAGCACTACATCTCCGACTACGTCATCTCACACCCGTTCTACCGCGCCGTGTGCTTGGGCGGGCGCCCCGTCGGAGCTCTTTGGGTGACGCCGGGGGAGGATGGCTTCTCGGAGCGGCGGGGACAGCTTGGATACGTGCTGGCTCGCGAGTGGTGGGGCTGTGGTGTAACGGCTGCCGCGATCCGTGCCGCCGTACCGCTAGCGTTCGCCGCCATGCCCAGGCTGCTGAGGATCGAGGCCCTGGTGGATGTGGCAAACGTCAGGTCGCTGAGGGTGCTGGAGAAGGCTGGGTTTCGGAAGGAGGGAGTGCTCCGGCAGTACTGGACCATGAAGTGGCGGACAGTCGATAATGCCATCTACAGCATCTTGTCCACTGATCTCGGCGGCGATGCCGGTGATCCTGTTCTTTGCTCTTATGTCTAAGCAGATACTGGTAATAAATGCCGTAGCAATATTGGTAGTCGTGGCCGTGGCCACACTCTACCTTCAAAATAATTATAAATTTTCTCTACAAATTGTGTCCACTTTCTCCAATAGTATGTATGCCGGCAATGTATTCTACCGTCATATGTTGTGGGTCTTCTCTCTGTTTATTGCATCCTTGCTGGGTTTTCTGTAAGTCGTGTCTCATTTTGATTTCTGGGTCACTTCCCTTCTACCACTTCAACAGATATTGTTCCAATTGCTGTTCCAACTTCCAAATATATCTTTATCATGTACTCATTCAACAACCTCGTATGGCTTTCCTTATCTCTGACAAGTGTATGGCCGAAATGCTCCCGTCACAACCGGAATAGCGTCAGTCTTAGCAAATTGTATCCATTTTGGTTTGAGCAGATCCGGGTTGATTATTGTACTATTGCCCTGTTGGCAAATCTCAAATTAGATTTGGTATAATGGTGGTGTCGATGAAGTTTGGTTAGCTTGGGATTCTAGAATTCATGAGTCCAGCCGAAGTCTCCTAATTTGGCCCAAGTTTTTTTCTCGGAAATGTTAGATAATTTCATTCGTCTCGTTTTCTAGCAAGTGAAGCAAAAGTAAGCAAAAAGCTGGATCGGCTCTCTACAAAATGTTTTCAGTAAATCCACCTAAAGCTGTGAGTTCGGACTTCACAAAAATGGACAACTTGATTAGACTTGTTAAACGGTGGTGCGTTGGGTTTGGATTGAGTTATTACATGTTTGAATCTCGCACGTGTGGTAAAAAAGATACAATTCTAAACTAGTCAAACAAATACAAATTCAAACCCAACCCATTGGGTGCCCATATAAATATGCTCAATAAAATATATTTTTTAAGTTGTTATTCTAATGGTAAATGAAGATCATTCGCTAGTATTTTCACTATGGCACATAAACAAACAACTACTATACGTTGCATTTGTCAAAAGAAAATTGTTATTCATTTTTTACAACCATTCAATCACATGCCTCTTTTTGGGCATAAATTATGTAATATATGATTATGTTGACAAATTAAAATTACTAATTTACAGTACAACTCTATATTATGTTTGATAGAGTCATTAGATAATGTAGCAGACGTAGATTTGATTTTTACCAATATCTCTGCATTAGATATCAACTAGACAAGTTCGAGTTTGAACCAGAACTCCTTAACAATTAATGGACGTAGTAGATTATCATATTTATTTGAAGTCGATCATAATATTTATTTTTATATAATTAATTAAGTTATGTGAGTCACCCACGGGTGCCCGCGGGCTACATACAACCTAACTTAACGGGTGGGTATGAGTTTGGATAGTTTTGAATTAGTCCATAATTCCATCACTCAAATCCAACATAAATAGGTCAACTATAGGTGCACGTAGATTTAACCCAATTTGACGGATCTAAACACCACAGCCACATCTACCACTCAACTGTAACCTATAGCATCAATTGGTACCATAGCCTCTCTGAAAGTAGGCTATGTCCCACTCCTCAAGCATGTAGACCACTCTGGCTGGTGGAGGCATGCCCGCTAGGTCGAAGAAAGAATAAGAGAAAAAACATCCATCATCTGCTGGTTGGCATGTCAGCCCATTCACTTCTTTGTATAATATTCTAAAGTTGATGTTCCTATCCCGCAGAACAAACACCATTTCTACCTTCAGAGAGAGGGAGTTCTTCCTATGAGGATCCTCAATGCTCTCAGATCATCTACTTCTATGGAAAAGTCTCTGCTCCAACTCATGCTACTTAGAAACTCCTCTCTTGCCTCTAGATGCAATAAATATGTATATAATTGAAACAAAAATTTGAAAAAAAAATGAAATTAAAAAATTTTGAAATAAAGAAAAGAAAATAAATAAGAATGATCAATACATTTTCAAATAAATAGAAAATTAAGTGATAGACCCTCCAATTCCTTAGTTTCTTTTATAAACCTTTTTTTGCTTTCTCCCAAATTATATGGTGCATCTACATATAATTGAATCCACTAGAGCATCAATAGTGACAGAAGGCGTCTCGCTACCCCCAGACAACTCCTCTTGTTGGCCCCTGTTAGGCACTCTTTGGCATTGTAAACAACAAGCTATTGGCCCAAAAACTTGTGCAATCCAGGACCTCCTCTACTTTATTCCATCTGACTAAGGCTACATCTCCCTTTGAGAAGAGATGGTCGGAAGTTTCCTCCTCACCTCCCTCATAATATTCACAACGGATTTCCATATGAATTTTACAACTTCTCACCCTAGAGCATGTCATTATTGTGCATCGCATCAGTTATTACTAGAAGGATAAAATCTTAGATGGTAATGCACTATTCCAGGCCCAAGGGTGACTAAAGGATAAGATTTTATGTTTTTTAGGTGGGCTCAGGGTGGAGGATCGTATGGGCCAATTTTGGTGAAAGTACCGTCCCCAGTGGGTTGCCAAATGGGTCAATTGTGGGTCAGTAGATCATCGACCCTTCTTGTAACGACCTCACTTTTAGTATCCCCATATTACTAAAGGACCTCAAAGTCGAGATCTATTACCTAAATTCCCAAGATCTAGATTTATCAAATAACAAATAATAACAAATTATTTTGATTATTTAACAAATATTATTTACATGATGTAGATTGGTGCTCCTCTAAGGAGTTATATGAATTACTAACATGAAAATTATTACTTATGAGAAGAAGCATCTAACTATTCTTCCTTTACTTAACATTAATGTCTTCAATCTGATTCACCATGTCTTGAGATCTTCATATATTTCAATTTCTAAAATGTTGACAATCTAAAACGTTGATCAGTATCTTGCTATATTTTGTATGTGTGGTGCATAAAAAATGTGCAAATAGGAACTAACAATATCATTACATATTCTAACCCATAATTAATATGCCATCTTGGGTGTAATCATTTTCCTTCTATGTCTCGTATGCATCACCCCTCAATACATGTCATCCTAGGGTTCTAAATATGATATCTTACTTTATGTGATACTCATAGTGGCATTATAATTGAATCGAATATAAACAAACATACAACAGTTTACTTTAATAATCCTAGAGAAATTCTAGGCAAACATCAACAGTCAATAATGTAAGTATTTATAATCATAACAATGTTCCTCAATGTATAACCACATGCAGACGATGCAATCATACTTCAAGTACTTCAAGCATATGGCCCAATCAAGCAAGTAGAGATGATTCCAAGCAATCAACATTTCATATGCATGTATGTATGTCCCAAAGTGTCACCATCATATTATTAAGACTAAACCATACTTGGGTCCTAATCTAGGGTTCAAGGTTGTCTTGGGTTTGTATAAGGAATAAGGGTACAAACCATACTTCTGACACACCATGATCCATCAACTTATAAACCCTAATTGTTAGATCTAGCACATCATTGTGTTATGAATGCCTAGATTCGATCAGGTGCCTCAATAACTTGGAAACTTATGACATTTGGTTCCCAATACATCATATGTATCATTATGGATCTAGAAACCTTATGGTTCATATCATTATTATCACTATCTTGGATTCTCACTATGCTCAGAAATATTATGTTACAACATGAAATGAAAGCATTTAATGCATTCAACACTTGAATTATTAATTCTAGGGTTTCCATGTATTAATCATCCTATTTACATGTTTTAGGTATACTTTTGGAATTAGGATCAGAATCATATGTCAATTCTATTTTATTCATATATTTCTCTTTTTCCTGATCAAAATGGTATATAATATCACTATATTCTAAGTTACAAGTATTTATCTACAATTTCTATAAGAGAAGCATATGTGGATCAATCAAAGGCTGCCACATCAGCAAAAATAAATATCAATTAAGCCATGCGGGAATAGGCCTAGCTAATAGGCTTGCACCACATCACCAGTAGGTTCCACATTGTCATAAGTTGGAGTAAGGAGACAAATGACATCAATGCCCATGTGTTGTGCATCATATCATCACGTAAGCTACGGCCCTTCAGTCAATTGCTCCCAGGGATTGAGCATCCCTCTCGCAGACTCAACCATGTCTTTAGCCTTTCATGGCGAGTTCAACCCAATGGTTGACTCTCATGTTTAAGGCATGGTGGCGAAAGTTGAGGGCTTGGCCAAAACTCAGACAAACCTTGCAAACTCAAAGATACTCTGAGTTGAGATAGAGGACAATTGAGAGCATGGTCTCAAGGTTGGGGTTCCCATGGTAGTAGAAGCATTATCAGATTAAAATATGGATCAACTTTTACCTTTTGAGTTGTTGCAAAAAAACATGGGAAGGGGTCGGTGACATCCCTATGAACTCGGAAACACCCTTGTCACATCCTGGGGTGGTTGGTAATGTTTTCCTCCACTCCTTGGTGATCGCAGGCATCACTGGAGGTGGTGATCGACCTTGGAAGAGGTTGAGGAGAAACTAGATCTCATGGGTGTTCTTGGAGATCTGGGGGTCTCATAGGATCATTCAAAGGCCCTTATGTAGGTATATATGGCAAGGGGGTGTCCCCTGACATTAATGGAGTTCCCATCAAATGAGAATTGGGAAAAGTCCCAATCCCTTTCAAAACCAGACAGATGTCATGCATAGAGATTCTGATAATTTGTTTTTGGCTTTCTCTCAAATTTTAAGGTCCATCCACTTGTAATAGAATCTACTAGATCATCGTTCTAGCCATCTGGTCTAAAGGACCACCATTGACAAAAGGCATCTTGCTACCCCTAGCTAGCTCCTCTTGTTGACACCTAGTTAAATGCTTTTTAGCACCACAGACAGCGAGCTACTAGCCCAACAACATGAGCAATCCAGGGCCTCCTCTACTTTGTTCAAAACCACTGAGGAAACATCTCCCTTTAAGAAGACATGGTTGGAAGTTTCCTCCTCGCCTCCCTCACAATATTCACAACAAATTGTTGTATGAATTTTACAACTTCTCACCCTAGAGCATGTCATTATTGTGCATTGCATTAGTTTCTACTAGAAGGATGTGATCTTAGCTAGTAATGCACTGTGCCAGACCCCAGGGTGATGAAAGGATGAGATTTTATGTTGTTTAGGTGTGCTAAGCGTGGAGGACTGTATGGGCCAATTTTGGTGAAAGTATCATCCCTATTGGGTTACCAAATGGATCAATCACAAGTTACTAGATCATTGACCCTTCTTGTAACTACCTCACTTTTTAGTGTCTCCATATTAAGAAAGGACCTTAAATTCAAGAGCACTACCTAAATCCCAAGATCTAGATTTATCAAATAATAAATAATTGTGATTATTTCACAAATATTATTTACGAGATGTACATTTGTGCTCCTCTAAGGAGTTATATGAATTACTAACATGAGAACTATTACATATGGGAATAATCATCTAACTAATCCTCCTTTACTTAGCTTTAATGTCTTTGATATGATTCACCATGTTTTGAGATCTTCATATATTGCAATTTCTAAATTTTTTGACAATCTAAAGTGTGTATCAATATCTTTCTATTCTGTGTACATGGGGTGCATAAAAAGTGTGCAAGTAAGATAACAACATATGATCAATCAATTACTTGCAAATAAGAATCGGCAATTTCTTTACATATTCTAACCCATACTTAATATGCTATCTTGGGCATAATCAGTGTCCCTTCTGGGGCTCATGTGCATCACCCCTTGATCCATGTCATCCTAGGGTTTAGAATATCATATCTTACTTTAGATGATACTCATAGTGACATTCTAATTGAATTGAATATATACAATTGTATAATGGTTTACTTTAATAATCCTCGAGAAATCCTTGGCAAACATTGACAAATTATAATGTGAGTATTCATAATCATAGCAATATACCTCAATGTAGAACCATGCAGACCATGCAATCATACTTCTAGTACTTCAAGCATATCATCCAATCAAGCAAGCAAAGATGATTCCAAGCAATCAACATTTAGTCTCCATGTATGTATGTCCTAAAGTGTCACAATCATATTATTTAGACTAAATGCTACTTGGGTCCTTATCCAGGGTTCAGGGTTGTCTTGAGTTTGTGTAAGGAATAAGGGTACAAACCCTACTTTTTACACACCATGATTCGTTACGTTTATAAACCCTAATTATCATATCTATCACATCATTGGCTTATGAATACCTAGATTCGATCAGGTGTAGTAATAACTTGGCAAATTATTATTTTTAGTTCCTAATACATCATATGTATGATTATGGATCTAGAAAACTTTATGTTTTATATAATTATGATCACTATCATGGTTTATTCTGATGCTTAGAAATATTAGGTTAGAACATGAAACAAAAGCATTTAATGTATTCAATACTTCAATTATCAATTCTAGGGTTTCCATGTATTAATCATCATATGTACATGTTTAAGGTATGCTTTTGGAATAATGATCAAAATTAGACGTCAATTCTATTTTATTCATATTTCTCTTTTTTCCTGATAAAAATGGTATATAATATCTCTATATTCTGAGTTACCAATTTTTGTCTATAATTTCTGTAAGATAAGCATATATGGGCCAATCAAAGGCTGCCACTTTAGTAAAACTAAATATCAATTATGCCATGTGGGACTAGGCCTAGCTAATAGGCTTGCACCACATCATTGTCCCATTCTACGTTAGCACAACTTGGAGTAAGGAGACAAATGACCTTAATGCCCATGTGATGTGCATCATATCATCGCACAAGCTAGGGCCCTTCAGTCAATTGCTCCCAGGGTTGATCATCCCTCTCACAGGCTTGACCACTACTTTATCCTATCAATGTGAGGTAAACTAGATGGTTTACTCTCATGTTCAGGGCATGGTGGCAAAAGTCATAGGCATGGTCAAACTCAGATAATCTTTGCGTACTCAAAGATCCTTTGAGTTGAGCTAGAGGACAACTGAGAGCTTGGTCTCGAGGTTGGGGTTCCCATGGAAGTAACAGTGGTATCAGAGTAAAATGAGGAGAATTTTTACCTTTTGAATTGTCGCAACAAAGATAATAAGGGATTGGTGACATCCCTTTGAACTCGACAATGTCCTTTTCACATAATGGGGTGGTCGGCAACATTGCCCTCCACTCCTCGATGATTGTAGGCATCGTTGGAGGTGACAATCGACCTTGGCAGAGTTTTAGGAGAAATTGGATCTCATGGGGTGTTCTTGGAGATCTCAGGGTCTCATAGGATCATTCAAAGGCCTTTATGTAGGTAGATATGGTAAGGGGTGCCCCCTGACATTAATGGAGTTATGCATCAAATGAGAATTGGGAAAAGTCCCAATCCCTTTCAAAACTTGGGAAAAGTAGGGATGATTCAGCTAGGATTTATTCCTAGAATCTAATGGGGCAGATTATATATCAGAAAGAGAGAAGTTAGGGGGTGGACCAGTTATCATAGCATGTCTTTCAAAACTAAGTAAGAGTTAGAAGATGGACTTAGAATTGTTGATTAGTGATCTAGAGGCCACTAAGGCATGCCAAATCTCAAAGGGGTATGGATAAATTTTGGTAATCATATAATGTCTACAAATAAGGAAACATGATTTAATTATTACAACTAGGTTCCTTCTTTCTTTTCAATTTTTCCTAGACCACGAGGAATACCCTTTTGTTATGAAATTTGGAGGCAACCTCTTTACTACCTTTCCCAACATATATCCAATTTTTGAGATTTATAGAGATAACTTTAATAGACGAAGCTTGCCTTTCAAGAATTTATTTAATTCACTTACCCACATCACATGGAAAGTCAATTTTAGAATTCTCTTAGTTTTATTATTAACTTCAAGTATGCCTAAATTAAGACCGAGATATTCTTATTTAATGCCTCAAAATGTGGGTTTTCATTCATGGTTACATAATTACTCCATTAATAATCTAAGTTGCACATTATCTTATAATATTTTGGAAACTTGTCTTTTATCTTATATTTCAGTTATCTATCAATTCATAAAGTCATTATTATTAATTTAAACATGAATTCCTTTTATTTCTTAAACTTGTGCCACAAGGACCTGGTTGAAAAGCAAATAGTCTCATGGGCCTCACTTGGGCCATGGGCTGCACTTATGCCATAAAGTGGATAGATTTATTATTCTATCAATTACAATTAGGGAATTTTCTTATCAAATCAAGTTTATATTCATAGAATTCAAATTTACAAAATTTAAGGATGTTACATTCACCCTTCCTTAAAAGGAATTTTTTTTGCCAAATTCAAACCTAGTAAGGTTATGGTCGATGATTACCCAACATAGCTTCAACCTTAGGGTTAGCAAGCCTTATTGAATTATATTTAACAACTTTCATTGATATTTAAATTCCTAACATTATTGAGGTTGGAACCCGAATTAAAATTCAGGGTATTTCTACATCCTCATCTTAATGCATGATACTATCACTTGGTGATTTCACTTGATATTTCAGTTTCACTTGGTGATTACCCTTTCACCTAGGTTTCTGAACTACTATTCAGTTTATTTTCTTATAAGGGTGAGGTTACACCTCAAAACCCTAAATTGTACCATTAAATAAAACTTAGAATATTCATCCTCATATGTCAATTTTAAGCATAATGTGTCTGTACCCAATCTCTTTCACTCATAATAATATGAAATAAGCATCCGGATACATCCCAAATAGAAACTTCATTACATTCTAAAAGTAGAGATTGTGTATCCACACATTATCTTCAAATTTTGCATTTTGGTTGAATTATACTTAATAGTAATTTGAAACCATGAATACTTTTTAATTCCATAATGTTCTTATAATTCATGAATTCAAATGTGTTTCTAACTCTTGATTTTATGCACAACTCCCATTAAGGTTTTATCAAAAATTATAATACATGACTTCTTGTATCACATATTTATATATCTTATTGCATTAGCCTTAGTCATTCCCGTAAGGTATCTAAGGGTATAGGTACCTTTGGATTGAACCGCTTGATTGTGTCGGCCTTATACACTTATGGAGTGCCTCTCACATTTACCTCTTGGCCTCATGATCTCATGGAGGTGGCCAATCTCTTAACCCCATGGGCCTTAGGAAAACATGGATGGCCATCTCCTGGACCCATTGTCTTATGTAGTTGGATCAACATCACCTCCTACCCTCATAGCTCTTAGGTACCTTTAAAACTCCCTAATTGACCTTAGGATTGACTTAGGTCTCTACCCTCCCTAGGGTTTATTGATATATCACAAGTTTAGAAATTTCGAACACATTACTTTCTTATGTGATTCTTTAACCAGGATTTCCTCCATCTCTTGGGGTACACATTATTTAATTTATCTTCCCATAGAAGACTTGTGCAACCTTTCCTTTTTGGGGCTTGCAATGTTGGTGTTACCTTCTAGCGATTGACCTCTTTGTGACCTTCCTCTCCTGGGGCTTGGTCATAGTCATCTACATTGTGGACTTGGGAAACCTTCCCTGTATGGGGCTTTGTTCCATGTCATCCTTCCCTATATGGGGCATAACCTCTTTGTGACCTTCCCTATCTGGGTCTTAGTCATAGTCATCTCGACAGTGGACTTGGGCAACCATCCCTATCTAGGCTTGGTGCCAGGTCGGCCTTCCCTATATGGGGCTTGACCTATTTATTACCTTCCCTATCTTGGGCTTAGTCATAGTGTCCCTCAGATATGGCATACTTTGGTTCAAGAATTATACTCAATAAATGTTTTTCATGCTTTGTATACTTAATTTTTCAATATTTTGGTGACATTCTACCCCAATTCCTAAACGGATTTGTGAACTCACTCTTCTATATAATTATTTAACCAGGATTTACTCCATCTCTTGGGGTACACATTATTTAGTTTTTGTTCCCATAGTGGACTTGTGAAATCTTTCCTTTCTGGGGCTTGCCATGTCAGTATTCCCATCTGGGACTTGACCTCTTTGTGACCTTCCTCTCCTGGGGCTTGGTCATAGTCATATACATTGTGTACTTGGGCAACCTTCCCTATTTGGGTTTTAGTGCCATGTCGGCCTTACCTATCTGGGGTATAACCTCTTTGTGACCTTCCTTATCTGGGGCTTAGTCATATTCATCTCCACAGTGAACTTGGACAGCCTTCCCTAGCTATCTGGGGCTTGGTGCCATGTCAGCCTTCCTTGTCTGAAGCTTGACCTCTTTATTATCTTCCTTAAATGGGGCTTCATTATAGCGTCCCTCGAATATGACTTGGGTTCAAGAATTATACTCAATATATGTTTTTTCATGCTTTTTATACTTAATTTTTCAAGCTTTAGGTGACATTCCAGGTTAACCCAATTCCTAAACTGATTCGTCAACTCACTCTTCTAGGGAAGGTCCTAACCTAGGGTGCCTTCTTGACTCATAGGAGGAGGTTAGGCTCTCTATCCACAACCTAACCCCACGGGTTTAGGTTTTTGCCTCCCCCATAGTTCCTTTTCCCAATCTTGGGTTCACCCACCCCAGGTCCGAGCACAACTCATAAAAGTTTAACTGAAGGTTTCATATTTTCATTTTTTTTGTAACCATCAGTTGCTTTTGTTTCTTAAAATCCTTCACATGAATCATGAATGCCTTGCTCCACGAACATGCAAGCCTAGGAGACTGGGTCCCCTAAACTCATTTGTATTTTTTTATTCATTTTATCCTAAGTAGGGTTCATACGGGTAGGGTTACTATTTCACCCACACTACATCCATTTCCCAGAATTAGGGTTTAAGGTTTGGGTTAGGGACTACCCCTCCAATTTTTGGGTTTTATGATTCCATTTACTCACTAAGGATTTTCTTAGACCAACCCTATCTCCATCTAGGCTTTACCCTTTTTAGGAAAACCCATAAAACATTTTCTTTACTTTATCATTATTTCCACATTACATGTACATTAATTGATGGAGGATGCCTTAATCCTACTTCTTCTTAAACAACCTAATCTTGAGATGCGGAGGGAAGTTCCTTTTAGGGTTTATCAAGCAAGGATATGAGAAGTGGATAAAGTTAGAGATGAGAAACTTAGAGGAAACATTATTTCAAGGCAAACCCTAGGTTAGGAAGGCATCACCTTGTCTAAGGGAGTCCTTGTAAACTAACTTATTGCTCTAGCAATCTGGTCCAAAGGACCATTAGTGAAAAAAGGCCTCTCGCTACCCCCAATCCATCTCCTCTTATTGACACCTAGTCAAATGCTCTTTAGCACCGCAGACATATAGCTACTAGCCCAGAAACATGAGCAATCTAGGGCATCCTCTACTTTGTTCCAAACCACTGAGGCAACATGTTCGTTTAAGAAGAGATGGTTGGAAGTTTCCTCCTAGCCTCCCTCACAATATTCACTATGGATTTCCATATGAATTTTACAACTTCCCACCCTAGAGCATGTCATTACTTTGCATTGCATCAGTTTCTACCAGAAGCAAGAAATATTATCTAGTAATGCACTATGCCATACCCAAGGGTGACAAAAGGATAGGATTTCATGTTTTTTAGGTGGGCTCAGGGTGGAGGACCGTATGGGCCAATTTTGATGAAAGTATCATCCTCGGTGGGTTTCCAAAGGGGTCAATCGTGGGTTAGCAGATCATTGACCCTTCTAGTAATGACCTCACTTTTTAGTGTCCCCATATTAAGAAAGGACCTAAAATTCAAGAGCTATTACCTAAATTCCCAAGATCTAGATTTATCAAATAATAGATAATAGAAAATAGTTTTGATTATTTCACAAATATTGTTTACATGATGTAGATTGGTGCTCCTCTAAGGAGTTATATGAATTACTAACATGAGAACTATTTCTTATGAGAAGAAGCATCTAACTCATCCTCCCTTACTTTGCTTTAATGTCTTCAATCTGATTCACCATGTCTTGAGATCTTCATATATTGCAATTTCTAAAATGTAGATAAACTAAAACGATGATCAGTATCTTGCTATACTATGTACGTGGGGTGCATAAAAAGTGTGTAAGTAAGATAACAACATATAATTCCATCAATTACTTGCAAATAAGAACTGGAAATTTCATTACATATTCTAACCCATACTTATATGTTATCTTGGGCATAATCACTGTCCCTTCTAGGGTTCATGTGCATCACCCTTGATACATGTCATCCTAGGTTTCAGAATATGATACCTTACCTTATGTGATACATATAGTGGCATTATAATTGAATCAAATATAGACAAATGTACAATAGTTTATTTTAATAATCCTCGAGAAATCCTTGGAAAACATCAGTAGTCGATAATGTAAGTATTTGTAATCATAACAATGTACCTCAATGTAGAACCATGCAGACCATGCAATCATACTTCAAGTACTTCAAGCATATCATCCAATCAAGCAAGCAAAGATGATTCCAAGCAATCAACATTTAAACTGCATGTATGTATGTCCTAAAGTGTCACCATCATATAATTCAGACTAAACCCTACTCAGGTCCTAATCTATGGTTTAGTGTTGTATTGGATTTGTATAAGGAATAATGGTACAAACCCAACTTCCAACACACCATGATCCATTAGGTTTATAAACCCTAATTGTCAAATCTATCACATCATTGTGTTATGAAAGCCTAGATTCGATTAGCAACATTAATTACTTAGCAAGTATGATTTTTAGTTCCTAATACATCATATGTATGATTATGGATCTATAAACATTTATGCTTCATATAATTATCATCACTATCTTGGATTCTCATTAAGCTCAGAAATATTAGGTTACAACATGAACTGAAAGCATTTAACGTATTCAACAATTTAATTATCAATTCTAGGGTTTCTATGTATTAATCATCCTATTTACATGTTTTAGGAATGCTTTTGGAATTAGGATCAGAATCATTCATCAATTATGTTTTATTCATATTTTTCGTTTTTTCCTGATCAAAATGGTATATAATATCACTATATTCTGAGTTACCAATTTTTATCTACAATTTTTGTAAGATAAGCATGGGCCAATCAAAGGTCGCCATGTCAACAAAACTAAATATCAATTAACCATGTGGGACTAGGCCTAGATAATAGCCTTGTACCACATCATCAGCCCATTCTATGTTGCCACAACTTGGAGTAAGGAGGAAAATGACCTCAATGTCCATGTAACCGCAGTTGCCCTCCGTCATATCACATGACTATGTAAATTTTAGACACGACCGTAGTCGTGCTCCTGCATAGGTATGACTGCAGCCATCCTCAATAACCTTTAAATTAGGATGCAAGTATATACACATCATGCACCCCCTGATACTCAACATTTGTGTATGCAAATTCAAGCTTCCATCACAAGCTGCTTGTTTCCCCATCCAACAAGTCATGATGTTGGGATAGTTCTATAGCACAAAGAACTAAATGATTAGGGTTTCACTTTATTAACTAAGCCAACTGACTGAATTTAAGTTGCATCGTACAAGTGTTCATTTCTAGGAAGCATCTATAATTAATAACTCCAGAAGATATGAAATGTATGATACATATTCCTATCACATCATCATGGGGTACCAACTCTTGTCACATCAATAAGACGATTACACCTCAATTAAGGCTCAAATCATGACCAAAGGTAATTAGGACCGTTGCATCATTCCATGCAAGAACATCGTTATATTTACACATCATATAATAATATACAAAAACCATCACCATACTTATGATATTCGAGTTTAGCATAGTATTGTATTAAGGAGCCAATGATGAACATATAGCAACATATTAGGGTTTACAGCCACATTGAGAGTACTCCATCCTCATATTAACTAGACAAGAGAGCTAAGCAACCATTATCATCTACTAGGATTAGGGTTAAACCTCATTAATTTATGGTGACCATTCATTTACATTCTTTAGGGAAAAGGTAAGACACTAACGTTAGGGGAATAGAACAATCACTCCTTCATCATTGAGATCCCACCATCAAACCATGAACTTCACCAAAACCATCAGATGTGGAAAAAAGCAAAACCATTATATGAGTATAAGAAAAAATTAAACCTTTCAAAGAACCGTAGGCTCATGTGTCTAGAAACACTATGAAGTTATGACCTAAAAGAGCCATCCTTCATAACCTTTCAAGACCAATGGTTGTGGAGATAAGAAACTTCATCATTTTTGACCTAGAGAACCATCGGTTGTGGACCTAAATGCAACCATTGATTGTGGCACTCCAAGAAACCATCGTATTAGAAAAGCCATTGGTTGTCATCACTTAGGAGAAATTAGCACATGTACTACAAACAGAACTATCATTTGATCAAGGCCAAAGAAACCATCAACTAACCAAGGATAGAGACAACTAACTATTGGTTCTTGGGCTTCAGAAAACCCTCAAAATATAATTGAAACTTAGACCAACGGTTGTGAAGAAGACTTAACCATCAGATGATGTACCAAAGGGGAACACAACTCTCAACACATAGAAAAAGACCATTGTTTGTCACTACCAAGGAATCATTGGTTCAAGGTAAGAAAGGACCCAAAATTCATCTTTTTAAATAGAGTTCATGCATAAGATTAAGGGAAGTTACAAGAAGAAATAATTACATAAGTATCATCATTTACATGCACAACTTAGTCATGTTTCAAACTTTCTACAGAATACTAGATGTTTGACTAAGATTTAGCATGGCAAATTCATGGGTAAGAAATAAACGTGCAACAAGTTATATAACTTGCATCAAGCTTGAAGATGAAGCCCACCTATAGTAAAAAAATCTCCAAGAGAGTGGAAACCATAGTCTTGATCACTCAAACTCAGACAAGATATCTCCTTCTCCCTAGGCAAGCCAACCCTAGGTCAAAGAACCACAAAGGAAGGTATTAACCAACCTTAAGCACAAGCTTCACTAAGGAAAACCATGGGTCTGATAATGGTGGAAGGGTAAATAAGAAGAATTGAAAGTTAAACGAAGATAGAGGTGATGAACTTACTTCCATATGTCAAGAACAAGGCAAGGAAACTCAAACGACCAAAAAGAGGGAAGATCCAAGCTCTAGATGCAAGATCATATGCTTCTCCTTCCTAGAGCTCATCCACCTTCATCGAGATTGGGGGACAAGCTCCAAATTGCAAGAAGATGAGTAAGAGATGTGAGGGTGTGTAAAGGATGTGTTGGGGGAGAGAAGAGAGGTATATGAAGTGTGTGGGGAGAGAGAAAGAGAACCCAAGATGTCAAGCCATGGATGCCACTTGTCTAAGGTCACAACTCCACATTCAAACAAGAGTAGAAGGTCCATCTATTGTTCTCCCTACCTAAACATTGTTTTTTGGATTTGGAAGGACCACCAGATGTTAAGCTTAAGAACACCTTTGACCTCCATCATTAACAAGAGCCGTTGGGTCCCACGTTTAGCCAAAAAGGAGCAAACTGCCCCACCATCGGTTGAGGGCCTTCAACCACCACAACCATAAATTGTGGCACATCTAGGATAGACCATCAACCTCTCTAAATCCATAGGAACCATCGAATGCCAACCTTCCAAGGTCAAACCATCGGATTCCTAGGTTGCACACTTAGAAACTCAAACATCCATGCATAGGGAGGAACCCTAATTCTCACCTAGGCTCTCACCCCCTCATTCCAAGGTACAATAAGGTACCATAAGGTGCAAGACTCATCAGGCATGATATAAAAATAAAAACTTATAAAGCAAAATATATACATGACAAATCATAATAAAATCTTACTTATTGAAAAATTGCATATAGCTCCATAAAATAGATAAAATTACATAACTTGTTGAAATAGTTTCCAAACTGGACCAAACTCAAAACATAACCTTGTCACATGATATCAAAAAATAAGCAAGAGTTTAATTAAGCACATAGGGATCCAATTAGGTTAATTAATCATCACTATGTGTATTTAAGCATTATTAGGGTTTAATCTAGGTCAGCGGTCTTATAGCCATAAACCCTATCAGGTTCGTCCCCAAAATCCTATGCAAACAGATATGGGTACTTCCTAATCATCTCATCCTCTACGTAAAGAGATCAAATCACCTCCTTACTAAAATTTAAAGGAAATACAAAACATCCACCTTTTTGTAAAATAATACAAATTGAGGGATGCATGTATAATATTCCAAGTAAATAAGCATGATTCAAATACATGTAAAATGTCAATAGCAGTAGAAAGGAAACTAAGTTATTACATTGATTTTGAACTCAGTTCACTACATAAGTTCATGAAAAAAAACTAGATAGAAAATTATTTGGATCTAGCAGTAGAAACCTAGATATCCTTGAAGCAATACTTTGATCTAATCCTAATTCTAGTTTCCTTGACCTTATTCAACACCTTGTTCTAAACCTAGGTGGTTGGGAAAGAACCCATCAGGAGAGATAAGAAAAATTTATGTGTCAAAATAATGAACAAGAACAAAAGATAAAGAAATAACATAGAAATAAAAGCTATCATTTCATCATAAGATGAAGATATCAAGACTATGAGGCATAATCAAATAGATGCTTGCCATAATAATAAAAATAGTAAAAGATTTTCATGCATGATTAATATTGACTACCTTAACTAAGTAGGGTTGAGGCACCTATTGGACCTCAACCAAATAAGTGAATGTGAGTTACACATTCTAGTCACCTATAAAATATTTTATATTGGGGAGAGTAACACATTCCCCTGTGTGAAATAACACAAGACCTATCTATGTGTGGTTGTATAAATGTACCACTACATTAGCGAAATAGTCTATAAAATCAACATGCTAAGAGAAAATATGGAAACTAGAAGCATCATAAAATTGAAACATGGCAGTGGGGGTACAAGACCCAAGAAATATATTATCAATATTGATTTTGAGGCAAGAATAGAAAAGGAAGCAATAATAGGATAATTAGGGTTCAACCAATGTCTCATTAAGAAATTCAAGGTTTAGATCACAAATTTCCCAACATAAGGTGTAAGGATGCACATACCTCTCTTACTGAGTTCAATTATCAACTTTCACAACTTTTAGATGGTCCAAGTTCTATCTTCGCCTATTCCAATTTATTAATATGTATTAGAACATGTAATGCACATTAATGGAGAGAAACCCTAATTTTGGACCTTTTAATAAAATTCAGATTTTGACTCTGAAAATCTTGCCAATAGACTTATTAGGTTTTCCTGATCAAGAAAAATATTTTATGTCTATTTTGGAGTTAATATGTTGAAGTTGTGATTTTAGGGATTTTATATATTAAATTCATTATCCAAAATCATCCTTTACAAAAACACAGAAATCATGTGTTGAAACCATTTTTATTAGAAATAACACATTTTTTTATTCTAAAACATATTTATTTGTTAATTTTGGATAAACTGATAAAAACTTATGATTTTTATAAATCGGACCAACCAACAATTGAGAAAATTCCATATAGGTGAAGAAATTCGTGAGAAAAGGTTGATTGCTGGGCCGACCCACTGACATGTCCCAATCAGAAGTAGACATGTCGTCGGGTCAGCGCTCTTGTGGCTTCGATCAAGTGAGAATCAAAACAAGGTAAAGGACCAATCTACCAATGCACGAGAAAACAAGGAAAGAAGTAATGAGATGGGAAAAAGCATAAAGGAACATGGGGGATTTTTCTCTCTCAACCTACCTACCATGGACAACAATTCATGTTGTTTGCTCTGCCTGAGGTTTGGGCGAAGCTAGTATGGGAGGTTAAACAAGAGAGCAAAACCAGGAAAAGAAAGGAGAAGGATCAACGAACATGCTAGTGTGAAAAAATGAATCAATATGACTAGGAGAGAAAGGATTGCTCATCACAAGCTCAAGATCCAAATTTTATTGCTGGAAACTAACACTTGAGCATCAGAGAAATTGAGTGAGAAGGACGTGTTGTAGGGACAGTGAAGGCTCATGTACTCCTATTTATAGGTGGGGTGGTGTTCTAGGGTTTAGATGTAGGGGGTCGGGTTCCTTGTTGGTCAAGAATTGGTGATTCTTAAGTTCTCTACAAAATTTCATGAGTAAGGTCTCAAAAGATGCATAATCTAGTTTGTGACGCATGGGAGAAGAAATTGTGCGGAAAGGTTGAGAATCGAGTGAGTATTGCAAAAAAAAAAAATCTGTAAAAATCGGTGCATGTTACCTTATATGGCATGGGGTAGAAGATGGTCCGGGGATTGTACGATCATGAACCAACAGCTCTCATCGTGCATGCAATAAAAGAAATCACGTGACATATTAAATAAACCCTAAACTGAATTGGACTATAGTTTGGATGCATTAATTTCTCTTTTTCTCTCTCCTCATTTGAGGGTGCAAACAAATCCCAAATTAAGTGAAATTTAACACCTAAGCTAATTCAAGAATGTAGAATTGTAATATGCAATTAGATTTCCCTTTTGAAGACTTTTGTCATTAAAAATTTGCAAATATTATTTTCTCTTTCCTCATATATTAATGATTCTAAGATTCTCCAAAGTTTATGAAACTTCTCCCACAAGTCAAATTAAGTATGGTGGATACAATTTGGCCATTAATTTTACATGTTGACATCATGTGTACATTTATTTAATATTTTTAAGGTTATACACACTTTCTCTCTCCTAACATCACATTTATATCAAAGATTCTCCAAATTGAGTGAAAATCCACCCAAAGGCATATTTTAATGTGTAGATCACGATTTTCACATTAGTTGTTACTTTTTGAGTCATTAATGGTTTTGTTTTATATGTTTGAGATATCTCCTATTTTCCCATTCAATTGATGCAATTATAATTACTAATTTCCTAAATTTGTGAAACTTGTCTCTTAAGTAAACTTTAACTCAAAGAAAATGAATTTGGGATTGAAATTATGTTTTTAGTTTCTCTTTTATGATTTTAGTCAATTTACTCATATTTTCACTATTTGTCAAATTAATTCATTTAATGTCAATTTTTCATTGGTTTAGGATTTCCTTTTTCTTTTTCGTATGCCAAAAGGCCATGGAAACATCTAGTGCGAATTTATTAAATATTATCCCAATTACGTGGGTATTTTTCATTTTAAATCTTGTATATAAACTTTCATTGAGGTATTTGTACATAAACCCTTTTATTGTTATTAATAGGGAACAAATGTACACAAAGGGTTTATAATTTCCACTAAATCATTGAGGACAAAAAGGATAGAAATAAAAGGAAAAGCTTAAGAAAAGGCTAAACTAAAATTATATATAGATTTCAATTTGTTACAACACTCCACCCGTTAAAAAGGATTTTGTCCCTGAAATCTCATACAAAAAGAGAAGGGTGAGTACACAACATCTCATCTCTAAGATCCCAAGTGGTTTCTTCTAAACCATGATACTACCATTAGACTTTCACCAACTGGATCTCCTTCTTCTTCAATTGCTTAACTCGGGAGTGAAGAAGATTCACAGGTAACTTCTCATAGGTTAGATTCTCTTGAATCCCCAAAGGTTCTATTTTGAGTACATGAGAAGGGTCTTTCACATACTTCCTTAGCACAGAAACATGAAACACATTATGGATCTTGTCATAGGTAGGAGGAAGAGCTAAACGGTACACACAATCTCCAACCTTATCCAAGATCTCAAATGGTCCAACATAGTGGGGTCTATGCTTGGCTTTAACTTTAGATCATGCAATAGAACGTATAGGCTTGACCTTTAATAATACATGTTCACCCACCAGAAAACACAAATCAGACCTCTTCCTATCTACATACATCTTCTATCGATATTGTGCAGCTTTCATATGCTTCTTAATCAACTGAACCTTCTCTATCACCATATGAATGTCATAGGTCTTCACCAGAGTACTTTCTCCCACATCATCCTAGTGTAACAGAGAATGACAAGGTCTTCCATATAAATCTTCATAAGGTGGAATATCAATACTATCTTGGTAGCTATTGTTGTAAGAAAACTCAGCCAAAGGAATATACTTATCCCATGCACCTCCCCAGTCTATAACACAAGCACAAAGCAAATCTTCCAGAATTTGCATTGTTCTTTCATATTGACCATCTATTTATGGATGATAAGCTATACTAAAATGTAAGTCAGTTCCCATCTCTTCTTGAATCTGACTCCACAAATGAGAGGAAAACTTCGGGTCATAATCAGATACTACCACTTTAGGCACACCATGTAGATGAACTATCCACTCCACATACAACTAAACCATCTCATTAACATTGTAAGTGGATTTGAAAGGAAAAAAGTGGGCAGACTTAGTAAGTCAATCAATCACTACTCACACTGCATCATAACCTTTCCCGATCTTAGGGAAACTAGTGACGAAGTCCATAGTAATCTTCTCCCATTTCCATAATAGAATCTCAAGAGGGTGAAGAAGACCACCACATCATTGATGCTCTATCTTGACTTGCTGACAAGTCAAACATTTTGCAACAAACATATAGTGATAATCTTCTTCATATTCTTCCACTAGAAACTTTTTTGTAGGTCCTTGTACATATCGGACATACCAGGGTGTATAGTGTCCTTTGACCCATGGGCTTTGCTCAAAACCTTCTGTCGTAGGTCACCAACTTCAAGTATCCACAACCTTTATCGGAAAAAAACAACACCATCCACTCCATTTGAAAATTCAGATTGTGATTTCTCAGCTAAGGCCATCATCTCATCAAGCTTAGAATTTTCTAATTGTGTAGCAATAACTTTCAAGATCCAAGATGGTGTAATGGAAAAACTAGACATATGAACACACAACTTCTCTGCATATTCATCATCAACATGCTACTATTTCTAGTAGGAAACATACTCAAAATTCATAACAACATAGATGAAATCTTTCTTCTGACTCAAAGCACCATCAACTATGTTTGCTTTTATAGGATGATACATGATGGTAAAGTCATAGTCCTTAAGGTATTCCATCCATCTTCGATGCCTCAGATTCAGATCCTACTACGTCAAAAGATACTTCAAGATTTTATGATCGGATAAGACTTCAAACTTAACTCCATATAGATTGTGTCGCCATATTTTTAAAGCACGCACGATAGTGGCAAGCTCCATATCATGCGTAGGCCATTTCTATTCATTAGGGTTCAAGTAACTCAAATCATAGGTGATTAATCGATCATCTTGAATCAAAACACACCCTAATCCTTGATATGAAGTATCAGTGAAAATGATGTAGGTTTTCCTTCAACAGGTAGAGAAAGAATAGGAGAAGATGTCAAACATTCTTTTAGCTTCTGAAAGCTATCCTCACATTTCGGTGTCCACACAAACTTGGCTTCTTTTCAAGACAACTTTCTCAAAGGGAGAGCTAACTCAGAGAAACCCTTGATAAATCTCTGGTAGTAACCTTCTAAACTGAGGAAACTATAAATCTCAGACGAAGTCTTCAGAGATTTCCACTTGGTAACATCTTCTACCTTTGTAGGATCAACAACAATATGTCTGGTAGAAATCACATGACCTAGAAACATCACTTCCTTGATCTAGAACTCACACTTTAAGAATTTAGCATAGAGTTGATTTTCTCTTAGTGTGTTCAACATGATATGTAGATGTCCACAATGTTGTTCTTTAGACCTGGGGTAGACCAAGCATCGTCATGAACACCATCATGAACTGATCAAGATAAGGATGGAACACTTAATTATAAAGTCCATGAAAGCAGTAAGGGCATTAGTCAAGCCGAAAGGCATGACTAGGAACTCATAATACCAATACCGTGTGTTGAAAGTTATCTTTGGGACATCTTCATCTTTCACACACATCTAATAGTAGCCATTTTGTAGATCCATCTTTGAGAACATAATGGTTGACCTCAGCTACTCAAATAGGTCATTGATGTGTGAAAAAGGATAATCGTTCTTTATCATAACTTGATTAAGCATATGATAGTCCATGCACATACACAACGAACCATCCTTATTCTTCACAAATAAGATAGGGGCGCCCCAAGGTGAAACACCAGGGTGCACAAAACCCATGTTGAGAAGCTCCTGAAGCTGCTTCTTAAGCTCGGTGAGTTCAGCAGGTGGCAAGCGATAAGGTAGCATTGAGATAGGTGAAGTTCCCAGTGTGATCTAATGGAAAATTCTACCTCACGAGTTGGGGGCAACCCGAGCAACTCTCCAGGAAAGACATCAACAAAGTCTTTCACCATATCTATATGATCTAGAGTATGAGGTGTGGCATTGAAAATGATAGAGGCTAAATCTTCTCTACACCCTTGTGTGACAAGCTTTTCAGCATTGATAGCAGAGATGATAAACTACTGATCCTCTCACTTCCTATACTTGATACACATCCTTTCCTCATCAGGATGTAACAAACTAACCTTCGATTCTTCATAGAACAAAACTACCTTATACCTCTTCAACCAATCCATCCCCAAGATAACATCAAAAGCGGTCATGTCAAGCATGAAAAAATATGAAGGAAACATCTTCCCAGAGATAAGGTTGGTAGTTTGAGATAAGAAGAGAAGATCATACTACTAGGTGTTTTAACATCTAGCACATGATCCATATATTCTGATTCTATCTCTAACATTGAAGTGAGCTGAGTTGATATGAAGGTATTTGACGAACCAAAATCGAAGAGTGCTTTCAGATGATGCATTTTAAGATGTCAAGTACCTTTGATGACTTCATTATCTTCTCCAACTTCTTCAGCATTAAGAGCAAACACTCTTCCATTCCACCTTTACACAATTGGTTGATGACATTTTCAGCTCTGGTTGTTGTTGGTTCTCAGAGATGGATTCTATCACTACTGTGGTTGTTGGGCAGGCTGCTGAGATGGGGCTTGTCCACGCTGAAGCTTAGGATAGTTAAGTCAAATGTGTCTAGCTTGGCCACACTTTTGGAAGATAGGTGTATGTTGATCATCTCTATGGGGTTGGGCATTACCCATAGGGAACCTTCCAGGGGTGATAATGGGAGCAACGGTTGCACTTGTCACGTCCTTGATTACTGCCTGATTTCTTCCTCTTATTATTGTTGTTGTGCCCGAAAGACTGAAATAAGGTGTAAGACTCTATCACCAATGCCTTATCCACCATTTGTTGAAATGTCATAGGTAGATGGGAAATAAGGTTACACATGACACTGTAGCTCAAACCTTCCAGGAAAAGGGTTGAACTTCACTCAACTCCAAGGTCAACCGCATAACATTCCAGAAGTAGGAAGAGTTGAACATAGTCAGATACACTCATGCTTCCCAATCATAGACTATAGAACTCTACCTACTTCCTCTTCAGATAGGTGGGGTTGATGTACTTCTTGTAGAACATCTTGAGGAAGTGCTCCCAGGTCATTCTTAAAGTATCACATGTATGAGCCATATATGTCCACCAAACCCTTGTTGGCCCATCCAGCACATATGTTGTAAAATGAACCTTCTCATGAGGAGGACACACCATGCTCTCAAAAGTACGCTCCAACTCCAACACCCAATCATCAAACTTATCCAAAATGTTTGGCTCACTCTCACCCTTGAAGTACGGTGGCTACATTTTGATGAAGTCTGTCAGAGTGAAATCCTTATGCTTAGCTACAACATCTATAACATTGGAGAGTTGTCCCACCAGAGTAGTCGAGAGCGGCTAGTACGACATGGTCATCTCTTGTTCCAAGGTCAGGAGAGGTGTGTCTATAGGAGTAGTAGGGGTTGTCCTAGTGTTTTGGGGAGTCATTGGGGTGTCCCAATTGTCAGTGTTTCCAGAGGAGGCTCCCGAGGAAGAGTTGTTCTTGTTCCCAAACAAATATCCTTTCCTGAAAGACAAGGGTATGACATAAGATAACCAGGAGTAGACAACAAAGATATCTAAGGTTACTATTTCCTCTGGGAATTCTATTTCAGATATTCAGTATCATATCATGCCAGGCATGTATCATACGGATCTGGGAGTCCTCGTAAACCAAGCTAGTGGCATGGAAGAAAATCTTGCCAGCCCCCAAACCCTGATCCCTTCTAGACACCCTCGCTTTCATCTTATACCCTAATAGCTACCTAACATACTCTAATACCATGTTGTAAAGAGTCGAGATCACATCCTTACTAAAATTTAAAGGAAATACAAAACTTCCACCTTTTATAAAAATAATAAATTTTGAGGGATGCATGTATAATATTCCAAGTAAATAAGCATGATTCACATATATGTAAAATTTCAATAGAAGTGGAAAGGAAACTAAGTTATTACATTTCTTTCAAAATCAGTTCACTACATGAGTTTCATGAAAGGAAAAGCTAGAAACAAAACAATTTGGATATAGCACTAGCAACCTATACATCCTTGAAGAAAGACATACTTTTGTTCAAGACCTTGTTCCAAACCTGGGTGGTTGGGAAAGCACTCAGCAAAAGAGAGAGAGAACAAAGGTATGTGTCAAAATAATGAACAAGGACAAAAGATAAAGAAATAACATAAAAATAAAGGCTAAGATTTCATGATGATATAAGGATATCAAGATTATGAAGCATAATCAAATAGATGCTTGCCATAACAAGAAAATTAGTAAAATATTTGCATGCATGATTAATATTGACTACCTTAACTAAGTAGGGTTGAGGCACCTACCGAACCTCAACCAAATAGGCGAGGAAGAGTAATACATTCTAGTCACCTATAAAATATTTTATATTGGGGAGAGTAGCACATTTCCCTGGGCAAATAACACATTCCTTATCTATGGGTGGTTGTATGAAAGTACCACTACATTAGCTAAATAGTCTAATATAATCAACACGCTAAGAGAAAATATGGCAAGTAGAAGAATCATAAAATTGAAACATGGCAGTGGGGACCCAAGAAATAGATTATCAATACTAATTTTGAGGCAAGAATAGCAAAGGAAGCAAAAATAGGAGAATTAGGGTTCAATCAATGCCTCATTAAGGAATTTAGTGTTTGGGTCACAAATTTCCCAATTTAAGGTGTAAGGATGTACATACCTCTCTTTATGAGTTCAATTATCAATTTCACCACTTTTAGATGATCTAAGTTCAATCTTTGTCTATTCCAAATTATTAATATGTATTAGAACATATGATGCACTTTAATGGAGAGAAACCCTAATTTTGGTCTTTTCAACAAAACTCCAATTTTGACTCTGAAAATCTCACCAATAGACTTATTAGGTTTTCCTAATCAAGAAAACATATTTTTATGTCTATTTTGGAGTTAATATGTTAAAGTTGTGATTTTAGGAATTTTATACATTAAATTCATTATCCAAAATCATCCTTCACAAAAACATGGAAATCAGGCATTGAAACCATTTTTATTAGAAATAAAACATTTTTCTAATTCCAAAATATATTTATTTGTTAATTTTAGATATCTAGAGAAAAAGATGTGAATTTTATGAATTGGACTAATAAAAAATTGAGAAAATTCCACATTAGGCAAAGAAATTCATAAAAAAAGGCTATGAACGAGGCCGACCCACTGACATGGCCCAATCAGAAGTGGCCATGTCACCAGGTCAGTGCTCTTGTGGCTTCGGTTAAGCGAGAATCAAAACAAGGCAAAAGACTAATTTTCCCATGTGCGATAAAACAAGGAAAGAAGTAACGAGATGGGAAAAAGTGTAAAGGAACTTGGGGGATTTTCCCTCTTAGCCCACCCATCCTGGACAACAGCTCGAGTTGCTTCCTCTATGTGAGGTTTGGGATAAATTACTATGCGTGATTAAACAAGAGAGAAAAAGTAGGAAATGAAAGGAGAAGGATCCAAGAACTTGCTGGTGTGAGAAATTCACTACAAAAAAATGGGTTTTTAGTGAAGGTCATTTGTGAAGGATCAAAACCCTTCAAAAATATTGAGTTTTTGTGAAGGACCGTCCTACACAAATGAACTAGTTTCCTTCAGCCAAATTCTTTATGGAAAAGATGATTAGTAAAGGCCTAAAATCCTACTAGAATGCAAAAATTCCGTCCATTTTTCCCACCAAAAATTCCCGCCCCACCCACTAATTAGTAATTAAAACTTAGAAATTGTTTCCTCCCCTTAGCACTCTCCCCCCTGTGTTGCCCTGTTTGATCGTCTGTGTGCAGACGACGCCTGCCGTCACGCCCCAGTGGAAGAGCGGCAGCCCTAGCAGAAGAGTGGCAGCCTGCAGCCGACAAGAGGACCCCCTCCCAGCGAAAGCAGCGACCGCCGGCGTGAAGATTTTGCCTGGAAGCAGCGGCTGCCGTGGTGAGCTCACCCTGCTTCGACGGTGAGGTAGGTCTGCAGGCATCGGCCCTTTGCTCTGCCGTTATGCTTACAAATTCTTAATTATAATGTACTAGTAAGAGTCCTGCTCTTCATTGCGGTGATGAAAATTGGAAGCAAGATCTCGAAATAGATGTATGGAAACCCTAGAAACCGGGTGGTGTTTGGGGGGGAGACGCTTAGGCTGCCGGTGAGCTCCAGCCCTCTCCCCCTGAGCTATTCAAGCTTAGCGTCAACTGAGTCAGTAGAAGGGGGAACTCCCGAAGCTTCTCCTTCCAGCTTCCTGCTCCGACGCTTGACGACTGCTGGTCTGACCTGACCAGTGGAGTTGGTGATGTGTAGGTTGGGGCGGCGTCTTCCTTGGCGAGGCCTGGACTGGATCTGAGTGCTTCCTTGTGGAAGGGTTGTCGTCATAGGGGTAGCCCGATCCTTCCCCTTTCTTCATCGGCTGTTGACGGTGCCAAGTTTTCTCCCTCTATTTCTTCTTGGTCTGTCCTCTGTTTCGTCTTAGTTTTTAGTTTGGTGTTTGTTTGGGGCAGCTTCGTCTACCATCTTAGTCAGCCTGTGTTGTTTTTCTCTTAGTCTCTTCGTAGTATCGTGGGAGTTTTGAAGTCTTGTTGTGCTAGACTTCATTTTTGTCTCAGTTATTTTCTTTGCTCTCAGTTATATGGCTATGCTAGGTATGGAAAATGTTGGTTGGATCACTGATCCTATGCAGACTTTTGATCACCATTTTATATTCAAGATGAAGGAATCCCCATTGACAAGATGTTCAAGGCAGCATCGCTGGAGTGGGATCAAGGTAGAAGCATTTTATTCGCATTCCATTTTGAGTTTTGGTTCTTCAATAGTCTTGTTCCTGGTTGATGTGGGTTTTGTCAGTGTTCTATTTATCCCTTATAGATGTCGTATGGATGATAAGCAATGAAGATGATCTGTTTACTCTAAAAAAATGCAATTTTGTAGTACTAATTAATCATGATGCAAAGTTGAAGGAGTCCATGAGTCGTAATCCTCATTAATACAATAGGAATGTGCTCCCTGGACCAAGTGGATGGTTGTTTGCTGTAAGATCTACAATGACAATCCACCAAGAAGCGAACCAGAGTAAAACGAATGACATTCCAGTGTATCAGTCTATTATTTAAAATGATCCTTAAATATAGAGCATCAGTAAGAGTCCAACTCTTCATTGCAGCAAAAATCTATTGAAACTTGAAACAAGATCATGGAAAGGAGTGTGATACACTTACGGGAGTAGATGGATAGAAACAAGTCTTGGTGTTGATGACCTTGGCGATTATGAATAGGTGGTACATCTTGCCATTATTCAAATTTTCCCTAGGGCAATTTAGCATGGTGTTGTCGTCGTATTGAATCTACTTTACGGCCATGATCACACACTAGTCGTATGTAGTATCCAGGAGGAAAAGGACGTAACTAATGCTGAAACTGCGGTTAGGACTTCAACTAGACTGACTTTGTCGGTAGGGAGGAAGGGAGGGGAAGGCAGAGGAAGGCAAGTGATTTTGGAGTGTCCAGATAAGGTGTAGATTTAGAAGAGTCCAACAACTATTGAAGACATAGGACTGCGACGGAGTCCAACAATTAATAGCAAGATAGGGCTGGGACCGAGACGAGTCTTGATGCTTAGAATGGTAATAGTAGATGTTATTGGTATTTTCTCCTGTAACGTTGATTCCTAACCCTGTACTGCCGACTGAGATATTGCTTTCAGTTCTACGTATCATCTGCAGATTTACTCACACGTTGATGCAGAGTCAAACGAGGTGGTAGTGGTGCACAAGCCCTCAACCCAAAGTTCCTAAAATCAACTATAAAAGAACAAGATAAACATTACTTTAAACAATATTAATAAGTAATTTTTCCCTTTATTTATATACAGTAGACAAGGTTCTCATGTACGCCATTTCATTCTAATTTTTTTTTCAACATAATAAAATAATGAAGATGCTCCAGGCGTTGTGGAATGAATGTTGTTTGTTGCTTAATATCAGATGAAATCGTATGAGGAAGCCGCCCCATTATGTACTAATTGTACTACTTATCAGCCTACTACTCGTATAATCATGACATTACGATACACATTAATATAGTCCAAAGAACTGGAGAAACGATGCGCTCACTCCTATTTTTTTCTACTACAGAAAAGTACGTGAATGAAGACCATGTCTTCAAATCTTTATCCAGTCAGCAAAACATAGCCAGTTTAACTTTGTTCTCTTAGGCATCCATCAGTTTGACGTTTGTTCATTGTTCTCTTAGGCCTTAGTCTACGTTATACTCTATGAAAAAGTCAGTTGAGTTAGTACCATCATAATCTGTAAATTATGATTATATAATAGCAGGCAGTACATGATATATATTTAATACATTATACTTTAGAGGTGCATACTACATAGTATAGAATATACATTATACAGTAGTAGGTAGTACATGATATGTACATTATACAGTTAGACATATTACATACTACAATGTACATCTACATGGATAGCACATTAGCTGAACACATGACAATACAAGACAAACTTAAGGTATGAATGTATAAGTAGTATAGATACACATATAGTCTATCAGTAAATATTAATAGTTGAGTCAATAGCATATCCTGGGCCACTTTTTAAAACACTGATACACACATATATATGTGTGTATCATGCATGTACATATATGTGGTATGAATGTATAAGTAGTATAGATACACATATAGTCTATCAGTAAATATTAATAGTTGAGTCAATAGCATATCCTGGGCCGCTTTTTAAAACACTGATACACACATATATATGTGTGTATCATGCATGTACATATATGTGTTATATATGTATCCAATAAATGTATACATATGCACTTATATATCATGCAATATAAGTATACATATATGTGTGTGCGCTATATATATGAATCCTTCGATCTTTTGTCGACTTTTTCCCGAATCATTGACCGTATTTTTACCGTACGTTAATCGCTTTTTACCAGAATTTCCCGCATAATTCCCGAATCCCAAATTTTTCAGCTCGACCGTACGAATCTTGAATACCGAACTTGTGACTATGCTCCCACCCCCCTAGAAGCATCTCTCATTTTATTTAGTTTTCAAGTGTCTTACTGGTTGATTATTGTATATTGGACCACATTTAGCATATGAACTTATTTTTTAGTTATCATAAGTTCATATTGTTATACAATTCTTCTCTCTTAATTTTGACAAACTTTATTCTAGATTACATTTAGCATCCTCAACTACAACAGCTAGAATGAGCCTTACATATTATATGTAGATTTTAGAATTACCAAATTTGCATCACTAGCTATGTAAACATAAAATTTCATAAGAAAAAAATAAATGTTGCCACCAACAAAAGACCTTTTTATAATAGTATAGATAGGATTTCAATTATTTGTTCGATATTGTGGAGATAATGAGGCAGCGAGTTTTTTTTTTTACTTTTTATAAGAGACGTGAAAAGTGTATCAGTTAGAATGGAAATGGATAGGGGAGAGTGGGGTTACTAGAAAATTTACATAAAATTTATTTGATTCAACTTATCATGACCAACATACTTGTAGACACTCTACCTAGGTACCTCAGATTAAGGCTCCCTAAGGAGTGCACCTTGACTTATATGCTGCTTTGAATGATTTTATGGATCCCTAGCCCTATATATGAGTAATAATGTTATTTTCTAGTGCCCTTATGTTCAAATTAAGTATCTTCCTTTCGCTATGTTTGCTGCTCAATGTCATTACAATTAGACATTTATATCCATAATAATAAATATATTGTTTTGGTTGGTAGTTGCTTAATTTGATTTCTATGTTAAGTGTCTTGTCTACCCTAATTAGCTATCCACTTGTAATATAGATCTGTTTATATGAATTCCCTTCTTTCTTATCTTGGGAACTTTAATTACGCATATTAGTTGCAAGACGTGTATGTAAGCTGAAATAACCCTTAATAAAATAAATGGCTACCTATGCTTTATTATGCAAAGA
Source organism: Alisma plantago-aquatica (assembly GCA_963693085.1). Taxonomy (NCBI): domain Eukaryota; kingdom Viridiplantae; phylum Streptophyta; class Magnoliopsida; order Alismatales; family Alismataceae; genus Alisma; species Alisma plantago-aquatica. The sequence goes on from OY856409.1 coordinate 175,589,494, forward strand.
CAATGTTATTCTAAATTCCTTTGTAATCCAAGGATTCATAACCGCACTAGTGAGCATCGTGGTTTACTGTTTCAGCTAGTGGTAGGATTAGTTCAACTGCTGACATTAGCATGATGTCATAAAAACATATGAAAAAGAGTTAAAGTCAACGGGCAGCAGAACATGGGAAAATATCATAAAAACGATAAGTGCATATTTGCATACCATAATGTATTTGACTACCGTATTTCCTATATCATCAAGGTTTTCATATATAGGAGAAGAAGCAAATATTAGTAACATTAGACATCTGCATAATATTGTAGCCAAACGACAATATCAGTAGTGAACGAAGAAGAAGCAAGGTGCGGCACCAGGGTAATTGTTATAGGGCCAATACTGCCAAAAAAGGCAGCAACAACAATCAGTAAAAGCACAAGCAAATATTGAGAATTGTAACACCCACAGTTCAATGGAAACATAACACCAATGAGTTTTTGGGTTGATAGGAAGAGGAGATGAGGAAGATAACGAAGCTGAGAATATGGATAGAGAGGGAGGAGGGTCGCATGCTCAAGGTGGTATTCGGAAGAAGCAACAACATCCACAACAGATGACTAGAGAAGTGACAAAAGCATCTGCAGCCGAAGTGGGCAGTTGTGGGGGTTGGATAGAACAACAACACCTCTGGCTATAGGAGCTCTAGGTGGATTGGACTAGTAGCTGGAGTGGAGGCCTATGTTGGATAAAATGAAAAGAAATCTTGGAAGGGGTGCCTGAGTAAGGGTCTAATTTGCCCCATGTGACCTGCATGTGGGTGGGCCAACAGTGAAGTGTCTGACCGCCCAGTTCATAGTGATTCATGGATCTGGGATCAAACCAGACTGTTCCAATCACTAGTTCCCAATTCAGCTGGTTGAACAGCCGATTGGGTTCGGTCCTGATAACCCCCGTCAGGTCTCAATTATGTATATAGAAGATTGTATAACTCTAATAGAGCCCCTTTTATATATTATTGGAACCTCAAAACACTTATAGTGACCATTAATAGTTAGTACTTGCATAATGTTCAAACATTAACTACAAAATAGATCTATCTATTCATGCCTAAAGTAATAGAATTGCATGTTTCCAAGTTTTAACATTAAATATATTTATAAATCTATGTATATATCTGTGATGGGACAATTCATTATAGCCATAATTTCATGTACAGAAAATAGAATTTACACAAAAAGCCACCGAAGAATGTTGAGGTGTCAAAGGCGCCCAGCCTTGGCGTGTTAACAAGCATGCTAACCAACAACTTAAGTATGGATGATTCACAAACAATTTAGGTATGGATGATTCATACACCGAAAGACTTTTCCACTAGGTTATGGTATGATGGCTTGTGGAATGGAGGAGGCTGAAAGCAGAACTTGATTATTTGGATAATATAAGCTACATGGTATAATGGTTTTATGGGATGGACACTCTAGGGTGGGGTAGGAGGGCTTTGTGAGTTTTTGGATTCAGCTTTCTGTGGGAGGATTTGCTTTTTGGGATGCTATTTGTTATGTTTTTGTCCAATGCATGATAACTACTTTTAGGTCTTGTTCATAAGTTGAGAACATGTATTTACTGAAGCTTTATTTTTAGCATAGGTGTGATTCACCTTCATCGGAAAATGTATCTACTGTTTCTTCTTCTACAGCTGAGCATCATTATCTTATTAATGAGAGCACCCAAAACATATATAGTTTCTAAAGGAAATCCTTTTAGTGGTCAAAGTGCTGAAAGATCAGATATTATAGATTGGTTGGAGAAGCGAGTCCATCGTCTTGCTGAAGAGATGTCCATAGTGGAAACTCGTCTAGAGATGATGCTCCAGGAATATTCATTGTTAATGATGCACCTTGAAGCCCTTCAACGTATTAGGCCCAAGTCCAGCTACTCATGATAGGTAAACAGCAGTTCAGATATTGGGTTTTTGTTTTTTTTAAATAAGTTTGAGTGAACTTTTATGTGCAAGATAAAGGCTTCTTTTGGTAGGTTTATGATCAATCACAAAAGCCCCGTGGAGCATTAATTGGCAGTTATTGAAATTATTCCGAAAAAATCCATAGTTGTTAATTTATATGCTAGCTGCTAATTATGGTCTAAGATGGTAGCTGCATTCTTATACTTCTTCCTTGAGATTTTTTTGAATTTGATACACAGGAGGGATTGGACTCAGTAGTCAGTTACTCAGTTCCTGCCATTTAAGAAAAGCATTTGATGGATGTTATGTGAATATACTATACTCCTCTTAGTGGTACAATTATGTGGAGTTGGCTTTGTATACCATGCGACTGCAACTAACCTGATAATGTGGCGCCTTACTCTCCAACTCGCTCATGCTCAAGGTGTAAGTAACATAATGAAGACTTGAAAATAGATAGTGTCTACTTCCAGCTTCATGTGATGTAACAATCAAAAGGAACATATCTGTAACTGTCCATTGTTCTTTTCCTCACAAGCTATGTTGTAAATCTGGAAAAGATTTGTCATTATAGACTGCAGCAGGCAGGTAATGCACCATGCCACAGGCCCCATAAAATTGGGGAATATAGAAATGCTCGTCTTGAAATCTTCTTCTTCAAGCAGAACGATTGAAGTGCATACATTTGTAACAATTTTGATGCAGTCTATGCATATTTTCTGATGTAGTCTATGCAATCGTGCATGCGCTTCCCATGGGACAAGGACTATGCTATAATTATAATCTACACTTGATTTCAAACATCTTTTATTTTATATTCCATATTTTACAGGAATCTTTGTATTAATTTACCTTGTTTAACACTGCAGGCTATTGTTTGGATATACGTACAATTTGGCCCAAAAACTGTATCTGTGGAAATAGCCAAGATCTACTTCGCAGGTATAGCTGCTTATAAACGTAGTTGGGGTTAGTTTTAGTTTTTTAGAGATAATACTACTTTTTGTCTAAATTTGTTGTGTGCAATTATATTTTCTTGCAAATAGTAATGTTTTTAGAATTTCCAGTTTGTCTTAAGATTTTACATTGATTGCAAGGAGAATATGTCTACTTAGTGTTTCACAGAAGTCAAACTTTACAGTTGTATTCAGATTAGTCAAACTTGTGAACATATTTAAAAAGGTTCATATATGTCATAGGATCTAATTTTACCGAATCTAAACTATTTGTTTTCTGTTTCTTTCCCCTTAGCTATTCCCTCTACTAGGTGGCTTCTCTATCCATCTGTCGTTGTTTAATAAGTTCAGCTTCTCTATCACTTCTTAATAGGTTCATATATGTCATAGGATCTAATTGATATGGAGGATCTACTTCACATACTCTTTAATACAGCTTTCATGGCATCTCTTTCTGTCATGCCTTTTTTTAATCTTTGGTGTATCTATACCTGCCTTAAAGATTATATGTTTTGGGATATGTATTAGCTCGAAGTCTGGTATGAGATAGAATGAAAAGGAGGACGATTACTCAAATGATGGAGGTGTTGTTGGTAAGGAACAATGCTGTAATTATTACCATAAGGATGGTTGGTAATGTTTAGTCTACCTATATTAGGCAAATTGGCGCAAGCAAAAGTAGCTGAAGATGACCCATCATGTACTGAAAATGTTATACACACTAGACAGCTGCAGCAAGTGCTATAGAAACATAGAGTTGTCAAAAACGTATACAGTCTCTACTTGTTCGGATAGGAAGAGGTCATCCACAGGTTGGTGATCCTGGAGGCTGCACTTTTCATCCTCGGTTTTAAGTCTTCCGACAGTGATTTCTCTTTCCAAGGTTTAGGCACTCTTCTAACTATAATTGGTTCTGTGTTTGCAGGTTTATTAGTGTGCTATCAGGGTTTAGGCACTCTTATATATGAAGAGGGTTACTTCTAGATGGACGAGGAAAACCAAATGATTAGAAAGGATGATCCAAAAAGTAAAATTCTTTGATATATCATTGAATACAAAGAAGTTGGCTCTAAGTCATTTTTTGATGGCTATTACTGGAATCATTACCCAAGAAATTTGTTGGAGATGACAATAATTACCTTCTCATCGAAGATTATTGGAGGAAATTTGTTCATAACCACTATGCTTCTTCTCAACATTCTCAAAGATGGTCATTGGCTAAATTAGGGATAAAGTCAAAATGTAGATATATATTTATATTGAAATTTGTATCGATTAAGAGAAAAGGCCCATGTCCTTCCCTATGTGATGAACAATTTTTCTATGTGAAATAAAAAGGAATGTTTCAAAAGAGTGATTTGTTATGGTTTTTGTGTCTTATTAACTAAATTTGTTTATTAAAATATCATATGGGCCTGATAAAAGCCACAAATATATCACTTCATCATATATAAGAAGGCTAAAACCTCATTGACAAACAAATAAACGTACATCACAATTGTAATTCATGGGAAATTAAGTATATTTTTGAAGGCCCTACAACCTCATTGAAAGTTGTAAAATTAGCATTTGCAAATGTATTTGGGAGGCCTGGGAAGTCTTTTTGTGAAGGTCAAATAGTCCTTCAGAAAAGTATTTTTGAAGGCCCTAGAACTTCATTGAAAGTTGTGAAATTAACCTTCACAAATGTATTTGGGAGGCCTGGGAAGTCTTTTTGTGAAGGTAAAATAGTCCTTCACAATATTATTTATGAAGGCTAGAGTCTCTCAGACTTTTTTTGAAGGAATGCCCTTCAACCGAATTTTTTTTGAAGGAATTACTGTACATTTTTGAAGGATTCATCCTTCACAAATAGCCAATTTTCTTGTAGTGATTGAATCAAGATGACTAGGAGAGAAAGAACTACTCTCTGCAAGATCAAGATTCAAATTTGATTGTTGGCAACTAACACTCAAACAATAGAGAAATTGAGCGAGGAGGATCGCATTGTAGGGGACAATGAAGGCTTGGGTACCCCTATTATAGGTGGGGTGGTGTTCTAGGGTTTAGGTTGTTGACCTAGAGGTTAGACATTGTCCATATTTTGATAATGACTTAACCATTCCATTCATATGTATCTAATATGTGTATTCAAGATTGATTTCAGGTGTTAGGTACATGAAAAGGATCAAAAATCAAAAGCCCTAATTTGCTCAAGTTCAAGTCAAAAGCTATACAGGTGTGTAATTTTGGAAATCCATGTAAACAAACTTAGAAGATTTTTGTAATCACTTGTATTGATGTATTGTCTTGTAACTAAGATGAGAAAATTGTTTAGGACACTTAACACCAACTTTTAATCACTTTTGATGCACTTTAGAAAATTGATCACATGCAGTCAATCAGTCAAGTTCCAATCTCAACCGATCCTCTTGGATCAATTCTCTGAAGAGTGCATCGGTCGAGTTGTGTTTTCACAGAACTCGACCGATGGGGTTACTGACCAAACACAACTTTCATTGGTCGGTCGAGTTTCCCTAGGACAAACTCGACTGATGGTTTGAAATTTGAGTTTGTCTTTTACCCTATCAGTCGAGTTACCTTTATTGAAACTCGACCGATTGCAGTGTATGGAATTTGTAGAAAAAGTGATTATGACCGTTGGTGTGTTATTTGATCGAAAATAGAGTCATTGCTTTGAGAAAAAACGGCTATATTTCGGCCCTAAGTGTCTCACAACTCAAAGGGGCACCCTCAGCTATAAATAGGACCTCTTGGAGTTCATTCTAGGGTTGCTCATTCACTACATGCTTAGTCCTAGTTTAGTTGAGAGTGTTCTAACCCTTTGAGCCCCTTTCTTTCTATACCTTCAAGTAAAAATTGTGAGTATGAGTGAGATAGGTTCCCTTGTATGAGAGCTACTCCCTGTATTGATGTAAAGCTCTCCACCTCCATCTTCCTATCCTCTTTCCTATTGAAGAAAAGGTTGAAGATCTTCTCTGAGTGAAGGAGAAGGAGTTGTTGTTATTCAAGGTTGAAGAAAGCATGGTGTTCCAGATCTCCAAATGAAGGAGATAGGCAAGGCAGATGCTCAAGAAGGATAGGTAATTCCTTGAAGGCCAAAGACTTGAAGAAGGAGTGGTTAAGTCCATGTTGATGGCTGAAGACTCCATGGTTCAAGTGGGTAAGCTCCTTCTATAGGTTGAAGATCCTTGCTTGAGGTACTAAGCCCTTGGATGAATGTGGTTTTATCTTGTAATCTTATGATAGAATATAAGGGTACGAAGATTGAAAAGTCCAAGAGCCTAACCACCTTTAGGTAGTGGACAGACTCACTTCAAGTTTGAAGTTTGGAACCACTCTAAACCACTTTGTCCAAGTGTATGTTCTTCCTTGACTCTCACCCTTGCTATGCATGATAGTTAGGACTTCAAATTGGATGAATGTTTATGTAATGACCCTGACCTAGGTTATGAGGTAACCCTATTTGTTTTGGCTAATAAAGTTGATTATAACTTTAATATAATCCTCTAAGGTGCTTTGTTATCATGTGACACACTCATGTTTCAAGTTTGGTCCCGATTGAATGTCGTTTGAGCAATTTTCCTTTGTTTCGGACCAAAGTGCAATTTACCCAAATTGAGGGGCTATAATGAAACATGTCACATGTTGAACATGCCTCATGTTTTTTAGCATCATTATTTAGAGAATGATGCAAGGTGGTGGCTTGTGGAAATCCTAAATTCCAAGTTTGAACTTGTTTGAACAATGTTGGTACCTTGTGCACCAATTTTGGTACAAATTGTAATTTACCCAAAATGTGGGGTTAATATGAAAATTACCACCTATAGAATGTCCCTACTTCCTCTATGTATCATTTAGAGGAGATATAATGAATTAGACACCATGTTTGATTCCATTATGAATGATGGTAATCTTGGTGATGAAATGACCAAGAAAAAGGGTTGAATTTGGAAGCTTAACTTGAGTTGTATCAAGTTGAAAAGTGTATATATGAGTGCCTATCGGCCATGGAGCCCAAGGAGGTGTTCCATATCGTTTTGTGAACTCTTAGCAAAGTCCATATCGTGCAAAGCACCTCAATGAGGTGAGGTGTGACGGCCAACAAGTTTCCTTAGAAAAAGTGTATCGGCTTGACTTAAAATAGTGATTAAACCTAGATGACTTATCCAAATGGATAAGAAATGGACGAATTTGCATCCCTAGATGATCCTCAACCATTTTTCAAGTCAATATAAATGTTGATGCATGCATGGACATGTGTCACCCATGCATGACACGTAGCACCTACTAGCTCAAAATGTTGACACCTCATTTTTGCCTTTCTTCATGATCAACAAGTATATATACCCCTAGTTTGACCCCTTAATGGAATTTTTCGACCCTTAACACCCTCCTACCTTGTGGTATCGTGCATGGGGCTCTTGTATCGTGTAGGAGAGCAAGCATATCGTGCATAGTCCCTTGTATATTGCCCATAGCAAAAGCATATCTGCCAAGTAGGTGAAATTGGCCATATAAGGTGATATCGGCCAATAGGGTGAAGAGTTGAGTGCCATATCGTGCAAGTGAGTGCCATATAGTGCACGAGGGTTGGCATATCGTGCAAGAGCACAAGGGTATCGTGCATAGGCCTTGGGTATCAGCCATAGCAAGTATATCATCCATACCATGTTGATATTGCTCATAGTAAGTTGATATCAGCCAATTGAAGTGATTTTGGCCACAAGCAAAGTTGTGTCGGCTAATAGGAAGTCCATATCACCCAAGAGTGGTGGGGTGTCGGCCAAGGAGCTAAGGAACTCAAAACTTAACCCTAAGGCGAGGCAATGATCATCTTCAACATTGGATTGAAGCATGAATTTAGGGTTTTGATCTTCTTTTCATTTCTTCTTCACCAATTGCTTATCCATGGTGATTCCTTGTATATGAAGGAGTTGTGAAAGAGCCTTGTAACTTTGATAAAGTCATCTTAAACCTTAGGAACATGGATCTTTGGACCTTGAAGCTTTGAAGTGGTTCTTAAGGCGGGTTATATAACTTGAACTCAATCATGTAATTATTCATCACCTAAATTGTTGTATTTAATTATCTACTTTTAATTCCAAAATTTCCTGAAATAGTTGATGAAATTATGAGTTCTAGTAGTTTCTTTGACCTATTTACTTTAACTATAATAGTTAGAATAAAGGTCTAGAGCTTGAAGATTGTGATATCACCTTATAAAAGTGATATCGGGTGCATGCACATAAGCAAGCACCTCTAACCCGATATGATGATGCACCTATTTCACTAAAATGATATGAAGAAGTTTGTAAACCTTATTGAACTATATGGGGGTGTAGTATACACCTCTTTCACGATAGGAAGTCTATTATAGACTCCATGCACGATACAAGGTCAATTGTATACTTGTAAGTTGACAAGAAACCCTAAATTGGGTAACCTGATATAAGTGAAGAGTAACAAGTGTTATTGCATGATATGATCATATGATACATCATTGATACTTAGTATCATGAGGCCTACATAACCTTGTATGACATGGTTGCACGATAGGGTTGCACAATACACAATCTTAGACAATATGGTAGCTCGACATGTTGATGAGTTGAAACCTCTTAAGCATCATGGGCGACACATATATGTACCATGTGCCCATCACAATCAACCCTAACCCAATATGGGTGTTGCAACCTAATGTTTGATGGTGTATACCAATATGGTTTGGTCCCCTACACTCCTATTGATTTGTATATTGGGTTGTTCCCGATATGACAAACCCTAATCTGTCACGGCCAACCCTAGATGGTGAGCCGCCCAATATGGTGATTGAATGCATCTCTAGCCCGACATGGTGATGTCTTAATACCTCATGCACGACATGGGTAATACATACAAACACCTTTAGCCCGATATGATTTATGTTGATATACTTCTAGTCGATATGGTGAGTGCTTATATACCTCCAACCCGATATGATGAATACATGCACACTTCTAACCCGAGACACCTTGTAAAGGTGAGGGCAAGACACTCTTAGGATTGATGATTGAAACACCAAGTAATGGTATGGCTAATACCTTGATAGGTGAAACACCTAAAGTGGATGATAATGAACAATTCTTGTATCAACAATGCCTTAACCCGAGATGAGTTCATATTATTGATGATGGTTGAATAATTCAAATGTGTGACTTATGACCAATACATTACATGATAAATGTGATAAGCTAGTGCATAAAGTATTAGGATGGGAAATACCCTAATACAAGATAAGTTGATGAACTTAAGTAAGTAAGAAGTGATAAGGGAAGTGATACATTAAGACGTGATACATATCACATCCAGCACCTGAAGGATTATATACCTTGATGCACCTCAAATCCAATACACTTGGATGAGTAACACATGAAGTGTGTTATGTCATTTGTTATAATGAGATGTAATGAGTTTAATACACTTTGATAAGTGTGGGCTAACATACCTTGAGAAAGGGTTAAGCCAAGTTAATAAAATATGCTGTAATCATACTCTGGTAAGGATGAGAGAGGAACTCATACCTTGTGTTGATAATCATTTAATGATAAATGATGAGAATAAATAAGTATGATTGAATACTTATGATATCAATGTTGGCTCCTAGATGTTAGAGCAATGAATTAGGGTTTGATCATTGATAATATGACCTTGAAAACCTAAATGGTTAATTATGGAAAACCCTAATGAAGGGTAATGATATGTAAGAGAAACCCTAATTGATAAGAAAGGGAAAACCCTAACCCTAATGATGGGAAGGTTGTATTTCTTTTTTTGCATAAGCCTTGTAAGGCATGTTAAATACTTATATAACAAGTATGATGATCAATGGCCTTGTGAGCCATGTGAATAAGTTGTTGCCTAGTGAGAGGTGATAAGATGTGTAATGGCCTTGTGAGCCATGTGAATAAGTTGTTGCCTAGTGAGAGGTGACAAGATGTGTAATGGCCTAGTGAGCCATTTGAATACTTGCACAACAAGTTAAATGAATACCTTGGTCCGAGGACCTAGAGGTAATGGTTACCTGTTATAGAGGTAACAATGTTATGTGATGATCTAAGGGTTTGAATACCCAGATCCAGCAATCATGATAATGATTATGTGAAGGGATGAGAATTCCCAACAATGTGATAAGGGACTGAGATCCCAAGTATCATGTGTTTTAAAGATTTGAAAGTACTTGATAGATGTATTATACCTTTCTTTGTAGCATTTGTCATAATAATTCTTGTTTGAAAACTTGACTATTGCTAAAAGAATATGGTAATGTACTTAATTAATCAAGTGGAATCTTATCATGTAGAGCCCTGAACATAGATCCATCATCGTCAGCAGCTGGTGATGGTGAAACAAGTTTTCCCATGGGATCTCCTGGAGACCGCATATTTTTGAATATGCGGGGATGATGGGTGAAAATATCCGTACGCCCTAATGTTGGATTGACGTAAGATAAACATGAGATCTCTCAATCCTTCATTATAAAGACCGGGATGGATGTATCACGAATCTCCCGATGATGTTTAATGTCGGGATTGATGGTAGATAAACACGAGATCTCTCAATCGCCGAAGGAGTGCAGCCGCCGTTGTAGCTCTATAGCAAAGTTGCCAGTATACCCTGGAAATCTATTTAGTAGAGACATGAGATGTCGTGCTCTTTTCTCACACTGACCGAGACGGGTGAGGTCATGGAGTCCGGCTCTTCCATTGACCTTGCATGGTACCGATTTTGACTTCGCAGTGGTCGGTTGGAGTATGAGCGGTATACCTCATCTCCTCAGGGCATAAGTGTGATTGTAAAATGTAATCAGCCGTGTAGCATATCTGCTTAAGGATCGAATATGGAAAACATTGATTGATGTGCAATACAGTTTTGCATTCTAGTTGATAGATGTTATTTATGTTTCTTTACATTCCTCGCAAAGCATATAAATGAATTATAATCTACCATGGGTAGATGCAATGTTCTCCTTATGAAAGGAGATTACTTCATTTTGTTCATATAATGAATTATCTTTCTTATTAATATAAAAAGAACCTCTGCTCAGCTTATAAATATTTAATCTGTGATAATAATATGGTCGGCGGAGAGTTATATCTCTTGCTGGGACAATTACAATTGTCTCACCCCCGTGGGATCCAAATTTTTAGGTTGACATGCACGAGGAGGTGAAGACCTTTTTGCAGAGGAGGAACAACAACTGAGGCAGCAATGACAGCTCAGGTTGAGTGTATTGTCTGTCATGTCTTATAAATAGAAGTCCTATGTGCCGTCTCTGTACTCTCAGGTCCTTGGAGTTGGTTCGTACTGGTTTTATGATCAATAAAAGATTTTGGCTTACGTGCCTCGAGGTTTTATGTTGCTCATGTGTAGTTTGGTAAAGCAACTGTTATATGTTATTCTGGAGATGAGATGTACCAGATATGTATAATGTGAATAATGATGTATATAAGGTTTTGGACCTTTCAGTAAGAGTTTTCTTTGGAATGGATCTCCTTGAAAAATGGTTTTAATTTTGAGTGATTTTTGTTAATCCGCTGCTTATAGTAATTCTGCAATTATTTACTGGTGATGATTTTATTTGTGGTCGGATCGTCACAAAGTTTTGGTATCAGAGCTTAAGGTTCGCTGAGTCTACAGAGGCATAGGACTAAGGTGTTGAGTCTGTGTTGGTGTCCTCCAGTATACCCTACAGTGACTTCTTCTTATGCAGAATAAAGGGTGAAGTTTAAAAATGACTGGGGAACATGAGGAACACATTGCTAAGGGCAATGTTGTTGCACCAGGAGAGGGTGTAAGGGATCAGGCAAGAGAAGAACAAGTGCCTGAGAATTCCCATCTTGACCTGATCAAGATAGAGAATCCTATGCTTATGTTCTTGTTGGGCAGGTTAGGATAACAATGATGCATATAGTAGACTGGATACTAGCATTACAACCTAGGTTACCAGTCCGTGATGCAGAAACTTTGGGCTTTGAAAGGGTTCCTGAACGACATAGTCATGTTGGCACAGTGGAAAATGTGGGAAAGATTAACATATGGTGAGAAAATAGACTCTGCCATAAGTATAGACAGATAGTATACCTACGATGGTAATGCCCAAGATGGGGAAATAAGTTGAGAAATAAGGAAAGGTCTCTACAATTCTAGAGACATGTGCCTAGTTGTTCTAAAAAGACAAAGTTTTTGGTGCCACCAGTGCAATAAATGCCTAGTGTACCAGGGCAGTAGCCACTAAGTAAAGGCAAAGGTTCTAACTTTCCACCTGTAAGAACTCATGGCTTAGCTTATACATCGGTAATGAGACTGATAAGACCATGGTATGAGAACAAGACATGTTATGGATATGGACATGTTGAGCATACTAAACTCTTTTCTTTGAAAAGAAGGGAGGAAATGATTCAACAACCGAGGAAGGCTCGGTAGGGCATACAAAAGTTACAGCCCAATAGTGTAAAAAGGCAAGAGTAACAACATGAAACAGCTAGACTCTGTGGGTTGAGTCAACCTAAAGAGGTGGATGACCACGAGGGGTGACAATCAGATAGAGCTTTTTCATTTTGATATGCCTTATTTTGATGTTACCTGATAATCCTAAAAAGGATTTCTATTATGGACTTCCCTATTGATTGTCCTATGGGGACATAGGGATGAAATGATGAGAACTAGAATTTATATTCTGTTCAGTATTCTTTTAAATGCTCTATAATTGCTCTTATCTATGTGAAAAAGGATGAGGTATAGAAGAGATGCCTGGAGAAAATCCAGGAATGTTAAATCATGTGTTGGTTATTATACGAAAAGTAAGGAATATGATAGTAAACAAAGTGCATACTACCTAATCTCAGTACTTGTATACCTTGGCCAGGTATATAATTATTGGAGATAAGGTGAGTATGGAACTCTTAGATTGTTATCTTTCTGATTACTCTGATCAAGTAGTCATTCTGAGACAATCTAGTGAGTATAACTAAACTGGAAATATGGTATGGACATGTATATCACATCCTAAGTGCAATAAAGTGGAATATGAGATGATCTCAGATCAATCTGTATGTATGAGGAAATGAAAAATATAATCCTCATGATAAGAGAATGAGAACAAGGGATATGATCCATGTTAGATAAAGCATGTGTGAATAGTAAAGATCTTTTCCCATGATGTGGAAATGGGAAATGTGATAAAATCACAAAATTCTCATGAACATGTTAGACAATAACAAAGAAAGGAATATGTTCCTTTGTGTTCTTTTCCTTCAGGGACATGACACTTGATGTGCATAAGTTAAAAATGTTCAGTTGATGTATACTTAGAAAAGTATCAGTTTGTCTTGGACTTCGGTCCCAAGATAAAGATATGTGTAACAAGTAATGTCCCAAGATGAAAGAAAGATGAGGATGTGATGAGTTTTTGACACATGTGATAGATATCAAAGTAAGGAATCCTGGTATCTAAGAAGTGTCCGGTGGTATGATAAAGTGAAAACATAAACTCCTAATCAGATGATTTATGTTGGTTTCCTGGGATGGCCAACTGTGAAATCAGTCTAGTTACATGAAATAGTATGGAAATCATATGTTAGGGGTTTATTCTCTGGATAAACATAACATTGATGAGAATGATTTACTTGAAGGAATTATTGTAAAAATATTACAATAAAAGTTTGTCAAATGATATTAACAAACAACCTCTATCTGAGTGAGAAAAGTGTTACCTGACCCAGAATTAACTACACAGTCGATAATGAAAAAGACAGTGGAATATGTGCCATGTGTGACAGATTCAATGATAACTCTGTGTGGAAGAACTTTGTGTTGATCAAAGTTCTATGTAATCTCCTTGACATTAAGATGTTATGTGGAGACTTGATGATATAACAAATGAATAATATCTGTCTTCCTTTACCTGGGATTTCGGGCATGAAATCCTTATTAGGGGTTTATAACTTGTAACGACCCTGACCTGGGTTATAAGGTAACCCTATTTGTTTTGGCTAATAAAGTTTATTATAACTTTAATATAATCCTCTAAGGTGCTTTGTTATCATGTGACACACTCATGTTTCAAGTTTGGTCCCGATTGAATGCCGTTTGAGCAATTTTCCTTTGTTTCAGACCAAAGTGCAATTTACCCAAATTGAGGGGCTATAATGCAAAATGTCACATGTTTAACATGCCTCATGTGTTTTAGCATCATTATTGAGAGAATGATGCAAGGTGGTTGCTTTTGGAAAGCCTAAATTCCAAGTTTGAACTTGTTTGAACAATGTTGGTACCTTGTGCACCAATTTTGGTACAAATTGTAATTTACCCAAAATGTGGGGTTAATATGCAAATTACCACCTCTATAATGTCCCTACTTCCTCTATGTATCATTTAGAGGAGATATAATGAATTAGACACCATGTTTGATTCCATTATGAATGATGGTAATCTTGGTGATGAAATGACCAAGAAAAAGGGTTGAATTTGGAAGCTTAACTTGAGTTGTATCAAGTTGAAAAGCTTATATATGAGTGCCTATCGGCCATGGAGCCCAAGGAGGTGTTCCATATCGTTTTGTGAACTGTTAGAAAAGTCCATATCGTGCAAAGCACCTCAAGGAGGTGAGGTGTGACGGCCAACAAGTTTCCTTAGAAAAAGTGTATCGGCTTGACTAAAAATAGTGATTAAACCTAGATGACTTATCCAAATGGATAAGCAATGGACAAATTTGCATCTCTAGATGATCCTCAACCATTTTTTAAGTCAATATAAATGTTTATGCATGCATGGACACGTGTCACCCATGCATTACACGTGGCACCTACTAGCTCAAAATGTTGACACCTCATTTTTGCCTTTCTTCATGATCAGCAAGTATATATACCCCTAGTTTGACCCCTTAATGGAATTTTTCGACCCTTACCACCATCCTACCTTGTGGTATCGTGCATGGGGCTCCTGTATCGTTCTGGAGAGCAAGCATATCGTGCATAGGCCCTTGGATATTGCCCATAGCAAAAGCATATCGGCCAAGTAGGTGAAATCGGCCATATAAGGTGATATCGGCCAATAGGGTGAAGAGTTGAGTGCCATATCGTGCAAGTGAGTGCCATATCGTGAAAGTGAGTGCCATATCGTGCAAGAAGGTTGGCATATAGTGCAAGAGCACAAGGGTATCGTGCATAGGCCTTGGGTATCGGCCATAGCAAGTATATCGTCCATACCATGTTGATATTTCTCATAGTAAGTTGATATCGGCCAATTGAAGTGATTTTGGCCACAAGTGAGGGGGTATCGGCCACAAGAAAAGTTGTGTCGGCCAAGAGGAAGTCCATATCGCCCAAGAGTGGTGGGGTGTCGGCCAAGGAGCTAAGGAACTCAAAACTTAACCCTAAGGTGAGGCAATGATCATCTTCAACATTGGATTGAAGCATGAATTTAGGGTTTTGATCTTCTTTTCTTTTCTTCTTCACCAATTGCTTATCCATGGTGATTCTTTGTATATGAAGGAGTTGTGAAAGAGCCTTGGAACTTTGATAAATTCATATTCAACCTTAGGAACATGGAGCTTTGTACCTTGAAGCTTTGAAGTGGTTCTTAAGGCAGGTTATATAACTTGAACTCAATCATGTTATTATTCATCACCTAAATTGTTGTATTTAATGATCTACTTTTAATTCCAAAATTTCCTGAAATAGTTGATGAAATTATGAGTTCTAGTAGTTTCTTAGACCTATTGACTTGAACTATAATAGTTAGAATAAAGGTCTAGAGCTTGAAGATTGTGATATCACCTTATAAAAGTGATATCGGGTGCATGCACATAAGCAAGCACCTCTAACCTGATATGATGATGCACCTATTTCACTAAAATGGTATGAAGAAGTTTGTAAACCTTATTGAACTATATGGGGGTGTAGTATACACCTCTTTCACGATAGGAAGTCTATTATAGACTCCATGCACGATACAAGGTAAATTGTATACTTGTAAGTTGACAAGAAACCCTAAATTGGGTAACCTGATATAAGTGAAGAGTAACAAGTGTTATTGCATGATATGATCATATGATACATAATTGATACTTAGTATCATGAGGCCTACATAACCTTGTATGACATGGTTGCACGATAGGGTTGCACGATACACAATCTTAGACAATATGGTAGCCCGACATGTTGATGAGTTGAAACCTCTTAAGCATCATGGGCGACACATATATGTACCATGTGCCCATCACAATCAACCCTAACCCAACATGGGTGTTGCAACCTAATGTTTGATGGAGTATCCCAATATGGTTTGGTGCCCTACACTCCTATTGATTTGTATATTGGGTTATGCCCGATATGACAAACCCTAATCCGTCATGGCCAACCCTAGATGGTGAGCCGCCCGATATGGTGATTGAATGCATCTCTAGCCCGAAATGGTGATGTCTTAATACCTCATGCACGACATGGGTAATACATACAAACACCTTTAGCCCGATATGATTGATGTTGATATACTTCTAGTCGATATGGTGAGTGCTTATATACCTCCAACCCGATATGATGAATACATGCACACTTCTAACCCAAGACACCTTGTAAAGGTGAGGGCAAGACACTCTTAGGAGTGATGAGCGAAATACCAAGTAATGGAATGGCTAATACCTTGATAGGTGAAACACCTAAAGTGGATGATAATGAACAATTCTTGTATCAACAATGCCTTAACCCGAGATGAGTTCATATTATTGATGATGGTTGAATAATTCAAATGTGTGACTTATGACCAATACATTACATGATAAATGTGATAAGCTAGTGCATAAAGTATTAGGATGGGAAATACCCTAATACAAGATAAGTTGATGAACTTAAGTAAGTAAGAAGTGATAAGGGAAGTGATACATCAAGACATGATAGATATCACATCTAGCACCTCAAGGATGATATACCTTGATGCACCTCAAATCCAATATACTTGGATGAGTAACACATGAAGTGTGTTATGTCATTTGTTATAATGAGATGTAATGAGTTTAATACACTTTGATAAGTGTGGGCTAACATACCTTGAGAAAGGGTTAAGCCAAGTTAATAAAATATGATGTAATCATACTCTGGTAAGGATGAGAGAGGAACTCATACCTTGTGTTTATAATCATTTAATGATAAATGATGAGAATAAATAAGTATGATTGAATACTTATGATATCAATGTTGGCTCCTAGATGTTAGAGCAATGAATTAGGGTTTGATCATTGATAATATGACCTTGAAAACCTAAATGGTTAATTATGGAAAACCCTAATGAAGCGTA
This sequence comes from Alisma plantago-aquatica, assembly GCA_963693085.1. Taxonomy (NCBI): domain Eukaryota; kingdom Viridiplantae; phylum Streptophyta; class Magnoliopsida; order Alismatales; family Alismataceae; genus Alisma; species Alisma plantago-aquatica. The sequence goes on from OY856409.1 coordinate 175,606,726, forward strand.
ATGATATGTAAGAGAACCCCTAATTGATAAGAAAGGGAAAACCCTAACCCTAATGATGGGAAGGTTGTATTTATTTTATGGCATAAGCCTTGTAAGGCATGTTAAATACTTATATAACAAGTATGATGATCAATGGCCTTGTGAGCCATGTGAATAAGTTGTATCCTAGTGAGAGGTGACAAGATGTGTAATGGCCTTATGAGCCATGTGAATAAGTTGTTTCCTAGTGAGAGGTGACAAGATGTGTAATGGCCTAGTGAGCCATGTGAATACTTGCACAACAAGTGAAATGAATACCTTGGTCCGAGGACCTAGAGGTAATGGTTACCTATTAATAGAGGTAACAATGTTATGTGATGATCTAAGGGTTTGAATACCCATATCCAGCAATCATGATAATGATTATGTGAAGGGATGAGAATTCCCAATAATGTGATAAGGTACTGAGATCCCAAGTATCATGTGTTTTAAAGATTTGAAAGTACTTGATAGATGTATTACACCTTTCTTTGTAGCATTTGTCATAATAATTCTTGTTTGAAAACTTGACTATTGCTAAAATAATATGGTAATGTACTTAATTAATCAAGTGGAATCTTATCATGTAGAGCCCTGAACATAGATCCATCATCGTCAGTATCTGGTGATGGTGAAACAAGTTTTCCCATGGGATCTCCTGGAGACCGCATATTTTTGAATATGCGGGGGTGATGGGTGAAAATATCCGTACGCCCTAATGTTAGATTGACGTGAGATAAACATGAGATCTCTCAATCCTTCATTATAAAGATCGGGATGGATGTATCACAAATCTCCCGATGATGTTTAATGCCGGGATTGATGGTAGATAAACATGAGATCTCTCAATCGCCGAAGGAGTGCAGCCGCCGTTGTAGCTCTATAGCAAAGTTGCCAGTATACCCTGGAAATCTATTTAGTAGAGACATGAGATGTCGTGCTCTTTTCTCACACTGACCGAGACGGGTGAGGTCATGGAGTCCGGCTCTTCCATTGACCTTGCATGGTACCGATTTTGACTTCGCAGTGGTCGGTTGGAGTATGAGCGGTATACCTCATCTCCTCAGGGCATAAGTGTGATTGTAAAATGTAATCAGCCGTGTAGCATATCTGCTTAAGGATCGAATATGGAAAACATTGATTGATGTGCAATACAGTTTTGCATTCTAGTTGATAGATGTTATTTATGTTTCTTTACATTCCTCGCAAAGCAGATAAATGAATTATAATCTACCATGGGTAGATGCAATGTTCTCCTTATGAAAGGAGATTACTTCATTTTGTTCATATAATGAATTATCCTGCTTATTAATATAAAAAGAACCTCTTCTCAGCTTATAAATGTTTAATCTGTGATAATAATATGGTCGGCGGAGAGTTATATCTCTTGCTGGGACAATTACAATTGTCTCACCCCCGTGGGATCCGAATTTTTAGGTGGACATGCATGAGGAGGTGAAGACCTTTTTGCAGAGGAGGAACAACAGCTGAGGCAGAAGTGACAGATCAGGTTGAGTGTAATGTCTGTCATGTCTTATAAATAGAAGTCCTATGTGTCGTCTCTGTACTCTCAGGTCCTTGGAGTTGGTTTGTACTGGTTTTATGATCAATAAAAGATTTTAGCTTACGTGCCTCGAGGTTTTATGTTGCTCATGTGTAGTTTGGTAAAGCAACTGTTATATGTTATTCTCGAGATGAGATGTACCAGATATGTATAATGTGAATAATGATGTATATAAGGTTTTGGACCTTTCAGTAAGAGTTTTCTTTGGAATAGATCTCCTTGAAAAATGGTTTTAATTTTGAGTGATTTTGTTAATCCGCTGCTTATAGTAATTCCGCAATTATTTACTGGTGATGATTTGATTTGTGGTCAGATCGTCACAGTTTAAGTTTCTGCACTTAATATAATTTGGTGGTCTAATTTGTCTTGTGAGATTTTTGAAGCTCTATTCACCCCCCCCTCTAGAGCCCTTGATCCAACATAGGTGTAGGGGTCGGGTTCCTTGTTGGACAATAATTGGGTGATTCTTAGATTCGTATGAAATTGCATGAGTAATGGCTCAAAAGATATGCAATTTAATTTGTGACATGTCGGTAAAGAATTTGTGCAGAAAGGTTGAGAATCGAGAGAGTTATTGCAAAAACAAAATCTGTAAAAATCGGCGCATGTGGCTTTATATGGTGAGGTGTAGAAGATGACTCAGGACCACACCATCATGATCCAACATCTCTCATCGCAAGAACTATAAAAGAAATCACGTGACATATTAAATGAAATCCTAAATCGAATTGGACTATAGTGTAGATGTATTAATTTCTATTTTTCTCTCTCCCCATTTGAGGGTGCAAACAAATCCCAAATTAATTGAAATTTTACACCTAAGCTAATTCAAGTATGTAGAATTCGAATATGTGATTAGATTACCCTTTATAAGACTTTTAATTCATTAAGTTAGCAAATCTTATTTACTCTTTCCTCATGCATTAATGATTCTAGGATTCTTCAAGTTTGATAAGACTTCACTCACAAGTCAAATTAAGTATGATGGATACGAATTGGCCATTAGTTTTACATTCTTAAGTCATTTTTACATTTATTTAATATTTTGAAGATTCTATACATGCTCTCTCTCTCCTAACTTCACCTTTACATCAAAGATTCTTCAAATTGAGTGAAAATTCACCCAAAGGAATATTTTAATGTAGATCATGAATTTAGAATTAGTTGTTGCTTTTGAAGTCATTAATGATTTTATTTTATATTTTTGAGATATCTCCTAATTTCCCATTCAATTAATGCAATTATAATTACTAATTTCCCAAATTTGTGAAACTTGTTTCTTAAGTAAACTTTAACTCAAAGAAAATGAATTTGGGCTTGGAATTATCTTTTGAGTTTTTCTTTTATGATTTTAGGCAATTTACTCATATTTCCTCTATTTGTCAAATTAATTCATTTAATGTCACATTTTCATTAATTTAGGATTTCCTTTTTCCTTTTCTAATTCCAAAAGTCATGGAAAATTCTAGTAAGAATTTATTTAACATTATCCCACTTAAGTGGGTATTTTGCATTTTAGATCCCTTATATAAACTTTCATTGAGGTATTTTTGCATAAACCATTTTATTGTTATTAATAGAGAACAATGTACACCAAACCTTTATAATTTCCACTAATTCATCATCGAGGACAAAAAGGATAGAAATGAAAGGAAAAGGCTAAACTAAGATTATACATAGATTTTAGTTTGTTACACTCTTACTCCCACATGGCTTCCTACACACCATGATGATGCTATAGAACTTTAACTAAAACTAAATCCTTCTTCTTCAACTTCTTCACTCTTCAATCTAAGATCTAAACGAGCCCTTCTACATATGACACATCCTCCTCCAACTCAACATCCACCATATGCAATGTCTGCTCTATCTCTGGATGACACTTCCTCAACATGCATACATGGAAGATAGGGTGCAACATGTGCAACTCTAGCGGTAACTCCAACTTATAAGTTACTTTCCCAACACGTGCCAACACAGGGTAAGGTCCCATAAACCTGGGGGCAAGCTTACCCTTCTTACCGAACCTCAAAACTCCTTTCCAAGGAAAATACTTGAGATACACGTGATCTCCCACTTGGAACTCCAATAGTTTACAACATTTATTGGCATACAATTTGGATCTGTCTTGGTCTGCCTTCAAGTGTTGTTGTATCACTTTAATCTTCTATGTAGTCTATTGTACTAGCTCAGGACCCAACAACTGATACTCAACTGTCTCATACCAGCATAAAGGTGACTAATAATGCCTCATGTACAAGGATTCATATGGTGCCATATCTATACTCCTCTGGTAAGTTGTAAGTGAACTCTATCAAACTCATATGCACATCCCAACTGCCGAGAAACTAAAGAGCACATGCCCTCACAAGGTAGTCTAATGTCTGAATGATCCTCTCTAATTGACCATATGTATGTGGGTGAAAGGTTGTGTTGAACTTCAAAAATGTCCCCATGTCTATATGCAGACACTCCCAAAACATGCTCATGAACTGAGGACCCCCATCAGACACTATGGTAATGGGGATACCATCCAGACAAACCATCTCTTCCTCATAGATCTTTTAAGGACCCTAACCTATGTTTTGGGTTAACCCTATTTTCTTTGGCTTTATGATATATTTAGAACCTTTCTCTAATCCTTTGGGATTACCCTAGATCATGTGAAGAGCTTAAGTCTCCAGATTGAGCTTGTTTGCATGATGTTTGTGCTTCGTGCGCTTGTTTTGGTGAAAAATGCAATTTACCCAAGTTAAATGGTTCTCTTGCAATTTGTCACTCTAGAGTGTTCCTTTTCTCCCTTGACTTCATGATAGAGTTTTTGGTGCTTTGGGGCACCTTGTTTGAGATTTGGTTGAGTGGTGGAATCACCTTTGGTGATTAGGGTTTTCTAGGGTTTGTGTACCTGTGTGTTGTCTTGACCTAGGTCGCGACCTAGGGCTTGTTGGGTGGGTGTCGCAGTTGAGACACCTCCCCTATACATGGTTGTCATGACTGAAGTGGTCTTGGTAGATCTTGGGTCAAGATAGTTTCCCTTGTAATAGAGTTTATCAACCTAGGAGGGGTTGGTGACCTTGTGTTGCGACCTTGTTGTGTTTGGTGGTGTTGTCACGACCATGGATGATGTTCCATGGTGGGTCGTGACCATGACCATGTTGGGTGACCCAAGTGGGTTGAGACCCAAAATAGAGTGTATCACCATCTCATCCATGTGTGTTTTAAGTGGTTGCATGTTATTTTTTTGGGTGGACAAGTGTCCCTTTGGAGTCCTATCTTGTTGACACCTCATCTTTTTTTTGGGTGGACAAGTGTCCCTTTGGAGTCCTATCTTATTGACACCTCATCTCTTTCCATACCTCTCTCCTCCTTTTCTATATAAACCCTCTTCTCTCCATGCAAGTGACCTTTTTCGACTATCTTCTTTCTCCTTCCTTGCTTGTACGTTCTTGGAGCTTGGTGGAGCAAGGAAGTTCTATTATTGGTGCCTTGAAGGAGGATCAACCTTGCATGTGTTGCTTGTGGTGACCCTTGATCATGTTCTACCTTGGTAAGTGTTTACCTTTCCTTTATGGTGTTTTCCTTGGATCTTTTACCCCATCCTCTTCCCTTTTCTTAGCCTTAGACCCAGTTTTGACACGGTGGTCATTCTTGAAAGTAAAATTCTCCTCATAAGGGATCATAGGCCGTGTTTTGACAAGGCGACATCCAAGTGAAGAGGAAGTTTCTTCTCTCTTTTCCCCCTTCTTTCTTTTAGTTCAGCCTTAAGATTCTTGCACTCTTTCCTTGGGCAATCTTTTACCATGGTGTCCTATCTTTCTTTAGGTGTTCTTGTATTTGTAGGTGGAGCTTTTTTATGGAGGTTCATCATCCTTAGGATTGTGTGTTTGGAGCTTGCAACCCTTGGTGTAACCTTCCTTTAGGTGGGTTATATAACTCCTAACCTTATCTATTAATGCACTTTTTCTACATGCATGCTACTATTTTCTATCCCTAAAATGTTTCCATAATGTGATAGTAATGATGTTAAAATCTAGAACCTGGTTGATGTTGAGATCACACTTAGTTTGGATGAAATCCTAAATCCTAGTTTTATACCTAATTTATGGTGATTGTGATGCAATGATGTTTTTCCCCCATCTCCTTATCTTGGTTTTTGTTGCATGCATGATGATCGAGTGTTTTGGCATTCTATGAAGTCTCAGTTCTATTTTGGTGCAGTTTAACTTGGATCATTCTCTCATTTGGGATCCCTTTTCATGGTGGTTTCATGATGCAAGTGTTAGGGTTTTAATGACTGACTTTAGGAGACGTTTTCCTTCTTGAGGATGGTGGTGTTCCATGTTGTTCTTTTTTTTTATCATTGTATTACTTCTTTTTTTTATCTTGGTTATCCTTGGTTTGACAATGATCCTTATTCTTGGTGGTGGTTTGATCCTTGGTGTTCATTACACCTTGATCTTTTTTTGTATCGGTCGAGATGATGGTTTGTCATTTAGTCGAGATACTTATCCTAACTTAGTTAGGACCTTACTTTTGTTTTAGAGGAGATACATGATATTGTGATGTTAGTGACCCTTACCCTTGTTGTGGTCATGACATCACACCTATATTTTGTTAGTCATGACCCATGGTGAGGTTTGAGGTCCGAACAACCTTGGTTTTGGTCCGGTTGCTCCCCTTGAGGTTGGAGGTCACTACATGTTTGCTTTGAAGTGTCGAAACCCTAATCCTAGTTGGTTGAGACATCTTGATTTGTTGGGGTCACAGACTGGTTGATGGTCGAGTCGAGACATGTTGCTCCCTGGTGTGTCATGGTCGCAACACCATGGTATTGGTTGTGGTTGAGACACATGGTTGATGGTTGATGGTCACAGCCCATGTTTGTGGGTGGTCACGACACATGGTTGATGGATGGTTGATACATGTGCTTGAGTACTCAATCAATACACATCTGTGATTAATGTATAGTCCACATGTAGTGTCGTGTGGTAGTTGTTGGCTTAACCCTAATAATGAGCTATGTGATACATTTTCTTTCCTTCCCTTGAGATAGTTGTCTAGCTATAATGCTTTTTCTCCCTCTTTTTTATAAGCCCCTAACCTTGCAGGTGATATGTATACCATGGCTTGTGTATGCTATGGTGGTGATTATATGATACAGTGTGGTGCTTATGCACGCTGATGAGGCATAATATGATGAAGCACATGTAGGGTTTAACGTGATAGGCCCTATGACCTGGTGATCGCTTAATGCCTATTGAGAAGTGACACTCTCAAGTGATGTGATTAGGGATTGATATCCCACAATCATGTGCAATACTGGTGTTGGCCTTGTAAATGGAAGATATTTGAGTACGATGTGGTGATTGTGTGACAATATCACACCTTGTACATTTTATATCTTCTAGAGTTGCAATGTACCCTTGTTCCTTGTAGAGTTTGTTATTGTTGTATATGTTATAACTTGATTGATGCTAAAAGTCATCCAATTGGATAACTAATCTAGTGGAACCCTAATCATGTAGGTGCCATGTGCCATAGATCCTTTCCAGTGTTAGCTTTAATTGCTGGATTAGTGAAATGAGTATAACTCAAAGCGCATATTTCAAAATATGTGGGGGTGAAAGTTGAGGTATCTCCTTGCATCCACAATTATAGGTTGTGTGAGACGGCCATGTGTGAATTGATATCCTTATGTTATGGATGGCCATGCATGAGACACTCCTTCTTTTAAGAATGGACATGCGTGAGCCTGTTCTTCTAGCAAAGTTACATGTACCATGGTGGGCTAGGTGTTATATATATGGACAAACATGCATGATCTGATCCTTCTGTTGACTATATGTCATCTTTTATAGTTGATTGGTATGTCTTTGTGGTGTTTCTCTTGTCCTAACTAAGAGGTGTGGAGAGGTTGTGGATTCCAACTCTTCCATTTGACCTTGTATGGCATCGATTTTGACTTAGTAGTGGTCGATTGGATTTGGGTAGTATGACTCACATACTTGGGGCAATAGTAAAATATGTAAAATAATTGTGTTGTATAGCTTGCTTACGGATAAATAAGAATAACATTGGATGAGCCCCTTTGCCTTATCTTTTTATTGATTTCTTGAATTATAAGACAATAAGAGAAGTCAATTGTTATACATGTTCTTCATATTACTTTTTAGAATATAACTTGATCTACTGTTTAGTGGTAGCTGCCTAGTCTTGTTTAATTTGCTTCATCTGTTGAGTACATATCATTTAGCTAAATCCACTCAATATATTTAGTATGTTGATTTACCTGCTTAGCTTTTGTGCTTTAATAGATGTTGACGGAGAGTTATATCTCTCACTGGGACGTTCACCCCATGGGTTTCCACATCTTTTAGATGATCGAGCATGAGGAAGTAGAGATCATACTATTAGTGTTGAGAAGCAAGAGAACCAGTATTTGTTGCAAGGTTGGATATGCTTCTTGTGTATAGAAGTAGAGTTCTATGTGTCGTCATTGTACACTCAAGTCCTTGGGGAGGTTTTGATTGTATGTACTGATACGAGGTTTTGGCTTTATGCCCATTGTTGTATAGACATGGGATATATGTATATGAATAGGTTACCTTGTGTGACAGGATATGGCTTGAGAGCTAGTGAATAGTATCTTGTATAATGTTTGAGAAGGTGATATATAATACATGTGGGTTTTGTGGACTCATGTGCAATGTGTTACAACTCTTATGGTAACCTGTATGTTTAGCTTTAATTCCGCATGTGAAATCAATTTTTATTTCATGTGTTGTATGGTAACTTGTATCTTTAGCTTTAATTCCACATGTTTTTTAGTTATCTCTCTTGTTGTGACATGGGGCGTCACAAATATGAGCCAACTTCTCAACTGTAAAAGTTGTCTTTACTGGAATAAGGTGTATTGACTTGGTGAACTAGCCCACTATCACCCAAATGGGATCATGACCTTTGGTTGTCCTAGGAAGACCCACTACAAAGTCCATAGTTATGTGATCCCATTTCCACTGTGGCATCAACAAAGGTTGTAGTGTACCTACATGCTTTTGATTCTCTGCCTTGACTTACTAGCAAACCAAACACTTGGCTATAAACCCAGCAACATCATGTTTCAAACCTAGTCACCAATATAGGTCCTTCAGGTTGTCATAGATCTTGATACTTCCAGGATGCATCACATACATTGAGGAATGAGCTTCCTCAAGTACCATCTTCCTCAGGTTATCAACATCTAGAACTACCATTCTATTGTGAAAGAAAACTATCCCATCTTCTGTCTCATGGAAACCATCATACTTCATGTTGTCCAACTTTGATCTGATCTTTTGTATCATGGTATCATTCTACTGCGCCTCCCTAATCTGTTGTATCAACATAGGCTTGACCTGTAACTTGGCTGATAAAACCAGCTAACATAGATACCTCTAACATTACATTCATCTGGCGAAGCAACACCAACATGTTCTGCTTGTGACACGTTATGGAATGTAATTGTGCCTTGTTCACAGATGCAGTTGAAGAAGACTTCTTGATCAATGTGTCAACTACCACGTTCACCTTCCTTGGATGGTAATCTATGGTGCAATCATAGTCCTTGATCAGTTTCATCCATCTCCTCTACCTCATGTTCAACTCCTGCTTTGAAAAGATGTATTAAAGGTTCTTGTGGTCAGTGAAGATCTAACTCTTTTCCCCATACATGAGGTTTCTCAAAATCTTTATAGAACAAACCATAGATGGTAACTCCAGGACATGTATGGGATATTTTTCCTCATGTTTCTTGATTTTTCGCATAGCAAAAGAAATCACATTCTTATCCTGCATCATCATGTTGGGTTTTGTGGAGAAAACATGTGTGGCGGAAGCAACAAAATCCACGCAACCCGAAACAGGATCTCGTCGACAACAACGTATTTGGAAGGAGTGTTTGCGGGATATACCTTATCGCAGAGCAAGTCCGGCAATGTCCCACTGCACAAAGGTGTGCAACGATGTTGGCCTACACGGACGGAACTTCTCTCACGTTCACTATCGCAGGAAGTTCTGGTGGCGCTCCTTTTGTGCGATGATGTACGCCGCTCGTAACGCACACAGATGGTCGTCGATGTCCTTCGAACGCAGGCGTCTCAGCGTCTGCGTCTCTACTTCATCCACGCTGATGGATGAGAACTCCACGTCGTTCTTCCTAAGCCGACAGGAAGGAGTCATCTCTGTGCGGTGGCGTGCTAGCATCGTATTTGTCTCCTTTCTCTCCTAAGGATGGTGACGGATAGGGTTTACGTACATGAGCGTAAACTGAAAAGCCTCTCTCAATATCTTATATAGATATCGGCCGTCAATCCTCCTTTAAATAGGAGACGAAGAGAAGTAGGGTTTCCTAAACCCATCGGTAAATAGAAACAATGTGTTAATTAAAACGCTCGTGGATTAATTAGAATATTCTAGAATTCATTAATTAACCAAATAATCGCATTAATTGATTAATTAATATCGGACTCCATGCAATCTCTTAGGATGGCTCTATGGGCATATATACTAACAGACTCCCACTTGCACTTAGAGCCAGTCACTCCAATATTATTCTAATCCATTACATAAACATTTTAGTAATCAATGTGATTCAGATAAATTCCAATCAAATCCACAATTGTACTCCTATTCCAACACATCCTATGTGTGTGACCCAGTAGGCTCCAAATTACGTTGGTAGTGATATCCATAATCATATTATGATTTCACAAGCAATGATTGGTATCTAGCAAGACTTCATTGCCACCTAAGTAATTGGAGAAGTTGGAGAACAACTTAACCTATCATTCATGACTGGTGTTATAGTGATTGTATAGTTCCTTTGTCGCTGATATTCGGATTGAATTCGAGTCATGGAATTGTTATCCCTTTCAACGTTCAATCCATGTTCCTTGAACTAGAGCATACTGTCTGAGATATATGTAAGATCAATATCACATATTGACTCACATCAGCATGGCCATGCATTTCTCAGTCTTGCTTATCAAGTGTCCAGAATATCAAACTCCCGTAGGAAGGACAAATTCCATCTACATCACTCACAATCATCCCCATGTGTCACAGTGCACCCAAGCACCATCTATATGGTGATCCTTATTCAGGACCACGGTAGATGATGTCAAAGTACACTGAATGACATGTGACAAGTGTAGTGACTTTAGGTCTAAGAACCACAATCACCACCATCATTATGAGATGTGACTCTAACTACCAAACATGGTATCCATTTGTCACTCTCAAGGTGGGTCTATCTGATACACTGTTCTCTAACAAGTATCTATGTATTTGGTTTGACATCTCCATATTATGGATAATGAGATTCTTCCATCAACCAACATACATTCTAATCTTATGTGGTATTGATGTCTATGGATATTTCCACAATAACAACCGATTAGGGATAAAACAAGAATACATACTCTTAGCATACATATGATCTCACTAGTCAGGTCATCAACCTGAAGACATATGTCATTGAGTATATTATTATATAGACATCTATAAGTTTTATGGTCATCTCACAATATAAAACACAAACATATAGATTGGAAACTTGCCTTTATTGATATGATCAATGTAGTATTACAAATCGTTTACATAGTATCCCATTACAATCACAGAATGATAGTCTCCATGGGCATACATACCAACAGATTCCCACTTGCACTTATACCCAATCACTCATGAATCTCAATCCAAGTGATCGAACATGTCTGTCATGTTTCTGCTGTGAAAGTGCTTTTGTGAGCGGGTCAGCCACATTGCTTTCTGTAGGTACTCTGCAAATCTTCACATCTCCTCGTTATACGATCTCTCGTATGAGATGGAACCACCATAGAATATGTTTGGAACGTTGGTGCGATCTTGGTTATTTAGCATGTGCAATTGCTCCGTTGTTGTCACAAAACAACTCAATTGCATCACCAGCGCTTGGAACCACTCCAAGTTTATAAATGAACTTCTTGATCCACACAGCTTCCTTTGCAGCATTAGATGCGGCAATATATTCAGCCTCTATTATAGAATCTGCAACCGTCTCTTACTTGGAACTCTTCCAACTCACAGCTCCGTTGTTCAGGCAAAACACAAATCCAGATTGCAATCTGTAGTCATCTTTATCAGTTTGGAAGCTAGCATCGGTGTAACCCTTTACCATAAGCTCTTCCTCACCACTATATACCAAGAATTGATCCTTAGTCCTTCTCAAGTACTTTAGGATGTTCTTTATGGCTGTCTAGTGACATTCACCTAGATTCGACTGATACCGGCTCATCATGCTCAAATCATACGACACATCAGGATGAGTACATAACATTGCATACATGATAGATCCAATTGCTGATGCATATGGAATCTTACTCATGCGTGCTCGTTCATCACATGAACTAGGAAACTGGGCTTTAGAGATTGTAACCCCATGGGACATGGGCAAGTTACCTCTCTTAGAACCCTTCATGCTAAACCTCTTTAGCACATTGTCAATGTATGTGCTCTGGCTTAGGCCTAGAAGCCTTCTAGATCTATCTCTATAGATCTTCATCCCTAATATATAGGATGATTCGCCTAAATCCTTCATAGAGAAGGTCTTCCCTAGCCAACCTTTTACTGTCTGAAGAGTAGGGATGTCATTTCCCATCAATAGTATGTCATCCACATACAATATGAGAAATATGATTTTTCTCCCACTAACCCTTTTGTAAATACAAGGTTCATCTTCATTTTGACTAAAGCCAAACTTTTTGACTACTACATCAAAACGTAGATTCCAGCTCCGAGATGCTTGCTTCAATCCATAGATTGACCTTTATAGCTTACAAACTTTATTGGCTTCCTTTGTATCGATAAAACCCTCAGGTTGTATCATGTACACATCCTCGAGTAAATTCCCATTAAGGAATGTTGTTTTAACATCCATATGCCAAATCTCATAGTCATGATAAGCTGCAATGGCAAGCATGATCCTGATGGATTTAACCATGGCAACTGGTGAGAAGGTCTTGTCATAATCAACACCTTGAATTTGACGGAATCCTTTCGCAACCAATCTACCTTTATAGGTTTGAACATTTCCATCCATGTCAGTCTTCTTCTTGAAGACCCACTTGCACCCTATGGGTTTTACCCCTTCGGGTGGATCCATCAAGGTCCATACCTTGTTGGTGTACATGGATTCCATCTCAGATCTCATGGCTTTGAGCCATTTCTCATATTTTGGTCCCTTAGTAGCTTCTAGATAGGAAGTTGGCTCATCTGCTATGCCCAATTCATCACTATCTTGAGTCATGAGAAATCTGAATCTCTCAGGCTCAAGCTCTGTCCTACTAGACCTATGAGGTTCCTGTGTTACATTTGGAACTTGAAATTCCACAACAATTAGTGAGTCTTCATGTTCCTTATGTACCTTCTCAGGTTCTCTGCTTTCTTGTTGGTCTCGAACTTCTTCGAGCCCTACATTCCTCCCACTAATTCCTTTGGAAATAAATTCCTTTTCAAGAAATATAGCAGTCCTAGAAACAAACACTTTATTGTCAGTTGGTGTGTAGAAATAGTATCCCCGAGTTTCCTTGGGGTATCCAACAAAATAGCATTTTTCCGATTTGGGTCCAAGCTTTTCAGGAAATTGTTTCCTAACATAAGCTTCACATCCCCAAATCTTTAACATAGATAAATTGGGACGATTCCCATTCCATATCTCATATGGTGTCTTTTGAACCGATTTGGAAGGTACACGGTTAAGTGTAAACACTGTAGTTTCAAGAGCATATCCCCAGAACGATATTGGAAGTTCAGATGAACTCATCATTGATCGTACCATGTCTAATAATGTACTGTAACGATTGACAAACAAATCATCACTAATTAAGCGGAATTAAACATAAACAACAGATTAACAAAAATCACTAAAAATTAAAACTATTTTTCAAAGAGATCCATTCCAAGGAAAACTCTTACTGAAAGGTCCAAAACCTTATATACATCATTATTCACATAGTACATATCTAGTACATCTCATCTCGAGAATAACATATAACAATTGCTTTACCAAACTATACATGAGCAACATAAAACCTCGAGGCGCGTAAGACAAAATCTCTTATTGATCATAAAACCAGTACGAACCAACTCCAAGGACCTGAGAGTACAGAGACGACACATAGGACTCATATCTACAAGACATGACAGACAATACACTCAATATGAGATGTCACTGCTGCCTCAGCTGTTGTTCTTCCTCTGCAGAAAGGTCTTCACCTCCTCGTGCACGTCCACCTAAAAATTTGGGTCCCACGGGGGTGAGACAATTGTAATTGTCCTAGCGAGAGATATAACTCTCCGTCGACCATATTATTATCACAGATTAAACATTTATAAACTGAGCAAAGGTTCTTTTTATATTAATAAGTAGGATAATTCATTATATGAACAAAATGTAGTAATCTCCTTTCTCAAGGAGAACATTGCATCTACCCATGGTAGAGTTATCAATCATCTATCTGCCTTGCAGGGAATGTAAAAGAAACATAAATAACATCTATCCACTAAGGATGCATAAAAGAAATGTAACATTAGCAAATGATTTTCGTATTTAATCCTTAAGCAAACATGCTATACGGCTGATTACATTTTACAATCACACTTATGCCTTGAGGAAGTGAGTCGTACCGCTCAAATCCAACCGACCATTACGAAGTCCAAATCGGTACCATACAAGGTCCATGGAAGATCCGGACTCGATGACCTCCCACGTCTCGGTCAGTGCGAGACCACAAGCAGGACCGCAGTCTCTTGCTTAAGTGACCTTAGTCACACAGGGTCAGGCTACCCTCTGCATAGCCCACCTTGGTACAGGTGTCGGAGCTAGTGAATCGAGCCACGGGCCAGTTCACCGTGCTCCCTGAGCCATGAACGCATTCATGCTCTATCACACTGAGCCATGGGCCTATTCACCATGCTCTTATCACACTGAGACACGAGCCTGAAACCGTTCTCTGGAGTCTACAACTGAAGTTGTACTCTAACCTTCCTATTTGTGGCTAGGAGCAACCCCGCATATTGAACAATATGCGCTCCGGATTAACCCGTAGGAGAACCCGTTTCACCATCACCAGCTGCTGACGATGATGGATCTATGGCCAGGGCACTACATGATAAAATTCCACTTGATTAATTAAGTGCATTACCATATTCTTTTAGCATCAGTCAAGTTTTCACTCATGAATTATTATGACAAATGCTACAAAGAAAGGTATAATACATCTATCACGTACTTTTCAAATCTTTAGAACACATGATACTTGGGATCTCAGTCCCTTATCACATTACTGGGAATTCTCATCCCTTCACATAATCATTATCATGATTGCTAGATATGGGTATTCAAACCCTTAGATCATCACATAACATTGTTACTTCTATAATAGGTAACCATTACCTCTAGGTCCTCAGACCAAGGTATTCATTTCACTTCTTGTGAAAGTATTCACATGGCTCACAAGGGCATCACACATCTTGTCACCTCTCACTAGGAAACAACTTATTCACATGGCTCACAAGGCCATTGCACATCTTGTCACCTCTCACTAGGAAACAACTTATTAACATGGCTCACAAGGCCATTGCACATCTTGTCACCTCTCACTAGGCAACAACTTATTAACATGGCTCACAAGGCCATTGCACATTTTTCACCTCTCACTAGGCAACAACTTATTAACATGGCTCACAAGGCCATTGCACATCTTGTCACCTCTCACTAGGCAACAACTTATTCACATGACTCACAAGGCCATTAAACATCTTGTCACCTTTCACTAGGCAACAACTTATTAACATGGCTCACAAGGCCATTGCACATCTTGTCACCTCTCACTAGGCAACAACTTATTCACATGACTCACAAGGCCATTAAACATCTTGTCACCTTTCACTTGGCAACAACTATTAGGGTTAGGGTTTCCTTTATTGCCAAATAGGGTTTCAAGTTCATATTATTAATTCAAACCCTAATTCATTGCTCCACACATCTAGGAGCAAACATTGATATCATAAGTATTCAATCATACTTATTTATTCTCATAAATTATCATTAAATGATCATCAACACAAAGTATGAGTTTCTCTCTCATCCTTACCAGAGAATGATTACATCATACTTTATTAACTAGGCTACACCCTTTCTCAAGGTATGTTAGCCTACACTTATCAAACTGCATTAATCTCATTACATCTCAATGTAACAATTGACATGACACACTTCATGTGTTACTCATCCAAGTATATTGGATTTAAGGTGCATCAACCTTGAAGTGTTGGATGTGATATCTATCATGTCTTGATATATCACTTCCCTCATCACTTTTAACATACTTAATTTCATCAACGTAACTTGTATTAGGGTATGTCCCATCCTAATACTTTATGAACTAGCTCATCACATTTATCATGTGATGTATTGGTCATAAGTCACACAATTGAATTATTCAACCATCATTAATGATATGGACTCATCTTGGGTTAAGGCATTATTGGTATAAGGTTGTCCATTAACAACCACTCTGGGTGCTTCACCTATCAAGGTATTAGCCACACCATTACTTGGTGCTACAAAAATCACTCCTAAGAGTGTCTTACTCTCACCTTTACAAGGTATATAGGGTTAAATCATATGCATGTGTTCACCATATTGGGTTGTAGGTGTCTAGATACCACTGTATCGGGTTGGAGGTGTATGAACACTCACCATATCGGGTTAGGATTTGCACTTGTCTCCATATCGGGCATGAGGTACCTTCTTGACCTCATATCGGACACAAGGTATATGTATGTGTCTCCCATGATACTTGTGAGGTATCAAACCATCACCATGTCGGACTAGAAGTACATTTAATCACCCTATCAGGCTAGTCACCATCTAGGGTTAGCCATGACGGGTTAGGGTTACCATATCTTCTAGGGTTGTGTATCGTGCAACCATGTCATGAAACTATGTCATGCAAGGTCATGTATGCCTCATGATACTAAGAATCAATGATGTATCATATGATCATATCATGCAATAACACTTGTTACTCTTCACTTATATCGGGTTACCCAATTTAGGGTTTCTTGTCAACTTACAAGTATACAATTGACCTTGTATCATGTATGGAGTCTATAATAGACTTTCTATCGTGCAAGAGGTGTATACTACACCCCCATATCGTTCAATAAGGTTCAAAAACCTATTCATATCATTTTAGTGAAATAGGTGCATCATCTTATCGGGTTAGAGGTGCTTGCTTATGTGCATGCACCCGATATAACTTTTATAAGGTGATATCACAATCTTCAAGCTCTAGACCTTTATTCTAACTATTATAGTTCGAGTCAACAGGTCTAAGAAACTACTAGAAATCATAATTTCATCAACTATTTCAGGAAATTTTGGAATTAAAAGTAGATCATTAAATACAATAATTTAGGTGATGAATAATAACATGATTGAGTTCAAGTTATATAACCCGCCTTAAGAACCACTTCAAAGCTTCAAGGTCCAAAGCTCCATGTTCCTAAGGTTGAATATGACTTTATCAAAGGTCCAAGGCTCGTTTACAACTCCTTCATATACAAGGAATCACAATGGATAAGCAATTGGTGAATAAGAAAAGAAAGGTAGATCATAACCCTAATTCCATTCTTCAATTCAAGCTTGAAGACAACTATATCTTACCTTAGGGTTAAGTTTTGAGTTCCTTAGCTCCTTGGCCGACACCCTACAACTCTTGGGCGATATGGACTTCCTGTTGGCCGACACAACTTTGTTTGTGGTCGATACCCCCTCACTTGTGGCCAAAATCACTTTAATTGGCTGATATCAACTTGCTATGGGCAATATCAACACAGTATGGCCGATATACTTGTTATGGATGATATCCAAGGCCTATGCACGATACCCTTGTGATATTGCACGACATTCCACCCCTCTTGCACGATATGATACTCACTTGCACGATATGGCACTCACTTGGAGTCAAAACACTTCACTCTATGGTCGATATCACCCTAAATGGTCGACATCACCTACTTGGGCGATATGGTCTTGCCATGGGCGATATCCCAAGGCCCATGCACGATACCACAGCATCCCTTCACGATATGGGAGCTCTATGCACGATACCTTAGGGTAGGAGGGTGGTAAGGGTCGCAAAATTGCACCAAGGGGTGAAACTAGGGGTATATATACTTGTTGATCATGAAGAAAGGCAAAAATGAGGTGTCAACATTTTGAGCTAGTAGGTGCCACGTGTCATGCATGGGTGACACGTGTCCATGCATGCATCAACATTTATCTTGACATGCAAAAAGGTTGAGGATCATCTAAAGATTCAAATTCGTCCATTGTGTATCCATTTGGATAAGTCATCTAGGTTTAATCACTATTTTATGTCAAGTCGATACACTTTTTCTAAGGAAACTTGTTGGCCGTCATACCTCACCTCCTTGAGGTGCTTTGAATGATATGGACTTTTCCAAGAGTTCACAAAACTATATGGAACACCTCCTTGGGATCCATGGCCGATAGGCACTCATATATAAGCTTTTCAACTTGATACAACTCAAGTTAAGCTTCCAAATTCAACCCTTTTTCTTGGTCATTTCACCACCAAGATTGCCATCATTCATAATGGAATCAAACATGGTGTATAATTAATTCTCTCTCCTCTAAATGTTACATAGAGGAAGTAGGAATACTCTAGAGGTGGTAATTTGCATATTAACCCCACATTTTGGGTCAATTACAATTTGTACCAAAATTGGTGCACAAGGTACCAGCATTGTTTAAACAAGTTCAAACTTGGAATTTAGGCTTTCCACAAGCCACCACCTTGAATAATTCTCTCAATATTGATGCTACAACACAAGAGGCATGTTCAACATGTGACATTTTGCATTATAGCCCCTCAATTTGGGTAAATTGCACTTTGGTCCAAAACAAAGGAAAATTGCTCAAACAACATTCAATCGGGACCAAACTTGAAACATGAGTGTGTCACATGATAAAAAAACACCTTAGAGGATTATATTAAAGTTCTAAGCAACTTTATTAGACAAAACAAATAGGGTTACCTCATAACCCAGGTCAGGGTTGTTACAAGTTATAAACCCCTAACAAGGATTACGTCCCCGAAATCCCAGGTAAAGGAAGACATATATTATTTATTCATCATACCATAAAGTCTCCACATAACATCTTAATGTCATGGAGATGACATAGAACTTTGATCAACACAAAGTTCTTCCACACAGGGTTATCATTGAATCTTTCACACGGGGTACATATTCCACTGTCTTTTTCATTATTGACTGTAGAGTCAACTCTATGTCAGGTAATACTTTTCTTAGTCAGGGAAACATCATCCATACCTTATTTAACTCAGGTGTCATACCTTACTTATTTGTCACCTTTCTCAACTTACAACTTTATGTGACAATATTCTGGGAAGTCTCCCATACTCCTCATTTAGCATTTTACTTTTTAAAGGAAAGACCAAAGTCATGTTTTGTCACCCACTTGTGACTACAAGTCTTGTCATATATATGTTGTGTCATCTAATCTACTGACACAGCATTAAACTTTCTTACTACTTGTACCAACTATCTCATTAGTTGTACATTCTCTTATAATAAGGGGAGGTTACTTATCAATTAAGAACTTATCTTAGAGGTATCTTTAGATGTTATATATAAGTTGCCTTAACAGATCTAGATAAGGGTATTCTAAGAAATTATTTTTAGCTTGATAAGCTAGTCCCACAATGATTTTACAATTGTTCCTTCAAATAGTACATCCTTATCGATGTTGTGTTTATGCGGAGCATAAACCCCTAACATGTGATGTCCATACTATTTTATGTAACTAGATTGATTTCACAGTTGGTCATCCCAAGTAACCCACATAAATCAGTTGATTAGGAGTTATGCTTTTACTTTGCCATATCACTTGATACTTCTTAGATACCAGAATTTCTTATCTTGGTATCCATCACATGTTTCGAAAACACATCACATCCTCATCTTTCTTTCATCTTGGGACATTACTTGTTACACATATCTTTATCTTGGAACCAAAGTCCAAGACAAACTGATACATTTCTAAGTATCCATCAATTGAACATTTTTAACGTATGCACATCAAGTGTCATAAGACCCACATGATTACCATGTCCCAGAAGGGAAAGAACACAAAGGAACATATTCCTGTTATCACCCCATCATCATCCAGGGTTGTTTATCAAAGAGAAGAGATTATCATCTCCTCTGATTATTGCATGAACTTTCAACTATTCATGAGTCATTTACTCGTGTTTCATCCTAGGTTCCTTGCCATCAGCATAGGAATTATAAGGATGATTACATGTCATTATTCCTTTCTTTGTTATTGTCTAACATGTTCATGAGCATTTTGTGATTTTATCACATTTCCCATTTCCACATCATGGGAAAAGATCTTTACTATTCACAAATGCTTTATCTGATAGGGATCATCTCCCTTGTTCTCATTCTCTTATCATGAGGATTATACTTTTCATTTCCTCATACATACAGATTGGTCTGAGATCATCTCAGATTCCACTTTATTGCACTTAGGATGTGATATACATGTCCATACCATATTTCTAGTTTCATTATACTCACTAGATTTTCTCAGAATGACTACTTGATCAGAGTAATCAGAAAGATAACAATCTAAGAGTTCCATACTCACCTTATCTCCAATAATTATATACCTGGCCAGGGTATACAAGTATTGAGAATAAGTAGTATGCACTTTGTTTACTATCATATTCCTTACTTTTCGTATAATAACCAACACATGATTTTACATTCCTGGATTTTCTCCAGGCATCTCTTCTATACCTCATCCTTTTTCACACAGATAAGAGCAATTATAGAGCATTTAAAAGAATATTGAACAGAATATCAATTCTAGTTCTCATCATTTCTTCCTGATGTCCCCATAGGACAATCAATAGGGAAGTCCATAACAACAATCCTTTTTAGAATTATTAGGTATCATCAAAAGAAGGCATATCAAAATGAAAAAGCTCTATCTGATTGTTACCCCTTGCGATCATCCACCACTTTAGGTTGGCTCAACCCATAGAGTCTAGTTATTTCATGTTGTTACTTTTGGCTTTTTAGAACCACTAGCAAAAAGTCTCTGGAATTGTAATGACATTTCCTTAATTCTCGGTTTATTGCCCCTTCTTGGGCACTGCCATCACAGATATACTATCTGTCTAAACTTATGGCAGAGTCTACTTTCTCGCCATATGTTAATCTTTCCCACATTTTCCACTGTTCCAACATGACTATGTCATTCAGGAACACTTTCAAAGCCCAAAGTTTCTGTATTGAGGACCGGTAACCTAGGTTGTAATGCTAGTATCCAGTATACTATATGCATCATTGTTGTCCTAACCTGCCCAACAAGAGCATAAACATAGGATTCTCTATCATGATCGGGTCATGATGGGAATTCTCAGGCATTCATTCTTCTCTTTCCAGATCCCTTGCACCCTTTCCTGGTGTAACAACATTGCCCTCAACAGTGTATTCCTCATGTTCCCCAGTCATTTATAAACTTCATCCTTTCTTCTGCACAAGAAGAAGTCACTATAGGGTATACTGGAGGACACTAACATAGACTCAACACCTTAGTCCTATGTCTCTATAGACTCAGTGAACCTTAAACTCTGATACCAAAAATGTAACGAATGACAAACAAATCGTCACTAATTAAGCAAAATTAAACATAAACAACAGATTAACAAAAATCACTAAAAATTAAAACCATTTTTCAAAGAGATCCATTCCAAGGAAAACTCTTACTGAAAGGTCCAAAACCTTATATACATCATTATTCACATAGTACATATCTAGTACATCTCATCTCGAGAATAACATATAACAATTGCTTTACCAAACTA
The DNA here is from genome assembly GCA_963693085.1 of Alisma plantago-aquatica. NCBI lineage: Eukaryota > Viridiplantae > Streptophyta > Magnoliopsida > Alismatales > Alismataceae > Alisma > Alisma plantago-aquatica. The sequence goes on from OY856409.1 coordinate 175,628,317, forward strand.
TACATGAGCAACATAAAACCTCAAGGTGCATAAGACAAAATCTCTTATTGATCATAAAACCAGTACGAACCAACTCCAAGGACCTGAGAGTACAGAGACGACACATAGGACTCATATCTACAAGACATGACAGACAGTACACTCAATCTGAGTTGTCACTGCTGCCTCAGCTGTTGTTCTTCCTCTGCAGAAAGGTCTTCACCTCCTCGTGCACGTCCACCTAAAAATTTGGGTCCCACGGGGGTGAGACAATTGTAATTGTCCTAGAGAGAGATATAACTCTCCGTCGACCATATTATTATCACAAATTAAACATTTATAAACTGAGCAAAGGTTATTTTTATATTAATAAGTAGGATAATTCATTATATGAACAAAATGTAGTAATATCCTTTCTCAAGGAGAACATTGCATCTACCCATGGTAGAGTTATCAATCATCTATCTGCCTTGCAGGGAATGTAAAGAAACATAAATAACATCTATTTACTAAGGATGCATAAAAGAAATGTAACATTAGCCAATGATTTTCGTATTCCATCCTTAAGCAAACATGCTATACGGCTGATTACATTTTACAATCACACTTATGCCCTGAGGAAGTGAGCCGCACCTCTCAAATCCAACCGACCATTGCGAAGTCAAAATCGGTACCATACAAGGTCCATGGAAGATCTGGACTCCATGACCTCCCACGTCTCGGTCATTGCAAGACCACAAGAAGGACCGCAGTCTCTTTCTTAAGTGACCTTAGTCACACATGGTCAGGCTACCCTCTGCCTAGCCCACCTTGGTATAGGTGTCGGCGCTAGTGAATCGAGCCACGGGCCAGTTCACCGTGCTCCCTGAGCCATGAATGCATTCATGCTCTATCACATTGAGCCATGGGCCTATTCACCATGCTCTTATCACACTGAGCCACGAGCCTGAAACTGTGCTCTGGAGTCTACAACCGAAGTTGTACTCCAACCTTCCTATTTGTGTCTAGGAGCAACCCCACATATTCAACAATATGTCCTCTGGATTAACCCGTAGGAGAACCCGTTTCACCATCACCAGCTACTGACGATGATGGATCTATGGCCAGGGCACTACATGATAAAATTCCTCTTGATTAATTAAGTGCATTACCATATTCTTTTAGCATCAGTCAAGTTTTCACTCATGAATTATTATGACAAATGCTACAAAGAAAGGTATAATACATCTATCACGTACTTTTCAAATCTTTAGAACACATGATACTTGGGATCTCAGTCCCTTATCACATTACTGGGAATTCTCATCCCTTCACATAATCATTATCATGATTGTTGGATATGGCTATTCAAACCCTTAGATCATCACATAACATTGTTACTTCTATAATAGGTAATCATTACCTCTAGGTCCTCAGACCAAGGTATTCATTTCACTTGTTGTGAAAGTATTCACATGGCTCACAAGGGCATCACACATCTTGTCACCTCTCACTAGGCAACAACTTATTCACATGGCTCACAAGGCCATTGCACATCTTGTCACCTCTCACTAGGCAACAACTTATTAACATGGCTCACAAGGCCATTGCACATCTTGTCACCTCTCACTAGGCAACAACTTATTAACATGGCTCACAAGGCCATTGCACATCTTGTCACCTCTCACTGGGCAACAACTTATTAACATGGCTCACAAGGCCATTGCACATCTTGTCACCTCTCACTAGGCAACAACTTATTCACATGACTCACAAGGCCATTAAACATCTTGTCACCTTTCACTAGGCAACAACTTATTAACATGGCTCACAAGGCCATTGCACATCTTGTCACCTCTCACTAGGCAACAACTTATTCACATGACTCACAAGGCCATTAAACATCTTTTCACCTTTCACTAGGCAACAACTATTAGGGTTAGGGTTTCCCTTTATTGCCAAATAGGGTTTCAAGTTCATATTATTAATTCAAACCCTAATTCATTGCTCCACACATCTAGGAGCAAACATTGATATCATAAGTATTCAATCATACTTATTTATTCTCATTATTTATCATTAAATGATCATCAACACAAAGTATGAGTTTCTCTCTCATCCTTACCAGAGAATGATCACATCATACTTTATTAACTAGGCTAAACCCTTTCTCAAGGTATGTTAGCCTACACTTATCAAACTGCATTAATCTCATTACATCTCAATGTAACAATTGACATGAAACACTTCATGTGTTACTCATCCAAGTATATTGGATTTAAGGTGCATCAACCTTGAAGTGTTGGATGTGATATCTATCATGTCTTGATATATCACTTCCCTCATCACTTTTAACATACTTAATTTCATCAACTTAACTTGTATTAGGGTATGTCCCATCCTAATACTTTATGCACTAGCTTATCACATTTATCATGTTATGTATTTGTCATAAGTCACACAATTGAATTATTCAACCATCATTAATGATATGGACTCATCTCGGGTTAAGGCATTATTGGTATAAGGTTGTCCATTAACAACCACTTTGGGTGCTTCACCTATCAAGGTATTAGCCACACCATTACTTGGTGCTACACAAATCACTCCTAAGAGTGTCTTACTCTCACCTTTACAAGGTATATAGGGTTAAATCATATGCATGTGTTCACCATATCGGTTGTAGGTGTCTAGATACCACTGTATCGGGTTGGAGGTGTATGAACACTCACCATATCGGGTTAGGATTTGCACTTGTCTCCATATCGGGCATGAGGTACCTTCTTGACCTCATATCGGACACAAGGTATATGTATGTGTCTCCCATGATACTTGTGAGGTATCAACCCATCACCATGTCGGGCTAGAAGTACATTCAATCACCCTATCGGGCTAGTCACCATCTAGGGTTAGCCATGACGGGTTAGGGTTACCATATCTTCTAGGGTTGTGTATCGTGCAACCCTATCGTGCAACCATGTCGTGCAACTATGTCATGCAAGGTCATGTAGGCATCATGATACTAAGTATCAATTATGTATCATATGATCATATCATGCAATAACACTTGTTACTCTTCACTTATATCGGTTTACCCAATTTAGGGTTTCTTGTCAACTTACAAGTATACAATTGACCTTGTATCGTGCATGGAGTTTATAATAGACTTCCTATCATGCAAGAGGTGTATACTGCACCCCCATATCATTCAATAAGGTTTACAAACCTATTCATACCATTTTAGTGAAATTGGTGCATCATCATATCGGGTTAGAGGTGCTTGCTTATGTGCATGCACGTGATATCACTTTTATAAGGTGATATCACAATCTTCAAGCTCTAGACCTTTATTCTAACTATTATAGTTCGAGTCAAAAGGTCTAAGAAACTACCAGAACTCATAATTTCATCAACTATTTCAGGAAATTTTGGAATTAAAAGTAGATCATTAAATACAACAATTTAGGTGATGAATAATAACATGATTGAGTTCAAGTTATATAACCCGCCTTAAGAACCACTTCAAAGCTTCAAGGTCCAAAGGTCCATATTCCTAAGGTTGAAGATGACTTTATCAAAGGTCCAAGGCTCGTTCACAACTCCTTCATATACAAGGAATCACCATGGATAAGCAATTGGTGAAGAAGAAAAGAAAGGTAGATCATAACCCTAATTCCATGCTTCAATTCAAGCTTGAAGACAACTATATCTTACCTTAGGGTTAATTTTTGAGTTCCTTAGCTCCTTGTCCGACACCCTACCACTCTTGGGCGATATGGACTTCATGTTGGCCGACACAACTTTGCTTGTGGCCGATACCCCCTCACTTGTGGCCAAAATCACTTTAATTGGCCAATATCAACTTGCTATGGGCAATATCAACACAGTATGGCCGATATACTTGCTATGGATGATATCCAAGGCCTATGCACGATACCCTTGTGCTCTTGCACGACATTCCACCCCTCTTGCACGATATGATACTCACTTGCATGATATGGCACTCGCTTGGAGTCAAAACACTTCACTCTATGGCCGATATCACCCTAAATGGCCGATATCACCTACTTGGGCGATATGGTCTTGCCATGGGCGATATCCCAAGGCCCATGCACGATACCACAGCATCCCTTCACGATATGGGAGCTCTATGCACGATACCTTAGGGTAGGAGTGTGTTAAGGGTCGCAAAATTGCACCAAGGGGTGAAACTAGGGGTATATATACTTGTTGATCATGAAGAAAGGCAAAAATGAGGTGTCAACATTTTGAGCTAGTAGGTGCCACGTGTCATGCATGGGTGACACGTGTCCATGCATGCATCAACATTTATCTTGACATGTAAAAAGGTTTAGGATCATCTAAATATGCAAATTCGTCCATTGCTTATCCATTTGGATAAGTCATCTAGGTTTAATCACTATTTTATGTCAAGCCGATACACTTTTTCTAAGGAAACTTGTTGGCCGTCATACCTCACCTCCTTGAGGTGCTTTGAACTATATGGACATTTCCAAGAGTTCACAAAACGATATGGAACACCTACTTGGGATCCATGGCCGATAGGCACTCATATATAAGCTTTTCAACTTGATACAACTCAAGTTAAGCTTCCAAATTCAACCCTTTTTCTTGGTCATTTCATCACCAAGATTACCATCATTCATAATGGAATCAAACATGGTGTATCATTAATTATATCTCCTCGAAATGATACATAGAGGAAGTAGGAATACTCTAGAGGTGGTAATTTGCATATTAACCCCACATTTTGGGTAAATTACAATTTGTACCAAAATTGGTGCACAAGGTACCAGCATTGTTTAAACAAGTTCAAACTTGGATTTTAGGATTTCCACAAGCCACCACCTTGCATAATTCTCTCAATAATGATGCTAAAACACAAGAGGCATGTTCAACATGTGACATTTTGCATTATAGCCCCTCAATTCGGGTAAATTGCACTTTGGTCCAAAACAAAGGAAAATTGCTCAAACAACATTCAATCGGGACCAAACTTGAAACATGAGCGTGTCACATGATAACAAAACACCTTAGAGGATTATATTAAAGTTCTAAGAAACTTTATTAGCCAAAACAAATAGGATTACCTCATAACCCAGGTTAGGGTTGTTACATGTACGATTCCTTCTTTCTGACACACCATTATGTTGTGGTGTACCAGGTGGAGTCCATTGTGATACAATACCACAGTTTCTCAGAAGGTCCTCAAACTCTTGGCTTAAGTATTCGCCACCTCGATCTAAACATAGTGCTTTAATACTCTTACCAAGTTGCTTCTCTACTTCATTCATGAAAGTCTTGAACATTTCAAGAGTTTCTAACTTGTATTTCATAAGATATATATAGCCATACCTACTGAGGTCATCAGTGAAGGTAATGAAGTATTGATAGCCTCCTCTAGCATTTGATCTAAAAGGTCCACATACATCAGTATGTATGAGCCCTAGCAGATCACTGGCTCTCTCACTGTGTCCAGTGAAAGGAGTCTTGGTCATCTTCCCTAATAAACATGCCTCACATGTCTCTAATGATTCAAAATCAAAAAAGTCTAGATAACCATCCTTATGGAGTCTAGATATGTGCTTCTCATTTATGTGCCCAAGACGACAATTCCACAAGTATGTTTTGTTTGAGTTTTCAAGTTTTAACCTTTTAGTATTTACATTGTATATGCTAGTCTCAAGTTCTAACAAGTAGATACCATAAGACATAGGGGCATTGCCATAAAAGATCTCATCTTTAGGTATAGAAATAATTCCATTCTTAATGCAAAATTCAAATCCAGTCTTGTCCATACAAGATACATAAATAATATTTCTATTAATGATAGGTACATAATAGAAATTCTCTAATTCTATTACAAGGCCCGTAGGCAAAGATAAACTAATAACTCCAACTGCGGTGGCATCAAATCTTGCTCCATTAGCATCCCACAGCTCGACTTGGCCCTTTCGTAAAGGCTTACTTCTTATCAGATCCTACATATTAGAACATATGTGAGATCCACATCCGGTATCCAGTACCCATGATGAAGAAGTATTTAAGTTTATCTCAATAATGTATATACCTGAAGTAGATATCTCTATCCCCTGCTTCTTCTTCCTCATTTCCTCCAGGTAGAGAGGACAATTTCTTTTCCAATGTCCAGCTTGGTGACAATGGTGACAACTGCCTTCTTTGGAGATCCCACCTTTAGCTTTGAGCGTGGATGACTTTGGCTTCTGCCCGGCTTTAGAACCTTTCTTAGCCTTGCCTTTGCCTTTTGACTTTCCCTTTGCCTTGCTGATCATCATCACAGACTTGGGCTTGTCTTTCTTCATCTGTGCTTCAGTTGTCCTCAACATGCCCAACAATTCTGACAACGACTTATCAAAATTGTTCATGTTGTAATTCATGACAAAATGATTATATTGTTGGTATGTATGCCCTGAGAGCCAATCATTGGATGATTGGTGGGATACATTAAGATTGGTTTGATAAACATCAAAGGCAAGCTTCCAATTCTTTCTGGTTCAGTCATATGAGATAGTGATAGAACAGATTGAATGTCTAGAGAATGACAGTACTCAATGACGTATGCTTTCAGGTTAAGGACCTGAACGATGAGATCATACGGATGCTAAGAGTTTGTACATTCTTGTTATGTCCCTAGTCAGATGTCATTATGGAAGGTAGATAGACAGCAATGACACACAAGACTAGATTGTGGTGTTGGTTGATGACAGAATCTCATTAGTCATGATATAGAGATATCAAACCAAACACATAGGTACTTGTTAGAGAACAAGGTACCGGACAGACCCACCGTGAGTTTGACACATGGAACCATGAGATGGTAGTCACAGTCAGTACTCACAGTGATGGTGGTGAGTGTGATTCTTAGACCTGAAATCACTGCACTCAACACATGTTGTTGGGCACACTTTGACATCATCAAACGCAGTCCTGAAACATGGGTTGTTATAAAGGTGATGATTGGATGGCTTTGACACATGGGGCTTTTGAGGGGTGAGTGATAGATATGGGATTTGTCCCTCCTGAGGGAGTTTGATATCCAAGGCCACTTGATGAGTAGGATTGAGATAGGCGTTCGCACGCATGTGTGAATCAGTATGTGATATTGATGTCATACATATCTCCTTCAATCTGCTCTGAGATCAAGAAAGTGAATGAACGTTGACAGGATGACTGTTCCATGCCTCGAGTTCATTCGGGATATCAGTGACAAAGGAATTATACATTCACTGTAACACCATTCACGGATTGTAGGATGAAAGTTGTTCTCCAACTTTCTACTTTCACTTGGGTAGCACTGATGTGTGACTAGGCACCGCTCTTTGCTTGTGAAGTCATAAGTGTTATGGACTTTCACTGCCAACGTGAAATGGACCTGTAGGGTCACACACATAGGATTTAACCTGGAAACCACAAGCAACGTTTAGATTGATTACTAAAGGAGTTTAGTAGTTCAATTAAACACTCAATCAGTCGATAGCTCAATATCATATGGTTCAAGGTGTTGGACGCATTGATTGGAGTATCGGATTGATTGAAATCGCAATTGACTAATTTTGCCCAACCTGTGCTCCCAACCGATCGGCTCATGTGATGAACCGGTCGGCTGAGGTGCTGAACCGGTCAGCTGGAGTGTCCAGGTCGATCGGCTCATGCCCAGGTTGAAACAACCGGTTCAAGAGTTGAACTGATCGGCTCAACTAGTGCAACCGACCAGTTGGGAAAGTCATGTCGGCAAGAATTTTCCTTTGGTTTCAAATTGCCCAATTCGATTGGGAATAACATTGGTATACGATACCAATTGAGAACGAAACAAGGAAAGTCTTTTTGAGCCGGATTAGGACCATGAACCGATCAGTTCAGGGCACCAACCGATCGGTTGGAGTGCCCCAAACGATCGGCTCAGGTCCAACCGATCGGCTCAATGGCCCAACCGATCGGTTCAGTTGTGAACCGATCATTTCAAGTTGCGAACCGGTTGCTTTTTGTGGAAAATTCTCGAACCCTTCTACTCCTGCTTTAGTCCCATATTGTCGGGCACAGAGAACCCTGTCCCATGACCTGCCTATATATAGGGGTATTGGGGGCTTCTCAAAGTACAACTCAATGCAAGCCGGTTGCTTTGCGAAGTTGTCGTTCTCTCTGGTTTTGGTAACCGTGAGAGATCCTGAGCAAGTGCTTCCCGCAAAAGGGAGGTGTAGCAAGGGAAGGACAACTGCCGTTGAAACTGGTAGCAGGAGAGTGTGTTGGCGACTAGTACGTCAACAGGATGGTGCGACTCCTTCCACTTCCTTGTGGGACAAGGAGTGTGGAGTTCCAGGTGGTCCGTGTGGACTACTACAGAAGCGGGAGGACACTGCCGCTCAGGAGGACAACTGTCATCTGACAGTCCGGTAGGAGGAGGAGTCGTCAGTCCTGGTGCAACCAGGAGCTGCACAGACACCGTCTAAGACCGGAGTTGAAGACCGCGCAAGGCGCGAGGTATTGTCGCCGAGCAAGCCTCGGGACAAGGTATGATTCCACAAACCATCCTTTCCTATTATATAGACGTTGACGCGTTTCCTCGATATGGGTTGGGGGAGAAAATTTTTGTTTCCACTGCCTTCTCTGTCTCCCCTAAAACCCAACAGTGGTATCAGAGCCACGTCAACTGCTCTATATTTTAGGAATATCGATATGATCGATTTTTGGTTTGTTGCCTTTATTGCATGCGATGCGAATAATATTGCTTTATGCATGTCCAATCCACAAATCCCAAATCACATATATGATATGTATTATTAATGCACTCGATACGCGTCGCCCTTAAACGAGTTTTGTGGTGTATGTGTGTAGCATGATTATGGCCTATAAACCCCTATCTGTGTGTGGTTGTTTGTGGTTGCTTGCATCTCGGTCTGCGCACCGATCTTCCCTCTCTTATTCCTGATGTAACTCGAAATAATTCGAGATTCTTTCCTACCTTTGCTCCCCCCGAATGTAACTCGGGGTTTTTTCCTTTTTAAAGCAATGTAATAAATAGGATAGATTTTTATTTCCTGTTATGTCAAAGACCGGCAGACATCAAGACGACAGCTAAAACGATCGGTTCAAGGAGTGAACCGATCGGTTGATGACCGGTAGGGTGGCGGACATGACGAGATGCACGATGACCAGGCGAACCGATCGGTTGGAGGAGCCAACCGATCGGCTGGTGGCACCCAGACGACTGGCTGGAGAGTACAGATCATTCATGAGATGAGTTGATCAACTTGGAAGGCAAGGCACATAAGTTCATCTTGTAAAGGTTGCATGTGATGTAGACCTAGATGACCGTGATTCCTCTTGGCTCGAGGAATCACATTAGGATGGCCATAATCATCGATTTTTTATCGTTTGTGCATGTTTTCTGTGGGATATAGCATGTATATGATACGTACTATGTATTGTGGTGATTGGATATGTATATGTATATAAAACCAAATCCCTCATTAAAATATTAAGTTTTAGATGCCTTCCAAATGCGACACACGTGAAAAGCTTGTTCGACCAAGTGTGGGCACGCCCTAGCGTGGTGCACCGTCTACCTCATGGAAGCGTGAAGGATGAATGTGTGGGTCTGCCCTAGCAGGGTGCATATTCATCGTGTTTGCTTTGGGTCGGACTTAACAAGGTGACCTAGATAGGATCTAGCACCTTGAGGCATGGAGATGATCATTGCAAGGAGTTGTAGATGACATCTTATCAAGAGTTGCATATGATGCAATTGGCAAAAGTTGCCTACCTGAGAGATCTAAGTTGTGGGCGATCAGCCCTAGATGACTCATGACTTAGAGGATTTCAGGATCTTGCCCACTAGAAGGTTGTACACTGCAATCTTCCGAGTTGATGGTGAGGGCTATCAATTTGAACTAAAATAGTGGGAGCGATAATTAATTAAAGGCCTAATTTTATCGTCACCTTTCAAATCAATCAAACAAGTCAAAAAGAGTTTTGAACTAAAATTGCATATATTTCCTTTTGTTAAAATAAATGGTTAATCAACAAATCACTTTATTTGCGATCGGTCTTTGAGACCAACAAATTAAATGGGAATAATTCCACGACTGGTTAGGATGATGATGAGAAGTGTTCTCAATCAAAGAGCGGAATCTCTAAGTCCTAGTTATACCAGAACCAGATGAACTCGATCCCACCACATCAATGGCTGAAAGTATGCTTATGGAAGCATACTGAGGATGACATTGATGAGGAGTGATTGATGTTGTGTTCTCTGAACTATGAGTTGCAGAGACAACATGAGACATATGATGTCTCCAAGATACTGTCCTAGTATGTCATGACAGAAGGAGATCCAGTAAGGTATTCACACACTCAATGTGATTGGGTATGTGGAAAACCTGACTAAGAAGGATTCCCTCTGAGCCAAGAGTTGGCTATTGGTATGATAGTGCAAGTGTTGCAAAATCATACAGTTCATGATAAACTACAACATGCACGAATTTAACAAGCGTTGACAAAGTTGTTGGACATGTTGAGGATAGTAGAGGCAAAGATGAAGAAAGACAAACCATAGTCTTTGATGTGATCAAAGAAAAGGTAATTCTTAAGGGCAAGGACAAGGGCAAAGCTAAGAAGTGTTCTGATGCTAGCCAGAAATCCAAGCCGTCTTCAGCCTCAAGGCACATGGGGAAAGGGTGTATGAGGGAATTGCCCTCTATATCTGGAAGAACAAAAGAAGAAGAAGGAGGGGATGGAGATCTCCACCTAAGGTATCATGAAATGAACCACTTCTTTATCCGAGGTATATGATACCAAGATATGGATATGTCATATATGATATGCAATATCCACAAAGAAGTGATGGCCTTTGTGAAAGGACCAAGAAAGAAGTACCCATCATTGGAGCAAGTGTTGCTGCCATAGATAGGAGTATCTTTCAGTTTATTTCAGCCTAAAGGGCACGAAATAGAGTTGAGAACTGCTATTTCATATATTGCCAATAGATAGAAACACTTTATTATTGCATATTGTATGACAATGATGGCAATTAATAAAGTTGATGTTTCAATCTTAAAGATATGATCTTTGTGGCAATGCCTTGTTTATCTTGTGATACATGGTATGCATAAGATAAAATGATACCTAAAGTTATTGATAACTCAAACAATCAAATTAGCATCAATCATGAGAAATTCATTTCTAGTTTCCATATGATGGATAAACCTAGACTCTTTTGGTTAGAGAACCATTAAGAGACATGAATATCTTGGACATGATTAATCAATCTTCACTAATGGTAGTGGGAGAATGATTATCCTATTAGGTATAATACATGTGATGCATTTACATACCTATTGGAACAAATGCTAATCCTTCTAATGGTGTTTAGAGAAATACCAATATGAATATCTTGAAGTGTTCAAGATTTTCATAGATGAAGTGCAAATTTGGTAAAGTATTAATTCTTGATGAGATCAAAGAATGAAATACTTGGACCAAATGTTTGAGATCCTTATGAGTGATTATGAAAGTGTATCATAGTGAACTCATGATTAAGGCATGGTGATGTCTAAATCAAGAAGGAATCATACTCTAAGGAGTTAGAGAATGATTATCAAATAACTGAATTCTTCTTAATAAAAGAATACCCCACACTAATAAAGGACATTAAGAATCACAAGGAGTTGTGAATTCTTATATTCTTGACAGATACACCTCAATTATCTATGTGATGAGTTGTTCATATGATGAGTCAACTATCTAGATGAATATGAGGAATCAGATTTTGAGTTATGGTATAAAACAATTACATCCTAAATGACATCCGTGTGAACCATAAGGTATGACCTTGATGGTAGCACTCATTGGATCATATCCATAAGTGCAAATAAGTCTTAAGTGTTAAGACACATGGATAACATTTTGAGAAGGATGATGCTTGTTGATTGCAACTTAATGACTAAGACATTTGGCATATGGATACTAAAACCGCATTCCTTTGAGGAATAAAATCAGGATGTGTACGTGACACAGCCTATAAGGTTTATGAATCCATTAATGCAAATGAAGTCTATAAGTTACAATGGACTAATCAATGTGATTGATTGAGAACAAGCAACTCAAAATTGGATCTTTACTTTGATGATATAGTCAAAGGGTTTGACTTATATGTCAAGGATAAAGACGGGATATGTGATTTAGTGGGAGCGTATTCACATTCCACATATTGATGTGAAATGGAATTGTTCTAGAATGGAAATCCAAAAGTGGAAATTATCTTTAAGGAAGATAGAGATGTTTCCTATGTGATTGGAATAGAGATCTATAGAGATAGTTCTCGACAAATCTCTTGACCTGGAAAAGAGAGAGCATACATTGGCAATCTGTACTGAAGGGTTCAATATGCACAGATTCAGTGGGAGAAAACTTGTCCATGTTATATGGATATTAGTATCCCAAGGCCAAGTGTCCAATTCTTATGAAGAATGGGAACACTAAGAATAGATATTGATCTATCATGTATGTAATCATCCCATTGTCTTGCATGTATGACATGGCAAGAATAAAATGCATTCATCATCTTGTATGTAGGACATGGCAATATGATGTGCTCATCCTGATAACTCGTATGTAGGACATGACGAGTGGATGTTTGTCTACTTCCAGTAAGGGTTACTGGAATACCATAAGAACTTGATAAGTACTTGGGAAGTACTAGTTCTATGGAGATAAGGAAGAGTTCGATGTAAAGAGTTACATTGATGTGAACTTCTGAAAGGACAGAAAATTAATCGCAAAATATACATAGGTTGTATAAAAGTGAAAGTTTGTTGATAATTGGAAGTGTTCCAATAAAATCATTTAAAAGGGAAATGCCGAGTATCCGTGTGTTAGAGAACAACAGTGGATACTATATGGATCTGGAAGTTCATGAGATGAACTTATAAATATTCCACTCATTGATGACAAGTCTGGAATCCTTGATCATGCAATGTGGCTAAAGGTTAGCAATGGAGTACTACATCGCATATTACGGCAACTCCATCTCATACATGTGACGTACAGCGAAGAGATGAGAGATATGCAATTTATACTAACTTTGGCAAGGTGTTGCCATTACTCACTATATTGGCACAAGAGCACGGTAACATGTGGGACATGTTTGAAGATCACTATGAATATGATTCATGGGTGATTGGCTCGCAGTGCAAGTGGGAGTCTGTTGGTATGTATGCCCTGAGAGCCAATCATGGGATGATTGATGGGATACATTAAGATTGGTTTGATAAACATCAAAGGCAAGCTTCCAATTCTTTCTGGTTCAGTCATATGAGATAGTGATAGAACAGATTGAATGTCTAGAGAATGACAGTACTCAATGACGTATGCTTTCAGGTTAAGGACCTGAACGATGAGATCATACAGATGCTAAGAGTTTGTACATTCTTGTTATGTCCCTAGTCGGATGTCATTGTGGAAGGTAGATAGACAGCAATGACACACAAGACTAGATTGTGGTGTTGGTTGATGACAGAATCTCATTAGTCATGATATAGAGATATCAAACCAAACACATAGGTACTTGTTAGAGAACAAGGTACCGGACAGACCCACCGTGAGTTTGACACATGGAACCATGATATGGTATTCACAGTCAGTACTCACAGTGATGGTGGTGAGTGTGATTCTTAGACCTGAAATCACTACACTCAACACATGTTGTTGGGCACACTTTGACATCATCAAACGCAGTCCTGAAACATGGGTTGTTATAAAGGTGATGATTGGGTGGCTTTGACACATGGGGCTTTTGAGGGGTGAGTGATAGATATGGGATTTGTCCCTCCTGAGGGAGTTTGATATCCAAGGCCACTTGATGAGTAGGATTGAGATAGGCGTGCGCACGCATGTGTGAATCAGTATGTGATATTGATGTCATACATATCTCCTTCAATCTGCTCTGAGATCAAGAAAGTGAATGAACGTTGACAGGATGACTGTTCCATGCCTCGAGTTCATTCGGGATATCAGTGACAAAGGAATTATACATTCACTGTAACACCATTCACGGATTGTAGGATGAAAGTTGTTCTCCAACTTTCTACTTTCACTTGGGTAGCATTGATCTGTGACTAGGCACCGCTCTTTGCTTGTGAAGTCATAAGTGTTATGGACTTTCACTGCCAACGTGAAATGGACCTACAGTGTCACACACATAGGATTTAACCTGGAAACCACAAGCAACGTTTAGATTGATTACTAAAGGAGTTTAGTAGTTCAATTAAACACTCAATCAGTCGATAGCTCAATATCATATGGTTCAAGGTGTTGGACGCATTGATTGGAGTATCGGATTGATTGAAATCGCAATTGACTGATTTTGCCCAACCTGTGCTCCCAACCGATCGGCTCATGTGATGAACCGGTCAGCTGAGGTGCTGAACCGGTCGGCTGGAGTGTCCAGGCCGATCGGATCATGCCCAGGTTGAAATGATCGGTTCAAGAGTTGAACCGATCGGCTCAACTGGTGCAACCGACCAGTTGGGAAAGTCATGTCGGTAAAAATTTTCCTTTGGTTTCAAATTGCCCAATTCGATTGGGAATAACATTGGTATACGATACCAATTGAGAACGAAACAGGGAAAGTCTTTTTGAGCCGGATTAGGACCATGAACCGATCGGTTCAGGGCACCAACCGATCGGTTGGAGTACCCCAAACGATCGGCTTAGGTCCAACCAATCGGCTCAATGGCCGAACCGATCGGTTCAGTTGTGAACCGATCATTTCAAGATGCGAACCGGTTGCTTTTTTTGGAAAATTCTCAAACCCTTCTACTCCTGCTTTAGTCCCATATTGCCGGGCACAGATAACCCTGTCCTATGACCCGCCTATATATATAGGGGTATTGGGGGCTTCTCAAAGTACAACTCAATGCAAGCCGGTTGCTTTGCGAAGTTGTCGTTCTCTCTGGTTTTGGTAACCGTGAGAGATCCCGAGCAAGTGCTTCCCGCAAAAGGGAGGTGCAGCAAGGGAAGGACAACTGTAGTTGCAACTGGTAGCAGGAGAGTGTGTTGGCGACTAGTACGTCAATAGGAGGGTGCGACTCCTTCCACTTCCTTGTGGGACAAGGAGTGTGGAGTTCCAGGTGGTCTGTGTGGACTACTACAGAGGCGGGAGGACACTGCCGCTCAGGAAGACAACTGTCATCCGACAGTCCGGTAGGAGGAGGAGGAGTCAGTCCCGGTGCGACCAGGAGCTGCACAGACACCGTCCAAGACCGGAGTTGAAGACCACGCAAGGCGCGAGGTATTGTCGCCGAGCAAGCGTCGGGACAAGGTATGATTCCACAAACCATCCTTTCCTATTATATAGACGTTGACGCGTTTCCTCGATATGGGTTGGGGGAGAAAATTTTTGTTTCTGCTGCCTTCTTTGTCTTCCCTAAAACCCAACATATATGATTCAGGCAACGATGGTAGAATCACATCAATGGCCAACTCTTGACTTAGTGGAAATCCCAGCTTGGATAGGCTTTCCACGTACCCAATTAAAGTGAGTATATGGGTGCCAACTGAGTCTCCCACTTTCATCTTGATTTTAAACAAAGCCTTTGAGACATCATATATCTCCTGTCTTACTTGATGTTGATACATGTTCTTGAGATGTGTTACCATCTCCATGACATTCATGTTCTCATGCTGCTCTTACAACTCATAGTTCATTGAGCACAACATCAGGCACTTGACATCCATGACATCATCAAGGTGCTTCTTGTAAGCATCCTTTCAGCCTTGAGCACATTTACGGCGGGTTTCATTGGCTCTGGTGTTTCAAGGACATAGAGCTTACGCTCATGTGTGAGAACAATTCTCAGCGTCCTAAACCAGTTTTGAAACTTGGTTCTGGTAAGTTTGTCTGTGGCATACAACTCATAAAAACATAATTAACTAATGCGGAAGCGTTCATCAAGCAACGGAATAGCGAAAATCACTAAAAATTTAAAACTTTTTGCAAAGAGATCCACACATTGGAAATCTTTTTCTTCAAGAGCCAAAGTATAACACATTTACATTCTAGATCAAAGATACATATCATGCATCATCTCTTTCTGAGAATTACAAGCATCAACTATCTTGTCAAGTTAAACATAGGCAGTATAAAAATCTCGAGACACTGAGCCAAAATCTCGAAATCACTAACTACTACTCCGAGGACCTGAGAGTACAGAGACGACACATAGGACTCTATCCACATCTATACAAGACATAACAGCCAGTGTCTCCACCTGAGACTTCACTGCTATCCCTGCAGCTGTTGTTGTTGTCCTTCCCTTACTGAAGGGTTTATGTCTCCTTGTCCGCGACCACCTAAAAATGTAGTTCCCACGGGGGTGAGACAATTATAAAAATTGCCCCAGCGAGAGATATAACTCTCCGCCAGTAACATTATTATTGCAACTTAAGAAGATAAATATGAATGGAAGAATCATATTTATATAGAAGCAGATATTTTAATGTCTAACATATTAGAACATTATTCTATATCAGAAGCATTGCAGTTATAACTTGATAAAATCAACATGTCACTTATCCTTTAATGAATATGAAGAACATGTACAACATCTACACACTATAGAATCATTATCACTGCATTAACTCTCTTTATGCTTAGATCATATATCTAAAGCCTGGCATTGTCATAGAGGAGTCATGGCCTGTAGCCACACTCTTTTCTCAAAGTATTGGGATCTCAATCCCTCAACTCATCAAGTACAATTCCACTTCTTAACACATTCATCATTATGATTATAGAATCTGGGTATTTAAACCCTTATCTCATCATAGAACACTTGTTACCACTTATTAAGTAACTTCATACCTTCAGGTCATCTGACCAAGGACATTATAATTCTTGCTACACAAAGTATTGCACATAGTTCACAAAGCTCATATCACCTCTTATTACCCCTTAATAGGCAACATGACATATGAAAGCTTATAAGGTCTATAGAACATTTTCAATGTACAGAACATCATAGCCCATACCTGGCTATGCTCATCTTCTCATCATATCTGCATGATTAGTAATCATGATGCAATTACATATCAGTACCATGTAATACAAGGGTTATCTTATTATATTCATAACCGATTAGTCTGTATTTGAGCTTCACATAGAATTACTCAGTGTTAGAGCTTCACATAACACCACCTTGCATTAGGGACTCACATAGCAATCACCCTACATTAGAGATTCACATAGCATTTACCCTACATTAGAGATTCACATAGCATTTACCCTACATTAGGGTTTCATATCACATTTCTCATAATTAGGGTTTACTAATCATTCCCAATTAGGGTTTCTCATAAAATCACCCTCAATTAGGGTTTCACATGGATACACCCTCAGTTAGGGTTTCATATTGATACTCCCTCAACTATGGTTTTACATGGATACACCCTCAACTAGGGTTTACTATTCATCCTAATTAGTGATTTCACATGTAGACAACCTCTTATTAGGGTTATACATGGAATCAACCTCAATTAGGGTTTACATCATGTATTGGATCCATGCATTTGTTATGCATTATTGATTTGTACCATTAAGGGTATCTCTCACCTAATTACATTAGGTTTCCAAAAAGGTTTGATCAATTGGACCTTCAATAACATGAGGTATCCAATTGAATTAGGGTTTCCAATGTTGATTCCTTCAATCATTGAATTCATGGAACCAATCATCAATTGGACCTATACTCATACTTCAATTGAGTTTAATAGGTCAACCTTAAACTGATTTGACCATCAATTGACCCTCAATTGATCATCAAATAGGGTTTGAATCAATTGAATTAGGGTTTGGAATCGATGATCCTTCAATACTAATCAATGTAAGACTAGTTACTTTGAAACCATTGAACCATCATCCAAATTGGGTATGACCTGACCCCCAAACGGTCTTGAGGTCGTTTGTATGACCTCCAAATGGTCTTGAGACCGTTTGCCCATGTCCACATCATAATCCAAGTCAACCAATTAAAGTTTGGATCATTGGATTGATCACCAAATCAGCATTTGATTGCAAACCAACTTGGTGACATTGGATCTTCAATTGCTTAACCATACTCAACCCTAGACCTCAAAACGGTCTTGGGTGACCCCCAAACGGTCTTGATACCATTTTGATGAGTCTCAAACGGTCTTGAGACCGTTTGGCTCATCCAAACCTTGGATTCTAGTGAAAAATCATCAAGGTTTGGTCTATTGAGTTGATCAACACATCAGCACATAATTGCAATATGATTTGGTACCTTTGGACCTTCAATTGGTCAACTATACATAACCCCAGACCTCCAAACGGTCTTGGGTGATCCCCAAACGGTCTTGAGACCGTTTGGGCTATCCAACCCAAAATCTCAAATTAACTCATTGGAAATTCAGCACTAATCTCAATTAGGGTTTACCCAATTGATTAGCCTTCAACTCATGACTCGTTTGGAACTAATCCATCAAATTTGGTGAGTCATTAACCAACACCATTAGGAACAGTAATACTAAACGGTCAACGCTTGGTCAACCATCTCAAACAGTTTTGAAACCGTTTTCCCGAAAAGTCGAATTACTCAAATTGAAAATCAGCACTTAATCCAATTAGGTTTCCCTAATTGATTAGCCTTAAACTCACGATTCCTCTGGATTTAATCCCTAATATTTGGTGAGTCATTAACCAACATCATTAGGAATAGTAATCCCAAACTTTCAATGCTTGGTCAACCATCTCAAACGGTTTTGAAACCGTTTTCCCAAAAAGGTCAAGTTAAACAGATTGAAAATCAGCACTTAATTCAATTCGATTGCCTAATTGTTTAGCCTTCAACTCTCGATTCCTTGGGAGTTAATCCCTCAAATTTGGTGGGTTATCATCCTACATAGTTAGGAACAAAATTCCCAAACGGTCAATGCTTGTTCAACCATCTCAAACGGTTTTGAAACCGTTTTCTCCCAAATGGTTTCAAGCCGTTTGCCCTTAAACGGTTTGCTGAAACCGCATAACCAATAAAATTAAAACGATTTGGAGTAGCTATCAAAACCGTTTGGCTTGGTAATTTTCTTTGTATAAGCATCTAGGATGATGTCATCATCCCCTTCCTTCGAACAACCAAGAACAGCAACCGTTCTTGATGGAAATTGCAGCAAAGAAACAAGAGTGTATCAAATTAAAGAAAACAATCAACAAAGTATACAGAATTGATGCAATATCAATGATTAAGGGTTTGAGTTATAAAACCTGCCTCAAATCTGATCTCCAAGCTCCAAGATACACTTCTATAATGGTGGATGGAGCTTCTCCAACTATTCCAAGGCTCAACTTCAAGATTTGGAGTGAAATGATCGGCTAGAATTGAAGGTTGAGTGAAGAAATGAAGGAATTACACATTGTTTTATGATTTTCACCATGAAATCATGAAGAACGAAGATCAAAGGCTTACCAACAGGTTGGGGACGTGCTCCCTTCTGTCCTTAGCCTTCTTAGTCGGTTTTTCAAGCAAGGAGAAGAAGTGGGGTCGTAAAAGCCTTTCATTTGGCTTGGAAAAGGTACTTTTATAAGAAAATTGAGGAGAGAGAAGATACTTTATAAAAGTCTTTTAAATTCCAAACTTGTTGCCACCACTTCCCCCTTGGTTTCTTGCATTCAAGTGCATCTCTATACCCACCGAACTCCCTTCCATTATCCATGAATTAAGGGAAAAGAAATTAAGCACCTTAACCCTTATAATAAGAATATCCTTTTTTTGAGTGAAAATTCTTTTTCTTATAATAATGGTGGTGAGTGGAATTTTCACCTCCTTAGGATATGCTCGTGCCTTTGCAAGTCTTTAGGCTTATCCACACACATCTGAATCCAACCATTTTAATTTTGGTTGAAGGCCCTTTAATTAATACATTCATTTTTGCCCTAAATTGGATTAGGGTTTCACTTAGGATTAAATCTTGATTATTTTAATATCAAGATTCTCTCTCCTCCATCTTAATTCAAATGAGAGGTCCCTCTCATTTTCTTTTCTCTACATGATGCCAAGAAACATTAGGGACTTTATTGAAGTGGTAAATTTCATATTGAACCCTTGGTTTTGGGTAAATTGCACATTACTCCAAAACTAGGTTTTTATGCACAAACATTGCTTTATCATCTCTTTCTTAGTGTTCAGGCTTCCATAAGCCATACCTCAGCATAATTTTCACTCTCTTGATGCTTCAACACATGAGTAACATATTATCATGCACAATTTCACTTAAACCCCTCAACTTGGGTAATTTGCACTTTAGTCCAATACAAACAAAACATTGATTTCAACAATGTTCAAAAAGGACTAGAATTGCAACATAAGTTCCTCTTGAGGCCTAATTACTTTTCACAAGATGAGATTAAGAATTTAATCATCTTTCTTAATCAAAACACCTAGGGTAAAGTATAACCCAGGTCAGGGGTGTTACAAATTATAAACCCCTAACAAGGGTTTCGTCCTCGAAATCCCAAATAAGAAGAGGAACAGATTATTCATTAATCCTGCCCTCAAGTCTCCACATCTCATCTTAATGTTGTGGAGATATCATGAATCGATGCATTATTGTTGCCCTAATCTACCCAATAAGAGCATGATCATAGGATTCTCTATCCTGATCAGGTCTTAATGGGGATTCTCAGGCACTTGTTCTCCTCTTGCCTGGTCCCATGCACCCTCTCCTGGTGCAACAACATTGCCCTTAGCAATGTGTTCCTCGTGTTCTCTAGTCATTTTCAAGTTCTTCTTCTCCTATGTGAGCAGAAGATACTATCACATAAACTGGAAGACACTTAGAACAGACTCTACAACCTTAGTCCTATGTCTCTGTAGACTCAGCGAACCTAGAGCTCTGATACCACTAAATTGTGGCATACAACTCATAAAAACATAATTAACTAATGCGGAAGTGTTCATCAAGCAACGGATTAGCAAAAATCACTAAAAATTTAAATTTTTTTGCAAAGAGATCCACACATTGGAAATATTTTACTTCAAGAGCCAAAGTATAACACATTTACATTCTGGATCAAAGATACATATCATGCATCATCTCTTTCTGAGAATTACAAGCATCAACTGTCTTGTCAAGTTAAACATAGGCAGTATAAAAATCTCGAGACACTGAGCCAAAATCTCGAAATCACTAACTACTACTCCGAGGACCTGAGAGTACAGAGACGATACATAGGACTCTATCCACATCTATACAAGACATAACAGCCAGTGTCTCCACCTGAGACTTCACTGCTGTCCCTGCAGCTGTTGTTGTTGTCCTTCCCTTACTAAAGGGTTTATGTCTCTTTGTTCGTGACCACCTAAAAATGTAGTTCCCACGGGGGTGAGATAATTATAAAAATTGCCCCAGCGAGAGATATAACTCTCCGCCAGTAACATTATTTGTAACACCCCTGACCTAGGTTATGAGCTAACCCTAGGTGTTTTGCCTAATTATGAAATTAGATGGTCGTAATTATCCTTTAGTATATAATTAAAGCTTTTATGGAACATATGTTTCCATTTTTGTCCCTTATAAATCAATGTTGAAGTATTGTTTGCAAAACAGGGACCTATGTGCAATTTGCCCAATCAGAGGGGTTAACTTGAAAAATTCACATGTTTATATGTTCCTTCAATGTTGAGACAACATAAGAATGAATATGATGAGGTTTGAGGGATTTCCCCAGCTTGAGCACCAAGGTGCAGCTGTGGAAGCAACCCCTGTACTTAAAAACCATAAATTGGTGTAAAATGCAATTTACCCAATTTGAGGGGTGCAACTTGTAAAATACATCATCTAAAATATCTTTTATGACTCTTGGCATCATTTAGAAGAGAAATGATGAAAAGGTCACTTCATGTGAATAATCATATAATAAAGAACACCTTTGTGATTGAATAATCAAGGTGTATGTATAATAGCCCTTTTATGTGTATGCTTTAGTGATGGGTTGATCCTCTTTGACTTCAATTCTTGACCTTAGAATGAGTTTGTCCTTATTAATAATATGTGGGGAAGTGCAAGGAAGAAAGGAAGGACTTAGATGAGAAATGAGGAAAACATATGTCCTTATGTTGAAAATTTCACTTAAGTATATATACTACTTTTCTCACTTAGCAAGGGAACGACCCTCTCCCTTTCATTTCTTTTCCCCTTGCTCAAAACCGACCAAGGCTAAGCTCTGGAGCAGAGAAGGATGACCAAGGGTCCTAGGTAAGTTTGGATCATCCCTTTTGCTTGAATTCATGGAGGAAACTCGTATTCAAGGTCAAATTCATGGCTAGCTCACTTAGCTCTATCTTTCTAGCCATCTCTTCTCAACTTTCCTTGGAGGATTCCCCTTGGCCGACCTGTGGAGCTTCTAGGACGCCATTAAAGGCTTGGAGCTCGAAAGCTTGGAGCTCAAGGAGCAAGCTTTAGGTGGGTTTTATAACTCTAAACTTTATTCTTGGATTATACATCGTTTTCTATGCATATAGTTGCTAGTTCTTCTTCTTCTCTATCTTCCCTTGCATCCTTGCAAGCAAATCCGTGAGGAACTGTTGCTGTTCTTGAGCTAGAAAATGAGGGCGTTATTTCCTATGCTTATCCACAGTTTTCCACTTTACCATACGACCTCAACCAATTGCCTATACGGTTTACAAAACCGTTTGGTGGGCAAACGGTTTCAAGGTCGTATGAAGGCATACGGTCTCAAGACCGTATGTCTGCGTTGACCAAGCGTGTACCGTATGAGAATCCTGTTCATAATTATGTAGGTTAATCACCTACAAAATTTGAGAGGTTAACTCCAAAGGAATCGTGAGATATAGGCAAAACAATTAGCAAATTCAATTGAATTTAGTTCTGATTTTCAATCTGCTTAATTTGCCCTTTTTGGGCAAACGGTCTCAAGACCGTATAAGATGATTGACTAAGCGTTGACCGTATGAGATTCCTGTTCATAATGATGTTAATTAATGATCCACCAAATTGGATGGACTAATTCTAAACGAGTTAAGAGTTGAAGGTTGATTACTAGGGCAAACCCTAATTGAATTCAGTGCTGAAATCACAATGAGCTAATTTGAGATTTTGGGTTGATTAGCCTAAACGGTCTCAAGACCGTTAAGGGAATCATCCAAACGGCCTCAAGACCGTTTGGGGATCACCCAAGACCGTATGGAGGTCTGGGTTCAATTATAGTTGACCAATTGAAGGTAGAAACATACCAAATTACATTGCAATTAAGTATTGATGTAATGATCAACTCAATAAATCAAACCTTGATGAATTTTCACTAGAGTCCAAAGGATGGATGGGCAAACGGTCTCAAGACCATTTGGAACTCATCCAAACGGTCTCAAGACCGTTTGGTGACAACCCAAGACCGTTTGGAGGTCTAGGGTTAAAGTAATTTGATCAATTGAGGGCCCAATTACAATGGATTATTGAAATAATCAAATTGCTGATTTGTGACTTAATTAAGGTTCAACCCCTATCGAATCAATCTAGATTTTGATGAATTCGAGGGCAAACGGTCTCAAGACCGTTTGGAGGATATCCAAACGATCCCAAGACCGTTTGGGCCAAGTTTGAGCCCAATTGGAGGTCAATTGATGGGTTCAACTTTGATTTGATTCACATTGTTGAGTGTTGATGGTTGAACGTTTATAGACCTTAATTGAACCAACTCTAACCCTAATTGAATATCAATTGAGGGTCAATTGAGTGACCAATTGGTTAAGGCTAACCCAAATTGTCTCAATTGGTAAGTGGTTAGCGAGCTTGAGACCAATTGATGGCTTCAACATAGGAAACCCTAATCGAGTTTACCCTTTGAACCACCTTGGAGGTCCATACGATCTTGAGCTTTTGAGGGCATTCGACCTCAAGACCATATAAGGTCATTCGACCTCAAGACCGTATAAGGTCATTCGACCTCAAGACCGTATAAGGTCATTCGACCTCAAGACCGTATAAGGTCATTCGACCTCAAGACCGTATAAGGTCATTCAACCTCAAGACCGAATGAGTCCATTCGACCTCAAGACCGAATGAGACCATTTGACCTCAAGACCGAATGAGGATAAACGGTCTTGAGTGTTATATGGTCTTGAAGTCAACCAAACCCTAAATGGTCTACAAAGCTTAAACGGTCTACAACCTTATACGATCTCAAGATCGTTTGAAGGTTGAAGGTGTGAAACCTATTGGAGACTTTTGAAGTTAAGTCTGCCTAATGCCTTGAAGGCTTAAATGGTTTAATAGTTGTTCAACCTAAACCCTAATGATACCAAAAGACATTAAGGGTCAAGTGGTTAGTAAATTAAACCATGATGATGATCAATGTGTAATTTACCATAATACCCTTGAAAGGTTCAATTGAGTGAAACCTTGTTCTAATCAAACCCTAATCACTCAATAGTGGTGATTTGGTCTATGTCAATCAAAGTGGACTTAACCCAACCTGATCTAGATTGGTGTTATCACCATCTACAAGTATGAGGAGAGAGAAAGTATCTTAAGAAAGAGAAAGTACCCTTTTATGATGAAAAAATCAAGTAAAGTACCTTCAATATACATGAATGTGCATGATTAGGGTATGATCCACCTATGTGAGATCATGGAACCCTAATTATGATAAATGATGAATCTTAAACTAATCTGAGAGCATCAATGATGATGTTCCTCATACATGACAATGTTATGAGTTCAACTCACCATAATGTGAATAGTAAACCCTAATTCTAGGGTGATAACATGTAATGAGAATAGTAAACCCTAATTTATGGTGATCTGATAAATGTAGTAATTCAGGGTTATGCCTTTGAGTATGAAACCCTAAAATACAAGTTGTTATATGAGGAATCTTTATTCCATGTGAGATAAGAAGTTTAATAAATCTAATCCAGAGGAGATGTAATATGGATGAGAATCCCTAAATTAGAAATGAAAATATGGAAATCCTAGTGGGATGAATAGTGAGCCTAGTATATGACCTAGCAATTATGAATTCCTGGAGATGTTTATAAGGTAATGCCTTTAAATAAAGTATAGTCAAATCAATGAGTATGATGTGTTTACACCATGATAAGATTGATAAGCGAATTCATACCTTGAATTGATAATCATTATGATGTTCAATAAATGTTGTATTTAAGGCAAATACTCACCATACCTTGGTATGCTTCTAAGGATGGCAGAGTTGCATACTAGAATTTGACTAATAATCTCAAAAGGAAATATTAACAATGAAGGATGGGGTATGTTAACCTTAGTCCTGTGTCATTCCTTTAGGTATGAAACTTTGAGAACAAGTTACCAAATATGATGTCTTATAGGATAAAGAGATTTCAATAACCTTAATTTGAATAGGGTAAAACCCTATTTCCAGTTATGCTTTTAAGCATGAATCCTCATGATTGAAGTATGAGATGAGGAATCAATATTCCTAATCATAAGTAAAGGAAATGAATAACCCTAATTGATCAATATTGGGGATCTTAACTCTTCTAAGAGTTTGAAAGTGTAACTTCTAGAATGAATTATTTACTGTTATCAGTTGAATTAACCATGCAGGTTGTCATGACATGATGATCATATCCAGGTATGGATTATGAAACTATATTCATTGAAAGCATGCTTTAGCTTTATGAATAGTGATATATCATGATGCCTTGTCAATGGTAACGTATGAATTAAATGGGCTGTGAGAGCCATAAATACCATCAAGGTCATGCTTTAGAGATGACTTGTGATGAATGTATTGAGAAATGATGATTGATAAGAGTTAGGCTTGTTACATTTAGTATTCTCATTTTATAGCTGTTATGCTAATGTTATTGTTTGAAGAACAATGTATGATGTTAAAAGAATACTGAATGTACCTAACTAATCAAGTGTAATGTAGAGCCCTGATCATAGATCCATCATTGTCAGAGACCAAATGATGGTGAAACAGGTTTTCCCAAGGGAACTCCTGGATCACATACTCTTGAGTATGTGGGGGAGATGGATGCGTAAATCCTTACATCCTAGTGTAGGAATTGATGTAGATTTATCATAGTCCGTCAATCCTTCACTACAAAACCCAAATGGTGAGATGTACCACAAATCTCCCAAAGAAGACACAAATACCGCATCGGTGAGAGATAAACAAGAAATCTTCTGATGACGAAGAGAGTACAGAACGCCACTGTAACTCTAAAATAGCGAAGGACCAGATTACCCTGGTAAGCTATAACAGCGGAGACACAAAGTGTCCTGCAAGCAATCCTCTAACTGACTGAGGAAGATGAGGTCTTAAGAATCCGGCTCTTTTAATGACCTATGTATGATACTGATGTGACTCATTAGCGATCAGTTGGAGTATGAGTGGTATGCCTCATCTCCACAGGGCATAATAATGTTTGTAAAAAATAATCAACCGCGTAGTATATCTGCTTAGGTTAAACTACGAGGAACAATGTTTGGTGTTACATTGTTTACACTAATGATTTGTTCAGATATTTTGTATGCATGTCCTTTATATGCTTTAAAGACATGACTGCTTAAGTAGAAGTTGCTTCACTTGTTATTAAACCTGTTGTTGTATGATTTATGTTATCTTGTCTATGATATTCCTTAATGTTATAATAAAGCTTCTAGTTGAGAGTTATAACTCTCGCTGGGACAATTTGTACATTGTCTCACCCCGTAGAATTCAAATTTTTAGGTGGACGTCGAAGACGAAGGGTCCCGTTTAAGGATGAGCAAAAACAGCAACAACAGTACCAAAGGCAGCAGTGAATCTCAGGTGGAAATACTGTCTGATTTATGTAGTTAAATGGTCCTATGTCGTCTCTGTACTCTCAGGTCCTAGGAATCAATGTTTTGAGTTTTTGGTGTTAGCTCCTGAGAATTTTGAATCATGTTGTACATAACTACTCAAGAAGTGGTTTAACAGAGATGTAAACTATTGACTTGGTTTCTTATAAAAGGAATTTTATAATTTCCAGATCTCGTCTCAAAAATTTTAATTTCCAGTAATTTTTCATATTCCGCAACTAATCGAATGCTTCCGCTAAGTTTAAATCATGTTTATATCGTGGTTTTGGAGATCGGAGCCCACAATTAAATGGTATCAGAGCTCTAGGTTCGCCGAGTCTACAGAGACATAGGACTTAGGATGTCGAGTCTGTCTTTAGTGTTTCTTCCTCATCTAATAGAATCTTCTGCTCCTCAGGAGAAGAAGATATATAAGGACGAGGAGTTTGTTGCAGAAAGCAACAATGCTACACCTAGAAGAAGTGCAGAGGAGAAAGCAGTAGAGGGACACTTACCTGAGGTTCCCCTAGTTAATCCAACCATGATAAGGAATCCTTCCTTAGGAATCACTATTGGAGAATTTAGGGCAACCATGATGTACCTAGTGGATCAAACACTAGCAGTACAACCTAGATTACCAGCTCCTAATGATGATGTTCTAGATATCCATAGGATATGTAACCCTCAGCAGCAGGTTGAAGCAGAAGTAAATGATGAAGCTTTGAACTCAAAGCAAGCCTATTCTCAGCCTCAAACTGATGAATCAGTCCACAGTAATGTAGGAATTAGAATACAGCCAGAGACCAGGACCTGTTATAATTGTAGGAGGCATGGACATATCAGATCTAACTGTCCAGAAAGGATATATAGAGGAAGAATTGAGAAAAGGCCTATCCAAATCCAGAAGCAAAGGCCTGGAATTTCCAGAAGGAAGAAGTTTATGATGTCACCAACACAACCAGGACCTAGTACATCAAGGCAATGGTTATCCAGAAAGGGTAAGGAACCCTTTAAACCACTACAACTGGAGAGACACTGCTACAACTGTGGTAAGGTGGGGCATTTGATGAAGTACTATCTAATTAATCCTGTCAATGTGACACAGCCTCCGAGACAAGGGCAACAAGGATCACAGAGAAGGCAATCTCAAGGAGCAGCTCGAGGACGTGGACAAGCGTCCCAAGCTGGATCATCTGCACCAAATCAACCACAGACAATAGTGAGGTTCTTTGCTATGAACCCACCTGATGCAGTGGTCGATCCACGGGTTATGACAGGTCAGATGAACTTTTATATTCTGATATGTCTAATTCCTGTGTAGTATCTGTTCTGATTGACCCGGGTGCTACGCACTCCTTTATCACTCAAAGAGTGATCCGTAACTGCAATATGACATTCAGTCATAGGGCAGATAGTTGTTGTTGGAGACTCCGTTGAGTGAGTCTGTTGTCATGCAGGAGGTATGATCTCCCTGCATCCTTTTCTTTTCTAATCATCGCATTCGAGTGGATCCAATACCTTGACATGCAAGGATTTGATAGAATCCTCGAGCCATGATTGATTAGACAAGATAAATGGTATTTCTTATAAATCCCTTTATGATCTTTTGGACAAGTTGAAATAGTAGTTGATTGAACTATTCTTTGATTGGTCTCATAAAAGTTTTCAATGATGCATCAGATATAATCGTTTTGTATTACATGTTACTTCTATAAGAAGAAAAGGTATTAAAGAATTGATCTGGATGTAGGATTTAGTAAAGTTAATAATTATGTTTGTAAGGATGGAAAAAGAGAAGGAACATAGTAATATACAAGTACATATTTTCTTACCTCAGTAATCATATACCCTGTCCAGGTATACAATTACTGATGATGAAGTAAATATGGAAACTTTGAAGTTGTTATCTTTTGATTACTCTGATCAAGTAGCCAATCTAAAACAACTTAAAGAGCATCATAAGATAAGAAAAATAAGAATAAAGAAGGTCAACCATGATTAGTAATGATTGAAAGAATATATGTAATGAGCAATGTCCCATGATAAAAGGAAGAAAGAGATATAAAGTTTTGATAACACAAGTAAGTAATACCAAAGTAAGAATGTTAAGAACATCCCTTGTTAAGGGTTTATGTTCTTAAATAAAGATAGAATTTTAAGAACATCCCTTGTTAGGGGTTTATGTTCTTAAAATAAACATATCCTTCTCCAGAATGTCTGTTAAGTAAATCCTTGTGTAACAAGAAAACTTTTTCTCTATGATAAGAATGTGTAACTGATGAGATAGTTAATGCATATAATAAAGGGAGTTAGTATGCTAATTATCAGATGTGATGATACACTCAGGGTGAAAAGGCCCTTATGTGATCTTGAATAAATATCAGGGCATGAATTTGATCCTAAAGAATGTTGATCAAAATTCTATAACATCTCCCTGAAAATAGTATGTTACCTAAGGATGTAACAATGTGTATGCTGAAACAATATCTGCTTTCCCCTTTTCTTCCTGAGATTTCGGGGACGAAATCCTTGTTAGGGGTTTATGATTTGTAACACCCCTGACCTGGGTTATGAGCTAACCCTAGGTGTTTTGCCTAATTATGAAATTAGATGGTCGTAATTATCCTTTAGTATATAATTAAAGCTTTTATGGAACATATGTTTCCATTTCTGTCCCTTATAAATCAATGTTGAAGTATTGTTTGCAAAACAGGGACCTATGTGCAATTTGCCCAATCAGAGGGGTTAACTTGCAAAATTCACATGTTTATATGTTCCTTCAATGTTGAGACAACATAAGAATGAATATGATGAGGTTTGAGGGATTTCCCCAGCTTGAGCACCAAGGTGCAGTTGTGGAAGCAACCCCTGTACTTAAAAACCCTAAATTGGTGTAAAATGCAATTTACCCAATTTGAGGGGTGCAACTTGTAAAATACATCATCTAAAACATCTTTTATGACTCTTGGCATCATTTAGAAGAGAAATGATGAAAAGGTCACTTCATTTGAATAATCATATAATAAAGAACACCTTTGTGATTGAATAATCAAGGTGTATGTATAATAGCCCTTTTATGTGTATGCTTTAGTGATGGGTTGATCCTCTTTGCCTTAAATTCTTGACCTTAGAAGGATTTTGTCCTTATAAATAAGATGTGGGGAAGTGCAAGGAAGAAAGGAAGGACTTAGATGAGAAATGAGGAAAACATATGTCCTTATGTTGAAAATTTCACTTAAGTATATATACTACTTTTCTCACTTAGCAAGGGAACGACCCTCTCCCTTTCATTTCTTTTCCCCTTGCTCAAAACCGACCAAGGCTAAGCTCTAGAGCAGAGAAGGACGACCAAGGGTCCTAGGTAAGTTTGGATCATCCCTTTTGCTTGAATTCATGGAGGAAACTCGTATTCAAGGTCAAATTCATGGCTAGCTCACTTAGCTCTATCTTTCTAGCCATCTCTTCTCAACTTTCCTTGGAGGATTCACCTTGGCCGACTGTGGAGCTTCTAGGACGCCATTAAAGGCTTGGAGCTCGAAAGCTTGGAGCTCAAGGAGCAAGCTTTAGGTGGGTTTTATAACTCTAAACTTTATGCTTTGATTATACATCTTTTTCTATGCATATAGTTGCTAGTTCTTCTTCTTCCCTATCTTCCCTTGCATCCTTGCAAGCAAATCTGTGAGGAACTGTTGCTGTTCTTGAGATAGAAGATGAGGGCGTTATTTCCTATGCTTATCCACAGTTTTCCACTTTACCATACGACCTCAACCAATTGCCTATATGGTTTACAAAACCGTTTGGTGGGCAAACGGTTTCAAGGTCATATGAAGGCATACGGTCTCAAGACCGTATGTCTGCGTTGACCAAGCATGGACCGTATGAGAATCCTGTTCATAATTATGTAGGTTAATCACCCACAAAATTTGAGAGGTTAACTCCAAAGAAATCGTGAGATATAGGCAAAACAATTAGCAAATTCAATTGAATTTAGTTCTGATTTTCAATCTGCTTAATTTGCCCTTTTTGGGCAAACGGTCTCAAGACCGTATACGATGGTTGACTAAGCGTTGACCGTATGATATTACTGTTCATAATTATGTTAATTAATGATCCACCAAATTTGATGGACTAATTCTAAACGAGTTAAGAGTTGAAGGTTGATTACTAGGGCAAACCCTAATTGAATTCAGTGCTGAAATCACAATGAGCTAATTTGAGATTTTGGGTTGATTAGCCCAAACGGTCTCAAGACCGTTTGGGGAATCATCCAAACGGTCTCAAGACCGTTTGGGGATCACCCAAGACCGTATGGAGGTCTGGGGTCAAGTATAGTTGACCAATTGAAGGTACAAACATACCAAATTACATTGCAATTAAGTATTGATGTAATGATCAACTCAATAAATCAAACCTTGATGAATTTTCACTAGAGTCCAAAGGATGGATGGGCAAACGGTCTCAAGACCGTTTGTAACTCATCCAAACGGTCTCAAGACCGTTTGGTGACAACCCAAGACCGTTTGGAGGTCTAGGGTTAAAGTAATTTGATCAATTGAGGGCCCAATTACAATGGATTATTGAAATAATCAAATTGCTGATTTGTGACTTAATTAAGGTTCAACCCCTATCAAATCAATCTAGATTTTGATGAATTTTTGGGAAAACGGTCTCAAGACCGTTTGGAGGATATCCAAACGATCCCAAGACCGTTTGGGCCAAGTTTGAGCCCAATTGGAGGTCAATTGATGGGTTCAACTTTGATTTGATTCACATTGTTGAGTGTTGATGGTTGAACGTTTATAGACCTTAATTGAACCAACTGCAACCCTAATTCGATATCAATTGAGGGTCAATTGAGTGACCAATTGGTTAAGGCTAACCCAAATTGTCTCAATTGGTAAGTGGTTAGCAAGCTTGAGATCAATTGATGGCTTCAACATAGGAAACCCTAATCAAGTTTACCCTTTGAACCACCTTGGAGGTCCATACGATCTTGAGCTTTTGAGGGCATTCGACCTCAAGACCGTATAAGGTCATTTGACCTCAAGACTGTATAAGGTCATTCGACCTCAAGACCGTATAAGGTCATTCGACCTCAAGACCGAATGAGTCCATTCGACCTCAAGACCGAATGAGACCATTTGACCTCAAGACCGAATGAGGGTAAACGGTCTTGAGTGTTATACGGTCTTGAAGTCAACCAAACCCTAAACGGTCTACAAAGCTTAAACGGTCTACAACCTTATACGATCTCAGGATCGTTTGAAGGTTGAAGGTGTGAAACCTATTGGAGACTTTTGAAGTTAAGTCTGCCTAATGCCTTGAAGGCTTAAATGGTTTAATAGTTGTTCAACCTAAACCCTAATGATACCAAAAGACATTAAGGGTCAAGTGGTTAGTAAATTAAACCATGATGATGATCAATGTGTAATTTACCATAATACCCTTGAAAGGTTAAATTGAGTGAAACCTTGTTCTAATCAAACCCTAATCACTCAATAGTGGTGATTTGGTCTATGTCAATCAAAGTGGACTTAACCCAGCCTGATCTAGATTGGTGTTATCACCATCTACAAGTATGAGGAGAGAGAAAGTATCTTAAGGAAGAGAAAGTACCCTTTTATGATGAAAAATTCAAGTAAAGTACCTTCAATATACATGAATGTGCATGATTAGGGTATGATCCACCTATGTGAGATCATGGAACCCTAATTATGATAAATGATGAATCTTAAACTAATCTGAGAGCATCAATGATGATGTTCCTCATACATGACAATGTTATGAGTTCAACTCACCATAATGTGAATAGTAAACCCTAATTCTATGGTGATAACATGTAATGAGAATAGTAAACCCTAATTTATGGTGATCTGATAAATGTAGTAATTCAGGGTTATGCCTTTGAGTTTGAAACCCTAAAATACAAGTTGTTATATGAGGAATCTTTATGCCATGTGAGATAAGAAGTTTAATAAATCTAATCCAGATGAGATGTAATATGGATGAGAATCCCTAAATTAGAAATGAAAATATGGAAATCCTAGTGGGATGAATAGTGAGCCTAGTATATGACCTAGCAATTATGAATTCCTGGAGATGTTTATAAGGTAATGCCTTTAAATAAAGTATAGTCAAATCAATGAGTATGATGTGTTCACACCATGATAAGATTGAGAAGTGAATTCATACCTTGAATTGATAATCATTATGATGTTCAATAAATGTTGTATTTAAGGCAAATACTCACCATACCCTGGTATGCTTCTAAGGATGGCAGAGTTGCATACTAGAATTTGACTAATAATCTAAAAAGGAAATATTAACAATGAAGGATGGGGTATGTTAACCTTAGTCATGTGTCATGCCTTTAGGTATGAAACTTTGAGAACAAGTTACCAAATATGATGTCTTATAGGATAAAGAGATTTCAATAACCTTAATTTGAATAGGGTAAAACCCTATTTCCAGTTATGCTTTTAAGCATGAATCCTCATGATTGAAGTATGAGATGAGGAATCAATATTCATAATCATAAGTAAAGGAAATGAATAACCCTAATTGATGAATATTGGGGATCTTAACTCTTCTAAGAGTTTGAAAGTGTAACTTCTAGAATGAATTATTTACTGTTATCAGTTGAATTAACCATGCAGGTTGTCATGACATGATGATCATATCCGGGTATGGATTATGAAACTATATTCATTGAAAGCATGCTTTAGCTTTATGAATAGTGATATATCTTGATGCCTTGTCAATGGCAACCTATGAATTAAATGGGTTGTGAGAGCCATAAATACCATCAAGGTCATGCTTTAGAGATGACTTATGATGAATGTATTGAGAAATGATGATTGATAAGAGTTAGGCTTGTTACATTTAGTATTCTCATTTTATAGTTGTTATGCTAATGTTATTGTTTGAAGAACAATGTATGATGTTAAAAGAATACTGAATGTACCTAACTAATCAAGTGTAATGTAGAGCCTTGATCATAGATCCATCATTGTCAGAGACCAAATGATGGTGAAATAGGTTTTCCCAAGGGAACTCCTGGATCACATACTCTTGAGTATGTGGGGGAGATGGATGCATAAATCCTTACATCCTAGTGTAGGAATTGATGTAGATTTATCATAGTCCGTCAATCCTTCACTACAAAACCCAAATGGTGAGATGTACCACAAATCTCCCAAAGAAGACACAAATACCGCATCGGTGAGAGATAAACAAGAAATCTTCCGATGACGAAGAGAGTACAGAACGCCACTGTAACTCTAAAATAGCGAAGGACCAGATTACCCTGGTAAGCTATAACAGCGGAGACACAAAGTGTCCTGCAAGCAATCCTCTAAGTGACTGAGGAAAATGAGGTCTTAAGAATCCGGCTCTTTTAATGACCTATGTATGATACTGATGTGACTCATTAGCGATCAGTTGGAGTATGAGTGGTATGCCTCATCTCCAAAGGGCATAATAATGTTTGTAAAACATAATCAACCGCGTAGTATATCTGCTTAGGTTAAACTACGAGGAACAATGTTTGGTGTTACATTGTTTACACTAATGATTTGTTCAGATATTTTGTATACATGTCCTTTATATGCTTTAAAGACATGACTGCTTAAGTAGAAGTTGCTTCACTTGTTATTAAACATGTTGTTGTATGATTTATGTTATCTTGTCTATGATATTCCTTAATGTTATAATAAAGCTTCTAGTTGAGAGTTATAACTCTCGCTGGGACAATTTGTACATTGTCTCACCCCGTAGAATTCAACTTTTTAGGTGGACGTCGAAGACGAAGGGTCCTGTTTAAGGATGAGCAACAACAGCAACAACAGTACCAAAGGAAACAGTGAATCTCAGGTGGAAATACTATCTGAGTTATGTAGTTAAATGGTCCTATGCCGTCTCTGTACTCTCAGGTCCTAGGAATCAGTGTTTTGAGTTTTTGGTGTTAGCTCCTGAGAATTTTGAATCATGTTGTACATAAATACTCAAGAAGTGGTTTAACAGAGATGTAAACTATTTACTTGGTTTCTTATAAAAGGAATTTTATAATTTCCAGATCTCGTCTCAAAAATTTTAATTTCCAGTAATTTTTCATATTCCGCAACTAATCGAATGCTTCCGCTAAGTTTAAATCGTGTTTATATCGTGGTTTTGGAGATCGGAGCCCACATTATTATTGCAACTTAAGAAGATAAATATGAATGGAAGAATCATATTTATATAGAAGCAGATATTTTAATGTATAACAGATTAGAACATTATTCTATATCAGAAGCATTGCAGTTATAACTTGATAAAATCAACATGTCACTTATCCTTTAATGAATATGAAGAACATGTACAACATCTACACACTATAGAATCATTATCACTGCATTAACTCTCTTCAGGATTAGATCATATATCTAAAGCCTGGCATTGTCATAGAGGAGTCATGGCCTGTAGCCACACTCTTTTCTCAAAGTATTGGGATCTCAATCCCTCAACTCATCAAGTACAATTCCACTTCTTAACACATTCATCATTATGATTATAGAATCTGGGTATTTAAACCCTTATCTCATCACAGAACACTTGTTACCACTTATTAAGTAACTTCATACCTTCAGGTCATCTGACCAAGGACATTATAATTCTTGCTACACAAAGTATTGCAAATAGTTCACAAAGCTCATATCACCTCTTATTACCCCTTAATAGGCAACATGACATATGAAAGCTTATAAGGTCTATAGAACATTTTCAATGTACAGAACATCATAGCCCATACCTGGATATGCTCATCTTCTCATCATATCTGCATCATTAGTAATCATGATGCAATTACATATCAGTACCATGTAATACAAGGGTTATCTTATTATATTCATAACCCATTAGTCTGTATTTGAGCTTCACATAGAATTACTTTGTGTTAGAGCTTCACATAACACCACCTTGCATTAGGGACTCACATAGAAATCACCCTACATTAGAGATTCACATAGCATTTACCCTACATTAGAGATTCACATAGCATTTACCCTACATTAGGGTTTCATATCACATTTCTCATAATTAGGGTTTACTAATCATTCCCAATTAGGGTTTATCATAAAGTCACCCTCAATTAGGGTTTCACATGGATACACCCTCAGTTAGGGTTTCATATGGATACTCCCTCAACTATGGTTTTACATGGATACACCCTCAACTAGGGTTTACTATTCATCCTAATTAGTGATTTCACATGTAGACAACCTCTTATTAGGGTTATACATGGAATCAACCTCAATTAGGGTTTACATCATGTATTGGATCCATGAATTTGTTATGCATTATTGATTAGTACCATTAAGGGTATCTCTCACCTAATTACATTAGGTTTCCAAAAAGGTTTGATCAATTGGACCTTCAATAACATGAGGTATCCAATTGAATTAGGGTTTCCAATGTTGATTCCTTCAATCATTGAATTCATGGAACCAATCATCAATTGGACCTATACTCATACTTCAATTGAGTTTAATAGGTCAACCTTCAACTGATTTTACCATCAATTGACCCTCAATTGATCATCAAATAGGGTTTGAATCAATTGAATTAGGGTTTGGAATCGATGATCCTTCAATACTAATCAATGTAAGACTAGTTACTTTGAAACCATTGAACCATCATCCAAATTGGGTATGACCTGACCCCAAACGGTCTTGAGGTCATTTGGATGACCTCCAAACGGTCTTGAGACCGTTTTCCCATGTCCACATCATAATCCAAGTCAACCAATTAAAGTTTGGATCATTGGATTGATCACCAAATCAGCATTTGATTGCAAACCAACTTGGTGACATTGGATCTTCAATTGCTTAACCATACTCAACCCTAGACCTCCAAACGGTCTTGTGTGACCCCCAAACGTTCTTGAGACCGTTTGGATGAGTCCCAAAAGGTCTTGAGACCGTTTGGCTCATCCAAATCTTGGATTCTAGTGAAAAAATCATCAAGGTTTGGTCTATTGAGTTGATCAACACATCAGCACATAATTGCAATATGATTTGGTACCTTTAGACCTTCAATTGGTCAACTATACATAACCCCAGACCTCCAAACGGTCTAAGGTGATCCCCAAACGGTCTTGAAATCGTTTGGGTGATCCACAAACGCTCTTGAGACCGTTTGGGCTATCCAACCCAAAATCTCAAATTAACTCATTGGAAATTCAGCACTAATCTCAATTAGGGTTTACCCAATTGATTAGCCTTCAACTCATGACTCGTTTGGAATTAATCCATAAACTTTGGTGAGTAATTAAACAACACCATTAGTAACAGTAATCCCAAACGGTCAACGCTTGATCAACCATCTCAAACGGTTTTGAAACCGTTTTCCCAAAAAGTCGAATTACAAAAATTGAAAATCAGCACTTAATCCAATTAGGTTTCCCTAATTGATTAGCCTTAAACTCACGATTCCTCTGTAGTTAATCCCTAATATTTGGTGAGTCATTAACCAACATCATTATAAACAGTAATCCCAAACTTTCAACGCTTGATCAACCATCTCGAACGGTTTTGAAACCGTTTTCCCAAAAAGGTCAAGTTAAACAGATTGAAAATCAGCACTTAATTCAATTCGATTGCCTAATTGATTAGCCTTCAACTCTCGATTCCTTGGGAGTTAATCCATCAAATTTGGTGGGTTATCAGCCTACATAATTAGGAACAAAATTTGCAAATGTTCAACGCTTGGTCAACCATCTCAAATGGTTTTGAAACCGTTTTCTTCCAAATGGTTTCAAGTCGTTTGCCCTTAAACGGTTTGCTGCAACCGCATAACCAATCAAATTAAAACGATTTGGAGTAGCTATCAAAACCGTTTGGCTTGGTACTTTTCTTTGGATAAGCATCTAGGATGATGTCATCGTCCCCTTCCTTCGAACAACCAAGAACAGCAACCGTTCTTGATGGAAATTGCAGCAAAGCAACAAGAGTGTATCAAATTAAAGAAAACAATCAACAAAGTATAGAGAATTGATGCAATATCAATGATTAAGGGTTTGAGTTATAAAACCTGCCTCAAATCTGATCTCCAAGCTCCAAGATACATGGCTCTAATGGTGGATGGAGCTTCTCCAACTATTCCAAGGCTCAACTTCAAGATTTGGAGTGAAATGATCGGCTAGAATTGAAGGTTGAGTGAAGAAATGAAGGAATTACACATTGTTTTATGATTTTCACCATGAAATCATGAAGAACGAAGATCAAAGGCTTACCAACAGGTTGGGGACGTTCTCCCTGCTGTCCTTAGCCTTCTCGGTCGGTTTTGCAAGCAAGGAGAAGAAGTGGGGTCGTAAAAGCCTTTCATTTGGCTTGGAAAAGGTACTTTTATAAGAAAATTGAGGAGAGAGAAGATACTTTATAAAAGTCTTTTAAATTCCAATATTGTTGCCACCACTTCCCCCTTGGTTTCTTGCATGCAAGGGCATCTCTATCCCCACCGAACTCCCTTCCATTATCCATGAATTAAGGGAAAAGAAATTAAGCACCTTAACCCTTATAATAAGAATATCCTTTTTTTGAGTGAAAATTCTTTTTCTTATAATAATGGTGAGTGGAATTTTCACCTCCTTAGGATATGCTCGTGCCTTTGCAAGGATTTAGGCTTATCCACACACATATTAATCCAACCATTTTAATTTTGGTTGAAGGCCCTTTAATTAATACATTCATTTTTGCCCTAAATTTGATTAGGGTTTCACTTAGGATTAAATCTTGATTATTTTAATATCAAGATTCTCTCTCCTCCATATTAATTCAAATGAGAGGTCCCTCTCATTTTATTTGCTCTACATGATGCCAAGAAACATTAGGTACTTTATTGAAGTGGTAAATTGCATATTGAACCCTTGGTTTTGGGTAAATTGCACATTACTCCAAAACTAGGTTTTTATGCACAAACATTGCTTTATCAGCTCTTTCTTAGTGTTCAGGCTTCCATAAGCCATACCTCAGCATCATTTTCACTCTCATGATTCTTCAACACATGAGGAACATATTATCATGCAAAATTTCACTTAAACCCCTCAACTTGGGTAATTTGCACTTTAGTCCAATACAAACAAAACATTGATTTCAACAATGTTCAAAAAGGACTAGAATTGCAACATAAGTTCCTCTTGTGGCCTAATTACTTTTCACAAGATGAGATTAAGAATTTAATCATCTTTCTTAATCAAAACACCTAGGGTTAAGTATAACCCAGGTCAGGGGTGTTACATTGTCCTTCTCAAGGACCGATCGCAACGAGAACGTGTGAGTGTTGTTTGCCATTTGATTGCTACAAAAGAAAAAATTTGTATTTAGTCCAAAACATTTTGACTTGTAAAGATTTGATAAACGAGATTAATTATGCCTTTAATTAATTATGATCCCACTATTTTATTCAAATTGATAGCCCTCACTATCAACTCGGAAGATTGCAATGCACAACCTTCTAGTGAGCCAAGACCCAAAATAATTGGATCAATGCCCAGCCAACGTCAGCGTCAAAGACCAAATACTAAGGTAGGCAACTTTTTCCAATTGCATCATATGCAACTATTGGATAGATGATCATGCACAACTCCTTGCCATGATGCATATGTGTGCCTCTAGGTACTTGATCCTATCAAGGTTCCCTAGTTAAGTCCAACTCATAAGCCAACACGATGAGTGTGCACCCTACGGAGGCAGACCCACACACCCACCATCACACTTCCATGAGATAGACAATGTACCATGCGGAGGCGTGCCCACACATAGTCGATCAAGCTTTTCATGTGTGTTGCTTTATGGAAGGCAACTAAAACTTAATATTATTAATTGAGGGGTTTTATTAATACATATACATATTCAAACACCACATACTTATAGTACGTATCATATACTACTATATCTACAACCACAAACGATAGACATGCAATCATAAACACAAATACATCAGTTATGGCCATATTATTGTAATCCTTTGGAGCAACAAAGGATTACGGTCCACCTATGGTCTTATGCATCTCATGCAACACCTATGAATCAACCTGTAAGCATGTAATGATCAACATTACAATGAACAACTTCATGGATGCTTCGTGAGGTTGGAACTTCAAGTTGCTTCGTGGAATTGGATCTTCTTGTTGCTTCTCCATGGACGCTCCTTGGAGTTGGATCTTCATGTTGCTTCTTGGAATTAGATCTTCATGGTGCTTCTCCATGAACACTCCTTGGAGTTGGATCTTCAAGTGGCCTCCTTACATCAAGTTTACAAAAACTAAAACTAATCGTATCTCTATTACATCATATGAATACAAATATAAAGGGAAAGAATTAATTACACTTTGAAATAAGAGATGAGGCTCGACATGAAAATTGAATACTTTATACAAAGGATCCATATGAAACCATTATACATCCATAGCATTCACAAACAAACATATCCACAAGATTGACATCCACATTCATTCACAACATTCACAAAAGGGGATACTAGGCCATAACCGTGCATGCACTCACCACATAAAATAGATTTTAAAGGCGACGTGTATGCTATCATAGGTATATCTACATATACATATATACATATTAAAATTGTAGTATTTTTAATGTGGTACATTCCCCATTAAATAAATTTTTTGACTCCCACGTAGACTATGTGGGGTACACAGGGGCAGTGCCCCTGAAAGGTCTACGGAATTTTACTTCCGTGCAGTTAGGAAAATCAATATTTTCTATAGTCGACCCCGTCCAAAACATCAAAAACAGAAGCATGCGGCGTATGTGGAATTAGGTTTAGATTTGCACATTAGCAGTTATAATTCGCATCGTATGCAACATAAAAATTGTATACAACGATTCAATCATATCAAAATGAATCCAAATACGTCATAGATCGACATTGCTCTGATACCACTGTTGGGTTTTGTGGAGAAAACATGCGCGGTAGAAGCAACAAAATCCACAACCCAAAATAGGATCTCATCAACAACAACGTATTTGGAAGGACTGTTTGCGGGATATACCTTATCGCGGAGCAAGTCCGGCGATGTCCCGATGCACAAAGGTGTGCAACAACGCTTGCCTACACGGACGGAACTTCTCTCCCATTCACTATCGTAGGAAGATCCGACGACGCTCCTTTCGTGCGATGATGTACGCCGCTCGTAACACGCACAGATGGTCGTCGATGTCCTCCGAACGCAAGCGTCTCAGCATCTGTGTCTCTACTTCGTCCACGCGGATGGACTGGAACTCCACGTCACGCTTCCTAAGCCGGTGGGAAGGAGTCATCTTTGTGTAGCGGCGTGCTAGCGTCGCATTTCTCTCCTTTCTCTCCTAAGGACGGTGACGGCTAGGGTTTACATACGTGAGCGTAAACTGAAAATCCTCTCTCAATATCTTATATAGATATCGGTTGTCAATCCTCCTTTAAATAGGAGACGAAGGGAAGTAGGGTTTCCTAAACCCATTGGTAAATAGAAACACTGCGTTAATTAAAATGCTCGTGGATTAATTAGAATATTCTGGAATTCATTAATTAACCAAATAATCGCATTAATTGATTAATTAATATCTGACTCCATGCAATCGCTTGGGATGGCTCTATGGGCATATATACCAACACATCACACATCCCAAACCATTTGTCAAAGCATCACAAAAGACAATGTAACTGTTTCCTTGTACTAGAAGCACTAACACTAGAGCACTTGTCAACCTCTCTTTCAGCAACTAGAAAGAACAATGATACTCTTCATCCCAAATGAAAGGAACACCTTTCCTAGTTAGTCTAGTTCGGGTTAAGGCTAGTGCACTGAAGTTCTTAATGAACCTTCTGTAGTATCCTGTGAGATTTAAGAAATTGTGAACCTCTGTTGGTATTTTCATATGCTCCCACTCTATCATAGACTCCACCTTCTTAGGGTATACACAAACCCCATGAGCGTATATGATATGGCCAAGAAAAGATACCTCGATCAACCAAAACCCGCACTTGCTGAACTTTGCATATAATCGGTATTGCCTCAACAATTCTAATGACTGGAGAAGGTGTTGCTCATGCTGCAGACTATCCCTAGAGTATATCAAGATATCATCTATCTGCACTACCATGAACTGGTCCAAATACATCTTGAACACCCTATTTATCAAGTCCATGAAGGTCGTTGGTGCATTGGTTAGCCTGAATGGTATGACTAGGAGCTCATAATCACCATACCTAGTCCTAAAGGCTGGCTTGGGTATGTCATCCGCCTTAATCTACAATTGGTGATATCTTGACCATAGATCTATCTCAGAGAGCACTATAGCACCTCTCAATTGGTAAAACAAATCATCAATCATGGGCAATAGATACTTGTTCTTTATGGTGACCTGGTTCAATTGTCGGTAATCTATGCACAGGCTCATCGAACCATCCTTCTTCTTTACTAACAACACAGGAGCACCCCAAGGCAAAGTTCTCGGTCGAATGAAGACCTTATCTAACAACTCTTGTAACTATTTCTTCAACTCCTTCATCTCATATGGCACCTTTTGTAAGGTGTTCGAGCTATGGGTTGTGTACTAGGAACCAGATTGATCTCAAAGTCAATCTCTCTATGAGGGGGAATACTAGGAAACTCATCAGGGAACATGTCCTCAAACTCACACACTACTAGTACCTCATGGATACTAGGATTTCTCACCTTGGTATCCAAAACATGTGACAAGAACATCCCACACCCTTGCCTCATCAACTTCTCCTCAGTCATAGCTTACACAAAACACATCAAAACAATCTTCCTATTTACTTGGAAGATCCAAGAAACACCATCATCATAGAACATTGCTACCTTGGAACTACAATCCAAAACAACCTTGCACTTCTCGAGGTATCTATCCCTAAGATCATATCCAATCCATGCATATCAAGTGGCATAAGATCCACCTGGATGATGTGTCCTGAGAAAGAAAGAACGTAGGATGGACACACCTCCTACAACTCTGTGGTACCAAATAAGGGGTTTCTAGCAAGAGACTATCAGATCTACTACATAAAACAAACATATTACAACTATTTATCACCTCTGTAGTGATAGACAAGTTCATTGCACCCGGGTCAAACAAATTGATATGAACAAAGATGCAGATAAGTCATAATAAAAAAGTTCCACCTGACATGTCACAACTCGTGGATTTACTACTCCTTCTGTCTAACTCATCACATATGATATATTCATCGCCTTCTGCCAACCTTGACCTCTTCTAGTAGGTCCATATGACCCCACCTATGATGTCTATCCACATCCTCTGCCTCCACCACTATAAAACTATTGTTGTTGAGAACCCATACTGACTCTACCTTGGCTACTAAGTCACTTCCTCATTCTTCATAAGAAATGCCCACGCCAGATGTCCAGCTTGTCCACACTTGTAAGAGTTTTTTGGAGCATACTACAGCCAAGACGAACCTGGCACTGACCTCGATGCTTCACTATGTACTCCTACCAGTGGAAAACTATGACCTCTACCCTTACTTGGGGACCACTACTGTAACATCCCTGACCTGGGTTATGTGTAAACCCTAGAGTTTTTGCTTAATAAGGTTGAGTATATTCTTAATCTTATCTTGGGAAAAGTAATTAGGGCTCATGAGAAACTTCTATTTCAATTTTGGTCCTGTTTGAACAATGTTGAATCAATGTTTTGTTTGTTTTGGACTAAAGTGCAAATTACCCAAGTTGAGGGGTTTATGTGCAAATTTTGCATGATAATATGTTCCTCATGTGTTTAAGCATCATGAGAGTGAATATGATGTTGAGGTATGGCTTATGGAAGCCTGAATACCAAGAAAGAGCTGATAAAGCAATGTTGTGCATTAAAACCTAATTTTGGTGTAATGTGCAATTTACCCAAAACCTAGGGTTTGATATGCAAATTACCACTTCAATAAAGTCCCTAATGTTTCTTGGCATCATGTAGAGAAAAGAAAATGAGAGTTACTTCTCATTTGAATTAAGATAGAGGAGAGAGAATCTTGATATTAAAATAATCAAGATTTAATCCTAAGTGAAACCCTAATCCAATTTAGGGCAAAAATGAATGTATTAATTAAAGGGCCTTCAACCAAAATGTTATTGGTTGATTTTGAATAAGTATGGACGTTATATTGCCAAGATAAGGAACGAAAATATCTAAAGGAGGTGAAACTCCACTCACCTTATTATAAAGGAAAGTAATTTCCACTCACATATGGGATATTAATATAATAAGCATTAAGGTGCTTATTTTCTTTTCCCTTAATTCATGGATAATGGAAGGGAGTTAGGTGGGTATAGAGATTCCCTTGCATGCAAGAAACTAAGGGGGAAGTGGTGGCAACAATTTTGGAATTAAAAGACTTTTATAAAGTATCTTCTCTCTCCTCAATTTTCTTATAAAAGTACCTTTTCCAAGCCAAATGAAAGGCTTTTACGACCCCACTTCTTCTCCTTGCTTGCAAAACCGACCAAGAAGGCTAAGGACAGCAGGGATCACGTCCCCAACCTGTTGGTAAGCCTTTGATCTTCGTTCTTCATGATTTCATGGTGAAAATCATAAAACAATGTGTAATTCCTTCATTTCTTCACTCAATCTTCAATTCTAGCCGATCATTTCACTCCAAATCTTGAAGTTGAGCCTTGGAATAGTTGGAGAAGCTTCATACACCATTAGAGCCGTGTAGCTTGGAGCTTGGAGATCAGATTTGAGGCGGGTTTTATAACTCAAACCCTTAATCATTGATATTGCATCAATTCTCTATACTTTGTTGATTGTTTTCTTTAAATTGCTACACTCTTGTTTCTTTGCTGCAATTTCCATCAAGAACGGTTGCTGTTCTTGGTTTTTCGAAGGAAGGGGATGATTACATCATCATAGATTCTTATCCAAAGAAAATTACCAAGCCAGATAGTTTTGATAGCCACTCCAAATCGTTTTAATTTGATTGGTTATGCGGTTTCAGCAAACCGTTTAAGGGAAAACGGTTTG
Organism: Alisma plantago-aquatica; assembly: GCA_963693085.1. Classification (NCBI taxonomy): domain Eukaryota; kingdom Viridiplantae; phylum Streptophyta; class Magnoliopsida; order Alismatales; family Alismataceae; genus Alisma; species Alisma plantago-aquatica. The sequence goes on from OY856409.1 coordinate 175,673,190, forward strand.
AAACCGTTTGGGAGAAAACGGTTTCAAGACCGTTTGAGATGGTTGAACAAGCATTGACCGTTTGGGAATTTTGTTCCTAATTATGTAGGCTAATGACCGACCAAATTTGAGGGGTTAACTCCAAAGGAATCGTAGGTTGAAGGCCAATCAATTAGGAAAATCGAATTGAATTAAATGCTGATTTTCAACCTGATTAACTTGACCTGTTTGGGAAAACGGTTTCAAGACCATTTGAGTGAGTTGGCCAAGCATTGAACGTTTGGGATTCCTGTTCATAATTATGTTGTTTGATGACCCTCCAAATTTGAGGGATTAACTCCCAAGGAATCGTGAGTTGAAGGCTAATCAATTAGGGAAACCTAATTGGATTAAGTGCTGATTATCAATCTAATATAATTGAACTTTTTGGGAAAACGGTCTCAAGACCGTTTGAGTGCGTTGACCAAGGGTTTACCGTTTGGTATTACTGTTCCTAATGAAGTGGTCTAATGACTCACCAAATTTGAGGGATTAACTCCCAAGGAATCGTGAGTTGAAGGCTATTCAATTGGGAAAACCCTAATTGAAAACAGTGCTGAAATTCCAATGAGTTAATTGGAGATTTTGGGGTGATTAGCCCAAACGGTTTCAAGACCGTTTGGGGATCACCCAAATGGTCTCAATACCGTTTGTAGGTTACCCCAAGACCGTTTGGAGGTCTGGGGTCAAGTATAGTTGACCAATTGAAGGTCTAAAGGTACCAAATCATATTGCAATTAAGTGTTGATTTGTTGATCAACTCGATAGACCAAACCTTGATGAAATTTCACTAGAATCCAAAGGTTGGATGAGCCAAACGGTCTCAAGACCGTTTGGAGCTCATCCAAACGGTCTCAAGGCCGTTTGGTGGTCACCAAAGACCGTTTGGAGGTCTGGGGTTGAGTATGGTTAGGTGTTTGAAGGTCTAAAGGTACCAAGCTGATATACAATGCAATGCTGATTTGGTGATCAATTCCATGATCCAAACCTTAATTGGATGGCTTGGATTTGAGTGATATGATGGGAAAACGGTCTCAAGACCTTTTGGAGGTCATCCAAACGACCTCAAGACCGTTTGGGGTCAGGTCATACCCAATTTGGATGATGGTTCAAAAGTTTCAAAGTAAACAATCTTGCATTGATGAGTGTTATTGAATCATCGATTCTAAACCCTAATCCAATTGAATCAAACCCTAATTGATGACCAATTGAGGGTCAAATCAGTTGAAGGTTGACCTACTAAACTCAATTGAAGTATGAGCAGAGGTCCAATTGATGATTGGTTCCATGAATTCAACGATTGAAGATCCAATACAATCAATTGAAACATAATTAGTAGCTTGATTGATGATCAACTTCAAAGCTCTAATTGGTGTTTATAAACCCTAATTACATTTAGATCAGACTCTAATTGAAGTTACAATTAAGGGATGAGTTCATGACTCAATTGATGATTGAGTTGATGATCCAATTGGTTGAGATTCCATAGATTGGAATTGAGTGTTGTTGAAGTCTTGATTGACTCTTTGGTCCATGCGGTTTTGAGAGGTTTGGACCAAACGGTCTCAAGACCATTTGAAACCAAACGGTCTCAAACCGTTTGAGACTCATGCGGTTTCAAAGCTTTTTGCTTAAACGGTTTCAAACCGTTTGTGGTTCAATTTGGTTAATCCAATTGGATGCCTAATACAATTGAAGGATCAATTGGTTAACCCAATTGAGTACCTAATGTATTTGAAGGAACAATGGGTTGATTCAATTGAGTACCCAATGATATTAAAGACTCAATTGACTAATCCAAATGGATACCCAGTGTAGTTGAAGGTTCTATTGATCAATCTATTTGGATACCTCAAGTTATTGAAGGTCCAATTGATCAAACATTTTTGTAAACCTAATGTGATTAGGTGGGAGATACTTTTAATGGTACTAATCATTAATGCATAACAAATGCATGGATCCAATATATGATGTAAACCCTAATTGAGGCTGATTCCATATATAATCCTATTAAGAGGTTGTCTACATGTGAAATCACTAATTAGGATGAATAGTAAACCATAATTCAATTGGATACCTTATGTAATGGAGGTCCAATGTGATTGAATCTTTGAGAATTAAGATGATGAATGTTCTATTGATCCAATAATGATTAGTAATGATAATCAATGAAGTTACAAATGGTTGAAACCCTAATAGTACCTAAGTAATTAAGTGCCAATTAAGGGATGAATCCCTAATTGCTTATAGGATCAATGACTTGGTACACTATGTTAATCATAGTTGTATATACTTGACTGAAGGGTTGATATGACCTAATCAAGTTGAGAAGTTGATAGTATGAATTCATACATGAATATGATTCATGTGATGATTAAGGGTTATGATCCTTAAGCAAAGAGATCATTAAACCCTAAACATGAACATAAACCCTAATTGACAGGGTTATTGAACTCAAACCTTAATTGAAGGTGTATCCATGTAAAGCCCTAATTGAGGGTGATTCTATGAGAAACCCTAATGGGGATTGAGTAGTAAACCCTAATTATGGGTAATGTAATATGAAACCCTAATGAAGGGTGATGCTATATGCAATCCCTATTTTAATGAAGGGAAATGGTATGTGAAACCATAATTCCCTAATAAGAGAATAGAATTCATGCTTGAATATGATTCAAGAGGTGAACTCCTGTAGCATGACTGTGTTAGGTAGCACGGTCGTGGTATCTTTCCTTTGCACGACCGTGCAAGGTAGCACGGTCGAGGTGGATTCACTTTGCACAACCGTGCAAGGTAGCACGACCGTGGTGACTTTCTTTGCACGTCCGTTCTTGGTTGCACGGCCGTGGTACTCTATGTATGACTTAGAGTTTGTTTTGAATAGGACCTAACATGGTCTTTTTATTAATTCCTGACTTATGTATGAATCCATAGTATTGACAATAGTTGTATATTCCAAGTAAGTGACAATTGATCACTACTTTACATGATGAATGTGATAAACTGGTGCATAAAGTATTAGGATGGGTAATACCCTAATACAAGATAAGTATGTGAACTTAAGAAAGTTAATGGTGTTGAGGGAAGTGAGACATCAAGATATGATAGATATCATATCCAACACCCCAAATACTGGTATACCTTGTTGTGATATAAATCCAATATGATTGGATGAATGATACATGAGATGTGTGATGGAAATCCTAATCCTGGTAAAGGATTAAGGGTAATACCCTTGAATTATTAATACATTTTTTTGCATGATGTTGATAGATAATTGATGTGTTGCTATCATATGTGCTAACCATGCAGGTATCATGAGATGATGGGCATAGCCAGGTATGCGCTGTGATATGTTATTAATTTGAATTTGTTTATTGGGCCTTGTGTGCCATAATATATCTTGTTGTCTGATAAGAGGTAGCAAGAGAGTTAATAGGCATCAAGTATCATACTTACTTTGGTCAAATGACCTAAAGGTGTTAGTTACCTAAGGAAGTGGTAACAATGCTCAGGTGATGAGCTAAGGGTAAACACCCAGAATCACATGGTTAGGGTATTGAAATTGTGAAAGGATGAGAATTTCCAGTGGTGAATTGAGGGATTAAGATCCCAACACTTTATGAAAAGAATATGGCTACGGGTCATGACTCCACAATGATAATACCAGGCTTTAAATATATGATCTAATCCTGAAGAGAGTTAAAGAAGTGGTAATGATTATGTAGTTTGAATAGATGTTATACATGTTCTTTATATTCCTTAAAGGATAAATGACATGTTGATTCTATCAAGTTATAGTTGCAATGCTTTTGATATAGAATAATGTTCTAATCTGTTAGACATTAAAATATCTACTGCTATACAAATATGATTCTTCCATTCATATTTATCTTCTTAAGTTGCAATAACAATGTTACTGGCAGAGAGTTATAACTCTCGCTGGGGCAATTTTTATAATTGTCTCACCCCCGTGGGAACCACATTTTTAGGAGGACGCGGACGAGGAGATAGGAATCCTTCAATAGGTGAAGGACAACAATAGCAGCAGTAGAGACAGCAGTGAAGTCTCAGGTGGAGACACTGACTGTTATGCCTTGTATAGATGTAAATAGAGTCCTATGTGTCGTCTCTGTACTCTCAGGTCCTCAGAGTTTTAGTTAGTATTTTAATGAATCGATCCGAGATTTTGGTTTGATGCACTCGAAGATTTATGTTGTCTATATTTTATGTTGAAGACAGCTGAAGTTGTGAATCTCGAGAAGAGATAGTACAAGACATGTACTTTGAAACAGAATGTAAATATTATACTTTGGCTCTTGAAGAAAAAGATTTTTAGTGTGTGGATCTCTTTGTAAAAAGTTTTAATTTTTAGTGATTTTCGCTAATCCAATACTTGATGAACGCTTCCGCATTAGTTAATCTTGTTTTCGTGAGATGGTCGTCACAATTAAGTGGTATCAGAGCTCTAGGTTTGTTGAGTCTACAGAGACATAGGACTAAGGTTGTAGAGTCTGTTCTAAGTGTCTTCCAGATTATTTGATAGTATCTTCTGCTCACATAGGAGAAGAAGAACTTGAAAATGACTGGAGAACATGAGGAACACATTGCTAAGGGCAATGTTGTTGCACCAGGAGAGGGTGTATGGGACCAGGCAAGAGGAGAACAAGTGCCTAAGAATCCCCATTAAGACCTGATCAGGATAGAGAATCCTATGATCATGCTCTTGTTGGGAAGATTAGGGCAACAGTAATGCATATAGTGGAATGGATACTAGCCTTATGATCTAGGTTATCTGTAACATCCCTGACCTGGGTTATGAACTAACCCTAGGTGTTTTACTTAATTATGTAATTAGATACTTGTGATTATCTTTTGGTATGTAATTAAAGCTCCTAAGGAACATACATTTCCATTTCTTTCCCTTTTGAACAATGTTGTAATATTATTTTATAATACAGGGACCTATGAGAAAATTTCCCAATTAAAAGGGGTTAACTCCAAAGGAATCGTAGGTTGAAGGCAAATCAATTAGGCAAATCGAATTGAATTAAATGCTGATTTCCAATCTGATTAACTTGAACTTTTTGGGAAAACGGTCTCAAGACCGTTTGAGTGCATTGACCAAGCGTTGACCGTTTGGGATTACTGTTCCTAATGATGTGGTCTAATTACCCACCAAATTTGATAGGTTAACTCCCAAGGAATCATGATTTAAAGGCTAAACAATTAGGAAAACCTAATTGGATTAAGTGCTGATTTTTAATCTGATTAACTTAAACTTTTTGGGCAAACGGTCTCAAGACCGTTTGAGGGCGTTGACCAAGCATTGACCGTTTGGGATTCCTGTTCATAATTATGTTGTTTGATAACTCACCAAATTTCGTAGGTTAACTCCCAAGGAATCATGAGTTAAAGGCTAAACAATTAGGCAATCGAATTGAATTAAGTGCTGATTTTCCAATCTGATTAATTGAACTTTTTGGGAAAACGGTCTCAAGACCGTTTGAGGGCATTTACCAAGTGTTGACCGTTTGGGATTCCTGTTCATAATCATGTTAGTTAATAACCCTCCAAATTTTATGGATTAACTCCAAAGGAATCGTGAGTTGAAGGCTAATCAATTATGTAAACCCTAATTGGATTAAGTGCTGACTTTCAACTTGTTTGATATGACTTTTTGGGTTTTCTTTCCCAAACGGTCTCAAGACCGTTTGGGGATCACCCAAACGGTCTCAAGACCGTTTGTAGGTCACCCAAGACCGTTTGGAGGTCTAGGGTTGGATATGGCTAAGTGTTTGAAGGACAAAAGATATGGTGTTAACCCTAATCGACTAAGTGTTGGTTTTGCATTGGATTGAGTTGATTGTTTGGGGTTGATTGGCCAAAACGGTCTCAAGACCGTTTGGGGATCACCCAAACGGTCTCAAAACCATTTGGGGATCACCCAAGACCGTTTGAAGGTCTGGGGTCAAGTATAGTTGACCAATTGAAGGTCCAAAGGTACACAATTACAAAGCAATCAATTGCTGATTTGATGATCAACTCAATAGCTCAAACCCTAATGATTTTTCACTAGAATCCAAGGGTTGGGTGAGCCAAACGGTCTCAAGACCGTTTGGAACTCATCCAAACGGTCTCAAGACCGTTTTGAGGTCACCCAAGACCGTTTGGAGGTCTAGGGTTGAGTATGGTTAAGCAATTGATGATCCAATGATACTAAGTTGGAATGTAATCAATTGTTGTTTTGGTGATCAATCCAATGATCCAAACCTTAATTGGTTGACTTGGATTTTGATGATATGATGGGCAAACGGTCTCAAGACCGTTTGGAGGTCATACAAACGACCTCAAGACCGTTTGGGGTCAGGTCATGTCCCATTTGAATGATGGTTCAATAGGTTCAAATCAATTAGACCCACTTTGAAATATGTTGAAGGGTTCTTGATTCCAAACCCTAATTCGATTGAGTTAAACCCTAATGGATGGTCAATTGAGGGTCAAGTGAGGGACAAATCAGTTGAAGGTTGACCTATTAAACTCAATTAAGGTATGAGTATAGGTCCAATTGATGATTGGTTCCATGAATTCAATGATTGAAGGAATCAACATTGGAAACCATAATTCAATTGGATACCTTATGAAGTGGAGGTCCAATGTGATTGAATCTTTGAGAATTAAGATGATGAATGTTCTATTGATCCAATAATGATTAGTAATGATAATCAATGAAGGTGCGAAGGTTGTAACCCTAATAATACCTAAGTGATTAGAACCAATTAAAGGGAGAATTCTTAATTGTTTATAGGATTAATAGCTTGATACACTATGTTGACCATAGTAGTATGTACTTGATTGAAGGGTTGATGTGACCTAATCAATTTGAAAGAATGAGAAATTAGAATACATATATATATATAAAAATACGAATCATATAATGATCCCATGTAGCACGACCGTGCAAGGGAGCACGGCCGTGGTAGCCTTAGCTTGCACGACCGTGCAAGGGAGCACGGCCGTGGTAGCCTTACTTTGCACAACCGTGCAAGGTGGCATGGCCGTGGTGTCCTATTAAGAAATTGAAAAGTTTTGGTATTGTGCTGACATTGTTATACATGCATGTCCTTAATTGTATAAGTCATACAGGTTGATATTATGAGGTGATCATAGCCAGGTATGAGTTATGATGTCATATTCCTTGAAAACAATTATAAGCTTTTAGAGTAATGATATGTGAAAAGTATATACATTGCTTCAATCAAGGTCATGTTGTTAGATGACTTGTTGCTTATATGTCACTTGGTAGCAAGTGTTATGATAATCTGAGGGTTTGAATAACCACTCTCCTGAACCACAATGATGAGATGGTTAGGGATTGATATCCCAAGGTTAACAATATGTGATGTGAACTTGATACAATAGTACCTTTTCTTTATAGCAATTGTTTTATTAGGTTATGCCTGAACATGTCTGATGCTAAAGAATGTTGTAAGGTACTTAACTAATCAAGTATAATGATATCAAGTAGAGCCCGGACCATAGATCCATCATTTTCAGAAGATATATGATGGTGAAACAGGTTTTTCTAAGGAAACTCCTGGAGCACATACTTTTGAGTATGTGGGGGTAATGGACTTGAATATCCTTACGTCCTAATGTTGGATATGATTGGAGATATATCATTAGTCTCTCAGTCCTTCATTATATGTTTGTGCCGGGAAGATGTATCACTAATCTCCCGTTTATTTTGTTAATTCCGCATCGATGTGAGATAAACAAGAAATCCCTCGATGGCGAAGAGAGTACAGAATGCCACTGTAGCTCTGAATAGCGAAGTTGCCAGAATACCCTGGAAAGCTATTGTAGCAGTGACACGAGATGTCCTGCATATCGATCCTCATACTGACTGAGGAGTGATGAGGTCATAGGAATCCGGCTCTCCTGATGACCTAGGTATGGTATCGATTGTGATCTAAGGATGGTCGATTGGAGCATGAGAGGTGTAACTCATCTCCTCAGGGCATAAATATGTTTGTAAAACATAATCAGCCGCATAGCATAATTGCTTAGATGAAACTATGAGAAACAATGATTGACTATACATTGTTATAGTGATCTAGTTAAATAACTAGTACACATGCTTTTCATATTCCTCATTATTATATGCCTGATCTTTCAATTTAGCTATAATTGAAATGATTGCTCATAAGGATATTGTTTCACTTAGTTTATATAATGTTACCTGCTGTTGAATGTTATAATCCTACTGTTTATGTTGTTCTCCTTTTTTAACAAAGCTTCTGGCGGAGAGTTATAACTCTCGCTGGGACAATTATTTAAATTGTCTCACTCTCGTGGGTTTCAACTTTTAGGAAGACGCCGAGGACGAAGGAACCCGTTAGTGGGTGAGCAGCAACAGCAGCAGTCTCAGGGACAACAGTGATCCTCAGGTGGAGACACTGTCTGTCATGTTGTGTAAATAGTATGTCCTGTGTCGTCTCTGTACTCTCAGGTCCTAGGAGTCAGTATATCTGAGATTTTCGCATGATGTCTCGAGATTCTATATCTTACCTTGTACAGATAACAAGGTGGGTTTTGTTGTAATGCTCGAGATGTGTTTATTACAGAGATGTATCAATGGATCAGTTTGTAAATGACCTATCATGTTGTTTATGGAAGAGTTTTTATCTTTCGAAGATCTCTTTACAAAAGTTTTAAATTTTTAGTGATTTTTGATAATTCCGCTGCTAATCGCTTCCGCATTCGGTAATTTGAGTGTCAGTTTGGTGTCGGTCGTTTCATTATCAGTCCTTAATACAGAAAGTTTGAGCTTTAAAAGAGTTCCTAAATGACTTAGTCATGTTGGAACAAGTGGAAATCATGTGTGTATAATGATATGAAAAGCAAGGAATATGATAGCATGTAAGTGCATACTACTTGATCTCAGTATTTGTAAACCCTGGCCAGGTATACAACTATTGATGATAAAGTGAGTATGGAAACTCTTAGATTGATATCTTTTTGATTGCCCTGATCAAGCAGTCATTCTGATACAATCTAATGAGTATCATGAAATAAGAAATATGGAAACAAAAAGGGAAAAGCTATGTGTCATTCCCAACCAAAAAGGGGAAAGCTATGTGTCATCCCCAACAAAAAGGGAAAAGCTATGTGTCGTTCCCAACCAAAAAGGGGAAAGCTATGTGTCATCCCCAACAAAAAGGGAAAAGATATGTGTCATTCCCAACCAAAAGGGGAAAGCTATGTGTCATCCCCAACAAAAAGGGAAAAGCTATGTGTCATTCCCAACCAAAAAGGGGAAAGCTATGTGTCATCCCCAACAAAAAGGGAAAAGCTATGTGTCATTCCCAACAAAAAGGGGAAAGCTATGTGTCATCCCCAACAAAAATGGAAAAGCTATGTGTCATTCCCAACCAAAACGGGGAAAGCTATGTGTCATCCCCAACAAAAAGGGAAAAGCTATGTGTCATTCCCAATCAAAAGGGGAAAGCTATGTGTCATCCCCAACAAAAAGGGAAGAGTTATGTGTCATTCCCAACCAAAAGGAGAAAGATATGTGTCATCCCCAACAAAAAGGGAAAAGCTATGTGTCATTCCCAACAAAAAGGGGAAAGCTATGTGTCATCCCCAACAAAAAGGGAAAAGCTATGTGGCATTCCCAACTAATAGGAAGAACTATGTGAAGATTCCCAATTACATAGAGTTTGCTAAATAGATGTTATGAATAAAGGATTACTGAGTGAATTATCTCTGTTAGATATATATGTTTTTCCTTTTGATAAGTATTCTTGAGTGATTATTGAAGTATGTTCTTTTATGCTTCTTCCTTTCAATGACATGGACATCATATGTTAGGGGTTTATGCTTTGCATAAACATAAACAGTGATATGGAGGAATTAATGAAAGGAGCTTTGTGTGGAATCACAGAGTTCATAATATCTCTAGGATATTAAGATGATATGTGGAGACTTGAGGGCATGATTAATGAACAATATGTTCCTCCTTTTCCTGGGATTTCGAGGACGAAATCCTTGTTAGGGGTTTATAATTTGTAACATCCCTGACCTGGGTTATGTGTTAACCCTAGAGGTTTTGCTTAATAAGGTTGAGTATATTCTTAATCTTATCTTGGGAAAAGTAATTAGGGCTCATGAGAAACTTATGTTTCAATTTTGGTCCTATTTGAACAATGTTTTGTTTGTTTTGGACTAAAGTGCAAATTACCCAAGTTGAGGGGTTTATGTGCAAATTGTGCATGATAATATGTTCCTCATGTGTTGAAGCATCATGAGAGTGAATATGATGTTGAGGTATGGCTTATGGAAGCCTGAATACCAAGAAAGAGATGATAAAGCAATGTTGTGCATTAAAACCTAGTTTTGGTGTAATGTGCAATTTACCCAAAACCTAGGGTTTGATATACAAATTACCACTTCGATAAAGTCCCTAATGTTTCTTGGCATCATGTAGAGCAAATAAAATGAGAGTTACTTCTCATTTGAATTAAGATGGAGGAGAGAGAATCTTGATATTAAAATAATCAAGAATTAATCCTAAGTGAAACCCTAATCCAATTTAGGGCAAAAATGAATGTATTAATTAAAGGGCCTTCAACCAAAATGTTATTGGTTGATTTTGAATAAGGATGGACGTTATATTTCCAAGATAAGGAACGAAAATATCTAAAGGAGGTGAAACTCCACTCACCTTATTATAAAGGAAAGTAATTTCCACTCACATATGGGATATTAATATAATAAGCATTAAGGTGCTTATTTTCTTTTCCCTTAATTCATGGATAATGGAAGGTAGTTCGGTGGGGATATAGATTCCCTTGCATGCAAGAAACTAAGGGGGAAGTGGTAGCAAAAATTTTGGAATTAAAAGACTTTTATTAAGTATCTTCTCTCTCCTCAATTTTCTTATAAAAGTACCTTTTCCAAGCCAAATGAAAGGCTTTTATGACCCCAATTCTTCTCCTTGCTTGAAAAACCGACCAAGAAGGCTAAGGACAGCAGGGAGCACGTCCCCAACCTGTTGGTAAGCCTTTGATCTTCGTTCTTCATGATTTCATGGTGAAAATCATAAAACAATGTGTAATTCCTCCATTTCTTCACTCAATCTTCAATTCTAGCCGATCATTTCACTCCAAATCTTGAAGTTGAGCCTTGGAATAGTTGGAGAAGCTTCATCCACCATTAGAGCCATGTATCTTGGATCTTGTAGATCATATTTGAGGCGGGTTTTATAACTCAAACCCTTAATCATTGATATTGCATCAATTCTCTATACTTTGTTGATTGTTTTCTTTAAATTGCTACACTCTTGTTTCTTTGCTGCAATTTCCATCAAGAACGGTTGCTGTTCTTGGTTGTTCGAAGGAAGGGGATGATGAAATCATCCTAGATTCTTATCCAAATAAAAGTACCAAGCCAAATAGTTTTGATAGCTACTCCAAATCGTTTTAATTTGATTGGTTATGCGGTTTTAGCAAACCGTTTAAGGGCAAACGGTTTGAAACCGTTTGGGAGAAAACGGTTTCAATACCATTTGATATGGTTGACCAAGCATTGACCGTTTGGGAATTTTGTTCCTAATTATGTGGGCTAATGACCCACCAAATTTGAGGGGTTAACTCCAAAGGAATCGTAGGTTGAAGGCCAATCAATTAGAAAAATCAAATTGAATTAAATGCTGATTTTCAACCTGATTAACTTGACCTATTTGGGAAACCGGTTTCAAGACCGTTTGAGTGAGTTGACCAAGTGTTTACCTTTTGGGTTTCCTGTTCATAATTATGTTGTTTGATGACCCTCCAAATTTGAGTGATTAACGCCCAAGGAATCGTGAGTTGAAGGCTAATCAATTAGGGAAACCTAATTGGATTAAGTGCTGATTATCAATCTGATATAATTGAACTTTTTGGGCAAACGGTCTCAAGACTGTTTGAGTGCGTTGACCAAGGGTTTACCGTTTGGTATTACTGTTCCTAATGATGTGGTCTAATGACTCACCAAATTTGAGGGATTAACTCCCAAGGAATCGTGAGTTGAAGGCTATTCAATTGGGCAAACCCTAATTGAAAACAATGCTGAAATTCTAATGAGTTAATTGGAGATTTTGGGGTGATTAGCCCAAACGGTTTCAAGACCGTTTGGGGATCACCCAAACGGTCTCAAGACCGTTTGGGGGTCACCCCAAGACCGTTTGGAGGTCTGGGGTCAAGTATAGTTGACCAATTGAAGGTCTAAAGGTACCAAATCATATTGCAATTAAGTGCTGATTTGTTGATCAACTCGATAGACCAAACCTTGATGAAATTTCACTAGAATCCAAAGGTTGGATGAGCCAAACGGTCTCAAGACCGTTTGGAGCTCATCCAAACGGTCTCAAGACCGTTTGGTGGTCACCAAAGACCGTTTGGAGGTCTAGGGTTGAGTATGGTTAGGTGTTTGAAGGTCTAAAGGTACCAAGCTGATATACAATGCAATGCTGATTTGGTGATCAATTCCATGATCCAAACCTTAATTGGATGGCTTGTATTTGAGTGATATGATGAGCAAACGGTCTCAAGACCGTTTGGAGGTCATCCAAACGACCTCAAGACCGTTTGGGGTCAGGTCATACCCAATTTGGATGATGGCTCAAAAGTTTCAAAGTAAACAATCTTGCATTGATGAGTGTTGTTGAATCATCGATTCTAAACCCTAATCCAATTGAATCAAACCCTAATTGATGACCAAGTGAGGGTCAATTGAGGGTCAAATCAGTTGAAGGTTGACCTACTAAACTCAATTGAAGTATGAGCAGAGGTCCAATTGATGATTGGTTCCATGTATTCAATGGTTGAAGATCCAATGCAATCAATTGAAACATAATTAGTAGCTTGATTGATGATCAACTTCAAAGCTCTAATTGGTGTTTATAAACCCTAATTACATTGATATCAGACCCTAATTGAAGTTCCAATTAATGGATGAGTTCATGACTCAATTGATGATTGAGTTGATGATCCAATTGGTTGAGATTCCATAGATTGGAATTGAGTGTTGTTGAAGTCTTGATTGACTCTTTGGTCCATGCGGTTTTGAGAGGTTTGGACCAAACGGTCTCAAGAACATTTGAGACCAAACGGTCTCAAACCGTTTGAGAATCATGCGGTTTCAAGTTCATGCGGTTTCAAATCTTTTTGCTTAAACGGTTTCAAACTGTTTGTGGTTCAATTTGGTTAATCCAATGGGATGCCTAATACAATTGAAGGATCAATTGGTTAACCCAATTGAGTACCTAATGTATTTGAAGGAAAAATGGGTTGATTCAATTGAGTACCCAATGATATTAAAGACTCAATTGACTAATCCAAATGGATACCCAGTGCAGTTGAAGGTTCTATTGATCAATCTATTTGGATACCTCAAGTTATTGAAGGTCCAATTGATCAAACATTTTTGTAAACCTAACGTGATTAGGTGGGAGATACCTTTAATGGTACTAATCATTAATGCATAACAAATGCATGGATCCAATATATGATGTAAACCCTAATTGAGGATGATTCCATATATAATCCTATTAAGAGGTTGTCTACATGTGAAATCACTAATTAGGATGAATAGTAAACCCTAATTCAATTGGATACCTTATGTAATGGAGGTCCAATGTGATTGGATCTTTGAGAATTAAGATGATGAATGTTCTATTGATCCAATAATGATTAGTAATGATAATCAATGAAGTTACAAATGGTTGAAACCCTAATAGTACCTAAGTAATTAAGTGCCAATTAAGGGATGAATCCCTAATTGCTTATAGGATCAATGACTTGGTACACTATGTTAATCATAGTTGTATATACTCGACTGAAGGGTTGATATGACCTAATCAAGTTGAGAAGTTGATAGTATGAATTCATACATGAATATGATTCATGTGATGATTAAGGGTTATGATCCTTAAGCAAAGAGATCATTAAACCCTAAACATGAACATAAACCCCAATTGACAGGGTTATTGAACTCAAACCTTAATTGAAGGTGTATCCATGTAAATCCCTAATTGAGGGTGATTCTATGAGAAACCCTAATGGGGATTGAGTAGTAAACCCTAATTATGGGTAATGTAATATGAACCCCTAATGAAGGGTGATGCTATATGAAATCCCTATTCTAATGAAGGGAAATGGTATGTGAAACCATAATTCCTTAATAAGAGAATAGAATTCATGCTTGAATATGATTCAAGAGGTGAACTCATGTAGCACGACTGTGTTAGGTAGCACGGCTGTGGTATCTTTCCTTTGCACGACCGTGCAAGGTAGCACGGCCGAGGTGGATTCACTTTGCACAACCGTGCAAGGTAGCACGACCGTGGTGACTTTCTTTGCACGACCGTTCTTGGTTGCATGGTCGTGGTACTCTATGTTTGACTTAGAGTTTGTTTTGAATAGGACCTAACATGGTCTTTTTATTAATTCATGACTTATGTATGAATCCATAGTATTGGCAATAGTTGTATATTCCAAGTAAGTGACAATTGATCACTACTTTACATGATGAATGTGATAAACTGGTGCATAAAGTATTAGGATGGGTAATACCCTAATACAAGCTAAGTATGTGAACTTAAGAAATTTAATGGTGTTGAGGGAAGTGAGACATCAAGATATGATAGATATCATATCCAACACCCCAAATACTGGTATACCTTGTTGTGATATAAATCCAATATGATTGGATGAATGATACATGAGATGTGTGATGGAAATCCTAATCCTGGTAAAGGATTAAGGGTAATACCCTTGAATTATTAATACATTGTTTTTGCATGATGTTGATAGATAATTGATGTGCTGCTATCATATGTGCTAACCATGCAGGTATCATGAGATGATGGGCATAGCCAGGTATGCGCTGTGATATGTTATTAATTTGAATTTGTTTATTGGGCCTTGTGTGCCATAATATATCTTGTTGTCTGATAAGAGGTAGCAAGAGAGTTAATAGGCATCAAGTATCATACTTACCTTGGTCAAATGACCTAAAGGTGTTAGTTACCTAAGGAAGTGGTAACAATGCTCAGGTGATGAGCTAAGGGTAAACACCCAGAATCGCATGGTTAGGGTATTGAAATTGTGAAAGGATGAGAATTTCCAGTGGTGAATTGAGGGATTAAGATCCCAACACTTTATGAAAAGAATATGGCTACGGGCCATGACTCCACAATGATAATACCAGGCTTTAGATATATGATCTAATCCTGAAGAGAGTTAAAGAAGTGGTAATGATTCTGTAGTTTGAATAGATGTTATACATGTTCTTTATATTCCTTAAAGGATAAATGACATGTTGATTCTATCAAGTTATAGTTGCAATGCTTCTAATATAGAATAATGTTCTAATCTGTTAGACATTAAAATATCTGCTGCTATACAAATATGATTCTTCCATTCATATTTATCTTCTTAAGTTGTAATAACAATGTTACCGGCGGAGAGTTATAACTCTGGTTGGGGCAATTTTTATAATTGTCTCGCCCCCGTGGGAACCACATTTTTAGGTGGACGCGGACGAGGAGATAGGAATCCTTTAATAGGTGAAGGACAACAATAGCAGCAGCAGAGACAGCAGTGAAGTCTCAGGTAGAGACACTGACTGTTATGCCTTGTATAGATGTAAATATAGTCCTATGTGTCGTCTCTGTACTCTCAGGTCCTCGGAGTTTTAGTTAGTATTTTAATGAATCGATCCGAGATTTTGGTTTGATGCACTCGAAGATTTATGTTGTCTATATTTTATGTTGAAGACAGCTGAAGTTGTGAATCTCGAGAAGAGATAGTACAAGACATGTACTTTGAAACAGAATGTAAATATTATACTTTGGCTCTTGAAGAAAAAGATTTTTAGTGTGTGGATCTCTTTGCAAAAAGTTTTAATTTTTAGTGATTTTTGCTAATCCAATACTTGATGAACGCTTCCGCATTAGTTAATCTTGTTTTCGTGAGACGGTCGTCACAACTACGACTGTATCTGCAATATCGATTAGAAAAAGCTATCCTCTGTGATGAATATGGTGATGGAAACTTTGTCTTCTCGAAGCCACTCAAATATTTCCCCTAAAACTATGCTAGACTCTTCCTTTCACTGGCTTCACATTTCTCTCTAGCAGCCCACTCAATCCTCCTTACAAATTCTACAAAGGTAGAAAACTCCTCCCTATTCTCTAAAGTAGATACAATTGTAGACAAGTTGGAGTTCAAGCCTTTCTTAAACCTCCTAATACTCTCCTTCTATGTATCTTCTAGGTGAGGATAGAACCTCAACAACTCCATAAACTTTGTTTCATACACATTGATTGTCATCGGACCTTGGCACAAATGCTCAAACTAAGACACCTTCCAATCCAGGTACATCTCCAGAAAGTATCGACTCACGAATTCCCATCGAAGTTCTTCCCAACTCACCTCAACCACATGGCTCTTCTCCTCTTCTATGTCCCACCAGTGGCCAACACTACCCTTCAATAGGTAATCTGCATGTTTTACCTTGTCCTCATCTGGGATTTTGAGAATCCTAAACTCCTTTTCTAGTTTTGTAAGCTACAAGTCAGCATCCACCAAGTCCATTGTACCCACGTACTCAACCACTCCCACACACTTCATCCACTCGAATGTATTCCCAGAACATAGGGGTTCTGCATGAGGAACATGCACTCTGGATTGTGGCATATGCTCTTTGTCCACTATATGCATGATCATAGCCATAAGTTGTCCAAATAGGGATTGGATAGTTGTATTTCTCAAGGTTATATGCTCAAACTGAGGTGATATTGGTTGCTATGGCCTTGTAACAGGCACTTTCATCATGTACCGACCTCCTACTACCACCTCCTAGCATGACAAAGCTACTCTAAGCATGTTCTTTGTGGTCTCCAGCCATATCTGCATAAGCATAAGCTATATCAGATATGCTAGATTATGAAAGAATAGATAGAAAAACCATAAGTCATATATCCATGTAGACTCAGCGAACCTAAAGCTTTTATACAACCAAAGGTGGCATCACGTCAAAGTAGACAAGATTACTCAAAACCCCAAAGATCAATTAAACCACAATTGATCCATATCACAGAAAATGGAATAATTAAAATCGATTAAAACATTAGCATATGCTTAGAGACATTTACATCATAGTCAAACATATTACATACTACACCACCATATCGGGTATCTTTACACCATTAGTGGCTTCAGCCACAACCTGTATACAAAAAACTTGTTCCATATATATATATATATATATATAGAGAGAGAGAGAGAGAGAGAGAGAGAGTCAGGCTAGAATACACTCGAGTGTACGGATCGCACGAATACACTCAAGTGTGTTTGCATATCAAGACTAGTTTTTGCAAAATGTAAATTGTTGATCTTCACCGTCAAACTATAACTAGGCTACATTTTGAGCCAATTTGGATGAGTGTAAGTCACTCATCCAAGGGCAACAAAATCAACGCGCGAAACTAATTTGAAATGCATAATTTTTGCGGTGTTCATAACATGAGCTATACATATCCAAATGTGCTCAAATTTTGTGTATGAGTTGTTCACGAGATGTTTAAGAATATCAACGGATTAGATTTTCAAAAAAAATATTGCATCATGAAAAACTACTTGAGTGTATTCTACTCTGGATACACTCGAGTGTATTCTAGCCTGACTATATATATATATATATATATATATATATATATATACACACACAAATCATGTTCATGCCATTACAAAAATCTCAATTCGATACATATCATCTATGAAACACCCCTGCCTAGACCTGAGAGTATAGGGATGACTCTAGGACTAACTATTGATATCCAAGATGCTCCTCCTCACCACCTCGATCCTAACGACGACACTGGAGACCACCTAAAAAGATTGTGGTTGTAACATGCCTAACCTGGGTTATGCCATAACCCTAGAAGTTTTTCTTAAGTAAGTTATTTATAAACTTGTTTTAATCTTTTTAAAAGTAATTAAAACTCCAGGAGAGTTTAATTTTCAAGTTTGATCTTATTTGCAAACTGTTTGTGCATTATATGACAGTTTGGGTGTAAATTGCAATATACTCAAGATGAGGGATTTATTGCAATATGTCACATTTTGAACATGCCTCAAGTTCTTTAGCATCATAAGAGATAGAATGATGCTAAGGGGTGGCTTTTGGAAAGCCTAAGTTCCAAGTTGGAGCTAGTTTGAATAATGCTTGTGCCTTGTGTACCAATTTTGGTGCAAATAGCAATTTACCCAAAATGTAGGGTTGATATGCAAATTACCACCTATAGAGTATCCCTGCTCTCTCTTAGAATCATCTAGAGGAGATATAAAGAAAGAGGTACAATTTTTGAATCATGTTTGAGTGATGGTATTCTTGGTGATGAAAAGACCAAGAAGAGTTGTATAGTTGAAACCCTAAAATGAGTTGTATTGAGCTATGATCTTACACTTCATGACATTCATAATTTTTCAAAGAAGCCCAATGTCCTCTATAGGAAGAAGTCAAACCTGTAATTCTATTCCCTTGATATCAAAAACCATCTTATTACATTGGTGGTTAACTGCAAAATCCATCTAAAGAAGAATCAAATGGAGATTGCAGAAGACACCACCGTGATAATGTACCATTGTTGAAGAATATTAGAGTCAAGTGGTATCACTACATTCTTCATCACATGACCTACTTTTACTTTTGGAAGAACACCTTTGGCACCCATCTTCCTTATCCTGCCTTGATCTATGGTCTTTTTTCTTTTGTGACTCTGAAATTCCTTTTCCATGATTTCCACTACAAATCTAGTCAGAAAGGAGTAAGCATCAATGACACTAAAATCAAGAAGACTTTTATTCCTACCTCCCCTACCACTCCTGGATCCTCCACCTCCACCCAGACCCCTCCACCACCTCCACCACCATGTCCTGACCGCACCTCTTTTAATGAATCAAATGAAACCCTCATGGGATATCTGATGCATCAATAGGCATATGACCTTCAGGATTAGGATCATCTCCACTAGGATCTTTTCCAGATCATGTCAACCATGAACTTATTCTATAACCATCCCTACCATACCTACCAGGCATACCATAGAGCTGACTATGCATCCTATCCTTGCAATCAGTTCTACCTTGGCCCTCCACCTTATACTACTTCCACTGCCACCCCTGATGATGGTGGACCTGCTCATGCCCCTTTCGCTGGTGCTTTTCCTCTGTTGGCTTTGCCTACTGGTCCTACTACCACTCTTCTTGTTGGTTTTGATGGGACTTCTTCTCCTTCTTTTTAGCAAGCGAATGCATTACATGCATGTGGCAAATCATGGGTTGAGCAGAATGCCAGGTGGCCTGGTCATGCTTTTGGACCTCATGTTGATGAGGAGATGCCAAACTAGGACGCTTCCGAGGATGATGGTTCTAGGGATGGTTCTAATGATGCCTTTTTTTATTCTCTTGGTGATGATGGTGAGGCCACATATGTTGCCTCTACTGCACCATCTGATGATGACGAGGGATACCAGTCCCAGGATGAGGATGATGATGTAGCCAATGTTGTACACAATGTATATGTTTAGTTCTATATTATTTAGAGTTCTTATATATATATATATATATATATATATATATATATATATATATATATATATATCTTTTTGTAGACTATCATGTATTAGACATTTGGGCATTGTGTATTTGAGGCATACTATATCTTTTCATTATTTCTTTTTTGGTTTGTAGTTTTATTTCAAGAGGACATGTTTAGTGTTGTAATCTTCATCCCACGTACCATAACTCTTTGATTGACTATATCTTATGAGTTTGTGGTATGTAATTCTATATTTTAATTGTGACACTAGATCACTTGTTTCTCTATGGTTTGCTTTTGTTTGGTGTGTGCAATATGTGGTTGCCTTTTTGGTTTGTGTCTGTGGAGAAGACATGTGGTTTTAGCTCTTCTACCCCCTTCCTGTTGGAAATGACAAAGGGGGAGATAAATTGAGAAAATGTCTGCAAGTACCACAAGGGATAAATGACCTCAGGTGGTCACATCTCCATGGTCTATAACAAACAAGTCAAACAAGTTGAAAATATTAATAATTAATAATAATTAATATTCAATTAAGATCTCATCCAGAGATATGTGATTCTCATATGACGTTTGAAACCATGGATCAGGGGATCACGTCACCATGGGCTATAACAAATAATTCAAACAAGTAGAATGATCATAATCTATATTAGGTGATCACGTCAAAAGATCATGGGTTCATTCTTGTTGGAATTTGAGATCTTGGCACCCCCACAAAAATATTTTGACCTAAGTGTTACACATTGTCCATAATTTGATAATTACGTATCCATTCCATTCTATGTATCTAATATGTTTGTTTGATATTTATTTCAGGTGTTAGGTACATGAAAACGATCAAATCTATCAAACCCTAGATTATTCTAGTTCAAGTCAAAAGCAATGCAAATACACTTTTGTGGAAAACACTTCAAATCATCTTAGATGATTTTTGTAAACAATTGTATCGATGATATGACTTGTAACTGAGATGAAAAAAAATCAGGAAACCTTAATTCAAATGTTTGACCACTCAAAAAGAATCTTCCAAAATTCATTACAAACTATTTGTCGCTCGAGATTCAAACTCGACTGATCCATTGATGGATTTTGAGAATTACTTGCTTCAATCGAGTTTGCCGCTCATAGAACTCGACTGGTCCATGCATTCAGTAAAACTAATTTCAAGCGATCGATCGAGTTGCACACAGGATAAACTTGACCCATGCTTCAAATTAGCTTTTTCGCATAGTGCAATTGGTCGAGCTACCTTTGTGAACACTCGACCGACTGCAATGTTCGAAAAATATAGAAAAAGTGATTCTAACTGTTGGAGAGTTACAAAACTCAAAATTATATATGTTGTAACACCCCAAATGGCTAGAAAACATTCATAAGTGTTCCTACCCTCTAGTGGATACCCCTAGACCTATAAATGGATATCTGGAATTTGCACATCCGATTCGAATTTGAGTCCAAAATTTTGAAAAAAGAATCTGACATCCACATAATCCAAAATGGATTTAGGATATCAAATTTCATATCTGAAAATTTTAGATAGGATGTCGGATATGATGGATGATTCTGCTTCAAAAAAATCTAAACCCAACAAATATATACATATATTATTAAATATATATTATCTATATGTAAAATTA
Organism: Alisma plantago-aquatica; assembly: GCA_963693085.1. Lineage (NCBI taxonomy): Eukaryota > Viridiplantae > Streptophyta > Magnoliopsida > Alismatales > Alismataceae > Alisma > Alisma plantago-aquatica. The sequence goes on from OY856409.1 coordinate 175,694,498, forward strand.
AAAATATAGATATTTTATCATAGGTATGCATAGTAATATTATTATTTTCTATATATAATATAATACTAACAGTATATTTATGATTTCTAGTTTGGATTGGATATTTATCTGAATTCATATATTATTTGTTGGATTGGATTCAAATATTATTATATGATATCCTTCATATGTCAGATCAGATATCAAATCGATTTGTTTTTAGGATTCGGATTCAGATATAGTAGTATCTGCTCCATATTCGATCTGTTTACGGGTCTAGACACCCACAACTATAAATAGGACCTCTTGGAGTTCATTCCAAGGTTTCTCCTTCATGATACTCAAGCTCCTTACTATAGTTGAGTGCATCCAGTCCATTTGAGACCCTTTCTCTCTATTGATTGCACTTCATTTCGGCCATATGAGTGAGATAGGATCTGTGTGAGAGTGATACTTCATAGTATACTTGTAAATCTCTCAAAGCTTCTCTTTTCCCAACCCCTTTCTTCAAGATCAAATTTGTGAAAGCTTCTCCAAGTGAAGGAGAAGGTGCAAGCTTCTTCAAACTACAAAAGAAGGTGCAAAAAGCTTCTTTGAGTGAAGGAGGAGGAAAAGAATGAAGATCCCAGGTGTAGAGTGGGTAAATCCTTCAAGGCTAAGACTCATTGAAAAGAGGGGATGTCCTTAATGAAGGTGTCCAGCTGCTTGCAAGAGTGGGTAAGACCTTGGTGAGTTAGAAGACTCTAGCTCCGGATAGGTAAGACCTTGGTTGTAAGGTTATTGGCTCCTTTGATCTTAAAGGGAAGTTGGGTATCCTTATCCCAAAAAAGGAAGGTCAATTGTATGTCTTATAATGGAATATAAGTATACATAGGTTGCAAAATCCTAGGACTTGACCTCTCTAGGTAGTGTATTGAATCTCTCCTAATTTTTAGAGTGGAAACTCTAAACAACTTGTCTAAGTGATTGTTTCAATCTCTCTCATCCTTGCTATGCATGTTTAGATTGTCATCAAATTCACTATTTGCAATTGTGCCTACTTGAAGTGACTTGAAGGTCTAACTAATTTTGTGCAAGTGTTTTTAGCTCTACTCATCCCTCCTCTAGAGCCCTTTGATAAAAAAAAATAGTCATTTTACTAGAAAAATATGTACGAGATCAGTTGGATAGAAAGATAACAATCACAATTAAGGGATTATGGGTTCATCATTGTGGAGATCCATGATCAAATCACTCCACAAGAGTATCTCAATTCATCCAATGATCAAAGTAGAAATACAATAAAAATCTTTCTTTTATTGAAGCAATAGGGTTGATTACATCGAACAAGAACATGCTATGGGGCTAGTCCCCATGCCCCAGAAGGGAACTATTCAGAAATAATGTAGAGAACAAAAGTAAAAAATAGATAACAAGGGAAGTCCCTTTTGTTTGGGAGTTTCCCCTCCTTTTATAGGGGAAGGAGGGGTGAAAACCCTAAGGACATGATATAAAAGGAACTGGTCGGCGGTTGTTGAAGAAGTCTAATCACAAGCTGTGAACTGATTGGTTCATAGTCTAAACAACCCAGTTCATATTTATGGGAGCGTGGGTCCAAGGCAGCGAGTCAAAACCCTAGAAACATGGTGGTGGCACTATTTGACCAAGACTTGGTCACTAAGCAATCTGAGTTGGCCATTTGAGGCTTGAAACACCAGGTTTAGACTTCTGAGTTGACATATTTGTTTTATGAATTGCCTGATTGAATTTTGACTTGGTTGATTCAGATGGTAAGTGGAATGGTGAGTCGAGAGGTGAATGACCATTTGGGACTCTGAGGTGTAGTGTTCTTCGTGAATGAATCGAATGATTCACTACATGAACCGCTCGGTTCAAGTACTGAGATGGTTGAAATTTTATAATCAAATCCCCTAGTCCTTGATTTCCAGGAACTTAAGTAGAGGTTCTTGTTTTCCAAGTTTGAGGAATTGTGAATGAGGGTAGAATCTACAAACTAAGGGTAAAAAATGGTGTCAATTTGAATTAACGACCAAGGAGCAAGTAAATTGCAATTATTTCCAAAAAATTGGCAAAAGTTAGATTAAGTCCTAAATAGAAATAAAATAGAAGTGATAAAGAAAGGATGAATATGCATTCATTGAAATACCCCAAAATTAAAACTTTGTTCGTCCTCAAGAAACATTGAATTTAAAACACTACCATATAATACTTTTGGCCTATCATCCTCACTCGCATAACACCACTTAAGTCCTTTCACCCTTTATGGCCAAGCAACCTTAACTTATGAAAAACAATTTTAATATTCCCTACTTCAAAATTATTTCAAAAATTGGTTCCATTTCAAGACCTATAATAAAAAAGATTGTATATTCCCTTTGCATTTGGTACTCACATATATTCTTACGAGTCATTGCATAAGAACAAGACTCAAAGATTTGACGGGGTTATGTAGATTTTCCTGGGCATAAAAGTGGAGTGAAGGAGGTATCGAAGGAAGCAGTCTCTCCTCTATTCTACTTGAGACCTTTTTATTTATATGTTTACAGTTACATTGACTGCATATTTTGGTGTGCTCTTTTGGCATCTTTCTTGATGGTGCCCTTATTAAATTTACGAGGGGTATGGAAGAAGTGGAAGAGGGAGGAAAAAGGGGGTGTGCCCTATGAACTTAAAGTTTGGCACATTGACTTCTTATTTTTATTTTGCAGATGGAGAGATAAGAAGGTGACAAAAGAAGTGTTCAAAAGATTATTATTTGTACAACTTATTTTTCCAAATTTAAGCGCATTGAGGGTATCATACATTGGTTTAATTAATTCTCAGTTATGCAAAATCAAGATATTTTTTAAGTTAATCTATAAATCTAGACAAGGAAGCATTATTTTTGAATCTTTTCAGTCCTCTACGTCTTGCCATATTTTCTAAAGAATGGTGATAATTAGGATCCTAGGTGATAGGATCATTTCTATTAATGGAAGGTTTTATAATTGATGTTGCAAAAGAAGTTTCATCATTTAGGAGGTATATCGATAAACATGCATATCATCATGTACAACAAGATAAAGGTATAGCTGACTAGATAAGGGCTAAAGCTAAAGGAAAAATTTTGAAACTTTTTAAAACTAAACTATTTAACGTAATGAAAATTACAAAAAAATTAAGATAGAGTGGGTGGAATGAGTATGTATCACCCATCTCCACCCGAATTTAAAAAATTTCTCATTCTGAGAAATATTTAAATCCAAAGTGGAGGGAAGAAAATTGATGGGTTGCCTCTCAAAAAAGTACACTATTTAACGTCAAAGGCCTGACGACAGTGGTATCTCCCAAGGGGGATCAAGATACAAAGTGTGAATGAGTGTGTTATATGGAATCGACTGCTTCCCTTGTAGTCACTCCACCATATTTGCTTGAGCTCCTTGAAACGTGTCTTGTATGGCTTGGAGCACATTTGTGTACCAAGGACAATAATTGGGATCAGAATAGATAGGTTCCCATGGTTTGATATGTGACAAGTAATAGTTATGGGGTGTCTCAGTTGTATGAAGATAACTATTGGAAGGTGTAGAGTTTAGATTCAAGTGTGGATGTCTGGTCATACTACCGTACTAGTCATTAGTGTCAATGGGGAGTGGATCAGAAGGATGATAAATGGAGACTTCATCATTGACCTTTGCAGCTTTTCTTGGTTCCAAGGGACATGGTGGATATCATAGACTGGTGAGTCGAGAGGGGAGGGGGGAAGAAAAATAGGGGTAGATTGATGTGTGGCATGATGGAAGGGGAGAGGTGGTGCGAGAGGTAGCTCTCGAGCAATGACATTGGGTGTTACAAGAGTGGGGACAAGAGAGAGGTATCTCCACCATCAGGGGAAAGGTTGGTATGGCTTCGATCTATTTTGTGGCTTGGTTGTCCTCCATAGAAATTCAAGATTGAGTCATTGGTGGGGTCTCAGAGTCAAGGAAGCGTTGTTCCATCTGATTGAACTGGTCAATGTAGTTGAGGAAGTAAACCTCTTCTTTTCTAGTATACTTCGTGCTATCTCCAAAGGATTGCAAGTTGATAAACTTTGTTCTCGCTTGTAGGGTTAGAAGTCCTACCTCAACGTCAAACATAAGGGGGTAGCAACGGTCTTCCTTTATATTTAGCATCAGAATCTCGCATGGTATGTAATTTTTTTTACCTTAACTGACACATCATCAATAATGCCAAGTGTCTTGGTAATGGAAGAGTCTGCCAGTTGAATGCTCACTTGGATAGGTCATGCATCTGTGAGACTGAATCTCTTGTACATGGTTAGTGGAGTGATGGATATGCTTGCTCCGAGATCAGCTAATCCAAATTGGCTAGTAGAATCTCCAATAGCACATGTAATCCCAATAGATCCTATATCTTTGTGTTTGTGCGACATCTTACTTTGAATGATGTACGGTGTGGTTTTTGTCAGTTTTACCATTTTAGATTCTCCGGTAATGTATTTGTGGTTCAATAGAGCTTTGAAGAATTTGTCCACTCAGGCATATCTGTCATGGCGTCTAAAAGTGGAATATGGACACATAGTTTTCTCATAGTTTCTATAAACTTGTTGAACCTAGAGTCCAACCGGGTCTTCTTTAACCGTTTAACAAAGGGTATGATTGGCTTAGAAATAGGAATGTCACCTTGTTGGGTGGATGATACTAGTTGATCTGGGATGACTACTTCATCACCACCCCTAGGTCAGAAATTATGGGAGGAGGGTTTTCCCTTTTCGGAGTAGTAAGACTGGATCGAATAGTAACATCCATGAGTTGCTCTAGGTGCTTGGGGTTTGGTTCGGGTTGTACGGCGAGAGTTCCTAGGGGGACGCAGAACTGCGGTCAACAAAACCAGTTGAGAGTCAAGTGACTTTTTTTGAGCTTGTTGGTTGTTGAACATTGTCTGTTGACTAGCCATCATAGCCTCAATGCTTCTTTCTATGGCAGAGATCCTATCATCATCAGGAGGAGGGGGAGCTTGATGAGGATTCTAGAATTGTTGCTCCCTATAGTTGCCTTTATTTTTTGTAGTTTTGTTGATTGTTAAATTAAAGGACGGGGTGGCCTCTAGCCCGGTGGGGATTACCGGCTTGGCCAAGGATGTTATAAATAACATCCACATACTAATTTGCTGATGAGGAAATCCTCTTTTTTCATATGCATTGAAAGTGGATTCCATCTATTCTTGTTTTAAAGTAATCCCTTTGAGACTCTCCGCAATAGACTTTAGCTCAGATATGTCTTTGGCTTTTGCCACCTTGAGGACTCCTCCTCGGTTAGATCTGGCCTAGGTTTTGTCACTTCTCTAGACAATTTTCCAAGTATTTTCAATATTTATAACATAAAGCCCCCCTCCCCCAAGGATATGTCTAGGAATTATTTGGCGTCGAGGAGTTCATTGAATCGCTCCCAAACTTCTGTCAATGTCTCACGAGGAACCAAGGGAATCTAGTGATTTGTCCCCATATGGCATAAATTAGGGATGGGGGTAGTACTTTTCAAGAAATTTAGCTTGGAGAACTTCTCACGTGGTGATGGGGTTTCCTTCTAGAGAATTGTACCAACTCGTGGCTTGGTTGGAGAGAGAGTATTAGAACAGGTGTACTCTGAAGGCGTCACTAGTAATGCCTGGTATTTTATGCATGGCATAAGTCGATGAATCTTCGGAGGTGGTCTTGGTTGTTTTCTCCTAATCTTTCTACAAATGGGTTGCCTTGGAGGAGATTGATCCATTGCGTATGGATCTCAAATTGTGGAGAAGTGATTTCTGGAGGAACAATTGGATGTTGTCGATCAGCGCTCCTGGGGACTGCAAAATCCTTAAGTTGTTTCTATTGCTCAGCTTCTCGTTGAGGGACAGCTTGTGCTTTAATATCTGCTCTCTATGCAGCTAGGTCCGGCTCTATCCGCCTTTGGATCTCCTCCTTTTGATCCATCTCGGATCGATGGAATTAATTTAGATGGTGGAAGGTCCTATCGATCTTGGGGTTGTAGGGAAAAGGGGTGTTGGCAACGCCTTAGGAGCATCACATACACCATTGACACATGAGAGAAGGGTTAGTAGAACAAGCGCAGAAAAACTTTCAAGAAAAAAGTTACAAAAATGAACTAAGAAAACTGTAATGTCAGAATGAAAACACGGCACAAAAAGGAGATCCACTACCTGAATGGGTCTCGACCGAGTTCAAAAACACGAAATGCAAAACAAGGAATTAAATCACATCCTTCTTCATTTGCTTGGATGTATTGCAGCACACTTCCCTTTACATTTGGTTTGACAATGTTTTCAGATATGACTACCCTTGGTATACTCACCACCCTTAATGTGTTGTACATTATCGGTGTCTTTCTCTCTTGGTTTAGCAACAGAAAGTAGCAAACAAAACACCGCTACCTGGTAGCCCTATGACGGAGCATCCATGGAAAGCCAGTCGCGCCCAATACGGCTGCAGTTTCTTTTCCAGCATATTGTGCATAATACAACGTCCTCTTGCAGTTGGTTTGGTTGCTGCGTATTAGAACTAGGTGAAACCAAACACACTGAATTGGAAAACGGGTTGTGTTTGACTTGGCACGTTGCGGTCCGGCCAAACGAGACCTAAGCATACTATCCTCACTTAAGGTATACTAAGTATAGATAAAGACATAATAACAAATTATGACGATGGGCCTAAGCCCAATAACCAATTACACTAACATAATGCATCCTCTATTGGATTCACGTTTCTTTTTTAAATTATATTTCCACGTATCCTCACTGCAAAACACCAGGCAAACTATGTACATCTGTTGCAAACAATAAAAGCAAAGCCTGAACTGATATAGAAATAAGGGCGATGAAATTTCGACTCTTTTAATTTAATTGCATGCAAATATATGAAGTTTAAAAACAATTTCCCTCACATGAATGCAATATTGCCGAGCTCACAGAATTGCAGTCTGCCGCGCCCATATATTTACGCAACCATTGATATCCTTCTTGCATTTTTTTTTAGATTTGGATAAAGAGCGCACTTCGCAAATGCGAAACTGAAAGGTCAATTAATAATTGCTTTGACAGTATGCATCAGCTGCTTCTCAGTTATGTGACTATTCGGCTCAAGAGAAGTGTCGCAACAAATTCTCTCTCATAGCACTGCCACCGGGATATTCTTGTTGACAAATTGATTCTTTGTATCCTGAATCATGATGATCAGATAGGAGAACATCATCCTGAAGTTCATCCCCACAGTCGATTATAATGTTGTGAAGCAAACAGCACACTAATATAATACTAGGTAACTTATGCTTATCGGGTCTCCACATGACCTTGTGCAGAATTCTCCAAGCACCTTTCAGCTGTGCAAATGCTCTCCATGCAAGCATCCTTGCAGCCTGGAGTCTGGCATTAAAATTCTCTGCTGATACTGAAAGATTCCTTTCTTCATATGGCGTGATAAGCCATGGAAGAAGAGGGTAAGCAGTATGTCCAACTATAAACTCTCTGATCTCTACCCCAGATGATGAAGGCTTGAGAGGACCAGTTAGGCGCTCTCCATTTTCAGATAACTTGAAAAACCCTGAGCACTTAAGCAGACGTGAAGTTGTCATGGCTCCAGGCCAACCAGTCACAATGTCGAGAAACCTCAGTTTATGATCCACAATACCTTGCAACAGCATGCTGTAGTTATTCTCTCGGTCACACCAATCATCAGAAGATTCAATTGCAGGAAGAGTCATAATGATATGTGTTGCATCAATCGCACCACAACAATTAGGAAAACCAAAAGAAGATTCGAAAGCCCTTTTGATTTTATCTATTCTTTCCTGATCAGGCCATTGGATATGATGTCTAGCTCTCTCTTCCATCGATTCGATGAATCTCCAAGTCACTTGAGAGACTGTTGATTGCCCAACTCCAAATGAGGCACCTACAGACACTTGAGATGCACCTGAAGCTAACCGTCTCAAGGCAATTGCCACTTGCTTCTCTACACTCAGAAGCCTACCTTCAATGTTGATGAGACCTGAAGGGGGTCGTGATATAAGATCTTCTCTTACTACAGAACAGATGTAATCAAAAGTTTCCTTCGATACACGAAAAAAATATTTGAATCCCTCATCTTCATCACAAGGGACTGCTGGTCCTGAAATAAAGACAAGATCCTCTTTAGATAATCAGATTCACATGTGGAAGCGAAAGTTGGAAGAAAATCCATGCATCCTTTTGAGAGGAGAATATAATAGTTTGCATATGAAACTAAAGAAGGTAATTCTGACAGGAAAATATAACACTTAGCATGTGAAAGAGATGATCAGTGAATAAATTGTCTAGGTACACAGGCATGCAGTAGATGGTGATATATTCCATTTAGAAAATCTATGTCGGTGAAGAGTGGCTAAAATTGAACGGATTATTCTATGATACCCAACCTGGAGGAGAATCAGGAGATGATGAAAATAATATAAATAAAAAAAACATCACGAGAGCAGATTTATAGAGATGTATGCAGCTATTATTTACATGGTTTCTTTATGTAGATTTCAATTTTGACATAATAACTGGAGGATGGGAGGAGCAAGGAAGAAGACTAGGTAAGTCCACTTGTAGATACATTTAGACAGCAGCAAACCCAGATTTAAATTCATTACCAAACAATCATAAATTGTGTTTACAAAACAATGAGGCTGGCTATATATAGGGAGAAATCAATTCAAATACAACTGAAAAATAGAAAAATCATAATCAGAGTTGGCTTACATAAACTAATCAAGATAGCCGCTGAAAGAAAAACACGATAGATTCCAATACACATCTAGTATGTCCTACATCAACTTTCACTGCATACAGTCCCATCCTGAGATCATTTAATAAGCCCTGGAGACGCAGAACAACTTACAATGAATAATCTATTAGAAACAAAATGAACCACACTGCTGTTGCAATTAGTATGCTGTAAAACTAGTCTGCTTTCAGCCCATCACCAGGGGATAGAATGGATCCTCCAGTGGAGTATCACAGGAAGTTGCACCTTTCAGATAAAATTGATAATTTCATTAGAAAGGTAGTGCTCAGCATGCTCATATCCGCGTGCTCATATCCCTGTTTTACTTAGGATCTAGAACTCAAATGCTGGACGTTGCACTGGAACTTGTGGAACCATAGGATCTACTCTACCTCATCTTCAAGTGTTGATGCTACCTCAGGTTTGAGTTCAGGCTCTAGCTTAATTGATAGCATAGTTTTGAAACCCGACCCGACCTGGCCGGTTGAACCGGTTGGACCTCCACCCGGGAAGTTTTACGGGTCGGGTGGGGCTAAAACCCGTTTTTGGCCAAGACCCAGAGTTGACCCGGTGACCCGGCCAGTTCAACCGCCAACCCGATGACCCGGACTACGGGTCAAAGACCCGACCAGGTTTTGTTGGTTTTAGTTTTCCTTCCCTAAATGACCATTTGACTGATTTTCATGTCCTTTCATTCAACCCCAATTTTCCATACATTGATATATTCACTTATTTGTATTTTTCCACTTGTTTTAAGTATTGCATGACCATTTTTTTGCTTCTTTATGAATAGATAGTTGGTTTTGTATGTTTGGTGTTTCATAATTCATTATATCATGGTTCCATACAGTAGATTATGTACATATATATACACACTTATATAGTAATAAATGTATGGACATACATATTACTGTAACATCCATGCATATACTTGCATGTATATAATAATAATATGTATATGGTGTCATGCTGATGTCACCGGGTCAACCGGGTCGACCCAGCGGTCGAACCAGAGACCCATGACCCAGGAGATTTGTCGGGTCGACCTCCGGGTCGGGTCTGAAAACTTTGATTGCTAGTCCAGAAACTTTGGTTTGCTGGGGTTCAATTACTCGTTCCAACTCATGTACTACTGTTTTCCCTTTTCCATTCTTTAGAAGAAAAAAGTTCAGTCTGGCATTGCGCTTATAAACTGGAAATTAGTTTACGCTTTCATGTCCAATTACGAATTACAGAATCTGGGGATTCTAACTTTTCACAGAATATTCCATTTTTTTTCAATAAAAGATTTCACCGAAGTATCAAAAGATGATTACTGATACAATATTCCTGATTCTGATGTCGCCTTGAGTCCGTCTGGGCTGAACTTATCTGTCTGGAGCTTGCGCAAACATAAGTCTGAGTACTTAAACCTTGACTCCCAAAAGATCAGCCTAGCAAGCATTGAAAAGGGTTGAAAGACCACTGAAGGGCCTAACCCCCTTCTCTTTGTATTCTTCACAAAGAATGACCAACAATGAGTCCATCATTCTCACACGGTAATTGATAGCAGGGTCATACGTGTTTAGTATCTAGAGGGCAGTGATGACAATGTGGACACGGAGGGAAGGGGTGAGGAGTGAATGCAAGAGATGCATATGTGCAAGTGACCACTGCTCAGAGGCCTAGTGAGCAGGGGTGAGTAGAATTCGGTGGCCAACTGAAGGCCACAGATCCCGGATGGGATGGTGGCAACCCACCTCACTGATGGCATTGGTCAATATTAGTTTGGTCAACGTAAGATGCAACTTCACCTCTTTTTCTTCTTGACGAACTCCTGAGGCCTTCTATTCATCCACTCCCATTGCACTCCGAAACAAAGAGATTACATTCTCTAATCTATAAGGAAAAGACTAGCAGAAAAAAACCTAGACGAGGGAAAAGAAATTAGAAAAGAAAGCAACCTCTTTCCTTGCGCTATTGCTATTTTTCCACCCAGAAAAAAAAGGTCGGCTCCCACTTCCACCCATATAGTGATTTGTTCGCACCCAATCTTTACGGAAGCAACCTCTTTCCTTGGGCTATTGCTATTTTTCCCTGCAAAAGTATTCTTTCCCTGCGCTGGAGTTTGGAACATATTGTGGCACTTTCATTGCTGGATAAATCCACCCTGTGCCATCACGCTACAACAATTTAGTTTGTTTGAAGGCAAAGTTAATTTCTTGTTATCTGGTAAAGCAAATCTGGGTAAATTTTTGTTGTCATGATATCAATCTCTGTGAAGATGTATACTTGATTTCTCTTGGCAAATCATCGTAGACCTTTTTTTTCGGGGGTTGTGCCCTCGAGCCCCCGCGAGGGGCGGCCTCCCCTCGACTCCCGCCCGCTGAGGGGCAGCGGGACCCCCTAATTGGGGGGTCGCGCCCCCCCAAGCCCCCCGGCAATGCTACAACTTATTTTCATGGGGTGTCTTCATCATTGTCCACCCCAACCACTCTTGGTTCCTTCCGTGGTTGGTGTGAGGGGGAGAAACAGATGAGAGATGAGATGGAGAAAAAAAGATTATGTTCTGCTGCAATATATTTTTATGGATCTCTATGTACTTCTACTATTGACACTTAGTGCTATATGCTTCTTGGGGGTGCTTTGTATCTGGAGCTTATTTCTGCTGTCGATGGTCTTCTATTCGACTACGTCCACTTTTCTGTTGTGAGCCAGCACTCTTTGGCATTTCCATGTTTTGACACGTTGACTCTCTACTATTGTGCGCCATCACTCTCTGGTTTGTTCGTGCTGTGTTTGCACATTGACATTGTCCATGCTTTGTGCATGTTGACATTTTTATTTGCCCGTGCATTGTTTGCATGTCAACTTTCTACTGTTGTGTGCCAGCACTCTCTGGCTCATCTGTGCCCTGTTTTGCACGTTGACCCTTCCGTACTTTATTTATACGTTTACTACTACTGCTGTGACTCATCACTCTCTGGGCTGCCACTTTAGCGACTGTGAGAAAGACCATGATGTTCTATTGTTGCTTACTTCTGCTCCAGATGATCAAGAAACTTCTTCTCCAGATGATTGAGAAACTTTTGTGACATGCTTGCCTACTTTCCTGCTATGGAGTATCTATTTGAGGGGGGGTATTTGAGCAATGAGTGCTTTATTGTAATTTTGAGGGGGAGAAAAATCTTGTATGGACCTAGCTTATCTTTTATTCTGTTTCTTTATTTTTAGTCCAACTTTCTATTTGCAAGCTGATTTGGGATTCTCCCAACTTCAGCTTGAGGGGGAGTATTAGAGAGTCTTTTTATTTTTATTATTGTCTTTGTAATATGGGCCCAAGTATGCCTTGGCCCATTAGGGTTTAGTTTGAGTCTATACGCTTCCCTGATTTCCTATATATATATGATTAGGGTTGCCTCTTATCAAAACAACTCATAGCCATCTTCTATTATTCCAGTGGACTACTTCAGGATCTTTGGAGAAAGAATGATGCTACGCACTGATGGCGAGTGGGAAGGTTTGCCCCTTCTTAGCAGCCAAGGGAGGCTAGCCCATGGTGTTTGGTGAGTGGGAGGTCATGTGCGAAAGTGATGGGAGCGGTGGTGCATCACTGTTTCGTCTTTGCAGTACTACTTGCAGAACAAGATAGCAATCAGCTTCTTTTTTTCAGTTCATATTGATGAAAAGTGAAAATAGGAGAATAATCACGGAGGACAAGATTGTGACATTAGAAGGTGAATTCAAGGAAGGAAAACTCAGCATGCATGATTAGATTTTTTGCTCTCCAACATCATTTGGCAGAGACGGGGGATGAAAACTTGGTACATCCCCTTGAAAATATCTAAGTTGCACAAAGCAAATCCTAAAATTCAAATTCAGAATTAAATCCATTATGGACAGAGTTATGGGGCTGACTATTATGAGAAATCTTATGCAACTTATATGAGAATACTTTGAAACCGGCCCTAGTAATTAAAAATAAAATAACTAAAATAACTTGACCAAAACAACTAACTATAAAATCTTCATTAATAACCCAGATGAATAACAGCAGATAACCTTCCCTGCATGCAACTATTTGTCATATTGTCAAACATGAATCACGATTCGCATGGAATGTGATTACCAAGGTTAGCATTTCATCAATTTTAATATGCAATATCCACAAGATCAAGGCCTGATCACCTGTAGATGTCACACAGACACGATAATTATAAAAAGTTACATGTTAATATTTCGTTTCAAAAGTCCGGCCAGAGTAGCCCGGCTGGTTACGGCTCGGTAAGTCCAGATGAAGGACCCGGGTTCGAATCACGCCGAAGGCGATCTGTGAAAAGTAACACGAATTTGATTGGGCGCAGGAGGGGGGTGACCGGACCACACCCTCTCATGTCCCGAGAATTTACGCTGTTTGGGGGGTCACGATTGTGGCGCTTCTACGGGGGTGGTTCTCTCGTAAATCAAAAAAAAAAATCGTTTCAAAATAACACGTTCATAGTTAAAAAAAACAAGTTAATAATAGTGGTGTGTTTGCAACAGACAACCAGTTATGCAGCTTTTTTTTTAGTTTCTCAATCAACTGGTAATTCAGATTTGATAATGAGAAGATAGCAATCACTCCTAAATTGCTTTTGGTTTACGTGGAGAAGCTTCAGGAGATAGATCCATTTCTCATCCTATAAGAGATACTAGTAACCATCATGATATGAATCGATAAATGGGTAGTAAAACCCAACAGGGATGGATCCAGGCACCAGGAAGTTTCATGTCACTGTTAAACACCATAAGAAACTTCTTATACGGACCTTAGTATTTTACATATAGGAAAAGAGCTGCAGGGTAGTTCTATGTCTAATGTTATAACAACTGCAAGTAAGAGCGCACATAAGATCTCAGCTTAAGGTAAGTTTGCAGGCTAACTAGGGTTCCCAAACCCACAAAGAAACACACAAGCTACCAGACTGGAATGAATGTATTTAAAGTTTGCGAGCATGCTTAAATTTTGAAGTTTGATTTATTACATTAATAATCAAGTAAGCTCGATTCATAGGTCAAAAGGGTATGTACTGAGTTCACCTGGCTTCTGGAAGGTATATTTGAAAGAGCGTGTAGTAAGCATTCTAAGTGGACAGGCAGTGTTGCTGCCATTAAACATAGTTCCACTTTGTTGTATGTACCCTGGATTAGACAGAGGACTGTGTTGCTGAGTGTCTGTAGTCTAGTTTTGTTGTTACATCCTATTAGCATGTCATTAAACGAATTTGGTTGCATGCATTGACTCAAGGAATAGAATCAGAAGGGCTTTGATCCAGAAACATTATCCCGGTGACTTGATTGTTATGCCTCATCCAAAATATCCCCTATAAAAGCAGCGAACAGTCAACCCTCTAATGCGCAGTTCAGGGGAATGGATGAAGTCAAAATAATCTAATAAAGCTGGCCGATTGAAATAAAGCAACAACAAATTTTATAAACAATCGAAATATCACAGACCACGACACACATCTCGTCTTTCCATGCCCTTTGCCATGCGTCACCGAAGTGGATAACAAAGTTCCCGATTTCTTCGTGCAACGCCATTCAGAACCACGTGTTCAGGTGGTGGTACAGAAAGCAACTGCATCCATCGACCACCCAGCTCCTATACACTGCAAACCAGCAGCAATCGAACCCCCCAAAAACCACGGTCGGTAAAACAAACACATGAATTGTTATCAGAAAACCATATTGACACAAATCAAAAGAGATAGATCAACGATTACCGGAAGCGGAGTTCTTCTTCCAGAAGCAATCCCACCACTCGGTGTCTGGGCCCCTGTCGACGTCGGTTTCCCGCGGCTGATTGCCGCCCAAACGACCCCATTTGGTCGATGAAAACTTGCCCTTCCGCTTGGTTTTCTTCTGCTTCTTTAGAGAGGCTTTCTTCTGCTTTGGAGAGGTCATTGGGGACGCCATGACCTGTGGGAGAGAGAGCTCCTTGACTTACTGAGCTACTGACGCCATCCACCCCCTAATTGCCGGCGTCCGATTATTGTGTCGGGCCGCGTTTGGTTGATGGTAGTTCATAAATCTGATATCCGGATGGCACGTTTGGTTTGTTGGATTTTCAAGAATTTTACAGTTGTGACAGATGTAAAATGCAGCATTGTCAAAATCTCGTACACATAAATTTATATTTGGTTTTCTAGATTTGTGAAGTATATGATTTATTTTTTTCTTGATCTACCTGTCAGCTGCAACTGAGTTTTAATGTCTGCAAAAATTTTGATAGAAATTAAAATGCGAGATCTCCTTTATGTTTAAAATCTCGAGATTAGCTCCATTTTCTGAATCCTACAAATCAAACATAAGTTTCTACAGATGAATTCATACAATCTAATACTACAAAATCTGAAAAACCAAATGTGCATAATCAATGCGGGAAGCTGTGAGAAACTAGACATTTCCCAACAGTTTGGAAATATTAAATTATTTTGAAATCATAGGAACGTGTTGTATCACCTTTGTCTATATAAAAAGAAAAAAGTATACTATTAATATAATATGTAATTACATTGTGAATAAGGTAGAATGAAAGAAAAAAATATACTATTGAAACTAATTTTAATACTAACCAGATAAATGTTAAGGTAAAAGAAGAAGAGAAACAATGTATATATGTAATAATAATTGTTTAAAGTAAAAGAAGAAGAAAAATGTTGTATATAAGTAATAATAGTTGGTTCATAATGTCATGTCAAGGTGACCAGTGGCGGAGCCACCTTGGGGCACCATGAGGCACAGGCCCCACCCGGATTTATGGAGAAAATGAAATCACCAGTTCACCGGTTGTTACCGTAATAACTGGTTTCGTGGACTATTGTTGCTCCTATTTCAGATGACGATTTTGGGTTTTTTTTAGTCATAAACTACATTCAATATGGAAGTTATGTCATCCAACTCCCGGTGTCATGGCCCAATACTAATGGCGCAGCGAATGTGAGAAGACATCCGTTTTGACTTGCGTTGATTGATTTCTTTTATTGAATTTCGTTTTCTTTCCTCTGATTTTTGGATTATAATAAATATACTTATTTTCTATGAGTTTGTTGGATGCCAATTGTGTATTTTCCTATTCATTTTTTATTATATAATTGTTTCGAACAATAGTTTGAACTTCCTCTTTTCTTTTTATCATTCCACCTTAGAACCCAATTCATCATATCAATGCTCTAGAGGTCTAAAATGAGTGACAAGGACACTAAAAGGAATTTTGTAAAATTGGTGGACGATTCGCCTTTCATACAGTCTGTGCAACTGATTGAAGCAGATTCTTCTAATGTTCTTTGAGTGCTCCACTCTCCACATGGCCATAACCATGAGACATTATGGACTAAGTTTCAAGCACACATGCCAATTTGTCTCTTCTATTGTGTTTTTTTGTACGTAGGCTTTTGTTGTATTTGGTTTAGATTTCTTCATTTCTCTTTGTTTGATATAAATTCATAAGAATGTACAAAAGATGGTGAAAAAATGTAATCAAAAAATAATATCCTATCATTGTACAAGAAAATGGACCAAGTCGTGAAGTAGGTGATATTGAAGAATTTCTCAATCCAAGTCTCAAAGTTCTAAATGTGGGCTTGACTTTAAAGAAGAAAATTTAGTGTCAGATCCCAAAGATAGATTTATAGTTTCATTTTATCCCTTAATATATTGGTTATGATTAGAAGGACATAGTTAACATTAAGTCCTCATAAATCATAATATCAACATATTGCATTGACAAATTTTGAATCAAACAAATATCAATTTGATCAAAGTTGGTTTGATGAGCATTGCATTTTCATTGGGATTAACATGTTAAATTTTGTACAATTTTGACTTTTTTCTTCAAAAAAAATTCCTCAAAATCTTGAGTATCTTTGAAACTTATATATATATATATATATATATAGTTTTTTTTCTTGCCACTTACACTTGTGCCTCACCTACTATGAGTTTTTGGCTCCGCCACTGAATGTGACACATCTTCATCTCCTCCATATGTAATTATGGCATACTCCTAGCTCAAGTAGCCCCAAAGAGACGACGTTGAATGTGAAGAGTCATCTGGTATTCCGACGGAACATATAACTTTTTTAATCATGATATCCAACTAGTAATAAATAATAAAAGGTAAAAAGTGTATGCAATTTTCTCACAATCTTTGATATCCACACCTTTCGTTTATCTGAACATGCGAGTTAATCTATAATTTAAAGAATGATGAAAGTGAAATTCCATCCTCGTCCAACCTTTCATATTAATTTACTAGAATTCTTTAATTAAAAAACAAATACAAATCCTTCTATATTCTTGTATGGATCCCTCATAACAATAAAAAAACAAATTCATAATTAAAAATATTAAAAACATTGCATACAACACCTCTATGTGCTTTATTACACAATATACATTATATATTAACACACAAGGATTATTTTGTAATTGAAAAAAAATGAAAAGAAAAATTATACTGAAAATCATGAGTGGGCTTCGTTACATAATTAATTACTATAATTAATAAAATTACATACAATACATCTTGTACTCTTTCTTATTCAACATGGTGTATATATTACTACTCAATGATTGCTTTGTAATTTTAAAAAAATCAAGAGAAACCCCATAATTAGTTTTCTTATGTAGTGTGTATATATATATAATATATATAATATGAAAACCTCTAGAGGGGGGGTGAATAGAGTTTTATATAGATTTTAAAATAATTTAAACTCAAACAACCAAACTAAAGATTAAGAAGAGGAACACAGGTGTTTAGAGTGGTTCCACCTTAGCAAATACTAAGGAGTCAGTCCACTACCCGGTTGCTTACCCAACCAGGATTTTAAAAGTACTAAATTTTATTACCTCTCAAGGATGTTACATAAAATTTACAATACTTTCTAAACACCCTTTGGACAGCCTTCACCTTGAAGTAGTCTTGCCAACCTCGAAGCAGCCTTCCTTGAAGTAACTTCAAGCTCCCCCTTGAAGTAGCCTTCCTCTCGAAGTAGCTTCCCGTCAAGACAGCCTTCTGAAGTAGTCCAAAGTCTTCCTCTTCACCACGAAGAGCTTCACCCTCTCCAATCCGCAGCCTCCTACCTGGAGTAGCAAGGAGAGTACAAGTAATACAAGGAACAAGAAAGGAATAAAAGAAAATACAACTTATCCTTGTAGCTCAAGGCTTTATTTCCCTAGATCAAGCGTTTGGATTTTCCTAGCCAATATGATGGACTTGTGATTGCTAGGGTTAGGAAAATCTAGCCTATAGGACGAGCTTGAGCTAAAGGGAAAATGGCCAATTGATCACAAAGCTCAGTTCACACAGATTGCACAAGAGGGCTCAAGTATTTTCTCAAGTATAGCAAGTGTAAGAAGTGAGTTCTAGTGTCCTATGGCTTGTCCTATTTATAGGAATAGCCTAAGTATGCTTAAGGACGTTCTAGACAACTTCTAGGGGGTTCCTAGTGCTTAACTAGCCGTTAGGAATAAGTTAGGCGCATTAGCAACGGCTAGTTAATTAATTCTGCAGTTGCTGTCAGAGACCATCTCGGTCGAGGACTTGTCGACCGAAATGCCCAGTCGGTCGAGGATTTGTCGACCAACAGGCTCTCTGGATAAACGTTTATTTGCAACTGTCAACAGCTGTGTCTAACGGCTACTTTTGGATCTTTCTCGGTCGATAATGTGGTCGACCGAGAGTATCTCGGTCAAGGAGTTGGTCGACCGAGAGAGATCCTGTTTTAAGGTTTCAAGTTAGGCACTAGCTATACGTATGTGTGCATAGGTGGTCCTATTGAATGGATGACTAAGGTGTTTAGCTAGGGAAAATCCAATGCTTGATTTACATGCGATTCTAAGTACTTGTACATTATAATTCTGTACAAATTTTTACAATGATTACATTTGCATGAAAATATAAATACTTCATGTTGGATTTCCCTTATAGTTGTGTCATCCTGCACACTCAAGTAGCTCGTCAGATAAATAAAAATGAAATGTTTGTCATAATCAAAACAAAGGGATTTTATGGATGTCCATTTAGCCAACAATCTCCCCCTTTTTGAAGATGACAAACATTTCCAAAATATGAATAGAGGAAATATAAAACATATAAATGCCATACCTTTAGATTGCCGTTTGGAACTTTTCCTCTTATTTGTAAGATGTGTGCTTAGTATCCCCAATGACTTATGGAACATGAAATCCAGTTCATTTGGGAATATAGCAACTTTCAATGTAAAGCCAAGAGTATATTTTTGAAACTCATTGATTGAGTTTGTCATAAATATTAAATTATAGTGTTATATATCTCTCCCCCTTTGTCATTTCAAAAAGATAACCGTTTTATTAAAAACTCCCCCTTAATTAGATATCCATCAAAAACGAACGAAAAAGATGTCCATTGAATAGCCAAAATGTGAAGCAATAAAGTTTACGAAAATGATGTCCAAAGAGGCATATTTGGCAAAGCGTTGTAGCGCCCCTTGGTTAAGTTTTGTTTTAGCCAAGAGGCAACAATTTGCAGATTTCCAATTTAAACGTGCATATCAATGTTGATACTGAACATAAAAGCATAAGTATTCGTTTTAAGAACCGCAGATATCAAAGAAAACATCCTCCAACGGAGTAATAAGTAGTTGCTTCCTAATGTTGTTAAATTGATCGAATGGAAGCGGTTTTGTAAAAATATCAGCCAATTGATTTTCCGTATCAACATGATGAAGGGAAACATGATTCTTTGAGATGTGATCCCTTAAGAAGTGATGACGGATTTCAATATGTTTGGCCCGGCTGTGTAGAATAGGATTGTGTGCTAAGTTTATGGCGCTTGTGTTGTCACACAAAATAGGTGTAGATGAAAGATGAAAACCATAATCGCTTAAAACCTGTTGCATATAAAGCACTTGAGCACAACAAGACCCAGCTGCCATATATTCAGCTTCGGTTGTAGATAGGGCAACCGTGTTTTGTTTCTTGCTAAACCAAGATACTAAGGCTCTACCTAATAAGAAACATCCACCACTAGTACTTTTGCGATCAAGTCGACAACCGGCATAATCCGCATCAGTATATGCTTTAAAATCCAAGGATTGTCCTTTTGGATACCATAAACCAAAACAAGTAGTGCCGGCTAGATATCGAAGAATTCGTTTAACCGCAAGAAAATGAGATTGCATAGGCTGGGATTGAAATCGAGCACAAAGACCAACGGAAAACATAATGTCCGGTCGAGAAGCGGTTAAATATAACAAACTACCAATCATGGCTCTATATAAGGAATCATCAATAGGTTCCCCATTTTCATCCTTATCAATTTTAATAGAAGTAGCCATAGGAGTAGTAGCATGTTTGCATTGATCCATCCCAAAGCGTTTTAACAGTTCTTTAGTGTATTTTTCTTGGCTTATAAAAATTCCGGCGGGTGTTTGTTTAATTTGAAAACCAAGAAAGAATGTTAGTTCACCCATAAGGCTCATTTCAGATTCTTTTTGCATAATGTCACTGAATTGTGTGCATAATGATTCATTTGAGGCACCAAAAATAATGTCATCAACATATATTTGCACAACTAAGAAATCAGATGCATATGTTTTGAAAAATAAAGTAGAATCTGAATTTCCAATAGAGAAACCATTATCAAAAAGATATGTCTTGAGCCGTTCATACCAAGTCCTAGGTGCTTGTTTTAGACCATAAAGTGCCTTTTTAAGTTTATAAACATGATCGTCCTTTTCTGGTATTTCGAAGCCAGGTGGTTGAGCAACATAAACTTCTTCTTGTATGATGCCATTTAGAAATGCACTTTTGACATCCATTTGATATAGCTGAATGTTTTTATGGGCAGCAATAGCTAGTAACATCCTAATAGCTTCAAGTCTAGCTACGGGTGCATATGTTTCATCAAAATCTATTCCTTCTTGTTGATTATATCCTTGTGCAACTAACCGTGCTTTATTCCTTATGACTTCTCCTGCCTCATTAAGCTTGTTTCTAAAAACCCATTTAGTTCCTATGATAGTTTTATCTTGTGGTTTAGGAACTAAATCCCATACATCGTTTTTAGTGAATTGATTTAATTCTTCTTGCATGGCGA
Source organism: Alisma plantago-aquatica (assembly GCA_963693085.1). Taxonomy (NCBI): domain Eukaryota; kingdom Viridiplantae; phylum Streptophyta; class Magnoliopsida; order Alismatales; family Alismataceae; genus Alisma; species Alisma plantago-aquatica. The sequence continues at coordinate 175,715,362 of OY856409.1, forward strand.
TTATCCAGTAATCATCCTTAAGAGCTTCGGATATTTTCTTGGGTTCAATGATAGAGACAAAAGCCATGTTTGCAACATCTTGGAAAGAGGACCTAGTTTTGACTTTATCATTTGGATCTCCAATAATTAGCTCTTGGGGATGATCCTTGATCAGCCTAGGTGTAGGTTGTGTTTCAACTGGAGGATCGGATGTGGGAGTTTTTTCATTATCATTGGGAATGGTTATAGTTTCAAACTGATTAGTGAGATCAATGATATCTAAATTTGTGGATTTTGATTCTTCATGAAAAGAAACATGAATGGATTCCTCAACTTTTCTAGAGATAGTGTTATATACCCTAAACGCTTTGCTAGAAGTAGAGTATCCCAAGAAGAATGCTTTGTGTGATTTAGAATCAAACTTGTCTCTATCATCCTTGGTGTTTAAAATGTAACATGTAGAGCCAAAAGTATGGAAGTAGTCAACTCTAGGTTTCTTAGAGTGTATTATTTCATATGGAGTTTTCTTCAAATGAGAGTGAACCGTGACTCTATTTAGCACATAACAAGCAGTGTTTACAGCTTCAGCCCAAAAAGTTTTAGGTGTGTTGTGTTCAAGCATCATGGTCCTAGCCATTTCTTGTAGAGATCGATTTTTCCGTTCTACAATACCATTTTGTTGTGGGGTACGTGGAGCAGAGAAATTGTGAGTATACCCCTGAGAAGTACAAAAAGTTTCAAATGTATGATTTTCAAATTCGCCACCGTGATCACTTCTAATGGTACATATTTTATGTTGTAAAAGATTCTCAATCTTAGAACAAAATTGCATAAAGACATGAATAGTATCATCTTTAGTTGCAATAAAATGTACCCATGTAAATCTACTATAATCATCAACAATAACAAAACAGTATCGTTTACCACCAATAGATTGTGTTCTCATTGGTCCAAATAAATCCATATGAATTAATTCTAAGGATCTACTGGTGCTAAGTACATGTTTTGATTTAAAAGATGTTTTGGTTTGCTTTCCCATTGTACAAGGTTCACAATTTGCAACTTGATCAAAAGACAAAGCAGGTAATCCACGAACAAGATCATATTTTACTAACTTTTTAATAGCATGTGAAATAGCATGACCAAGCTTTTTATGCCATAGTTTTAAGGTGTTTTCATTTGCAAGTAAGCATTTACCTACTACTGATTTCATAGAGTTTGGTTTAAGGATATAAAGATTTCCAACTCTATTTCCTTCATAAACAACAGTTGTAGTATTTTCTATCAATAATTTGCAGCAGGTTTTGTTAAATAACACATCATAACCACTATCACATAGTTGACTTACACTTATTAAGTTATGGTGCAATCCATCAACTAGTAGAACATTTTTGATTTCAAGATTTGTTCCAACATTACCTATTCCAACGATTTTGCCCTTACCATTGTCTCCATAAGTAACCGTTCCACTTTTCTTTTCTTCAAAGGTTTGAAAGGCGTCCTTGTTCCCGGTCATATGTTTGGAGCAGCCACTATCAACTACCCATTCCTGCATTAGAATTTAGATTTTGGTACCCATGTGATGGTCCGATAAGGTTAGAAACTTTTAAAATGCATATGTGTATAAAAGTTCTGATACAGAAAACTAGTCGGTCGACAATTGTTCGACCGATATAATTCTCGGTCGACAATTTGTCGATCGAGCAGGTTACTGTATCACAATCAAAAAGAACAGAAAATTTTTCGGTTGACCAATTTTCGACCGAAATGAGTACTGGAAGATTTTCGATTTGTTAAAGACATCCAGTCGGTCGACAATACTTCGACCGACCCAGAGCTCGGTCGACAGTACTTCGACCGACGAAGTTTCTGTTTTAGTACACCAATGCAGAAAAAATAATACCATTAAGCATAGCATCGTTTGTTGAGATAGGACAATATAAAAAAAAATTAAGTATTTTGTCATATCTCAACTTCATTCCATTCTTCTAAGTTTGGGGTCTTGGGGTCCAAACTAAGTTGGACTTCTTAGTCTTGTAGGGGCATGAAAAACAGTAATGTCCAAGACGTAAACAGAAATGACAAGTAATAGAATCAACTTCATTTCTTTTTCTAGCCATTGTGTTTTTGGGTACAAACATAGTTTGGGTCTTTTTGGTTTGGTTTTTCTTTGGAACATATCCCAAACCTTTTCTTCCATTGAAGGCCGTACCACTCTTCAATATGTTATCAAGAATATCTTTTCTTCTTAACTCATAAAGTTCTCTTTGCAATTTAGCAATGTCATTCATTTTCTTATGTATATCTTTTCTTGCATGGTCTAGATCAGAAAGCAATGAATCCTTTTCTTTTACAATATTGTCATAGTCCGAATGATTGCATAAGATAGGTTGAGTTTGAACAGCTTGTAGTTTAGTTAACAAATCAGTCTTTTCTTTTGATAGAAGATCAACATTAGTCTCCAAAGTAAGTAGCTTTCTAGTGCAATCATCTAAAGATGTTTTTAAAGATACATTTTCAAGATCAATGTTATTCTTTTCGGAAGAAAGTTCATCTATTTTAGCAATGAGCTCATTGTTTGATTTTATAGTCCTTTTTAGTTTCTTCTTGGCATCAACATATTTATCATAAGTTTCTTGTAAGCTAGCTACTAACTCTTCTTTAGGAAGATCAACTAGGCTTACCTCTTGAGATTCTTCATCTTCTCTTGCCATTAGACATTCTACTTTATCTTCTCCGCTTTCACTTTCACTCGTTTCATCCCATGCCGCTTTATAAGCTTTTTCTTTCTTCTTATGTGAGCTTTTCTTTCCCTTCTTAGCTTTGGGACATTCATTTTTGAAATGTCCTTTCTTTCCACATTCGAAGCACCTGGGAGTGGAAGAAGAGCTAGAAATTTTATTAGATTTAAACCTTCTATATTTCTTACCGTTGACTATCAATGCTTCTTCTCCTTCTTCTTCACTAGATTCCTCACTCTCTTGTGAGAGAGCGTTTGATGCTTTGAAAGCCACGTCTTTCTTTGGCCCTCATTGATGTTCATGTTCTCTTCTTTCTTCCTCTTCTAGGTCTGCCTCATGAGCTTCTAAGTTTCCGATGAGCTGCTCCATTTTGAGGCGAGTGAGGTTGTTTGCTTCTGCAATAGCTGTCACCTTTGGTTTGTACTTTGGAGGAAGAGATCGAAGTATTTTTGATACCTGATCTTCCTCAAGAACAGGTTTCCCTAAGGCACTCAAACCATTAACAATAGTAGAAAATTTTGAATACATTTCACTAATAGTTTCGTTTGGATCCATACGAAAATGTTCAAATTTGGTTTTAAGCAAACTAACTTTAGAGTTTTTAACTTGAACAGTACCCTCATATGTTATAGATAATCTATGCCAAATGTCATATGCGGTATCACAGTTTGATACTCTATTAAATTCACCTACTGAAATGGAACAATATAAAATACTTACTGCCTTTGCATTCATTTGGGCCATTTTTACCGTATTAGCATCCCATACTTCGAACTCGTCTTGTGGGAGTGTGTATGGTGTAGATACCATTCTCCAAAGATCCCAATTGATTCCTTGGAAGTAAAATTGCATCCTTCTCTTCCAGTATTGATAGTTTGTCCCGTCAAATGCCGGAGGTCGAGCAACAAGCGTTCCTTCAATGTTAAGGTTGTTGAGCACTCCATCCCCCATCTTTTCTTCAAGACTTTGTTAGGGCTCCTTGAAGCCTGCTCTGATACCAATTGAAAACCTCTAGAGGGGGGGTGAATAGAGTTTTATATAGATTTTAAAATAATTTAAACTCAAACAACCAAACTAAAGATTAAGAAGAGGAACACAGGTGTTTAGAGTGGTTCCACCTTAGCAAATACTAAGGAGTCAGTCCACTACCCGGTTGCTTACCCAACCGGGATTTTGAAAGTACTAAATTTTATTACCTCTCAAGGATGTTACATAAAATTTACAATACTTTCTAAACACCCTTTGGACAGCCTTCACCTTGAAGTAGTCTTGCCAACCTCGAAGCAGCCTTCCTTGAAGTAACTTCAAGCTCCCCCTTGAAGTAGCCTTCCTCTCGAAGTAGCTTCCCGTCAAGACAGCCTTCTGAAGTAGTCCAAAGTCTTCCTCTTCACCACGAAGAGCTTCACCCTCTCCAATCCACAGCCTCCTACCTGGAGTAGCAAGGAGAGTACAAGTAATACAAGGAACAAGAAAGGAATAAAAGAAAATACAACTTATCCTTGTAGCTCAAGGCTTGATTTCCCTAGATCAAGCGTTTGGATTTTCCTAGCCAATATGATGGACTTGTGATTGCTAGGGTTAGGAAAATCTAGCCTATAGGATGAGCTTGAGCTAAAGGGAAAATGGCCAATTGATCACAAAGCTCAGTTCACACAGATTGCACAAGAGGGCTCAAGTATTTTCTCAAGTATAGCAAGTGTAAGAAGTGAGTTCTAGTGTCCTATGGCTTGTCCTATTTATAGGAATAGCCTAAGTATGCTTAAGGACGTTCTAGACAACTTCTAGGGGGTTCCTAGTGCTTAACTAGCCGTTAGGAATAAGTTAGGCGCATTAGCAACGGCTAGTTAATTAATTCTGCAGTTGCTGTCAGAGACCATCTCGGTCGAGGACTTGTCGACCGAAATGCCCAGTCGGTCGAGGATTTGTCGACCGACAGGCTCTCTGGATAAACGTTTATTTGCAACTGTCAACAGCTGTGTCTAACGGCTACTTTTGGATCTTTCTCGGTCGATAATGTGGTCGACCGAGAGTATCTCGGTCGAGGAGTTGGTCGACCGAGAGAGATCCTGTTTTAAGGTTTCAAGTTAGGCACTAGTTATACGTATGTGTGCATAGGTGGTCCTATTGAATGGATGACTAAGGTGTTTAGCTAGGGAAAATCCAATGCTTGATTTACATGCGATTCTAAGTACTTGTACATTATAATTCTGTACAAGTTTTTACAATGATTACATTTGCATGAAAATATAAATACTTCATGTTGGATTTCCCTTATAGTTGTGTCATCCTGCACACTCAAGTAGCTCGTCAGATAAATAAAAATGAAATGTTTGTCATAATCAAAACAAAGGGATTTTATGGATGTCCATTTAGCCAACATAATATATATAATATTTGGAGAGAGAAAGTAAAATAAGGATAATAGAGAAGGAAAGTAGAAATGAAGAGGAGCAATTATATCTCATTATCTGAAGTTGCTTATATAAATTTTCACAAATCATTGTTATAGATATTCATGTTCAAGGGGATTGTATGGTTCACTTTCAACATATTTTGGGTGAGGAAGACTTCGTTCCCATTAATATCTTGGTGTTTTGTTTTCTCCATCTATGGAACTTTTGGAAAATAAATTATTTTCATTGCCATTTTATTTGACCAATGGCTCATCACAACAATTTCACTAAGCAGTTGGCGGTGTTTGTCTATTACTATGGACAAAAGAACAATACAAAATGAGAGTGGTTGGCAGTCGTGTGTTTGGTAAAGTGATTGATAGAGACTAAACAACTTCTTGTGATTGCTCATCACTTACCATTATAGCTGATTGCTTTGCCAAATGCATCATTTTAATCAAAGACTTTTGCTGGAATATGATCATTCATGAAAAATATTCCAAACTAGCCAAGCAAAAGGTAGCAAGGCCACTCGACTCACTCCTCTTAATACTTCCCTCACCAAAAATTGTTCCTACTTCTTGAGTTGTACTTCTCTACCTACCCTAGTGAAGAAAAAAGTCAACATCATTCGATGACAAGTCATTTGAGTGATACACCTGAGATTAGTCATTGTCACATTATCAATTGAGACATTGTTTGCAAAGTATGCATGTAGGATTCCTGACCTAGCTTAACTGTCTGACATGCCTTCTTAAACTTGAATATGTGTTTGGATGCTAGAATTACATGCGTGTTTATATCCCACATTGATTCTTATCTGGGGATATTTCTCTCTCATCTAGGACTATTTATATCCCACATTGATTCTCTTCCTTAGCCTCACTTGCGTGAGTTGTTCTTAGAGTATCAGATCAACACGAGATGCCATTGGTTGATACCCCATTAAAAAGTTTACTTTCATTGACTTCCACCAACATTGTTGTTTGCTTCCCTTTTCTTCTTTTGCAAAGAGAAACACCATTTCTTATGTCTTCTTAAAATGTATTGATGTAAGTAAGATCCTTTGCCCCTTGATTTTGGTGATCCATTGTCTTATTCCATCTTGAATTATGTTCTTGTTGGTTGTTTTTCTAGGGTTTCAACTACAATAGTCTTACACCTTTTACTTCCTTACTTCCTTGTTGTGGTTGCTCCTAAGTCGTGGATCTTAAGTTGTAATGAGATTTTGGTAGGGAAATTTTGGATCTTTAAAATAATCACAGTTTACTTTATGTTGGACCATCTTGGAGCTTGAACAATGAAATTTGAGGTTTTTCTAACGTCATATTTTGGTGGACTCATTTCCATCACATGTAATGAGAATGATGTAACATATTCTACATTTTATACCTACATGATACTTGAAAAACTCTATCTTGCTTTTAATATCCAAAATATATAAAAAGGTGTAATTGTTATAGTAGTTTTTGTTAATATAGAAGGGTTACGAGCTTGTATGACTTGTATAGATCTTCCAAACATATTTCTTGATGATTAAAGATATGCTAGTTTAGCATGCAAGTAAATAGATCCACCGTACAATAAGAAATAAACATAAGGGTGATACCTTTATATGGCATGGATAATAATGTGAAATACGAACTAAATACCATTCCTTTATGATTGGGAACTTTTTTAAAATGCTTCAAGGCTTTTAATAGACGTCATGTTGCTAAAAAGTATGTAGAAGTAGAACTTCTATTAGGAAATAACTTATCTATGTTTGGGAATAGTTTCTTATATCATAACTTGAAATCGGTGCATCCCTTACAACTTCTAAAATGTTGTCTTGACAAGTTTCATATGGAGATAAATAGTATTTAGATGTTTATTACAATGCTAAGTAAACATAGACATACAATGTCTTGGTTAGACACCTTGAGAGGACTACGATTTGTCATGGCTTCTCAAAATTCTATTTAAGGTATGGATGAAACCAAGTGTCATTCGTAGCACACATTTTAAGACAGTAGGAGACATATAATATTAATACATTTTATATCTTCTGAGGTTGCAAAAATATTGGATTATTCTTAAAATCTTTCTACTACATGTTGTACATAGCTTGACAGATTCAGTTATAAGAGAGAAATTGATTAAATCAATCCACTATAACCCTAATCGTATAGCCTACTGAGTGTGATATATCTATCTCCTTGGGTCATTGGGGGAGAAGTGGAGTTCATCTTGTAACCATTTGAGAAATAATGAGAATATGCTCGGAGCCATATATTACTGAATATATGGGGATGCTCGAGGATGGAATATGGTGATGTATTAAGATCTTATTGGAACTTGGATGCAACAGATGGTACTACGATATGTGATAGATAGTTGCTACAGTTGTGCCTCAATATATTGTTGGGTTGTATACCCTGAGTTTTGTGTCGTGACCTATGTACCCAGGGCAAGCCTATGATATGTGGATCCTCCTTGAGAAATTTTACAATAGACCTACCTATGAGCACTTGACATTTTGTTTCCCTCACTTTGACCCACATATGTGTGGATAGATATGACAAAATCCATATATTTGTACACCATGTAGACAATTCTAGTATGGCTTCATAAAATGTAGGTACTAGTTTGACTCGCATGATTGAAGCTACCCATAGCCTAAGGAAATGGTAACTTAGTCAGCAATATATTTGTCTAGGTTTATTTGGAAATAAACATGGATGTAATCGTGGTCTTTGTTTTATTTATTTTAAAACGCATATGGTGTATGTATAACCTATTTAGGTATTCATGATGTTTATATTTATCTATGGTAAGAGTATGCCCTTTATATCTTGTGCTTTCAGTAACTGAAATCCTTATTTTTCATTTTACATACTTATACATCATATTGTAATTAAAAAATATTTAGTTGTTATATCATATTCCTAGATCTTGGGGTGTACAACCCTATGGTTTTCCATATTTTAAGGTGACCGATTGAGTTTCTTGGGAAGAGGGATGAGGACCAACCTTAGTGATGTTTTTATGTCACCTGGTATCATGCTCTACGTGGCCTTGTATGGAGATATGTGATGTTTGTGTATTTAAGTTAGGAAGTACTGGAGTTTTACCTTTACTCAAGTCATGGTTGGGATTTTTGTGCATCATTTGTGATGTCAAGCTTGAGATTTTGACATGTGTGCTTGTATATGCATCACTAGTTATATGAGTTGTAAGCCACATTTTCGTGCATAGTGGTTGGTTATTCTTGTATCAAGAGTGACATATGTCACAAAGGTTTGATGCATGTAATTGTAACTGTGAAAATTTAACATATTTGTCCATTCTTGTTGATAAAATATTTGTGTGATGTTTTGAAATTTGTATTTCATGCTATAATGTTGAGAGTTCATTAATGATGTTTGTCTGGAAGTGAGGTTTTTTGAGTAATCATAATCTTGTGGCAGTGGGGTATCGCAAGTTTTTGGTATGATATCCTATGTTCATGAAGTCTATAGGGAATACGACAAGGATGTTGTGTCTATTCTTGCCCACCATATCTAGCCATTGGTTATGATTACATAAATCTAGCCGAACCACACGAAAGCATGTCAAGAGTAGCTTTGTTCTACCAAGAGGTGGAGATAGAACGCATGTACCTAAGGTGATAGTTCCTGAGATGGGTCTGAAACACCCCATCCCAGCATTGTTGGACTCAAAAAATTTGTATCCATCCCACATTTCATGCCATGTTTGAGAAGATGATGTCCATGTTCTCCTAGTTTTCTGAGAAGGTCTTAGATCCTTCTACCAAGGTGCCATCTTGGAACGTCAAATTTTCATGTTCAAGAGGTTGAAGTGTTTAGGATCCAAGTTGTACTCTAGTTCTAGAGATCGGATAGATGTAGATTTTGGGGATGGCAGAGTTTGAGAAGGATTTCATATTTCTCGATATAATTAATGGGGAAAAGGTGAAATACATGATTTACCAATTGAAAGGTAGTGCTACCCATCATCGGGACATCAAGAAGGAGAAACAACCTAGTGAGGTGATACCATGGTCATAGTTTTGTAGGAAGCTTGAGATGTTGAACTTCCCTCAGTCCTACCTAGATGAGAAAATCACATAGTTTGAATAGTTGAGGCAAGGAATGATGTCAGTAAATGAGTATGAGGCATGATTTTTTTTTATAGATGTTGAGGTTTTTTCCTCATATGTTGCCGACAGAAAAGGTGAAGTTCAGATGGCTTGAAAAGGGGTTGAACGCCAAGTTGGCCAAGGTGGCATTGACCTTGGAGTGACATGAGAAGTCTCAACCTTCATGGAGTCTATGATGAGCATCGAAAGGACAATCGTCAACACATGTGACTATGATGCCAAGAGGAACTCTATACATTGGGACAATTCTTTAGGATTTTGAGACCGACGTTACTTGGACCATCATGGAAATGATAATATTAGTCACAATAGAGTATGAATACATTAGTTGAGCACATACACAGTCACATTGGTCTTTTAGTAAGGGTAAAGGATGAGTACTTACACCATCTGGAGCTTACAGCTTAGGGTCAGTGTCAGTGGCAAGGTCATTTGAGTCACATAAATCTCTAAACTATAGTGCTTCCATCACAGTCAACCCAAACACAAGAGGATGTTCCTCCTATAGTTGAACTAGGAGTTGTCCTAGTACTATTGTCAGAGCCAAAAAGGCTCACAAAATATGGAGGTATTGGGCCTAGACAAACTTTACATGCATAATATCATGATCCAGAGAAAGAAGGCGATGACAAGGAAAACCATAGGCACCAACCCACTTCTATGTCATGAGTTAGCCTAAAAGAGTCACCAACCTACATTCCTAATAGGTTAGATGGAACTTTATCATTCTAAGTTATTTATATATACATATATATTTGTTTTATTTGACCTGGATGTGACACACTCATTTATCACTAGAGAGGTGATTGTATGTTGTAATATGTCTATATTAGACGATTTGGAAATCCTAAAACTCCTTAGTTGGTTGTGTAGTTTTGTGAGGGGTGTGTCCATCTTGTGTTTTTTTTTCTTTGGGCACAACATTTGAGTGGACCTCATGCCACTTGACATGCATGTGGCCGATGTGATCCTTTGGGTTGGTTACCTGGTGCATTTTCACACACATGGATCTTTTGAATTTATAAGGACCTAGTCTAACACACTCACTTAGACCAATCACACTTCATGCCCAAGCGCATGAGGTTGTGCTATAGTATAGGTAAGGGGAAACATAAGGGTCGATCCCCAGGGAAAGGGCACAACTAAAGCTAAGTTGGTGTGAGTTATGTTCCTAAAGAGGAGGTTAGGGTTTTCAGGGTTCAAGTCTTGATTTTTGGGCATATTACACTAAGATGCAAGAAAGAAAGCAAGAAGGGAAACTAAACAAGCAAAGCCCTAATTCAAACCTAAACAAGCAATTCGAATTAATAAGGAAAGCAACTATTTCAGAAAGAGCACAAGACCACACTATATTAGCAATTAAGACACTAGAGCAATTAGAGACCTAAAATACCACTATCTAGATTAAGCAAGCACCAAGATGCACTAAATACCCTAGTAATGATTAACTACCAAGAACAATGTAATTGACAAAGGATCAATTAAACTAAGCAACTAAGAAAGCATGAACTAGCAAGAAAGCCAATTAAGGTTTTAGAAAGTTATGGGAAGTGTGGGCCGTTTGGGGAAATGTTACTTGAAACCAAGTTAAGGGGTTATACAACATGCAAAATTTATCTTTTCATTCTAGATTGCTAAACCAAACAACAAGATAACTGCTAATGAATTTTAACCTAAACTTCTAGTTGTCCATGGATGGTATGGAGTGTGTGTAGGGGAATTACACCCTTGCACACCCCATCCAACCTTATGAGGCTAAATTTAACTGGGGTCTAGGTGTAATTCTAATAGGACTAAGCAAATCTAGGTTTCTAGGGTAAGTGTTATTAGGGCAATTGAGAGCCAAGGGTAGGAATGAGGAGTAGGGATGATGGTATTTCACCTCATGTTACTCACCACCTAGCTTTTAGAAAACTCTAGGCAATTGCATTAGTCACTCTTACACTAGCTACTTAGATCTCACACCTAGTTATCAGAGAAGAGATTTTTATATAGGAAGATAGGGTGATAGTTAGGAATCCACTAGTTGGACCTAGTAGCAATTCCTAAGATATCCACATACAATTCATTTTCCCCTAGAATATAGGTGTTTTCAAGCATCAAATAACAAGCATTCCATGTTTAGAGCATAAATCACAAGTAGAAAAATGTGAAACAAGATAGAATCAATAGACAACCATTATAATGAAAATAGGTTCTATACATGTTATATTCCCTCAACATTGTATAAAAGTAACATGTAATTCCCCAAACAACCCACTAAGGGGGCTTAGCTAGGCATAAAATAAGAAAACACAAAGAAAGAAGAAGGATTAGAGGGGTAAGGAATCATGTTTCTGGTGAAGACCCCTCCTTCTTCACCTCCTATCTATAGAAGCTCGAGAGTCTTCCTCCAAGATGGGTAGATGGCATGGAAATATGAGGTTTTGTGGTGGAAACCCTATAAAACTAGGATTTTGGGGTGGAAGAAGGTGGAAATGGAGTGGAGGTGAATGGGAGTAGGTGAGAGCTCTTGAATGAGCTAAGGAAGGTAGAAATGAATGCTAGGGGGTTGGAACCTCATGCTACAACTTCCACCTAGGTATATGTAGGTGGTGTGGAAGCACTAGTGTAAGTGGGTGTTGGAAATGCAGTGGAAAAAGTTATTAGGGTTGGGTAGTCACCATGGTCGTCGTGGATGGAGGTCATCTCGGTCGTGGTGAAGTGGCAAGGGCCAGGTGAAAATGGCTAAAGTGACAAGTTCAATTGGAACTTTGGGGGGTCAATGACCATGGTTGTGGTGGGCACCATAACCGTGGTGAGTGGATGGTGGCACAGGAGTGGTGCAGAGCACATGCTATTGACCTAGAGGTTATACATTGTCCATATTTTGATAAGGACTTAACCATTCCATTCATATGTATCTAATATGTGTATTCAAGATTAATTTCCGGTGTTAGGTACATGAAAAGGATCAAAAATCAAATGCCCTAATTTGCTCAAGTTTAAGTCAAAAGCTATAAAAGTGTGTAATTTTGGAAATCCATGTAAACGACCTTAGAAGATTTTTGTAATCACTTGTATTAATGTATTGTCTTGTAACTAAGATGAGAAAATTGATTGGGACACTTAACACCAAGTTTTAATCACTTTTGATGCACTTTAGAAAATTGATCACAAGCAGTCAATCGGTCGAGTTCCAATCTCGACCGATCCTCTTGGATCAGTTCTTTGAAGAAGACATCGGTCAAGTTGTGTTTTCACAGAACTCGACCGATGGGGTTACTGACCAAACACAACTTGCATTGGTCAGTCGAGTTTCCCCTGGACAAACTCGACCGATGGTTTGAAATTTGGGTTTGTATTTTACCCTATCGGTCGAGTTACCTTTATTGAAACTCGACCAATTGCACTGTACGGAATTTGCAAAAAAAGTGATTGTGAACATTGGTGTGTTATTTGATCGAACATAGAGTCATTGTTTTGAGAAAAAACGGCTATATTTCGTCCCTAAGTGTCCCACAACTCAAAGGGGCACCCCCAACTATAAATAGGACCTCTTGGAGTTCATTCCAAGGTTGCTCATTCACTACATTCTTGGTCCTAGCTTAGTTAAGAGTGTTCTAACCCTTTGAGCCCCTTTCTCTCTCTACCTTAAAGTCAAATTCGTGAGTTTGAGTGAGATAGGTTCCCTTGTATGAGAGCTACTCCCTGTATTGATGTAAATCTCTCCACCTCCATCTTCCTACCCCCTTTCCTTATTGAAGAAAAGGCAGAAGATCTTCTCTGAGTGAAGGAGAAGGAGTTGTTGTTCTTCAAGGTTGAAGAAAGCATGGTGTTCCAGATCTCTGAGTGAAGGAGATAGGCAAGGCGGACACTCAAGAAGGATAGGTAATTTCTTAAAGGCCAAAGACTTGAAGAAGGAGTGGGTAAGTCCATGTTGATGGCTGAAGACTCCATGGTTCAAGTGGGTAAGCTCCTTCTATAGGTTGAAGACCCTTGCTTGAGGTACTAAGCCCTTGGATGAATGTGGTTTTGTCTTGTAATCTTATGATGGAATATAAGAGTACCAAGATTGCAAAGTCCTAGAGCCTGACCACCTCTAGGTAGTAGACTGACTCACTTCAAGTTTGAAGTGTGGAACCACTCTAAACCACTTTGTCCAAGTGTATGTTCTTCCTTATCTCTCACCCTTGCTATGCATGCTAGTTAGGATCTCAAATTGGATGAATGTTTAAGTTTGTGCACTTAATATAATTTGGTGGTCTAATTTGTTTTTTGATATTTGTGAAGCTCTATCCATCCCCCTTCTAGAGCCCTTAATCCAACAAGTGGTATCAGAGCAGGTCTTCTCCAAGCTACTTCTACAAGTAGGAGAAGATGGGCGATTTAGCACTTGGATCTCTCAACTTAGAGGGAAGTTTCTCAATGCGACCTCCAATCTTCGACGGTACCAACTTCCTCTATTGGAAGAGAAGAATGCAATTCTACTTTCAAGGAGTAAGCTATGGGATGTGGAAGGTGGTGCATCTAAAGTATGAAGATCCAAAGGGGGAAATGTCCACATGGACGGAAGCCCAAATGAAGCAAGCTCAACTCAATGCCAAAGTAGTGAGCATCATCTATGTAGCCCTCACCCCATCTGAGTTCAACCAGATCTCCTCTTGGGACACCACACATGAAATTTGGAACAAGCTATGTGTCACCTATGAAGGAACGGAGCAAGAGAAGAAAGCCAATATATACATTCTTGGTGGTCTACTTGAGAACTTCAAAATGGAAAAGAATGAAAGAGTGGCAGATATGTACACAAGGCTCAATGTGATCATCAATGGATTGGAAGCCCTTGGTAGTGTGATGGATAAAGGCACTATCAACTCCAAGATCTTAAGATCTCTTCCAAAGAGATGGGAGCCCAAAGTTACATCCATTGAATAAGTGTACAAGCTTAGTGAATTGTCAACCGAGAAGCTGGTTGGCAACCTTCAAGCCCATGAACCATGGCTTGATAAGAAAGAAGAAGAAGAAAAGAAAGAAGAGAAGGAGTCCAAGAAGATCAAGGACACAACCTTCAAATATCAAATTGAAGAGATGGTTCGGCAACAACAACTTGCTCTCAAGTCCCCTACTCCTTCCTCAAGTGAAGATGAAGGCCCAAATGAGCATGAAGCTAACTACTCCAAGGGCAAATACTTGAGAGGGAAGCCTTCTTCATCAACTCCTAGATGCTATGAATGTGGCCAAAAAGGCCATTACAAGAGTGACTGCCCTAAGGCCAAGAAGAGCCATCACAAGAGCATCTACAAGAAGGACAAGGAGTACAAGAGAGAAGGCAAATACAAGAGAAAGGAGAAGAAAGAAAGAAGAAGCAAAGATGCAGCTCATGCAGCTTGGGAGGAGTCTTCCTCAAGCTCTTCAAGCTCCGAAGATGGAGAATGCCACCTTTCTCTCATGACCTCTATAATTAAAGATGTAGGTGAGGTAAGTGAGGTAAGTGAGGTAAGTGAAGTCAATTTGCATGAGTTGTCTAAGGAAACACTTATAATGATTGTCGGTCATCTTTTACTAAATGCAAATCTAAAAGGAAAAGGTTAGGCAAGATAATAGATGGTCTTTATGCTAAAATTGAGATTCTTGGTAAAAATGAAAAACTACTCCTTGATAGCATAGATTCTTTGCAAGGGCAATTTCTTGACCTTGAGCTTCAATACAATGGAGTAGAGGTTGGGAATGGTGTCTACCTTCAAACTATTACAGATCTTAAGGAAGATAATCAAAGATGCCAAGATGAGATAGATGTTCTTAAAAATGAAAATATAGAACTTAATCTCATTGATGAAGCTAGGAGGCAAGAAACTCATGCTTATCAAAAGGAAATTCTTTTGCTTAAATCTAAAAATGCTAGGTTGCTTGCTCAAGTTAATGATCTATCATATAGACCTATTTTGCAAAGTAATGAAGTCGCTAGCACTGCTTAGAATGTGATTCCTTTCATACTAAAGCCCTCTATTTAGAGGACGACCTATTGCATGCTAGAGATGATCTTGCTAGTTTATCTACTACTGTCATTAACCTTAGTGAATAGTGATGATAATGCTAAGTTACGAGATTCTTTGCAAAAGTTTCTTACGGGAAAGAAATCCCTTAATGTTGTCCTAGAACACTCTACCAAATAAATTGGTACTAGTGGTTTAGGATATGATGGGACTGCTCCCAAGGGTAAGAACAAAAACAACAATAAGGGTAAGAAGAATAGTGTGGAACCTCCTATCTTCCATGGGGAGACTTCCGTCTCTAAGAACCCAATGGTATGTGTTCATTGTACATGTGATGATCATTACTCTACTTATTGTCCTTACAAGCCAAAGGGAACCAACCCAAAGTTGAAATGGGTCCCCAAGCTAACCTCGGATCCCAAAGTTTGAGTTGGTTACCGACATCCTTCTTTCATGCAGGTTAAAAGAAGGTGGATTGTTGACAGTGGCTGCTCAAAACATATGACAGGTGAAATCAGCCATTTCAACAAATTCCTAAATTAGAAAGGAGGATCGGTGACCTTCGGGGACAACAAAAGGGTAAGGTAATAGGTGAGGGTGATGAGGAAATGAGCTAAGTATCAAAAATGTTTTGCTTGTTGATGGCCTACATCACAACTTGATAAGTGTAAGCCACCTTTGTGATAATGGATATCTTGTTTTGTTTACTTCTTTAGAATGTTTGCTTCTAGATTCCCTCACTTACAATGTTATATATAAGGGAACTAGAAATGGTAATCTTTATGTTATTGTGCTTGATGTTCTAAAGCCCATACTTGATAGATGCTTAGTTGTGGATAAAAATGATATTTCTCTTTGGCATCACCGGTTGGGTCATGTGAATATGCATCAAATGAAGAAATTGAGCAAAAAGGAATTGGTTCGGGGACTTCCCAAATTGGATTTTGAAAAGGATGAGGAATGCCAACCTTGTACACAAGGCAAGCAAACCAAGTCCTCCTTCAAATCCAAAGGAGTCCTTAGTACCAAAAAAGCTCTTGAGCTTTTTCATATTGATCTATTCAGACCTATGAGAACTCAAACGCTTTGCGGTTCCAAGTATTATCTTGTGATTGTCGATGATTTCTCTCGCTATACTTGGACCTTTTTTCTCATTTCTAAAAGTGATACTCTTGATGTTTTCTCGAGATTTTGTAAATGAGTTGAAAATGAAGCTTCTTTCTGGATTATTTCTATCCGTAGACCATGGTGGAGTTTAAAAATGATTTTTTTGAGCATTTTTGTGAAAAATTTGGTTACTCACACAATTTCTCTTCTCCTCGTACACATCAACAAAATGGGGTAGTAGAGAGAAAGAATAGATTGCTTCAGGAGATGGCTAGGACCATGCTTCTTGAATATGACATTCCTAAGAAGTTTTGGGCCGAACCCGTTAGCACCGCTTATTTTGTGCAGAACTGAGTTTTTACGCATCCTTCTTTGAAGAAAACCCCCTATGAATTATGGCGTGGTAGAAAGCCATCCATTGATTTCTTTCACATTTTTGGATGTCCTGGTTTTGTTTTGATCACGAAGGATTCTCTCGACAAGTTTGATCTGAAATCGTACAAGGATTTCTTCCTAGGCTATAGCACTACAAGCAGGGCTTATAGAGTTTTCAATATTGAATTGTCTAAAATTGAAGAATCTATTAATGTCAAGTTTATTGAAACTAACCTTGTTGTTGGCAAGAATGTTGTTGATAATGATGTTGCAGATGACTTGATTCCTATCTTGAAAGACCTCAACATCGACATAAAAGGTAAGCAGGTGGTTGAAGCAGAAGATGAAGAGAAGAAGGATCCCACTTCTTACTTTGCAAAGAGTCATCCCAAAGAGCTAATCATTGGCAAACCATTTGAGAGAGTGAAGACACAAGATGCCTACAATAAAGAACAAGCAGACAATGCCTTCATCTCACAGTTGAAACCAAAGAACATCAAGGAAGCTCTTGGAGATGACGAGTGGATCCTAGCCATGTAATAGGAACTAGAGCAATTTGAGAAGAATCGTGTGTGGACTCTAGTGCCAAGACCAAGTGATAGAAAAATCACTGACACCAAGTGGGTCTACCGTAACAAGCTTGATGAAAAAGGCAAAGTGGTAAGGAACAAAGCAAGGTTAGTGGCACAAGGTTACAATCAGCAGGAAGGTATTGATTTTGATGAAACTTATGCTCCTGTTTCTAGACTTGAATCCATTAGAATGCTACTTGCCTTTTCTAGTTATAAAAATTTCTTGTTGTATCAAATGGATGTTAAAAGTGCATTTTTGAATGGTACAATCAAGGTGGAAGTATTTGTTGCTCAACCTCTGGGATTTGAAAATGACAAGCTACCTGATCATGTTTACTTGTTACAAAAAGCCCTCTATGGACTCAAACAAGCACCTCGAGCTTGGTATGAGAAATTAAAGAACTTTTTGTCAGACAATGGGTATGTCATGGGCAAAGTCGATTCTACTTTATTTCTAAAACACACTTCTAGGAATTTTCTTATCATTCAAATTTATGTTGATGATATCATTTTTGGTGGAGTTGATCTTGATCTTTGTAAGGAGTTTAGTTCTCTTATGCAGAGTGAGCCCGAGATGAGCATGATGGGTGAGTTGACTTTCTTCCTCAGCTTCCAAATAAAGCAAACCAAAGATGGAAACTTCATCAACCAAGGCAACTACACCAATGAACTAATCAAATGCTTTGGGATGGAGAACATGAAGCCGATGGATACACCCATGTCCAATACCTCCAAACTTGATAGAGATGAAGAAGGTGAGAAGGTAGATGAGAAGCTCTATAGAGGTATGATTGGAAGTTTACTTTATTTAACTATCTCTAGACCTGATATTATGTTTAGTGTTGGCTTGTGTGCTTGCTTTCAAACAAGCCCTAGGAAATCACATCTTATTGTTGTTAAGAGAATTTTGAGGTACTTAGCCAAAACTCAAAACTTTGGACTATGGTACCCTAATTCAAGGGACTTTACTCTTGTAGCATATAGTGATGTGGATTACGTGGGTTGTTTGGTTGATAGAAAGTGCACAAGTGGCACTTGCTTCCTTCTAGGACCATGCTTGGTGTCTTGGTTTTCCAAGAAATAGAGCACCGTGGCATTATCAACTACTGAGGCCGAATACATTGCAGTTGGGAGTTGTTGTGCCCATGTCCTATGGATGAAGCAAATGCTCCAAGACTTTAACATACATTTTGATGCTTCTCCTATCTATTGTGATAATACTAGTGCAATCAATCTTTCTTATAATCCTATATTTCATAGTAGAGCTAAGCATATAGAGGTTCGCCGTCATTTTCTTTGTGATCACATTGCCAAGAAGGATATTTATATCACGCATGTGGACACGAAAAATCAGTTGGCAGACATTTTCACTAAACCTCTAGCTAGAGAGAAATTTAATTTTATTAGATCTAAACTACTCATTGTTGCTTTGGATGATATTGACATGCTATCTAGCTGGTTGCTTTTATCCTATATGTCTTGCTCATGCTTTACTCACCTTGCTTGCCTAAAATTTCTTAAAATTGCTAAAATTTGCTTGTTGACATGCTTAGTTTCACTTGTTTTTGGGCATTTTTCAATTTTCTTGGTTTTATTGTAAATAGTACCCAATGATGAGTGATATGTGTTTAAGTATGTTCAAGATACATAATAGTCTCGAAAAATGAATTTAATTAGCATTCATATGGCTAGAAATTAAGTTTGATGGTTTTAGGTCAGGTTGACCATCAGGACAAACTCGACCGATCAGTGGTCGAGAGCTGTTCTAAAAAGGACCAATTGGTCGAGTTTTCGACTCTCAAAACTTGACCGATCCGCAGGCTGAATCCAACTTAAGTTTGGTTCGGCCAACTATTCTCCCTCTCAACTAGAGAATAGCCAACCGATTCCTCTTCTTCTAGCCCTAAGCTCTCTACCCTAGCCCTAACCTTCCCTATCCTAGCCCTTTCCTGACCTAGATAGGTTGACCTAGACCTCCCCAGATGCTCCTTGGTGGTTTTTGGACGGTTTTTGAGGTTTGTTTGGTGTGTTTTTTTTCATTTCTCCTCTTCTTTCTCGCCTCCACGGCTTTACAAAGGAGAAAACGACCCACCCCTAGCAATGCTCCTTCCTCTTCTTCGTCTAATCGCTTGATTCCTTTCAACGATATCTCTTTTGTCTCAATAGAGGATGTTAATAGGTATAAGGACCTTCTACCTAGAAGTCCTTTCCCTTTTCACACCTTGTTTGAGCCAAGTCCTAGGCATCAAGCGGTCATAGACCAGGTTGCTAGGTTGCTCACCGTCCACCACCTCTCCGCCTTGGTTGTCAAACGTGATTGCTTTTTTAATTCGATGACAAGCACAAAGGCAGTTCATGAGTTCTACACTAACTTGTGTTGGAACTATGACACCCTCGTACCCCCGCTGAATACTCAAGTAATCCTAACCTCTATGATCACGGGTAAGAATTTTCAAATCTCTGAGGATATTTTAAAATGTCTTCTTTACCGGAGATGAGTAAAACGATACCTGGCGCAAGGATTATGGTGAATACTTCGATCTTTCGGATCCCGAAGGTTTCTACAAGCATAATGAACTTACTCTTCCTGACATTCATCGCTACTTGAAGAAACCTGATGTTCCATATAAGAATAAGAGCACCCTACCTTCCTCCTTCCTCGATCTTAGGAAGCGCATTTTGGCTGTAGTGATCAACTACAACATCCATCCAAAGAAAAATCAAACGGATATTGCAGAGAACATTCTCGTCATTATGTATTGCATCCTTAAGAACATTGGTGTCAAGTGGGCTAGATACATTCTACACCATTTGACTTGCTTTGAAACCAGTAAGAACACCTGAGGCACCCATCCCCCATACCCAACCCTGATCTGTGGTTTATTTCATTTTGCTAATGAGAAATCACTCTTTTCTGACTTTCATTACAAGTTAGCCAGGAAGGGTGTATGTATTAGTGAAACCACAATTTAGAAGTATGTGCCTGTGTTTGCCTCTACCACCCCTGGTGCTTATGCCTCTGCCTCTACCTCTATAGCCCCTTCCTCCTCAGCCTGAGATCCACCTCCTCAGCCTCCTCCTCGACCTAGCCGTTCTTCGTTCTGTGTATCCAATGAAACCCTTATGGGCTACATGATGCACCAACAAGCATACAACTAACAGGTCCAGGAGCACCTGCATCAGGATCTATGTTCCATCATGTCTACCATGAGCATATCCTGTGTACACCCCTACCCCACCTACCAGCCTTTTCCCGGTAGTGGTTATGCTTCATATGCATACAATCATTACTATCCTACCCCCGAGCCTTCCACTGTCGCTGCTGGTGATTCTACTCCTGCCTATCTACCGTTGCCTACTGGCCCCCTGGCCACCTTGCTTGCCAACCTTGGCAACTCTTCTCCATCCTTTCCTCAGGCCAATGAGCTCTACACTCTTGGTATGACTTGGGATGAGTAGAATGCTCGTTGGCCCAGTCATGATTTTAGTACTCCTATAGACAAGGAGATGCCTGACCTGGGATGGGTGATGATGTTGAGGCTACTGATGATGACGATGGTGATGGCAAGGACGCTTCCGATGATGGTGATGGCTCTAGTGCTGATTCAGGTGATGACGGTACTACAACTGCACCTTTTGATGGAGATGAGGACTATGAGTCTGGTGTCAATTACAATGATGTTGTTGATATAGATAGTCTAAATGTCTAGCTTGTTTCTTAGTTTTTAGTCTAGTATGCTGATCATATATATCTTTCTAGGCTATTTTGTATAAGAAACATCTGGGCACATTATCTAAGTTGTACTATTTTTACCTTCTGTTTTTCATCACTTCTTGCTTGTAGTTGCTTTCATGAGAACATATTTCTGAGTTGTAATATATGTGATGTGTACTATTGCTCTCTACTCTGTTATATATTATGAGTTGGTGCCATCTTTTACCATATTTTTATTATGGTCAAGATTGTATGCTTCTCTTATCTCTAGTTGACATATGATATGAGATTGCTTGTATGAATATCTAGTTGATTGTGTTTTGGAGAAGACCTGGATATCTGCTCTTCTACCCCCCCCTACTTTTTGATAATGTCAAAAGGGGGAGAGAAATTTCAATGTCCTGAAACTCAATCATATTTTTATTCGTTGTTATACTATTGCTTATTGCTTATGAGATCTTTTTCTTGTTCATTTAATGTTTCATCATGTGACTTGTAAAGGACCATATAGTACATGTATGCTATTATTTCTTTGTGTAGATAGAATCACTATGCAGGTTAGAGGAAGCATAGATTGAGGGGGAGCAATTCACATTATTCACATCTTGAATCCCCCTAATTCACAAGGCAAAGGTATAACTTCTATATCCTTTTCAATATGTTTGAGGAATGGTTTGTCATTGTCAAAAAGGGGGAGAATGTTAACCTAGAGGTTATACATTGTCCATATTTTGATAATGACTTAACCATTCCATTCATATGTATCTAATATGTGTATTCAAGATTAATTTTAGATGTTAGGTACATGAAAAGGATCAAAAATCAAAAGCCCTAATTTTCTCAAGTTCAAGTCAAAAGCTATACAAGTGTGTAAATTTGGAAATCCATGTAAACTACCTTAGAAGATTTCTGTAATCACTTGTATTGATGTATTGGCTTGTAACTAAGATGAGAAAATTGATTGGGACACTTAACACCAAGTTTTAATCACTTTTGATGCACTTTAGAAAATTAATCACAGGCAGTCAATCAGTCAAGTTCCAATCTCAACCGATCCTCTTGGATCAATTATCTAAAGAGGGCATCGGTCGAGTTGTGTTTTCAAAAAACTTGACTGATGGGGCTACTAACCAAACAAAACTTTCATTGGTCGGTCCAATTTCCTTAGGACGAACTCGACCGATGGTTTGAAATTTGGATTTGTCTTTTACCCTATTGGTCGAGTTACCTTTATTGAAACTCGACTGATTGCACTGTACGAAATTTGCAAAAAAAAGTGATTGTGACTGTTGGTGTGTTATTTGATCGAAAATAGAGTCATTGCTTTGAGAAAAAATAGCTATATTTCATCCCTAAGTGTCCCACAACTCAAAGGGGCACCCCCAGCTATAAATAGGACCTCTTAGAGTTCATTCCAAGGTTGCTCATTCACTACATGGTTGGTCCTAGATTAGTTGAGCGTTTTCTAACCCTTTGAGCCCCTTTCTCTCTCTACCTTCAAGTCAAATTCATGAGTATGAGTGATATAGGTTCCCCTTGTATGAGAGCTATTCCATGTATTGATGTAAAGCTCTCCACCTCCAGATTCCTACCCCCTTTCCTTATTGAAGAAAAGGCTGAAGATCTTCTTCGAGTGAGGGAGAAGGAGTTGTTGTTCTTGAAGGTTGAAGAAAGCATGGTGTTCCAGATCTCTGAGTAAAGGAGAAGGAGTTGTTGTTCTTGAAGGTTGAAGAAAGCATGGTGTTCCAAATCTCTGAGTGAAGGAGATAGGCAAGGTGGACACTCAAGAAGGATATGTAATTCCTTGATGGCTAAAGACTTGAAGAAGGAGTGGGTAAGTCTATGTTGATGGCTGAAGACTCCATGGTTCAAGTGGGTAAGCTCCTTCTATAGGCTGAAGATCCTTTCTTGAGGTACTAAGCCCTTGGATGAATGTGGTTTTGTCTTGTAAACTTATGATGGAATATAAGAGTACCAAGATTGCAAAGTCCTAGAGCCTAACCACCTCTAGGTAGTGGACTGACTCACTTCAAGTTTGAAGTGTGGAACCACTCTAAACCACTTTGTCCAAGTGTATGTTCTTCCTTATCTCTCACCCTTGCTATGCATGCTAGTTAGGATCTCAAATTGGATGAATGTTTGAGTTTGTGCACTTAATATAATTTGGTGGTCTAATTTGTTTTGTGAGATTTGTGAAGCTCTATTCACCCCCCTTTATAGCCCTTGATCCAACACATGCGTGGTGAAGGAAATGGCCATGTCTGTTCTTCTGGGGGTGGCCGTTGTCAATGCTACTCACCACAGGCATGGAGGGCATCACTGTGACGTCCCCGGATTTTGGCTTCTCCAAACCCTATTGGGAATGAGAGCTCATAATCCGAAAACATCATCCAATCATATCAGAAAGCGATGCGGAAGCATAATACGCATACATGAACATACAACCATAACATTTCTCAACGATAACATGCATATTTACAACATGAATTACATTTACATATTACAATAAGATTTACAAGTTTATGAACATGTATGCTAAAAAGGATCTTAGACAATAGGTACAACCTATAAAACTTGCTCACATCTTATTATTTTATCCCATTCCAGCTCTGGACCTAGAAAATACGAGAAACAAAAACATCAACAAAAGTTGGTACGTGGAATTAAAGAGCTATACTATGCTGGCATATAAATTACTCAAAATTGAAGAAAGAGAAAGAAAACATTATTTAAAGGTAGAAAATCAGGTAATCCCAAGTTATTAATCATATTTCAATGGACATGTATTACTATGGTGGACTTAGCACAAACATAAATATTGGGCCCTATCCCTGCGTACCTTGTACCATTAGGGATCTCCCCACGTACCTTGTACCATTAGGGAGGTGCTAGTCAACATTAATACTTTCCCTCTCTAATAGGGAGATTAATGAACCATCAGTAACTACATTCCATTTTCTTTCTTTAGTGTTCTTATTGCTCAAGGCGGAAATCACAATACATATAGATCTACATCCAACAATGTATCTCAAGTACAAACAAGCAAGTACATATATTTAACATGCAGCAAATCTAGTCATATAATTATATCCACGTACCTGAGTTCAGAGATTTTTTATACATCCATGGTCGTCTGGATAATCTGGTCATAACCTGATCAAGACAAGATCATATACTATCATCAGGTTCTTATCATCATCATATCTCATCTTAACCCTAATCGTATCCATTTTAGGGTTTTCTTAAATCATTAGAATATTCTCATCATTACTTGCATTCTTGTCTTAGAATTATCTTAATGATGTCATTTTCCAGATTATGATCCATTATCTGAATATTAGGTTCCATATTCTATTTTTGTGCACATATTAACCCTAGGTTACATCATTAACCTAGATTAGGGTTTTAAACCATGTATTAATATTCATCTTCATATAACATAGATTATGTTCATCATGATGATCTCATAATTAAAACCGAGGTTCCATATACTGGTATAAGCCTACTCTGTGAATTTCATCATTTATTGAGCATGTGTGCATTAATTGCATCATCTTTAGTATTATTAGCCCTAATTGGACATATTAATTAAATTACGTAATTTAGTACATCAACATGGTCATACTTGACATCAAATGCATTATATACATAATTGTGGACTTACTAATATTTTTCCATGATTTTATATCATCCTTTGCTATTTATTATCTATTAAACAAGAATTATACATCTTACATGATATCACTATTATTAGTGCATCAAAAGTCTAATATTAAGATTTCATGTTGTTCTACGTATTTTTCTGAGAATTTTGATACCTTATTTACATTTTTCTGATCAGTAGGCTATTTTCTATGAATTATATGAGAAAAGGGATATTTACTGAATTATTTACCTGATCGGGCCAATCAAAATTGGCCACGTGTCTAGGTGGCGCGGCTCCTTTGCTTTACTGGGATCCAGCCGGTTTAAGGGTATTGAACCCGGTCTATTGTGATGGGTCGGCCGGTTCCCGGCCTGACCCGGTCCATTTCCTCTTCACGATCACCGGGCGCTACCCAAACTCTGCTGCTGCTTGCTCGAGCAGCCAGTTTGCTACTCCGGCGAGGCCCCGTCCACCCTTGGGTGGTGCTGGAGTATCAACGAGTTTGTCATCACCTTCGCGGGGCTTCCTTGATCGGAGGGGTGAGGTTTTTGAGCTACGACTCCCTCCAAAACTCACCGCCACCGCAGTGACGACGAGGTCACCGGTGAGGTGGAGGTCAGAGAGGGAGGGGTGTTCTGGGGTAGTTCCTTCTAGCCGAAAAGCATCGTCGGATTGAGGTGAAGGTGATGGATGGTTGTATTCAGTGGGGCGAGACCTATGCGGTGCCGCCGAGGTGATGCAGCTGCGGAGAGGAAGGTGGACTCGGGGAAGGTGCTCGGAGATTGGCTTCTTCAAATTGAGTTGAGTGGGAGACTAAAGGAGGTCGGTCGGAGCTATTGGTATCCTTAAATAGGCACGAGGAGGTGTGGGAGGGAAAAGCCCTAACTAGGTCCTGCCGCCAGTGAAGTGTGAGATGGCGGAGAGTTGTTATCCCTGCTCTGGACATGGTAGCAGACCTAGTAGGGTTCGTTGAGTTCGGGCTGAGGAGTAGAATCGGTCCTCCAAGAAAATCTCACGCAAAAGTTGGGGAAGCTAGGCGTGCGAGGTAGCCTCGGTGTTAGGCAGGTTCTTCTGAGATCGGCCGAGAAAAGCGGAAGGTAGGAGACGAAGTCTCCCCCGCTGGATTGCTGATCAACGGCCAACGTTAGCTCGGCCCATAATAAGGCCCGCGCCTAAGCTTCCAAAAGGCTGCGTGACACATGGTGTCACACATTTAATTCAAATAAACCCCAAACTTAGATCCTAGGGTTCAAAATTGGTGGAAAATACACAAAATTAAATTGATCATATCCCTTAATTGGTTGATCCAATTGCAATAAAACTTTAGGGATAGTTTAATGGTGTTATGATGTAGCTAGGGTGCAAGATTGGAGTCAGAATTCGATTATTGACTATGTCAATTGACTAGATGTCATGTTGCTTGTAATTTGTCTTTATTTGATATTTGGGATGAAATTTATAAGCAAATTAATCAAGTTTGACATCCAAATCTAACATTGATTCATATGTACATAGTTCCTCAAAAGTAAATAGTTCACTACTCACTAGATCACTAAATGAAAGATTGGTCTCATGAGGACTTAAACAATTAGTAGGGGTATTCATCACTAATTGAATTCAATTAGGTATCATATTCCTCTATCATATCTCAAATCACCAAATTTGGGTGAAGGAAACCCATGATTGCATTACCAATTCCTCAATTGGTATATGACATCTTACATAGAGTGCTTGTCTCTCAATTATTGTATTAGTTATTAAAACTCAAAAATCTAGGTTATCACATTCACCCCACCTTATTTGGAATTTCGTCCTCGAAATTCAACTAATCTCATCCTTAAGAGGCTATTTTGGGGTCGAACTTCATATACATCATTATTTCTTAGGTTTTGAGGTCACCATAGTCGCATGTACTCTAAGTTGTCGACTTAGGGTCTAGAGATTCTTGGGTGTATCCACCCCACTATATATATATATATATGCAAGCATCACTTAAAGTCTTAGCCATAGCATGACATAATGATATCTTAGAATTACATCACCCCTATGGGTACATGTTTTATTCATACTTTTAATGTTCAAGAGGAATTTGCTTATGTGCCATGATATTCAAATTGTTCAAATCCAACATCATTAACATCTTATACTGATTTCAGCATTAGAGGAGATTTATCTTCATCCTTGATTAGGATTTTTTTTTCTACTTAAGAAGGGCTTACACAACATGTTTGACCAATAGGGTTTCACCCCATGGTGTAATATTCATACTCAACTTAGAAGCATATATTGAGAAGGATCAAGGTTACGAACTATATTTCTGATCATATACCCTATGATCCGAAAATATATTTATATCAAGTTCATGAACTCAACTTTTTATGTCTTGCATGTATTATGTGAAGGGAAAAGAGAATATACTAAGTTTATCCCATGATCTCAGCATCATGTCTTTCATGTTTCATATGAAGGGGAAGAGAATATTTTAAAGTCAAACTTATCATGATTTCAATCTTTGGTACTACATGTATGATATAGGGAGGGAAAAAAAATATAGTATAGGTCAAGCTTATGCGAGTGACTCCTCATATATAAATCATCTATATAGCTCAAGTGAGGTTTCTATCATCATATATTAAGAAAGAGAAGAAGAAGGGAGAACATGTATTTTGAGTATCTTTTGCACAAAGCATCATACTCTCATAACTAGTGTTCATATATTACCTCACTTGCAACTAATGATGAGATTCACAAAATATGTCACTCTAGCTAGGACCTAACTCAGCCAAAGGATTGACTTTATCATATGAGTCATCTACCCATCCTTTTATTTTACCCAATTCTCACATATCGATTTGAATCATGCATAAGGACTCAACTCAACACTCAAGAGTAATCTAGTGTAGGATAATTTTTGTTTTTAACACATATCTCATATATTGGAGGCTAGGTCCTATGACCTTCTCCATGTGGGTCTTACTCTCTCTAGAGTTCACCACATATCTCATCCTACCACTAAATACCCCCCTTGTATAAGAGCTTGAGGCTCATGCACACTCATCTCTATCTTAACTTAGCTTATCTTAAGTAAGAAAAAGGAATGTACTTTCATCATCAAGATTTTGCATAAATTCTACCAAATTGGATTCAACAAGTGTACAACTTAAACCTTTATAAGGAAACTTATACCATCAGAGATCAAACTTAGATAAGATTTCACATGATTATTTCAACTATCACTCTATCATCTAGTCTATGCATCACATATCTTGATAAGGCTCTAGACATCTAATATAGACTACTCTCTCTTCTAGACTGATGTCACTCCCTTTCACTTAGGTTGCATGAACACTAACTACTCTACAGTGTGAGGGACACTTTTTTATATTTACATATACATAATAAAATATTATATAGTTTTTCTCCGAGAAGGAAGGCGTCAGAGAAAACTGTCGAGGTGCGCGCCGATTGGGAAACAAAACCAAAACAGCAAACTTGAGTGTCCCACACACAGTAGATAGTCTGGTGTCATGTAATCTAATGAAATGGTGAGAACACAGTGTAGACTAGTGTAGCTACCCATTACATATGAGCTCTATATGGAAAGGGTTTCTCACACTTGTCTAAACCTAGTTCTCGAACATCTAGGTTCTAACCTAGAGGCTAAGTCAGAACTTATTCCTATAAAACAACTTACTAAGTTTCTAGGGTTTAAAGTGAAAGGTGAGATTAAGGTTTTATGTTTTATGGTGAGAAAATGTCAGGTGTAGATATTGTTCATGCTCTGATACCAACTGTGACGTCCCCGGATTTTGGCTTCTCCAAACCCTATTGGGAATGAGATCTCATAATCCGAAAACATCATCCAATCATATCAGAAAGCGATGCGGAAGCATAATATGCATACATGAACATACAACCATAACATTTCTCAACGATAACATGCATATTTACAACATGAATTACATTTACATATTACAAGAAGATTTACAAGTTTATGAACATGTATGCTAAAAAGGATCTTAGACAATAGGTACAACCTATACAACTTGCTCACATCTTATTATTTTATCCCATTCCAGCTCTGGACCTAGAAAATACGAGAAACAAAAACATCAAAAAAAGTTGGTACGTGGAATTAAAGAGCTATACTATGCTAGCATATAAATTACTCAAAATTGAAGAAAGAGAAAGAAAACATTATTTAAAGGTAGAAAATCAGGTAATCCCAAGTTATTAATCATATTTCAATGGACATGTATTACTATGGTGGACTTAGCACAAACATAAATATTGGGCCCTATCCCTGCGTACCTTGTACCATTAGGGATCTCCCTGCGTACCTTGTACCATTAGGGAGGTGCTAGTCAACATTAATACTTTCCCTCTCTAATAGGGAGATTAATGAACCATCAGTAACTACATTCCATTTTCTTTCTTTAGTGTTCTTATTGCTCAAGGCGGAAATCACAATACATATAGATCTACATCCAACAATGTATCTCAAGTACAAACAAGCAAGTACATATATTTAACATGCAGCAAATCTAGTCATATAATTATATCCACGTACCTGAGTTCAGAGATTTTTTATACATCCATGGTCGTCTGGATAATCTGGTCATAACCTGATCAAGACAAGATCATATACTATCATCAGGTTCTTATCATCATCATATCTCATCTTAACCCTAATCGTATCCATTTTAGGGTTTTCTTAAATCATTAGAATATTCTCATCATTACTTGCATTCTTGTCTTAGAATTATCTTAATGATGTCATTTTCCAGATTATGATCCATTATCTGAATATTAGGTTCCATATTCTATTTTTGTGCACATATTAACCCTAGGTTACATCATTAACCTAGATTCGGGTTTTAAACCATGTATTAATATTCATCTTCATATAACATAGATTCTGTTCATCATGATGATCTCATAATTAAAACTGAGGTTCCATATACTGGTATAAGCCTACTCTGTGAATTTCATCATTTATTGAGCATGTGTGCATTAATTGCATCATCTTTAGTATTATTAGCCCTAATTGGACATATTAATTAAATTACGTAATTTAGTACATCAACATGGTCATACTTGACATCAAATGCATTATATACATAATTGTGGACTTACTAATATTTTTCCATGATTTTATATCATCCTTTGCTATTTATTATCTATTAAACAAGAATTATACATCTTACATGATATCACTATTATTAGTGCATCAAAAGTCTGATATTAAGATTTCATGTTGTTCTACGTATTTTTCTGAGAATTTCGATACCTTATTTACATTTTCTGATCAGTAGGCTATTTTCTATGAATTATATGAGAAAAGGGATATTTACTGAATTATTTACCTGATCGGGCCAATCAAAATTGGCCACGTGTCTAGGTGGCGCGGCTCCTTTGCTTTACTGGGATCTAGCCGGTTTAAGGGTATTGAACCCGGTCTATTGTGATGGGTCGGCCGGTTCCCGGCCTGACCCGGTCCATTTCCTCTTCACGATCACCAGGCGCTACCCAAACTCTGCTGCTGCTTGCTCGAGCAGCCAGTTTGCTACTCTGGCGAGGCCCCGTCTGCCCTTGGGTGGTGCTGGAGTATCAACGAGTTTGTCATCACCTTCGCGGGGCTTCCTTGATCGGAGGGGTGAGGTTTCTGAGCTACAGCTCCCTCCAAAACTCACCGCCGCCGCAGTGACGGCGAGGTCACCGGTGAGGTGGAGGTCAGAGAGGGAGGGGTGTTCTGGGGTAGTTCCTTCTAGCCGAAAAGCATCATCGGATTGAGGTGAAGGTGATGGATGGTTGTATTCAGTGGGGCGAGACCTATGCGGTGCCGCCGAGGTGATGCAGCTGCGGAGAGGAAGGTGGACTCGGGGAAGGTGCTCGGAGATTGGCTTCTTCAAATTGAGTTGAGTGGGAGACTAAAGGAGGTCGGTCGGAGCTATTGGTATCCTTAAATAGGCACGAGGAGGTGTGGGAGGGAAAAGCCCTAACTGGGTCCTGCCGCCAGTGAAGCGTGAGATGGAGGAGAGTTGTTATCCCTGCTCCGGGCATGGTAGCAGACCTAGTAGGGTTCGTTGAGTTCGGGGTGAGGAGTAGAATCGGTCCTCCAAGAAAATCTCGCGCAAAAGCTGGGGAAGCTAGGCGTGCGAGGTAGCCTCGGTGTTAGGCAGGTTCTTCTGAGATCGGCTGAGAAAAGCGGAAGGTAGGAGACGAAGTCTCCCCCGCTGGATTGCTGATCAACGGCCAACGTTAGCTCGGCCCATAATAAGGCCCGCGCCTAAGCTTCCAAAAGGCTGCGTGACACATGGTGTCACACATTTAATTCAAATAAACCCCAAACTTAGATCCTAGGGTTCAAAATGGGTGGAAAATAGACAAAATTAAATTGATCATATCCCTTCATTGGTTGATCCAATTGCAATAAAACTTTAGGGATAGTTTAATGGTGTTATGATGTAGCTAGGGTGCAAGATTGGAGTCAGAATTTGATTATTGACTATGTCAATTGACTAGATGTCATGTTGTTTGTAATTTGTCTTTATTTGATATTTGGGATGAAATTTATAAGCAAATTAATCAAGTTTGACATCCAAATCTAACATTGATTCATATGTACATAGTTCCTCAAAAGTAAATAGTTCACTACTCACTAGATCACTAAATGAAAGATTGGTCTCATGAGGACTTAAACAATTAGTAGGGGTGTTCATCACTAATTGAATTCAATTAGGTATCATATTCCTCTATCATATCTCAAATCACCAAATTTGGGTGAAGGAAACCCATGATTGCATTACCAATTCCTCAATTGGTATATGACATCTTACATAGAGTGCTTGTCTCTCAATTATTGTATTAGTTATTAAAACTCAAAAATCTAGGTTATCACAGCATCAATGCCAAGGTGACTCTAAACTACCACAGTTGTGTTGACAACCACAATTGTGCTGGTCAGATTGATGATTGTTGTGGACGCTCCACACCACAGTTATGGTGGCTACCACAAACGATGTGGCTATGAAGGACCACGACCATTTTGATGACCATGGCTGTGGTGGATCTGTCGTTGTAGCTTGCAATCAACCTATTATTTGAAGCAATTTGGCCACAATCGTGACATTGTACCACTGCATGATTTGAGGGCCCAACTGCTTATTTTTTCTCCTAAGTACTTCAAATGGTTGTTTTTTGCCTTCGACCAATTCTTTCCTATTCAAGGGATGCTTGGGGAACATCTGGGTCCAATCTCGGGGTATAGAAACCCAAGGAATCTATCCTTCTCTCTCCTTTACATCCAATGCATGTACAAACCCTGAAACACACACAAAAAGCAACCATAAGTGCATTTGATATGAAAATACATATTTAGAGGAATAACTTGCATTCTAACATGTTTAGATGTGATCCTAAAATAGGGTTGCATCACCACCCCAAACTTAAAACATACTTGTCCTCAAATATGCTCCAAATTAATCTCTCTTCAGTTTCTTTAAACAAACAAGAATGATAAATGCATTACAATGGACGACTACTGACTAAATGGACTTAGTGGTGACTAAGTATATGTGTTCCACCTCTATATCTCCAACTTCACAAATAAATCATGAATTAAGCACTGAGCACACAAACTTCAAAATATAGATCATAAATTCATAATCAAGGCATATGACTTTCATGTAGCTCTGGGTAAACTGTTTCATGGTAGTGATAATGAAATATGACTAGGAGTGATGTTTGACTTTCATGTATTCAATCTCATGCTTTAAACCATACTATGTGACCCACAAGGCTACAAAATAGGGTGAAGTGAGCTAGGTTTGATGTTTCCTAGATCAATGGGTATGCAAAGCTAAGAAAGATATGCGGTAAGGGATTTGAATTCTATTACATAGAGCACTCATCTTTTCTATATTTAGATGCTATTACATAGGAGCATCTTTTATTTTCTTTTTGTACTATGTACTTCTTCTTCTTTTCTTTTTCCCTTAGTGTAGCTAGGACACATAGTGGTGAGAGTGAAGCAGAGAGATATAGATATGGTCACCCCAAACTTTTGGAGGCGGTCAAGGCAGAATATGTGCATTTGGCACCCTTTCATGAGGCAGAGAGGTAAGAAGATGATGAAAGAAAATCTAGGTCAAAAAGGGGTCACTAGTGTGGTTCTCAACATAGATATCCTGCATGAACATTATTCCAACAATTCATCAAATAATGTCATACCACATGAGTGAACAACATGAAATTCATACTTCTATCATGTGATTCCATAAGCCCTAAGCGTTCATAGTTTGCTCAAATCACAATTCAACCAAACCATTCACAATTATAAGAGAATTGATTCACATGTAGAAAGCCAACAATTAAGACCATTTAGAAATAGAACATATGAATGTAGCATGCATTTTTCATATATCAAGATTTTTAGTTCAAAAAGTGGAGATCAAGTCAAAACAAGATTTTAGACAAAAAGTTCTGAATTTAGGCAAAATTGGCCAAAATGGTGCCCTTTTGCATTCAATCACATCTAAGCCTACTTTAGGGAATTTGAAGAAAAAAAAAGAAATCCAAACTAAATAACAAAAAATTACCAAAAATCTACATGAAATGCAATGCATGACAGGAAAAGCAATGTTTTTTGGAAAATTATGCAAAAATACATGAAATTAGACTACATGGTATGCATGAATGCAAAACAAACACATAAAGTATGGATAGACAAGTATAATAATTAATTAAATTGATTGATCATCTCGTTTAAAATTTTAGCACAATGAATGTTGATGGAAGTGAGGTAGAGGAAGGGCTTACTACCCCAAACTTTTAATGAGTGTTGTGCTCAACATGAAAGAGAAGTTTAGAATAGTAGGGTAGAGGGTATGGAGTCATAGTAGACAAATGCCAAGAAGTGGAGTGATCGACATAGAATTAGGTGAGCAGGGCAGGGCCACCGCAGCCATTCTGGGCAAAATGGTTGTGTGGCTGGCCAGCGACACAGCCATCCTACGCAAAATAGTTATGGTGGACTCTTTCCTATAGACTTTTTCATCTTCATTTTTCTTTTCAACTTTGATCTTCTCATTGGCCAACTCCTTCATGCCTCATATTTTCTTCATTGTAAATGTACTAACAATGATTCACAATCAGAGAAACCATCAAGCATGGTGTGTGTGTATTTCTTGGAAAAACAAAAGTGTAATAAAAAAGGGATTTTTGAGAATCTCAAACCAGGTGGGTTGCCTCCCACCAACACTAAGTTTAGAGTCTTTACCAAGGCATGTTATTCTTTCCATCATCATGTGTTCACTACCAAGATGTACCCCTTCTCATCCACAATGATCCTATCTAGAGTTGTTACTACATGGTTTTTGTCCCAACAGACATGCATGGTTTTGTAGTTATTATTTGCCATCCAACTCTCACAAAATTCAGTATAGTCCAAGTTTTTGAAAAGGTCTTCATCTATTATGGTCTGCCTTTCCTCAGCGGTGAACATGAATATATCTAGCTTTTTGCTCATATAAGAGACTATTAGGATGATGGCTCACACCTTGATCTCCTCATTTGTTGTGCATAAGAAGGGCCTCTCTAGGGTGATGTAGTTTTTCCCATCCTTTGACTTCATATCCATTACAAGAAAATATGTTGGACATCCAACACTCCATTTCTTGTCCACGTCCACCATTATATTCTCTACCATACCCATAGGTATCTTGATTGATCCATCAACTAGCAATATAATGCAATCCACATGTTTCAATCTTTCAAGGTGGTGCTTGACAAACAAGATATACGGAATGATGCTCACACTGGAGCCTAAATCAAGTACTGCATGTTCCACAAATTGACAATTGATGTAACAAGGAATGAGGGGAACACCATGATATTTCCTTTGTTTGGGGAATCGGTAGCCTAGGATGAAGTTGACTTGCTCCATTGCTATAATCCTCTTAGGTGGCATCATCATCATCATCATCATCATATTTTCCTCCCTAGTGCAAGCACCCTTTACCCAATAGATGAGGGACTTGTTGCTTGACCTCCCTTGCTTCAAGACCTTCCAAATGTCCATGATATGATGATGCCTCTCTTAGAGGAAAGGGATTACTAAAGCATCATAGAAATATTGAATACTTGCCTTAAAGTCTTATACATCAAGTTGTGGACCTTGGGGTAGCATAGCTCATGTTGTCACCAATTCAAAATAGGGTGGAGCAGCAGTAGATGTTGAGGAAATAAGAGAATGAGTGCCTATGGCACTATCAAAAAAATATGGTACAATTGATTCTTTCTTTTCAAACAAAGATGGACCACGGGAGGTTCATCCCCAAGAAAAGGTGGGATTGGGGGAATCATCTTCTCGACAAAAGGTGGGACACCTAGTATTGTCTTCTCAAGCAACGGTGGGGGACTTGGTGGAATCTTCTCACAGGAGGATATTGTAGCAAGGACTTTAGTGCACTTGTCACTCTCAAGTAATAACGTGACAATATAATATTTGATGCTCTTATCATCTCCACAAGAGTTTCCCAGCAATGTTTCTTCATCATGAACTTCATTAACTTTCTCCTCCCTCACCATTAATTCCTCAACAACCTTCTTCCCCCATATGACAAATATCATGCTCACTTGCTAATGGGGAGGAGGGGGAGATTGTGAGGATGATGGTGGTGGTGGTCTTTGGTGAGGTGGGTTTGGGTTTTGGAGGATGTAAGTTGGTTGTTGTGGAGGTTGTCATGGAGGGGGTTGGCATTGAGGTGGTTGTTGTTGATATTGAAGTGGACATTGTTGGGTGTATTGGAGATTGAAGGGGGGGTTGTGGTGGTGGTGTACCATAAGGGTTAGAAGGCCCTTGATATTTTTACAAGGTTGCGACTTGTTCTTGTGGTGGGGTATAAGAACCTTGAGGAGTACCCATAGAACCATTATCATTGTTTGGGTTGACCATGGTTTGGGAAGGGAGTCTTCCATCCTCACAACGGGAAAGTGACAAGGAGATGTGGTCCAACGTTTTCTCAAGTTGATCAATAGTTTTTCCATGGGAGGACACCTCTATCTTTACTTCATCCAAACTACTTAGCCTCACAAGAACCTCTTCCTCAAACTTGGAGTTGTTCCTCGACCCTTGGTGCTGCCTTTGTTGTCCTTGTCCCTCTTCACCTTTTTGCCTCCATGAAAAGTTTGGGTGATTCTTTTGGAGTGTAGGTGTTGGACATCGACCCTTGGTTTTTGCGGTTTCCAAAAGAATGCAAAACATTCAGCTCTTCACCAATGGATTCAATAGAAAAAGTGTATTGGCTAGAAGAGCCTCCAACTTGGTTCTACATCATGTTCATCATATCAGCTAGAATATTGATCACCTGAGGATTGGCCTTATCTCTAACTAGAGGAGGAGGAGGTGGTGACCAAAATTTCTATCATAGTGCATACCCATTCTAGAAGCTCAATGGTGTGAACTTTTAGCAAGATGCTCAAAGAGAGGCCATGAATCCTCTGGGGACTTAGGCATGAATGTTCCCCTACAAGAAGAATCAATAGTTGTTTGACCCAGTTCGGATAGCCCAGTGTAGAAAGGTTGCATCAGTTTCCAAATTGGCACCTCATGGTGAGGGCTATCTCTAAGAAGCTTCTTGAACCTTTCCCAAGTCTCATGGAATGACTCGTTATCTCTCCGACTAAAAGAGGTGATGTAACTTCACATCTGTGTCATCTTGGAGATAAAGTAGAATTTCTTAAGGAACTCATTCTTCACATCCACCCAAGTAACTAACTCTAGTTTTTACATGCACCATTCATTGGATTTCTCCTTGAGTGAAAAGGGGAATAGTGTCCTCCGGATTGAGTCATTAGTTGTAGCGGGAGTGTGGAAAGTGGAAGACGTCTCCAAGAAGGTGTCGATGTGGTGGTATTCCTTTTCATTCTACATCCCATAGAAGGTGGGTAGCAGTCCAAGGAGGGTTGGTGGAATGGAATATTGTTGACCCAACATTTGTTCAACTCGATTAGAAATGGGGGAGGTGTATTTTCCTAGAGTGAAGTACTCATGGAGGAGCAGTTGGGTGGTGGAGGTCCACCTCCTTCTCCATTAGGACCCTGCTCAATCATCTCAACCTCTTAATACTACCGGTGCCAACATTGATGTCTTCTCCTACCTATCTCAGGATTAAAAGGAACCAAATCAATAGAAATCGAATGTCGCCCTAGCATGCACAATTGTCACCTGCACAAGGCACAAACAAACAAAAAGAGATAAGTTAGTATAAAAGTTTACAAAAGTAAATAAAGAATAAAGAAAAGCAATGGTGAGGGTAGTAGGAAAAGCTAAGCTACACTAACTAGCTAGGTCGGGTGCTTCAATCCCTGGAAAAGGTGCCAGAAAGCTTGGTGTGTTTTCACACACTTGGATGTTTTGAATTTATAAGGATGTAGTCTAGTACACTCACTTAGACCAATAACACTTCACCCGCAAGCACATGGGACCGTGTTATAGTATAGGAAAGCAGAAAGATAAGGGTCGATCTGTAAGGAGAGAGGAGACACAAGAGCTAAGTTGGCATGAGCTATGTTCCTAAAGCAGAGATTAGGGTTTTTAGGGTTTAATATTGATTTAGGTTGATTACACTAAGATGCAAGAAAGCAAGCAAGAAAGGAAACTAAACAAGCAAATGTTGATTATGTATGCCCATAGAGCCAATATGTAAAAGTGATTTGATTATTAATAGAAGGTAAGATTCCAATTTATTCTGTTTGTTTAGTTATGAGATAATGAAATAACATTATAAATGTCTAGAGAATTATATTACTCAATGTCGCATGTAATCAAGTTACTGGCCTTGTGGATGAGATCATACAAATGTTAAGAGTACATATACATATTCTCATTATGTCCCTGATTGGTTGCCATTGTGGAAGGTTGATAGACAACAATGACACATATGATCAGAGTGTGAGTTGATTGATGACTAGATCTCATTAGTCATGATATGGAAATATAAAACCAATCACGTAGATACATGTTAGAGAATAGTGTATCAGATAGACCCACCGTGAGACTAACACATGGAAGCCATTATCATGGAAGTCATAGTCAACTCTCACAGTGATGGTGGTGGTTGTGGTTCTTAGACCTAAAATCACCACACTCAACACATGTCGTTGGGTACACTTTGACATCATCAAATGTAGTCCTGAAACATGGGTTGTTATATTGGTGATGATTGGGTGGCTTTGACACATGGGGATTGACTATGAGTGATATACATGGGGTTTGTCCCTCCTATTGGAGTGTGATGTCCTAGGCTTCTTAATTAGAAATACTGAGAAAAGAATGGTAATGTGCATGTGAGTCAATATGTGATATTGATCTTACATATATCTCAGACAGTCTGCTCTTTGCTCAAGAAACAAGATTGAATAATAATGAGGGTGACATCTCCATGCCTCTAGTTCAATCTGGACATCAGTGATAATGTAACTATACAAACACGACAACACCATACATAGATTGTAGGTTGAAGTTGTTCCCCAACGTTTTCCATTTACTT
Organism: Alisma plantago-aquatica; assembly: GCA_963693085.1. Taxonomy (NCBI): domain Eukaryota; kingdom Viridiplantae; phylum Streptophyta; class Magnoliopsida; order Alismatales; family Alismataceae; genus Alisma; species Alisma plantago-aquatica. Next base: position 175,753,559 of record OY856409.1, read on the forward strand.
GGGTATAAATGATGTGCGACTAGGCACCACTCTTTGCTTGTGATGTCATAAGTTGTTATGGACATTCACTGCCAACATAATATGGGACCTATAGGGTCACACACATAGGTCTTGACCTAGAAGAGGAGTTCATATCTCAAATGATAGTTGAATTAAGTGCTAAAGTGTTTAGGCATTTGATTCAGGAAACAAACAGGCTAACAACACTGCCAAATGCCCATCACAAGCATTAAGACGACTGTCTGGAGGTGCCAAATGGTTGTCTTAAGTGTTGAGACGAGCATCTGGGTGTCATGCTTGGTTGTGAGGTTAAATTGGCAATAGAACAAATCGACCCAACCAAACAAGCTCGACTCGGGTCACCAGACAACCATTTGGGTGAACCGAGATAGCCATCTTGCATGGCTGAGATGGTCCAGCCTGATTGGGGAAGGTTCTAGTTGTTTCCCAATCTGTTTAGCTTGAGCAATACTTGTTGCACAAGGAAATGAATGTCTAAAATTGATGGGAATTGATTTGCCAAATTTGTGCACAACTGGGAATTGTGAAATGATCGTCTCGTAGTGCGAGATGACCCTCTCGCATGTGAGATGATCGTATGGCTCAGCCAAACAGCCGTTTCAGCTATCACAGGTTGTGAAATTTCTAGAATTGTTGCGAAAATTTGAGTTCTTCGAGTCCTTTTCACTCCCACATATTAATCCCGCATTGGATAGCAACTGGGAACCTTGACCCTAGCCTCTACTATATATGAGTATTGGGGACTTCCCAGAGCACAAAATAGGCAACTGAGAATCAGTTCCTCTGACAATTGTTGTCCTCCTAGTTTTGCTAACCATGAGAGCCCAGGCAAGTCCTACCAATCAAGGGAGGGATAGCCACGGGAGAGAACAACTAAGAGTTGTCGTTGTGGGAGAGCAAGTCGATGACTAGTACACCAATAGAGAGGGACACCTCCTTCTTGTCTGGTCCAGCAGGATGAGAGGAGTTCTAGGCGGTCTATGTGGATTACCATAGAGGCGAGAAGTTGTTGTTTGCCACTCGAAGGACAACATTAACCAACAATCCGTGATAAGAGGAGCTACGGAAGAAGATGACGTTCGTGGCTGCAATTCGTGGTGCAGACCAGGAGGTGCAGTAGTCAGATGAGTCCCGGTGCAACTAGGATTCAAAGTTACAGATCTACAATAATGAGGATTATCACTAGACTTTCTCCAGGGCCAGATATATCCCATAAACCATCCTTCCTGTAATATAGTTATTGACATGATATGTTGTTTATGGGTAATATGATAATAATTTTTTTTTATATTCCGCTACCTTCTCTGTACCATATTTCCCTATAGTGGTATGAGAGACAACATCAAATTACTATATTGTGGGATAATTGATATGATCAGATTTCGGTTTTGTCATTCTATTATTGCATGTGATGCGAATGATATCTTGTCAAATCCAAACACCATGATAATCCCAAACTATATAGATATGCAATTTACATGTGTCACCCTAAAATGGTTTTAGTTGTGGATGTGTAGCATGGTTATGGCCAATAACATCTATTTGTGCATGGTTGTATGTGGATGGTTTATCCAGTTATCTTGGTCTGTGTACTGAGCCTCTATCTTATCTTCCCAATTTAAAGTAAATTCTCTACTACCTTTTCTCACCTCGAATGTAACTTGAGGTTTCCCTATAATCATGTATAAGTAGGATAGTTTACTTTCCTATTATGACAAAGATGAAGGGCCTTGGAGGACATGGTGGACAAGCCAGACCAATCGCCTGGTGGACCCAACCGATCCACTGGAGGAGCCAGCCAATGGTGGACAGAAGGACCAGATGAGTGGTGAGACGACCTTACAACCGACCAGGAGGTGAGCCGATCAGTTCAAGGGTTGAACCGATCAACCCAGATTGGCAAGCACAAATCTTCATCAACAACAAGTTTCTGTATGTGATGTAGAGCTAGATGACACAATCCCCTATGGATCCAAGGGATTACATTAGGACTGGACATAATCATCACTTTTGTTTATTGCATGTTTTCATTGTGGGATATAGCATGTATATGATACATACTATATATGTGGTGATTGGATAAAGTATATGTATTTATAAAACTCCCTCAATTAAAATATCAAGTCTTGGATGCTTTCTAAAAGAGGTACACATGAAAAGCTTGATCAACTAAGCGTAGGTTCTACCTCTATAGGGAGCGTTGTCTATCTCGTGGAAGTGTGATGGTAATGAAGTAGGTTCTGCCTCCCCGGGGTGCATTATTATCATGTTGGGTTTTGGGTTAGGCTTGACTGGTGATTCTCTGAGCGTCTGAGGCCAGAGGCATGCACAGGGCTATGGAAAGGGGTTGCACATATCATCTATCCAGAATTGCATATGATGCAATTGGCTTGAGTTGCCTACCTTTATGGTTGACTATGTTTGCTATGTTGATAGGGCCACAATTGAATCATCTTGGATCTGACCCACTAGAATATTGTACTCTACAATATTCCAAATTTATATTGAGGGCTATCAATTTGAATAAAATAGTGGGAGCAATAATAATTAAAGACCTAATTATATCGTCAAAACTCTCAAATCAAATCAAATCAAAAGGACTTTTGACAAATGTAATTTTTATCTCTTGTAGAATCAAATGGCAAACAAATCATCACATTCAGACAACTTAAACAAGATTTATTTCCATAATAGGTGTAGGACCTTGAGAAGTGTTATGCATGATCCTAAAATACCAGAGCCAATATCCACTCCAAATTTGCCTAAGACTGGCATGGATGCTTATTTGAATCATGCCAATGATGTTATGAACATCAAGAACCTTATTCTAGGTTGTATTAACTATCAGTTGCATAAACAACATGGTAAGCATGAAAGGTATAATGTCTCTAAGGTGCTACTTGAGTGAAAACTAATAGAGGGAGATACAATAGAGCCCCATGTGCTTAATATGATTAGGCATATGGAGCATCTTGAGAAACTGGGATTTCCTTTAGGTCAAGAGTTGGCCACATATGCAATTTTACAATCATTGCCTAAATCATATAGTCGGTTCATTGAGTGTTATCACTTATGCAGCATGGCTGGACCGCTGTCAGAGTTGCTGGACATCTTGATAAATGTTGAAGCTTAAATGAAGATGGACAAATCCGTGATGATGATCAGTGGAGTTGAGTCCAAGGACAAAGGCAAATCCAAAAAGCATTTTGTGGCTAAGCTATAATCCAAAATCTTCTACACTCAAAGTAAGGAGAAGGATAAGGGAACCCAAGAAGATGAAGCAAGGGGTAGATATCTCTACTTTTGGGGTATACGTTATTGAGATTAACATCACTACCTCTTCATCATGGTACTTGATACTAGGTGTGGATCACACATTTGCTCAAATTTGAAGGATCTGAAGAGAAGTAGACATTTAGAGAAAGGTGAGGTTGAACTGTGTGTTGCTAATTGCGCAAGAGTTGCGGCCAGCACATTTGGAACCTATGAGTTAACTCTACCAAGTGGGCTTGTAATAGAGTTAGAGAACTATTATTACGTACCTACCATTAATAGGAACATCATATTTGTATCTTGTTTGTACAAGAAAGGATTTTAATTTATTATAAAGACGGAAGATGTTCTATTAGTAAAGATGGGATCTTTTATGGAAGTGCCCCAATATCTTATGGTCTATACTTGATAGATATAGAGACAGGAGTATATAACGTGAATACTAAAAGGCAAAAACTCAATAACTCAAACAAAACATACCTTTGGCATTGTCGTCTAGGGCACATAAATGAGAATTTCATATCTAGACTCCATAAGGATGGTTATCTAGACTCTTTTGATTTTGAATCATTAGAGACATGTAAATCTTGTTTGTTGGACAAGATGGATAAGACCCCTTTCATTGGTAACAATAAGTGGGCTAGTGATCTATTAGGACTCATACGTACCGATGTATGCGAACCTTTTAGAACAACCGCTAGAGGTGGGTATCAATACTTCATTACCTTCACTGATGACTTCAGCTGGTATGGTTACATTTACTTAATGAAACATAAGTCACTCTTGAAAAGTTCAAGGAGTTTATGAATGAAGTACAAAACCAACTTGGTAAAATTATTAAGGCGCTTCATTCTGACCAAGGTGGAGAATACTTAAACCAAGAGTTTGAGGACCTTCTTAGATCCCATGGGATTGTATCCCAGTGGACTCCTCCTAGAACACCTCAACAAAATGGTGTATCAGAAAGAAGCAATCACACATTACTAGATATGGTGCAACCAATGATGATTTTAGTTGAGCTTCTAACTACCTTCTGTGGGCATGCTCTATAAACTGCCACATTTACACTAAACTGAGCACCATCTAAGTCGGTTCAAAAGACACCATATGAAATATGGAAGGGGAAGCATCCCAATATGTCTTTTATGAGGATTTAGGGTTGCAAAGCTTATGTTAAGAAAATGTTTCTTGAAAATCTTGGCCTAAGATCTGATAAATGATATTTTGTTAGATATCCTAAAGAAACAAGAGGATATTACTTTTATTCCCAATCTGACAACAAAGTGTTTGTTGCCAGGGATGCCACATTCCTTGAGACAAACTTCATTTCTAAAAGAATTAGTGGGAGAAAAGTGGAACTCGAAGAGGTTCGAGACCAACAAGGAAACATTGAACCAAAAGATGAACTAGAGGAACAAAGAGGTTCATAAGATGTTGTGGAATCTCAAATTCCTCATGTAACATAGGAACCTCAAAGATCTAATAGGACACACCTTGAAGTTGAGATATATGGATATCTTGTGACTCGGGAAGGTAGTGAATTGGTCATAGATGATGAGCCAATTACCTATAAAGATGCTATTGAGGGGCCAAAATATGAGAAATGGCTTGAGGCCATGAGATCTGAGATGGAATCCATATTAATGAACAAAGTATGGAATTTGGTGGATCCACCCAAGGGGGTAAAACCCATAGGATACATGTGGGTCTTCAAGAAGAAGACTGACATGGATGGAAAGGTCCAAACCTATAAGGGAAGATTGGTTGCAAAGGGTTTCAGAGAAGTTCAAAGTGTTGACTATGATGAAACTGTTTCTCTAGTGGCCATGGTTAAATCCATCAAGATCATGCTTGCTATTGCAGCTTATCATGACTATGAGATTTGGAAAATGGATGTTAAAACCACATTCCTTAACGAAAATCTTATGGAGGATGTGTATATGACACAACCTGAAGGGATTGTAGACCCAAAGTTTGCCAATAGAGTTTGTAAGCTACAAAGATCAATCTATGGATTGAAGCAAGCATCTCGAAGTTGAAATCTTCATTTTGATGAGATAGTCAAAGGGTTTGGATTTGATCAAAATGAATATGAACCTTGTGTGTACAAGAAGGTTAGTGGGATCATAGTGACATTCCTCATATTCTATGTAGATGCCATACTATTAATGGGGAATGACATCCCTACTTTACAAAAGGTAAGGAATTGTCTTGGGAATACACTCTATGAAAGACTTGGGAGAAGCATCCTACATCTTGGGGATAAAGATCTATAGAGATAGATCTAAGAGACTTCTCAGACTAAGTCAAAGCACATACATTGACAAGGTGCTAAAGTGGTTCAGTATGGAGAATTCAAAGAGAGGAAACCTTCTTGCACACCGTGGTGTCCCCATATCTAGAGCTCAATGTCCTAATTCTTGTAAAGAAAGGGAACACATGAGAGTGATTCCATATGCCTCAGAAATTGGATCAATCATGTATGCAATGTTGTGCACCTATCCTTACGTCTCGTATACCTTGAGCATTATGAGTAGATATCAGTCAGATCTATGTGATTCTCACTGGATAGCCATGAAGAACATCCTCAAGTACTTGAGAAAGACTAAGGATCAGTTTATGGTCTACAAAGGAGAGGAAGAGTTGGTGGTAAAAGATTACACCGATACAAGATTCCAGACTGATCACGTTGATTACAAATTGCAATCAGGATTTTTATTTTGCCTAAACAATGGAGTTGTAAGCTGGAAGAGTTCCAAGAAAGAGATAGTTACTGATTTTACAATAGAGGCAGAGTATATTGATGTATCAAGTGCAGCAAAGGAGGCTGTATAGATCAAGAAGTTCATCACAGAACTTGGGGTCGTTCCTAGCATCAACGAGGCAATTGAGCTATATTGTAACAACAATGGAGCTATTGCGCAAGCTAAAGAACTCAGATAGCATCAGTGCTCAAAGCATATACAAAGGCAGTATCATCTATTATGAGAAATCATACATCGAGGAGATGTTAAGATTTTCAAAGTTCTAACTGAGAGTAATGTTGCTGATCCCTTGACAAAAACACTTTCATAGAAGAAGCATGATGGTCATGTCAGATCACTCAGAATAAGTGCAAGTGGGAGTCTGGTTATGTATGGCCATAGAGCCAATCATGTGATGACTGTAATGGCATATCATTTAAAAATGATTTGATTATCAATAAAAGGCAAGATTCTAATTTATTCTATTTGTTCAGTTATAAGATAATGAAATAACACTATAAATATATAGAGAATTATATTACTCAATGACGTATGTAATCAAGTTGCTAACCTTGTGGATGAGATCATACATATGTTAAGAGTACATATACATATTCTTATTAAGTCCTTGGTCGATTATCATTGTGGAATGTTGATAGACAATAATGACACATAAGATCTAAGTGTGAGTTGGTTGATGACTAGATCTCATTAGTCATGATATGGCAATATCAAACTAATCACATAGATACATGTTAGAGAACAGTGTATCAGATAGACCCACCATAATACTAACACATGGGAGCCATTATCATGGAAGTCATAGTCAACTCTCACAGTGATGGTGGTGGTTGTGGTTCTTAGACCTAAAATCACTACACTCAACACATGTCGTTGGGTACACTTTGACATCATCAAATGCAATCTTGAAACATGGGTTGTTATAACGATGATGATTGGGTGGCTATGACACATGGGGATTGACTTTGAGTGATAGACATTGGATTTGTCCCTCCTATTGGAGTGTGATGTCCTAGGCCTCTTGATTAGCGAGACTGAGAAAAGCATGGCCATGCACATGTGAGTCAATATGTGATATTGAGCTTACATATATCTTAGATAGTATGCTCTTGGTTCAAGAAACAAGATTGAATAATAATGAGGGTGACTGCTCCATGCTTCTAGTTCATTCTAGACATCAGTGACAAAGGAACTATACAAACACTGCAACACCATACATAGATTGTAGGTTGGAGTTGTTCCCCAACTTTTCCATTTACTTGGGTAGATGTCATAGACTAGGCACCACTCTTTTTTGTGATGTCATAAGTTGTTATGGACATTAACTGCCAACGTAATATGGGACCTATAGGGTCACACACATAGGTCTTTACATAGAAGAGGAGTTCATATATCGAATGATAGTTGAATTAAGTGCTAAAGTGTTTAGGCATTTACTTCTGAAAGCTTAATTAGTGATTGTAGCTCTATTTGGGTTTCACTCGCAAGGGGAGGGAAGGATGAATAAGACATCCTCCCAAATTCTCTAAAAAGAGTGTTTAGGCATTTGATTTAGGCAACAAATAGGTTAACAACATTGCCAAACACCCATCTCAAGTGTTGAGGTGGTCGTATGGAAGTGCCAAATGGCAATCTGGAAGTGCCAAATGGCCATCTGGAAGTGCCAAACGGCCGTCTCAAGTGTTGAGACGGGTGTCTGGGTGTCAGGCCTGGTTGTGAGTTGAAATTGGCAATAGAATGAACTGACCCGGCCAAACGGGCTTGACTCGAGTCACTAGATGACCATATGGGTTAACCGAGATGGCTGTCTCACATGGGATAGATGGTCCAGCCTGGTCGGGGAAGGTTCTAGTTGTTTCCCAATCCATTTTGCTTGTGCAATACTTGTTGCACAAGGAAATCAATGTCTAACATTGATGGGAATTGATTTGCTAAATTTGTGCACAACTAGGAATCATAAAATGATCATCTCGCAGTGTGAGACAACTGTATGGCTCAACCTAACGACCATTTCGGCTATCGCAGGTTGTGCAATTTCTTGACTTGTTGCAAAAGTTCAAGTTCTTTGGGTCCTTTCCACTCCTGCACATTAATCCCGCATTGGATAACAATTGGGAACCTTGACCTTGGCCTCTAATATATATAGAGGGGTATTGGGGGCTTCCCAGAGCACAACACAAACAACTGAGAATCAGTTCATCTGACAATTGTTGTCCTCTCTGGTTGTGGTAACCACGAGAGCTCAGGCAAGTCCTACCCATCAAGGGAGGGATAGCCACGGGAAAGAACAAATGAAAGTTCTCATTGTGGGAGAGCAAGTTGGTGACTAGTACACTGACAGAGAGGGACAACTCCTTCCTGTCCGGTCTAGTAGGATGATAGGAGTTTTAGGTAGTCGGTGTGGACTACCATAGAGGCGGGAAGCCATTGTTTGCCGCTTGGAGGACAACGTCAACCAACAGTTTGTGACAAGAGGAGCTATTGAAGAAGACAATTTGTGGCTGCAGTCTGTGGTGCAGATCGGGAGGTGCAGCAGTCAGACGAGTCCTAGTGCAACTAGGATTCAGAGTTGCACATCTACAATGACGAGGATTGTTGTTGGACTTGCTCCAGGACCAGGTATATCGCATAAACCATCCTTCCCGCATTATAGTTATTGACGCGATCTATTATTTATGGGGAATATGGTAATAAATTTTTTTTAAATTCCACTATCTACTCTGTACCATATTTCCCTACAGCAAAACCCTAATTTAACCCTATATAAGAAATTCTAATTAAGGAGGAAAGAAACTATTTGAGCAAGAGCACATGACTACACTAGATTAGCAATTAAGACACTAAAGAAATTAGATATATAAACTACCACTATCTCGATTAAGCAACCAAAAAGATGCACTAACTACCCTAGCCTAGTAAGGATTAACTACCAAGAACAAAGAAATTGACTAAGGATCAATGGAACTAAGCAAGCATGAACTAGCAAGACAATCAATTAAGGTTTTAACAAGTTATGGGATATGTGGGTCGTTTGGGGAATGTTACTTGAATCTAAGTTAAAGGGTGATATAACATGAAAATTCTATCTTTTCATTCTAGATTGAAAAACAAACAACAAGATAAGTGCTATTGAACTACCCTAAACTAATATTTTCCATGGGTGGTACAAAGTGTGTGTGTAGGGGAGTTACACCATTGCACACCCCATCGAACCTTACAAGGCTCAATCAAACTAGGGTTTAGGCGTAATTCTAATAGGACTAAGAAAGTCTAGGTTTATAATGTAAGTATTGTTAGGGCAATTGAGAGCCAGTGGTAGGAATGAGGAGTAGGGATGAGGGTATTTCACCGCTTGTTACTCACCACCTAACCTTTAGAAAACTTTAGGAAATTTCACTAATCACTCTTACACTGGCTACTTCGATCTCAAAACTAGTTGTAGGAGAAGAGATTTGTATATAGGAAGATAGGGTGCTAGCTAGGGATCCACAAGTTGGACCTAGGAGCAATTACTAAGATAGCCACCTACAATTCATTTTCTCCTAGAATCTAGGTGTTTTCAAGCATAAAACAACAAGCAATCCATGTTTAGAAGCATAAATCACAAGTAGAAAATGTGAAATAAGATAGAAGCAAGAGATAATCATAATAGAACGAAAATATGTTCATTACAAGTTATATTCTCCCAAAATGGTATCAAAGTAACATTTAACCCCCAAAAAACCCATCAAGGGGGCTTAGCTAGACATAAAATAAGAAAATGAAGAGAAAGAATGAGTAGAGGGGTGAGGAAGCATGTTGCTAGTGAATACCCCTCCTTCTTCATCTCCTAGCTGTAGAAGCTCAAGTACCTTCCTCCAAGGTAGGTAGATGGAATGGAAATATGAGGTTTTGTGGTGGAAACCCTAGAAAACTAGGGTTTTTGGGTGGAAGGTGGAAATGGATTGGATGTGGATTGGGTGGAAGTAGGTGAGAGCTCTTCAATGCACTAAATAAGGTAGGAAATGAATTTTAGGAGACTAGAAACTCATGCTATAGTTGCTGTCTAGGTATATATAGGTGGTGGGGAAGCACTAGGGTAAGTGGGGGTATTGTTGGAAATGTAGTGGAAAAAGTTGTTAGGGTTGGGTAGTCACCACGGCCGTGGTGGTCGTATGGAGGTCATCATGATCGTGGTGAAGTGGCATAGCTTAGGTGAAGGTGGCTAAGGTGACAAGTTAAAATGGAACTTTGGGGGGTCAATGACCACAGCCATGGTGGGCACCACGACCGTGGTGAGTGGATGGTGGCACATGCATGGTGTGGAGCATGGACGTGGTGGAGGAAATAGACACAATACTTCTCTTGGGGGTGGCCATTGTCTATGATACTCACCACAGGTGTGGAGGGCATCGTGACTGAGGTGAATCTAAAATGCCATGAATGTGTTTTCAACCACAGTCGTGGTGGTCTATTTGATGATCGTTGTGGACATTCCACACCACAGTCGTGGTCACTGCCACAGGCGAGGTGGCTCTGAAGGACCACTACCTTTTTGATGGCCATGACCATGGTGGATCTTTTTTGTAGCTTGCAATCAACCTGTGATTTGAAGCAATTTGGCCACAACCGTAGTGTTGTACTATGACCTATTTTGAGGGCCCACCTACTTGTTTTTGCTCCCAAGTCCTTTAAATGGTTGCTTTTTTCCTTGACCAATTTTTTCCCATTAAAGGGATGTTTGGGGAAGATGTAGGTCCAATCTTGGGGTATAGAAACCCATGGATTCTCTCCTTATCTCTCCTTTACATCCTATGCATGTACAAAAACCCTGAAAAACACATAAAAAGTAGCCATAAGGGCATTTGATATGAAATCACATATTAGGGGAATAACTTTCATTCTAACATGTTTAGATGTGATTAAGATAGAGCCCTGAAATAGGGTTGCATCAATACCCTAGACAAGTATAAGGTGGTGTTGGATTGTGAATCCAAGGTTGTCATGTTTTTGGGAAGGAATGTCTCATGGAGTTTCTAAGGAGACCAGAAGATTATCCTCACATGTATGATATCTGGAGCTATAGCTGGGAGGTTGATGAAATAAGGATGTGACGCCAATCTGGCACACATGCTAGATGCTAATGTGATGAGTCCTAGTAATTGAGATGTACAAATTATGTGGGAGTTTGTGGACAACTTTCTGGATGATTTTCTTGATTTTCCACCCCTTGATAGATTGATTTTCATATCAATATACTCCATGGCACACAACACATTGTGCAAGCGTCGTATAGGATGTCACCTATAAAATGAAGGAGTTGAAGAAACAACTTTAGGAGTTGTTACAAAAGGGTTTTATATAGTCAATAAAATTTTCGTTGGATGCTCAAGTGTTGTTTGTTAAGAAGGATGGTTCTATGAGCTTATGTATACACTAAAAAAGTTGAAACATGTACTCATTGTCAACGATTGATGATTTTTTGATCATTTGATAGGTGATATAGTGTTTTTAAAGATAAACATAAGATCAAGATATCCCAGTTGAGGATCATGATAGAGCATATACCTAAAATAGCCTTTAGGACCATATATGGACATTATGAGTTTGTGGTTATGTTGTTTGGGATAACCAATGTGCCTACATATTTTTATGGATTTGATTAACATCATATTTATATGATATTTGGATCATTTTTTATAGTCTTCATATATGACATCTTGATCTACTTAAGGACTAAGATAATCATGGCCAACATCTCCACATGAAGTTATAACTACTAAGACAACAATATATGTATGCCAAGTTTAGTAAGTGTGAGTTTTGGATGATAGAGTTGTCTTTTCTTGATCATGCCATATCCCACAGGGGATCACTCCGAATTCTAAGAAGGTTAATAAGATTTTTTTGGAAACAACCCATGACACCAACTAAAATAGGAAGTTACAGTGGTTTAACGGGATATTATATACAGTTTATTAAACACTTTAGGGCTATAGACTTACTGTGGACCAGGTAACCAAGAAGGATGTACCCTTTGTGTGGATAGATGAATGCCTCCATAGTTTCTAGGAAATGAAGGAGAAATTGACATCATATCCAATGTTAGTGTTTCCATAGACCAAAAAGGGTTATATAGTCTTTTACAATGCATCGAAATATGGACTTGGATGTGTGTTGATGCAAGATAAGCACATGATTTTTTCATCTTCCCACTAGGTTTACAAGCATGAAGAGAGTTACCTAATGCATGATTTGGAGTCAGCAACAGTTGTTCTGGCACTGAAGATCCAAATGCATTATTTTTGTGGGGAGAAATACCAAATATGCATAGACCATAAGAGTCTTAAAATATATCATTTTAAAGGAGTTGAACATGAGGCAAGGGAGTGGTTTGATATGATATAGGATTATGACTACACAAAAGTGTTTCATCCCTAGAAGAAAAATATGGTAGAAAATGCTCATAGATGAAGGCCAACGATGAAATTTGCCTCAGATCCGACATATTTATATTCAATGTCTTGCACAAATAGGGGTATGTTAGTGTCTCTATGTTACATAACTATATACATGGATGCTTCCTTGATTGGTGGTTGATTGGATTAGTTGTAAGTGAAACAATGTTTATGCAACATACTAGAGATGATCAACATGTTCATGTTGTGATACATATTATAATGTTTGAGATGGTGGTGCTAAGCATGATATACCATGATTTTGGTGACAAAACAATGTGTCATCACAAAAGGGTGGTGGTTCTAAAGTTTGAAGGTTTGAGGAAGATGGTTCTAGAGGGGCACAAACTTCAATGTATGTGATGCATCAAGCTAGTATAAAGATGTATCAAACCTTAAGTATCTATACTGGTGGTCGTGGCAAAATCAAGATGTGGTAGAATTTGTAACTAGATGTCCTATTTGTGATTAGGTGAGAAAGATGTGGCACAATTTGTAACTAAATGTCATATATGTGATTAGGTCAAAGCAAAATATCAAAGGCTTGCAGGAGCCATTGGAACCTTTACATATTTCAGAGTGAAAGTGGGATCATGTGACCACAGACTTGGTGGTTGATCTTACTATGATAGCTATATGTCATGATACTATCTGGGTGGTAGTTGACCAGTTGACAATAGTAGCTCACTTTTTTCCAGCTAAGACTGCCAATATCACAGAGAAGTTAGCACAATGTGAAATTGATGAGAGTGTGTTTATACAATGTACCAGTAAGAATAGTATTTGATAGATGACCACAATCTAAAGTATATTTTGGGGTTGTCTACATGAATATTTGGGATCACTATTAAACTTTATTATAGTGTTTCATCCATAAACAAATGGCCAGTCAAAAAGATAATTCAAATTTTAGAAGATCAGTTGAGGTCTTGTGTACTCTAGTTTGTTGGGAGTTGGTACGCCCACTTTAGATTGATTGAGTTTTCCTACATTAATAGCTACCATAGGATTATATATGTTACACCATAGTAGGTATTGTATGAAAGGCAATGTAGATTGCCTTCATGTTGGTAAAATAGGAAGGTGAGTATTAGTTACTAGGTTATGAATCAGTTCAACAAACTACAGAAAATATCAAGGAAGTTAGACAACAATTTAAACAAACACATGATAGAAAAAATTCATATGTGGATAATCGATGCATATCCTTTGACTTTCAGGTGAGAGACAAATGTACCTCAAGGTCTCACCTTGGAAGGGTGTTTTAAGGGTTGACAATAGGGATAAGTTGGCAACTAGATTTATGGGGCATTATCCTATCACCACTTGTGTTGGTAAGGCGGCATAAAAATTGGACTTACCACCTAGAGTTGCACAAGATATGTAGCATGTTTTGTGTCTCTATGTTGAGAAAGTGTCATCTAGATATGGAAGAGACTATCCAACAAGTTGAAGTTCATCTTGATGGTGATATATCCTATGTTAAATGTCTAGTGATGTTATTGGAAAAGCATGTAGAGAAAATGAGGAAGAAGGACATCATGTTAGTGAAGATGTTGTAGCATCGTCAGTGAGTGGAGGAGGTCATGCAAGATCACAAGGAAGAGATAAACAAGAAGTATCCATATTTTTATGTAGGATTTTGGGTGCAAAATACCTATTAAGGGCTTTATAGTTGTAAGACCATTATCCTAGCTTAACATCCTACATACCATGTTAAATGTAATTATGTGTTTGGATGCTATAATTACATGCTTTCCGTAAGATATGTAAATTACGGTTAATGTTTTGCTTATATGTGCCTATATGCATATTCTCAATGCTTGGAGGATCACCCTATAATTTTCACATAAGCTTGTTTTCTCTATTTGTAGCTTGGACTTGGTTTCGTGAAATAGGATCACTTGATCAAGCACCTTTCCATTCCATTAGTTATAAACATATGAAGGCACCCTGCTACTGATCAAGAACCGATGAAGGAACCCTACCTTTTCATCAATTAAGAATCGATGTAGGTACACTATTTTTTCATTAGTTGAAGATCGATTGAGGTACTCTACCTTACTTACCATATGTGTTTTCACCCATTGTCAATTTTTGTGTGGAGGCTGATGGGGCCTGCTTGTCATCAATCGATGACCCTTATTTAGGTTGTACATAGATGAATTTGTGGTAGGAGGAAGACTTTTTGCCGTAAAAATATCTTGGGTTGTTTTAGTCCCAATCTATGGAGCTTTTGGAAAAGAAATTATTTTCATTGCCATTTCTATTCGCTAATGAGTCATCGACAATTTCACCAAGTGGTTGGCAAAGTTTATCCAGTACTATGGATAAAAAATAGTGCAGAATGAGAGCGATGATAGTCTTGCATTCAACAAAGTTATTGGTAGTGACTGAACAACCTCATGTAATTATTCATCACTTTCTACCATAATGAATTGCTTTTCCAAATGCAACATTTCACTCAAATATTTTTATTGGAACCCCATACGTTATAAAACATGTTGCAAACTATCCAACCAAAAGGTAGAAAGGTCAGACGACTTACTCCTCTTAATGCTTCCCTCACCAACAATTTTCCTACTTATTGAGTTGTACTTCTCTAACTACCCCAATTAATAAAAAAATCAACATCATTTTATGGCAAGTCATTTGAGTGATACACTTGAGAGTAGTCATTGTCACATTATCATCTGGGATATTGTTCACAAAGTATTCATGTAAGACTCCCGACCTAGCTTAACTTCCTAATATACCTTGTTAAACTTATATTTGTTTGGATTGTTTAATTACATGCTTGTTGTAAGATATGTAATTATATGGTTGATGTTTTGCTCGCATGGCCCTATGTGAAACTTCTCCATGTTTGAAGGTCCATCTTATAATTGAGTATAAACATGTTTTCTCTCTCTATCTTGGAATTGGTTTTGTGGACTAGAATCACTGGATCAAATACCCTTCCTTTCCAATAGTTGAAAATTGATGAAGGCACCCTATTGTTTCATCATCAAGAATCTATGAAGGCGCCTTCCTTTTCATCGATTGAGAACTTATGGAGGTGCCCTACTTTTTTGTGGTGGAAGACTATTGGGGTTAATCTACCTTGCTTACGTAATGTATTTTCACTCATTGTTAGAGTTGTTGTATGGAGACTGAAAGAGCCTACTTAACATCAACTAATGACCCTTAGCTAGGTTATCCATTGATGAAGATGTGACTATAGTTGACCAGTGACTCTTCATTGATTCGGAGCCGATGGGGAGGCTACCCATCTGGTTGTTGTAATATCATATATTGAAAGCCGAAAAAAGCTAGCAGTGATGACGACAACTGATGAGAAGCTACTAGAAACTGAGGGGTTATTAGTGTGCATTGAGTTTGGAAGCTGATGGTAATTTGGTGTCTGATAATTGATGAGAATCTAGGTTGTCTCCTCTAATGGGGTTCCTACTAAACCTATGGATGGGAGTTTGGGATTGTCTTTTGATAAATATATTGATTGAAGAAGCCAAAAATGTGAAGACCAATGGCTCTAAAACTATCACTACCTTTGTCTCTCTTTCATGACTATTTATACCCCACCTGGATTCTCTTCCATTGCCTCAATTGTGTAACTTGTTCACAAAGGTCCAGATCAACAATGAGGCACCTCATTTGATGGCAACTGATGAAACGTCCTCTTCAGTCGACTTTCACCAACATTGTTGTTTGCTTCTCTTTTCTTCTTCTATGAAGAGATTCATCACTTCTTGTAGCTTCTGTACCTCAATTCATCTAACTAAGGTTCATTTACCCCATGATCTTGGTGATCTATCATTTCATTCAAACTTAAATTATGTTCTTGTTGGTTCATTTTTCTAGGGTTTAACTATAGTAGTGTTACACCTTGTTCTTTCTTTCTTTCTTTCCTACCTTAGCTACTCTTAGATCGCATATCTTGATTTCTAATGAGATTTTGGTAGGGAAAGGTTGAATATTTGAAAGATTGAACTTTTCTTAAGATGGGATCATCTTGGATCTTGAAAAGTTAAGTCTGAGGTTTTCCTAACATCATCTTTGGGTGGACTCATTTCTACTGTGTAATGTGAGTGATGTAACATATGATGCATTTACTAGCTACTTGATATATGCAAACCTATATTTTGTTAGTATCCCTTATATATAAAAAAGTTAAATCTTTATAGTAGTTTTGGTTAATAATAAAAGGGTTAAAAAACTTGTATACTTGTATTGATCTTCCAAACATCTTTCTTATGATTAAAGATATGTTATTTTAGCATGCAAGTACATAGATTTATCTTATGATAAGAAATGAACTTAAAGGTGAAACCTTTATGGGTCGTGAATAATCTATGATGTGAAATACAAAATAAATGTTATTCCTTTCTACTTGGGAACTTATCAGAAATTCAAGGTTTTACTATCTTTCATGCTACTAAAAATATGTGGAAACAAAATTGCTATAAGGAAATACCTTATTTATGTTTGGGAGTATTTTTCTTATATCATAACCTTGAAGTTGGTACGTCACTTAAACTTCATAATGATGTCTTGCCAAGGTTCATGAGAAGATGAATAGTTTTTAGATGTTTATGGCGACATTAAATGAAGACAAACCTGTAATGGATTGGTTTGACGCCTTGTGAGGTTCAAATTTTGTCATAGTCTTAGTGGTATTTTGGGTCTTGTAGTGCTCAAACTTCTATTTAAGGCCCAGATGCAGCCAAGACAGGTTATAGCACACCTTTTTTAGGTAGTTGGTGTACAATATTAATGCATTTATATCTTTTGAGGTTGTAGAAAACTCGACTATTCTTGAAATCTTTCTACCATTGATTGTACATAGATCGATTGATGTTGTAAAAAGAGTAATCAATTTCAATAATTCAGTGTAACCTAATCTTGTATCACCTTGAGTCTATAGATAGCATGACCATGTTATCAGAATCTCAACAATGTGTGATATAGAGAGATATCTTGGGCAATGAGATAAGATAATGAACTAGTTCAACAATAGATTTATATGCCCATTTTATAAGATGGTTTTCTGAAACTTCTAAATTACACACATTTTGGAAGTGGTGAGGGTGACGAAGACGACGGAGGGGATCACAAATCTCCATAGAGAAGTAAGTCAGTCTCTATGAAATATAGAATGGGGAGAAAGTTTGTATCGCACGGGGGCTATTAAGTTAACCTCCCAATTTCCTCACCACATAATAAGATATTCATACTTACTCTAAATGCAAAAACTACAATACAATGCTTTACATGATGGTATAGTTCACTCATGATGCATAACACATGCAAGGGTGAACAATGTAATGAGTGTGTATTGCATAAAAAAGAACATATGCAACAACAAGATAGGAAAGCCTGTATGAAACCCCCACCCAGCCTTATCTTTAACAATATCCACATCACATGAATAAGCTTGTGGGATGTAGGAATGTATGCTCAAAAGCATTTTTAGGGTTGAGAGACTTGTGTTGTTATTTAAGTCCCATTAGTTAACCAAAGACATGCCTTTATATTTGTGATGCACACGTTGGATATTGTCACAAATCCTACTTTCAACATAATGCAAGCGCATGTTGTGAAATACCATTACAAAGACATGCTATTGGTTAATGGATTCCTTAGTTTTAGGCTCGATGCAACATGCCAACCACACAACATGCATTACTTTGAAAGTCATTATGATTTTTATGGGATAAATGTGCATGTTTGTAAGAAAATAACATGTCTCGCATGGAATTCTAGAATTTTCAAAAAATATGCAGCTAGTTTGTGCATAGTGTGTATGCAAGTTGTATGTCATTCTAGCTTATCAATCTCATGCTAACTCCATCTAGACACGACATGTCATTCATGTATGTTGTTTAAAAATACTCATTTCATGCAATTCATACCTTTCCCATGTAAATCCATCATATTCAAAGGCAATGCATTAACCATGAATTTGTACAATACTATTATGCAATCAAACACAAGAAAAATGTAGATCAAAGTGTGGGTTCCCCCATGAGGGTTTGATTCGGGATACCTTAACATGATTTATTTATGAAAGGCATCCTCAATTAGAAGAGAGTAGGTAGAATACATCTCTAGTTTGTGGAAACTCATCTCCACATTAGTCCTCAAAATGCTTCTCATTGACTTTGAATTTCACCCCCAGTGTTAATGTGTTCCATACACTATATGGAGACACTTCTTGGATTCTAACAAGTCATTATCATCCTAATTTTAAGTTATGTGTAAAGAGACTCAAATAGATAATAATAAAGTACAAAAGTTGTACATGTTTGAAAGCTTTATTCAAGATCTTGTTGTCATGCCATTCCTTGGTCATTTCCTTATAAATTTTAGATCTTTCATAAGCATCATGTCAGACATCACCCATCTCACTTAATTGAAGTAGTATCACCTCCTTGGAAGAATTCAAGTCAAGATTTAGCTTCTTTATGGTTCAATTGGCTTTATATTCTAACTCCACATGTAGATGAATTTTTTTCTCATAAAGTAATCTATATGAGGACATGCGTACATGGGTCTTAAAGGCAATTTGGTATGCCCAAAAACATCTTCAAGAAGTGAAAGATGGATTCTAAGGTTCATATGTATGCAAATCAAGGAGTGAAAGTTGTATTCTAAAGAGTCAATCATCAGGATAAACATATCTTATAGGGATGTTTGGTTAGTACCCCTGAATATTTCTAATCTCGAAAGATGATCGATAACATTTTGGGAACCCAATTTATCTTAGATATCACAATCAAACTCTTGAAATAACATTATACACCAAATTGCGGGGAGGAGTGGTTCTGGTGGTTGTACATGGTGTCCCCTCATGAAGAGACCCATGTTCAAAACCCAACGAATGCATCCAAAATGGTATCCGTCGTGCAGGCTGGCCAACTTTGCACTTTAACCGGTTCCCGGGTGTGCGGGGCACTCAAGGCTCGATAGTTTTACGCTATCTGGGGGGGGGGGTCAGAAAAGTGGCGCTTCTACGGGAGTGGTTCTCTCGATAAAAAAATAGTCTAGGTTAGCATCCTTCTTTTGAAGTAGATATCTTAGTGCATCATGTTCAATGTAAAAAATGACTTTTGTCTCACAAGATATTACCTAAAATTATCATAATAAAATACTACATATAAGAGTTATTTTTTAGTGATTGAGTAATTTACTTGAGCATCATTAAGTTGTAAGGAAATATGATGATAGAGATGGCAATGGAAACATAAAAATTCCTTCCATATTTCCTATAACCAGCGGATCATGCCAATAACTATGAAATGGGAACAATGATGAAAGGCATATATTTGGTCCTAGAGCAGGTCCAACAACAATCCTTGCAACATTGTGCTTCCTTCACAAGCAACACACGAACAGTTGTTAACTGTGTCCTCTTGGTGTAACGACCACAAAGTTTTCATCATTCTCCTAGCATGGGAGCAAAAGCCTTTACATCTCTACATACTCCATGAAAACCACTAAGAAATCCATGTTGCACTTCCCAAGCCAATGGGAAGAAGTTGTCCTTTCATTTCTAACATACTAGCGTCAACTTCCTTTCCCCTTGTTGTCTCTCTCTTTCTTGGATAAGACTGCTTAGACTCTAACATTGCCATAATGTTGAGAAAAGGGTATGTCTAGATCCTTATTCACCTCCTCTTTATATAGGAGTGGATGGGTTAGGGTTTCTAAAACCCAAGGGATACAAAAAGATATATCTCATGATTTGACGACTACTATGCATCGCCAGTTGGTCGATTGGAAAATCCAATCAGTCGACTGAAAAAACCATTCAATTGACCAAACTATCCAGCCGATCGATTGTCATGTGGTCATCAACACAATAACTTTATCTTTTAATGTGATGATCAATGCACATCATTGCACGTCATTGATTGTTTGACCCAGTCAAACTAGTCATTCACATCCATTTGGTCGATTCAGAGACTCTAATTTATCGACTGAGTATTTTGACCATCCACTACGAACAATGTCCCAGTTGGTCAGTTACACTCCAACTGATCAAATGGTTAGTTCCTTTGGCTAGTGTCGAATGGTGTTCAATTGGTCGAGTACACATTCTACTAGATCAACTTGCACAACAATTGGTTGACACACATCTAGATTTTCTTAAGTTGATTACCTAAACACTTTTAGTTACAAAGTTAGATGTTATCCATGAGTAAACTCCTCCAAGTACATCCTATGCATGTAACCCTATAGGTCCCATATTATATTGGTAGAGAATGTCCATAAACAGATTATGAGGACATAAGAAATGAGTGGTGTCTAGCAACACTTTATTCCTATCCAAGTAATTGGAAAGTTGTAGAACAAATTCAACCTACAATTCATGATTAGTGTTACCATGATTGTATAGTTCCTTTGTTTCTGATATCCAGATTGAACTCGAGTCATGGAATCCTCCTCCTCCTAATATTCAATCCATGTCCCTGAACTAGAGAAGACTTTATGAGATGCATGTGATCTCACATATCATACATTAAGTCACACAAGTATGGCTATATATTTCTCAATTCAAATTGGTTGTTTTACATCTAGTCAATCAATTCAGACACTCCAATCAGTCGACTAAGTATTTTGACCATCACTTAGGAACAATGTCCAGTCAATCAGTTGGACACTCCAACCGATCAACTAGTGGGTTCCATTGGCTTGTGTCAAATGATGTTTAGTCAGTCGATTGGACATTCTAGTCAATCGACTCACACACCACTTGCTTGACTGGACATACCAGTTGGTTGACTTGCAACTAGATTTGCTTAAGTTGATTACCTATACACTTCTAGAAACCAAGTTAGATGTTATCCATGAGTAAACTCCTATTCCAAGTGCATCCTATGTGTGTGACCCTATAGGTCCCATATTACATTGACAATGAATGTCCATAACCAGATTATGGCATCACAAGCAATGAGTTCTATCTAGCAACACTTCATTGCTACCCAAGCTATTGGAAAGTTGGAGTACAAATTCAACATATAGTCTACGATCAATATTACCATGATCATATATCCTTTGTCTCTAATATCCAAATTGAACTCAAGGCATGAAATCATCATCCTCTAAACATTCAATCATGTTGCTTGAACTAGAGCAAACTATATGAGATGTATGTGAGCTCACATATCACATATTGAGTCACACGAGTATGGCTACATGTTTCTTAGTCTCTCTTATCAAGTGGTCATGATATCAACTCCAGTAGGAGGGAAAAATCACATCTACATCACTCAATGTAAATCCCCATGTGTCACAATGTCCCCAAGCACCACCATTAGGGAAACCCTTATTCATGATCACATTGGATGGTGTCAAAGTTCATCGAACAATATGTGATGAGTGTGGTGACTTTAGTTCTAAGAAATAAAATCACCACTATCACTTTGAGAGCTGATTTTGACTACCATTATGTGGTTTCCATGTATCACTCTCAAGGTGGGTCTGTCCGGTACTGTATTGTATTACAAGTACCTATGTTCTTAACTTGATATTCAATATCATGACTAATGAGACTCTATCATCAGCGAACACACATTCTAGTCTTATGTATTATTATAACCTATTTTTCTTCCACAATAATATCTCATAACAAGAATGTATGTACTCTTATCATATATATGATCTCATTGTTCATGTCCTCAACCTGAAGACATACATCATTGAGTAACATCATTCTTTAGGAATCTATTATTTCTATGTCATCATCTCATAACTAAGACAAGCATAATACATAGAATCACCTTTTCTTTTTAGAGTAAGGTAAATGTATTAAACCAAAAGGGTGTATAGAGAACTATACAAACATTGCGTGGCACCCAACCAGGGCCCAGAAAGGGGAACTATATACAGGGTATTAACTACAAAACCCCCAGTATAAACGCACGTTCGATTGAGAGTATGCAAAATCTCAGTCCTACACTTAACATACCATTTCATTTCTTTAGCAAAAGTCTGTAAAACTGTACACATATTGTGTTTACCCTAGTCATGCATTTCTTTCAGCCCAAATGAAGTAATTGATCCCTGTAATGCAAAGATTTACATACCTTCTCATAGCTTTGTCTCTGGTATACTTAGCATCCGCCCAGGCCAGGGACTCCCCAATCCGCGTCGGGCCACCCTGTCCCCATTCATTTCTCAAATAGACTAGCCTCCACATCCTTTAGTCCACTTGCATTTGAAGAAAAGGTGCTCACACGTTTCCTCATGCTGGTTGCAGAAGCAGCATCTGCCATTCACCGCGAACCCCCATCTTATCATCCTCTTTTTTGTAGGGAGGCGATCAAGAATCACCCTGTAGCACAGAACACTCCATTTGGGGCAATGATAGTGACCCCAAATCATCTTGGTCCAGTCTGCAGGAGAGGAGCTGCTAGTAGCGGTGTTGATCAGTGGTGTTTGTCCCTGGATGTGCCAAGCACCATTAGTATCAACACTATACTACTGTTGATTCATCATGACTTCACTGCACATGCTTCTCCACACCCACAGAGGTCTAGTATTGCTGCAAAAAGAGAAGCCCTCCTCATATCTCAATTTCATCCACTTGCCCCACATGTTGTTAGGCTCATTGATGAATCTTTCTATTCTCTTTTTATTGCTGTTTTGCATCAGTTGAACATGTCCTATGATCTGCAGCCCACCTTCTTCATACGGCTTGGCTATACGGTCCCAAGCAACTCCACGGCCCTTGCCTTCCCAAATGAAGTTTGTTGTCATAATTCTGAAAGCCTATAGGATATGTATGGGTATATCCCCCATCGTTGTCCAGAAGCAGACCATAGCTTGAAGCAAAGATCTCACCAAAACCAATTTGCCGACCATAGAAATTTTCAGCCCGCTCCACCCTTCAATTTTGGATTTGAAGCTATCCATACAAACCTTGAAATCTCTAGCAAAGGCTTTACTGGTGACAAGAGGGAAACCCATGGATTTTGTAGGGAAAGCACCACTCTCCATTATTATCAAATCAAGTATATGATTCCCCATTACAATAATCATATGATTGGATCTCTAGGCAAGAATAACAATATACGATATTATTACCGGTGAAGAGAGGGAATAACCTTTATTATTATCAAATCAAGTATATGATTCCCCATTACAATCATCATATGATTGGCTCTCTAGGCAAGAATAACAATATAAGAAACTTACTAGTGCAATAAATAATCTGGAACTCACACTTGTGAAATTGACCTTAACTTACTGCAATAGCCAAATAGCATCACATGTTGACAAATGGTAAAGTTTGATCCAATGAAGTAATGATAGGGGATGAGGACAACTTAACTTTGAGTTCATTAAAATATTCCACACAGTTTCCATCTAAACTAAATTATTGTCCTTCATGAAAAGGTTACACATGTTTGGTGATCTTATAAGATCCTTTGATGAACCTCCTATAGGACCTAATATCTTCCAAGAAACTAATAAAACCCCTTTATGATGGTATGTGATGGTAGGTTCTTTATTATGCCTATCCTCATTGGGCATGTCTCATTTCCTTTATCTGACATCTTAAATGTTAGTACTATTCTTCTGTAACCATGAAACAACATTTTCCCAATTTAGGACAAGGTTATTCTTCTCACATCTATCTAGATTATATCCCAACTTTTCAAACATGTATCAAAATAAACCCCAAAGACTGATAAATCATCCATGAATATTTCCAAGAATTCTCTAGCCATATCAAAAAAAATTGCCCAATAGTATGTGGAAACAAGAAGGGGAGTTATAAATCCTAAAAGGCATTACAATAAAGGTATAAGTTTCATAAATACAAGTTGAAATTATCTTTCTTGGTCTTATGTGTTTAAATGAAAATGGATATAGCCTAAATATCCATCTAAGTAACAATAGAATGGATGACCAACGAATCTCTCATGCATTTGAACTATAAAGGGTAGGGGTAATTATCCTTCCTATTGGGATTTTCAAACAACGACATTCTATACAAAACCTCCAACCAGTGACCACCATACTTTAGATTCATTCATTTTCAAAACCACTTTGTGGCATGGATGCAACCCGAGGACCCAGTGACGCCCATGGGACTATCTGCTTTGCAAATAGGTCATTGTGGCACAAGTTTAATAAATTCAAGAATTTGTGTTTAAATAAATAATAATGACTTTATATATTGATAGATAATTGAAATATGGGATAAAAGGAAAGTTTCCAAAAGATTCTAAGATATTGTGTAACTTAGATAATTAATCGAGTAATTATCTAATCATGAATTGCAACATAAGTTTTGAGGCATCAAAGCAGAATATCTCAGTCTGAATTTTGATATACATGAAGATAATTAAAAAATAAGAGCATTCTATAATTTGGGATAAAAAGGATCCATGTGATGTGGGTAACTGAATTAAATAAATGCTTTAAAGGTAATTTTTCTATTAAAGTTATCACAATAAATCCCAAAATTTTGATATATGTTGGGAAAGGCAGTAAAGAGGTTTTAGACAAGTTTCATAACAAAAGGGTGTTCCTAGTGGTCTACAAAAAATTGAGAAGAAAGGGGGGAGCTAGTTGTAATAATTAAAACATGTTTCCTTATTTGCAGATGTTAAATTATTACCTAATTTATCTAAACCCTTTATCCAAACCCCTTTGATATGTCGTGCACCTTAGTGGTTGATGGGTCACTAATCAATGATGCTGAGGCCATCTTCTACCTCCGGCTTAGTTTGGAAAGACAATCTATATTAATAGATCCTCCCTCTGATTTCTCTCTCTCTGATTCACAATATGAACTAAAACTTTCCTTATTAGATTCAGGGGATAAATCTGAGCCAAATCATCCTTACTTTTCCATGGTTTTATAAGGGATTCAGACTTTCCCAAATTCCCATTGGAGGTGGAATTTCATTAATGTCGGGGGATAACCCCCTACCATACCTAATTACATAAGGCCTTCGACTGCTCCTATGAGACCCCTAGATCTCCAAGAACACCCTGTGATGTCTAGTTTCTCCTCAAACTCCACCAAGGTTGTTCACCACCTCTAGCAACACCTGTAATCTCCAAGGAGTGGAGGACAACATTGCTGACCTCCCCATAATGTGACAAGGGCGTTGTCAATTTTAGAGGGATGTCACCAATCACTTCCCATCTTTGTTGTGACAATTCAAAAGGTAAAAGTTGCTCCTCATTTTACTTTGATACCTCTATTACTTCCATGGGAACCCCAACCTTGAGACCAAGATCTCAGTTATCCTCTAGCTCAACTTAGAGGGTCTTTGAGTCTGCAAGACTGTTTGAGTTTGACCATGCCCTCGACTTTCACTACCATGCCATGAACATGAGAATAACCCATCAAGTTGACCTCACCATGGTAGGCTGAAGTAGAAACCAAACCTATGAGAGGGATGATCAATACCTAAGAGTAATTTACCAAAGGGACGTAGCTTGTGTGATGATCTGATTCACATCACATGGGCATTGAGGTCATTTTCCTCCTTACTCCAAGCCATGCCAGCATGGAATGGTCAACTATTGTGGTGCAAGCCTATTAGTCAATCCTAGTCCCATTTAGATTAATTGATATTTAGTTTTGCTGACGTTGTGGCCTTTGATTGGCCCATATATGCTTATCTTATAGAAATTGTAGATAATAATTGGTAACTCGGAATATACTGATTTTATATATCATTTTGATCAGGAAAGTGAGAGGAATATGAAAAAATAGAATTCATGTATGATTCTAATCCTAATTCTAAAAGTATACCTAAAACATGTAAATAGACGATTAATACATGGAAACCCTAGAATTGATAATTAAAGTATTTAATACATTAAATGATTTCCTTCCATATTGTAACCTGATATTTTTGAGCATAATGAGAATCCAAGATAGTGATAATAATTATGATGAACCATGTAGGTTTCTAGATTCATAATCATACATATGATGTATTAGGAACCAAATATCATAATTTGCCAAGTTATTAATGCGCCCGATCAAATCTAGGCATTCATAACACAATGATGTGATATATCTAATAATTAGGGTTTATAAACCTAATGGATCATGGTATGTAATAAGTAAGGTTTGCAACCTTACGCCTTATCCAAACCTGAGATAACCCTAAATCATACATTAGGACCCGAGTAGCATTTAACCTGAATAATATGATGGTGACACTTTAGGAAATACATACATGCATGTTAAATGTTGATTGCTTGATTAGAGATATGATTAATGTACTTGAAGTATGATTGCATGGTTTGCATGGTTTTACATTGAAGTATGTGGTTACAATAATGAATACTCACATTATTAACTACTGATATTTGTTGAGGATTTCTCTAGGATTGTTGAAGTAAACTGTTGGATGTTTATTTACATTTCATTCAATTATAATTCCACTATGAATATCACATAAAGTAAGATATCATATTCTCAACCCTAGGATGACATGTATCAAGGGGTGATGCACTTGAGCCCTAGAAGGGATAGTGATTACATATGAGATATCATATTAAGTATGTGTTAGAATATGTAATGAAATTGCTAGTTCTTCTTTTCAAGTAATTGATTGATTATATGTGGTAATTTTATTTGCACACTTTTGTATGCACCCCAAGAACACAATATAGCAATATACTAATCCACATTTTGGATTGTCAACTTGTTAGGAAATTCAATATATGAAGATCTCAAGACATGGTGAATCAGATCGAAGACGTTAAAGCTAAGAAAAGGAGGATTAGTCAGATGGTTCTTCTGATATGTAATATTTATCATGTTAGTAATTCACATAACTCCTTAGAGAAGAACCAATCTAAATCATGTAAACAATATTTGTCAACTAATTGAAATTATTTGTTATTATCTATTATTTGATAAATCTAGATCTCGAGAATATAGGTAATGGCTCTCGATTTTAAGGTCCTTTCTTAATTGGGGGACACTACAATGTGAGGTTGTTACATTTGGTACTAGAGCACTAGAATTTTAAAATAATATTTAATATCTGATAAATTCAAGTAATCCATAAAAATATAAGGAAAATTATTAGGGCATAATATAAGGCTAGTGGTGTCTAGAACGGATCATGGATTTGGGGTCCAACAATATTTTCCTCCTCACCATTAAGTTGGTATATGAGGACTCCCTTAGCCAAGGTGATACCTACCTAGCCAGGACCTAGGGTTTGCCTTGAAATAATGTTTTCTCTAAGTTCCTCATCTATAACTTCATCCACTTCTCATCTCCTTACTTCATAAACCATAAAAGGAACTCCCCTCCTCATCTAAAGATTTAATTGTTTGAGAAGAAGTAGGATTAAGGCACCATTCATCAATTAATATACATGTAATGCGGAAATAATGATAAAGTGAAGAAAATGCTTAATGGGTTTTCCTGGTAAGGGTACCCTAGATGGAGCTAGAGTTGGTGTAAGAAAATCCGTATGGGTAAAGGGAATCATAAAACCCTAAAATTATAGGGTTAGTCCCTAACCCAAACCTTAATCCCTAATCCGGGGAAATGGATGTAGTGTGGGTGAAATAACAACCCTACATGTATGAACCCTACTTAAGATAAAAGGAATTAGAAAATCCAAATGAGTTTAGGGGACCAGTCTCCCATGCATGCATGTTTGTGGAGCAAGGTATTCATGATTCATGTGAAGGATTTTAAGAAACATAAGCAACTAATGGTTACATAAAAATGAAAATATGAAGCCTTCAGTTCAACTTTTAGGGTTGGTGCCCTGACAGGGGGTGGGTGAACCCAAGATTGGGAAAAGGACCTATGGGGGAGGCAAAACCCTAAACCCATGGGTTCAGGTTGTAGATAGATAACCTAACCTCCTCATGTGAGTCAAGAAGGAACCCTAGGTTAGGACCTTCCCTAGAAGAGTGAGTTGAAAAATCAATTTAGGAATTTTGGTAACCTAGAATGTCACCTAAAGCTTGAAATATTAAGTATAAAAAGCACGAAAAAAACATATATTGAGTATAATTTTTGAACACAATTATGGAATCTATGAGGGACACTATGACTAACCCCAAATAGGAAAGGTGACAAAGAAGTCAAGACCCAGGCAAGGAAGGCTGACATGACACTAATCCCAGATAGGGAAGGCTGCCCAAGTCCACTATGGAGATGACTATGACTAAGACCCAAATAGGGAAGGTCACAAAGAGGTTATGCCCCAGATAGGGAAGGTCGACATGGCACCAAGCTCCAGATAGGGAAGGTTGCCCAATTCCACAATGTAGACAACTATGACCAAGCCCCAGGAGAGGAAGGTCACAAAGAGGTCAAGCCCTAGAAGGGAAGATTGACATGGCAAGCCCCAGAAAGGAAAGTTTGCACAAGTCGACTATGGGGACAAAAACTAAATAATGTGTACCCCTAGAGATGGATAAAACCTTGGTTAAAGAATTACATAGAAGAGTAAATTGATAGATCCTTTTAGGAATTGGGGTAACCTGGAATGCCACCTAAAGCTTGAAAAATGAAGTATACAAAGCACGAATATATATATATATATATATATATATATATATATATATATATATATATATATGTGTGTGTGTGTGTGTGTGTGTGTGTGTGTGTGTGTGTGTGTGTGTATATTGAGTATAATTCTTGAACTGAATTATGCCATCTATGAGGGATACTATGACTAAGCCCCATTGGGGAAGGTGATAAAGAGGTCAAACCCCAGGCAAGAAAGATCGACATGGCACCAAGCCTAGATAGGGATGGTTGCCCAAGTCCACAACTGAGATGACTATGACTAAGCCCCAGACAGGGAAGGTCACAAAGAGGTTATGCCCCAGATAGGAAAGGACAACATGGCACCAAGTCATAGATAGGGAAGGTCACAAAGAGGTTATGCCCCAGATAGGGAAGGAAGACATGGCACCAATTCACAAATAGGGAAGGTTGCCCAAATCCACAATGTAGAGGACTATGACCAAGCCCCAGGAGAGGAAGGTCACAAAGAGGTCAAGACCCATAAGGGAAGTCTGACATGGCAAGCCCCAGAAAGGAAAGGCTGCACAAGTCCATTATAGGGAAACAAATTAAATAATGTGTACCACAAGAGATGGAAGAAATCCTAGTAAAATAATGACATAATAAGGCAGTGTGCCCGAAATTACTAAAGTTGTGATAAATCAATAAACCATAGGTAGGGTAGAGCCCTAAGTCAATCCTAAGGTCAAGTAGGGAGTTTTAAAGGTACACGAGATCTATGAGGGTAGGAGTTGATCATGCTCGAACTTCATACAACCATGGGGCCAATAGATGGCCATCCATGTTTGCCCGAGGCCCATGGGGTTAGGAGATTGGACACCTCCATGAGATCATGGCCCAAGGGGTAAATGTGAGAGGTACTCCATAAGTGCATAAGGCCCATAAAGTCAAGCACTTCGCTCCAAAGGTACCTATACCCCTAAATATCTTAAGGGAATGACTAAGGCTAATGAGACAAGATATATAAATGTAAGTGATATAAGAAGTCATCTAATATAACTTTTGATTAAACCTTAAAGGGAGTTGTGCAAAAAATCAAGAGTTAGAAACATATTTTAATTCATGAAGTATAAGAACATATGGACTTAAAAAGTATTCATGCTTTCGAATTACTATTAAGTATAATTCAACCAAAATGCAAAATTTAAGGATAATATGTGGATACACCATCTATACTTTTAGAATGGGATGAAGTTTCTATTTGGGCTGCAGCGAGATGCTTATTTCATTTTATTATGAGTGATAGAGATTGGCTAGACACATATTATGCTTAAAATTTACATATAAGGATGAATATCCTAAGTTGTATATAATGGTACAATTTAGGGTTTTGAGGTGTAACCTCACCCTTATAAGAAAATAAACTGAATAGTTGTTCGGAAACCTAGATGAAAGGATAATCACTAGGTGAAATTGAAATCTCAAGTGAAATCACCAAGTGATAGTATCATGCAGTAAGATGAGGATGTGGAAATACCCTGAATTTGAATTCGGGTTCCAACCTCAATAATTTTAGGAATTTAAATACCAATAAAAGTTGTTAAAAAAATTCAATAGGAGTTCCTAACCATAAGGTTGAAGCTATGTTGGGTAATCATTGACCTTAACCTTACTAGGTTTGAATTTGGGGGACAAAATTACTTTTAAAGAGGGGTGAATCTAAGATCTCAAAATTTTAAATCTGAATTCTATGAATATAAGCTTGACGATAAGAAAATTCTCTAATTGTAATTGATAAAATAATAAAGCTAGCCACTTTATGGCATGGGTGCAACCAATTGGCCCAAGTGAGGCCCATGAGACTATTTGCTTTGCAAATAGGTCCTTTTGGCACAAGTTTAAGAAATAAAAGGAATTCATGTTTAAATTGATAATAATGACTTTATGAATTGATAGATAATTGAAATATAGGATAAAAGGCAAGTTTCCAAAATATTCTAAGATAATGTGCAAATTAGATTATTAGGAGTAATTATCTAAGCATGAATGACAACACACATTTTGAGGCATTAAATAATAATATTTTAGTCTTACTTTAGGGATACTTGAAGTTAATAATAAAACTAAGAGAATTCTAGAATTGACTTTCCATGTGATGTGTGTAAGTGAATTAAATAACTCTTTGAAAGACAAGTTTCGTCTATGAAAGTTATCTTAATAAATCCTAAAAATTGGATATATGTTGGGAAATGAAGTAAAGAGGTTTTCTCCAAGTTTCACAACAAAAGGGTGTTCCTAGTCATGGAAAATTGAGAATAAAGGAGGGACCTAGTTGTAATAATTAAATCAGGTTTCCTTATTTGCAGACATTATATGATTACAAAAATTCATGCCTCCCCTTTGATATGTCCCACGCCTTAGTGGTTATATCACTAATCAATGATGCTAATGCCATCTTCTACCTCTAACTTAGTTTGGAAAGACAGGCTATGATAATCAGTCGTCCCCCTAGTTTTAAGAAAAAACCTACTAGTGGAGGAAGACCTCCTAGGGATAAGAGACACAGGGCTAAAGAGAGAGCCAAAAAAGGATCTTTCATGTATAATCCTACATAATCTCGAATGTTATCAGTTCCAATACATAGAACGAATAAGCCAATACAAGCAAAAGTTCCTAGATTCATGAAGATATAAAACAACATATAACTTATCATGCTTGCATATCCATCATTTGAGTCTCCAACAATTATTGCAATAATTACATATCCGATTTGACCGATGGACAAATATGCAAGCCTACATTTCATGCTTATTTGAGTAATAGCAATGAGATTCTTCAATATCTTGCTAAGAATAACTAGGATTTCTAGAAGAAGATGCCATTCATTTGATGAGAAATAAAAATAATATCAAAAATTTGCGTGGCTAAAGCTAGAGTAGCTACTTTCAAAGTGATCAGAACATACATGGATATAACTTATAAGGGTATCTAGAAAAATAAGTAATTTTTGTTGGGCATGTATCCCTTTTTTAGGTTCACTAGGATTTTTAGTGTTTGGAACTTCCAGTTATCTTAGTAAGAATTTGATATCTGTATTCCCCTATCAGCAAATCATTTTTTCCATGAAGGATTGTGATGTCTTTCTATGGGATTGTGGGTCTATTCATTAGTTCCTATTTGTTGTGTACAATTTTGTGGAATATAGGTAGTGGTTATGATCATTTTGATAGAAAAGAAGGCATATTATGTATTTTTCATTGGGGATTCCCTGGAAAAAATCGTCGCATCTTCCTTCGATTTTTGATGAAGGATATCCAGTCAATCAAAATAGAGGTGAAAGAGGGTCTTTATTCTCATCGTGTCCTTTATATGGAAATCAAAGGCCCCTCTCTCTGATCCACAATCTTACGCATTAGAGTCTATGAATAAATCCTATCTGAATCATCCCTACTTTTCCTTAGTTTTGAAAGGGATTGGGACTTTTACCAATTCTCATTTGATGTGGAACTCCATTAATGTTGGGGGACACCCCCTTGCCATATCTACCTACATAAGGGTATCTAAATGGTCCTTTGAGACCCCCAGATCTCAAAGCACACCCATGAGATCCAGTTTCTCCTCAAACTTTGCCAAGGTTGATCGCCACCTCCAACGATGCCTACAATAATCAAGGAGTGGAGGACAATGTTGCCGGCCACCCCATGATGTGACAAGGGCATTGTTGAGTTCAGAGGGATGTCACCAGTCCCTTCCCATATTTGTTGTGACAATTCAAAAGGCAAAAAACTGCTCCTCATTTTACTCTGATACCACTGTTACTGCCATGGTAACCCCAACCTCATGACCAAGCTCTTAGTTGTCTTCTAGCTCAACTCATAGGATCTTTGAGTCTGCAAGAACTGTATGAGTTTGACCATGCCCTCGAATTTCTCCACCATGCCCTAAACACAAGAGTAAACCATAGAGTTGACCTCACCATGCATGCTAAAGCAATGACCGAGCATGTTAGATGGATGATCAATCCCTAGGAGCAATTGACTGAAGGGCCCTATCTTGCGTGATGATGAGATGCACTCGAGTTATAGGATGTGATATCTGGTTTCTAGTGCCATGACCTTTATACCAAGGGCGTACTAGGTGTGGCAACTACTGAACATGTGATATGTCACTACAGGCAGTTAGACAGATATGTCACTGTAGTTATCTCATACTAACCAAGATTCAGAGTAGATTGTAGGGCGTCAGTACTCCTAGATCTTATATGGAACTGATCTCAACTTAATATTGGTTAGTTGGAGTTTGAGTGGTATACCTCACTCACCTCAGGGCTTAATAAAAGATGTAATCCAACTATGTAGAAACACATTGGATGATAACCCTTGATTGCTTTTCCTTATACAACTATTCTACAATGTAATAAGGAAAGTAGTGATGATATATGTTAGATATGCTTATACTATTAGCCTTGTTCTTATGGTTCTTAGTTGATGATATCTTGAGGTATGTAGAATTAACTGTGATATAGTGATAGCTCCAGAAATCCTTAGAATGCTATGTTAACCTAATTCTTGATGTTACATTACCTTCTTTGTTGCTTTAAATGGTAAACCTGTTTAATCTGTTTAACCTACTTAGTTTGTTATACATTATACCCTATTGTAATCAATAAGCATTGTTGGAGGTTACATCTCTTGTTGGGACATCGGTCTCACCTGTCGATCACCACAATCTTTTAGGTGGTTTTCAATTCCATCATCAAGATCGAGGTGGTGATGAAGAGAACCTTAGAGATTAATAGGACCTAAAGGTTGGTTTAGTTAGTTAGTCCTAGAGTCATCCCTGTACTCTCAGGTCTGGGTAGGGGTGTTTTATATATGATATGTATCAACTCAAGATTTTTAGTAATGGCTTCCTTATGTGATGAACATGATTTGTATATATATACGTGGAACATGTCTTTGGTATATAGGTTGCAATTGAAGCCACTAATGGTGTAAAGTTACCTAGTATGGTGTTATAATATGTAATATGTTTGACTCTAATGTAAATCTTTCTAAGCATATGCTAATGTTTTAATCAGTTTTAGTTATTCCTTTTTTCTATGATATGGATTAATTGTGGTTTAATCAAGCTTTGGGGTTTTGAGTAATCTCATTTAGTGTGATGGGATGTCATAGTAAACACAAAGATGAATATATCCAATAAGAAAATCTTCTTTGTCCACTTTAGTGATGATGCTAAAAATGATGGATATTGTGTAAAAGCTATAATTACTAAAAAAATTAGAGCTTGGACAATAGTTACAGAAATAGATAACAAAGTTGTACAAAAGAGTATAAAGTTAGTCATCAAAAGGAAAGAGAAAGGAGGCACATTATACTCAAAGCTAGATTTATTATAAAAGAAACTAGGCGCTTAAATGTTGTAAAAGTGCAAAACTATATAGTATGCACACAAAAAATACAAAATAAAGATATGAAAATGTATGCAATGACGTGCTTTTACTAGGTGTTACATTGTTGACAGAAGGCTCAAATTCCATATAGTTGACACAATACGAGTTATACACGAATAAAAAAAAGGCACCTTAGTATATTGGCAACAAAGATAATCAGGTGCATAGTCTCTTCATTGTATGTGATTGAAGTATAAAATGGGACACATTATTATTAGCATGTGTTGATTGTTGAAAAGTTGAGGCAGTATTTATTTAAAAGTGCTCCCTTAATTATTTGTACTATCTGTTAAAGCAAATTAATGTGGTGAATTTTTTTTATAAATAGCCATTATAGAGTAGGAATGACCGAGTAAGATATTTATTGAGAATCTATTTGGGCAACTTTTGGAAAAAGGTTTATAAAAAATTCAATGAAGGGAGAAATTGCACTAAGTTTGGATCAAAGATTTTCTTTACACTAAACCCTCATAGATTGGTAAAATTAGTGAAACATATGTTTAAATAGGCTAAAAAATATGAAAAGATGTGGAAAAAGGTGGAAAAGAATAAAATGTGGAAATGGGATGGAACTTTTTCACTAGATAGAGAATCAACATCTAAGTATGATTTTTTGTTAAGTGATAAAAATTAGGGTGTCAAAAATTTGCTCATGTCAAGGAAAGGTTCGTGATAAGAGTGAGAACCATAGGATTGAGCCAAGTTTTAGTCACAAAAGGCCAAAGGTTGGACTCGTCAAACATGTTCTGGAAAACCTTGTGGAGGGTGGAAAGCTTAGGTGTTGTCTTTTCCTTCTAAAAATGAATTAATGGAGAAAAATTGCACATAAATTATTTCTCCAAAGAAATGGTGGACTTTGACTTACGTAGTTTTCTATATCTAACCAATCATTCATTCCCCTATAATTCTCATCTATAAAAGTGAGTCTCATCATTGCCTAAGTTCTTAGACTAGTACATGTTTGATTCTCCCACTAACTCATGCCTTAGTGAGAAAAAGGTGGATGTGATTTTTTATTGTAAGATATAATAAGACCAAGTGTATGTAATCATTGAAAATCATGGAAATTGCTTGAATGTGGGAAGAACTTTGAAAAGTAGTCATCGTATTTCTTGTCAATCTGCACATAAAGTTTTATTTTTTTCCATTATTCAGTAAATGGGGGAGTGCACCAAATTAGGGGTAGGAACAAAACCATAAAAGGTCAAATTAGGTGAGTTTTCCTATGTGAAAATATGGCTTTGATTACTTGATATTGAGTACTGGGGTGTATACAAATTCTTGGATAAGGTGACTTTTATGGCCAATGACTATGTTGGTTAAGTTCATAGGAAGAGTGTTATTTTTTTTAGATTGGTAATCATGTGATACTCTAGCATTAAGGTACCCTCCACATCATATTCCTCTACTAGTCCATCATTTGTTCCCCTAGATTGTCAATAAACAATTATCCCTAACTTTCTAGTTCTCACTTGATTTGATTAAACTTCATTTGAGATTCATCACTACTGATAAGGGATTGTTAAATATGGCAATGGTAGCATATTATGATAATCTGAAAACTCCTATTAGATGCAGGATCTAGAAATCTTGATATGTTCATGACATGATTGGTGTAATTTTAGGTCATGATCTTGGATCTTGAAAGATTTAGCAATACGGGCATGGGATTGATTTATTTTTAACTCATGATCTGAGACCATAGATTGATATGGAAATGAAGGCAGGACTAGTTCAGTTTTAGGTCATGATCTGGGAACATAGACTGGATATCATATAGATATCCAGATTTGGAGTGTTTGTATAATTCAAAGTGCTCAATATAGATAAAGTTGGGAATTAGACAAACTATTGAATTTAAGGTGGCCATAATGACTAGTGACTGTATCAATTAGTTGTCTAATTCTTAGATAATCAACTAGATTTTTAAGAGTTCTAGGTTTCTTATTAGGATCTTTAAAATCATTATCTTGGTAGTTCTAGTTCATCTAATATGCTCAAGATGGATGATATTGGGAACGGGTTAAGGTGGACTTCACCCCCATTAACTGTAGTGGGTAATCGTCTATTCCTCAGAGCATTTGTAATTTTTAGGAAATAATTTCTAGGAAGTGATATGGAATCAGACTAGATTTGGAGATATAAGGATCTTGTTAAAATTTTAAAATAATGATTAATATATATGACAATGGAAGCATATTATCATTTGGAAGCTCCTTCCAGATGTAGGAATCAATAGAGTATCAGCCTGTCATTCAAAGAGTTCTAGGTTTCTTGTTGGAAACTTTGAAAGCATAGTCCCAGCTACTCTACAAGAGTGCTTAAGATGGATATGTTGGGTATTAGACAAGTTTCCAAATTTAAGGTGACATTCATGGCCAATGACAATATTTTCCATTTATCTAATCCTTACAAAGTTTCCTATATCCATAAGATTGATATGATTGATAGAATTAGGATCTAGACAAATTTTCATTTTCAAGGTGCCCTTCATATAATCTGACTGTATTGCTCAATTATATGTTCCTAAAAGATTTTCTTGTTTTTTAAAAGTGCTCAAGATAGACAAGGTTGGGCACCAAACATGATTCCATATTAAAGTTTGACTTTATGACCAGTGACTCTATCCAACAATTATCTTCTCCCTAGAGAATTTCTTGAATACAAGATGGCTCTACATGATAAGAGAAGGATTTGCCCACTCTGTATAGGGATTTGATTGAGGTTCCTATGTATTGATAAGTATTTTGTAAGGATTGACCACTCAAACATAGGGTCCGTCGGGTGTGCCTACTTGAATGTAAGGCTTGATTTCAAGCAGGCATCTATTCATGATAAAGCTTTAGTGTGGATGCCAATTTAGGATAGGACTTGGTTCTTGAAGAATGTCTATTTGAGGTAGGACACATCAGATTTATCAGAGTTGGTTGATGTATGCCTATTCAGAATATGGTTTTTAGAGTATATGCCTATCTGAGTGTAGGGAATGGACAAAGGAACATATTGGATGTAGGGCTTAGGATAGAGGAAAATGCCTATTCTAAATAGGGCTTGGATAAAGGTACCTACTGAATGTAGGGTTGAGATAGGAGGAAATGCCTATTTGGAATAGGGCTTGTGGAGATGCTACCTTAATATAGGGATTTCAACAAAAGCGCCTATCTAGGATTAGATATTAGATTAGAGAAATTCCTATTGGGAATAGGGCTTGAGGAGGTGCCTACCTAAATGTAGGGCTTGAATTGAAGGGAATGTCTATTCAAGATAGGGCTTGGATAAATGTGCCTACTAGATGTAGGGCTTAGACTAGAGGAAATGCCTCTTCTAGATAGGGCTTGGAGAGATGCCTACCTGAATGTAGGGCTTGAAATGGAGAGAATGCCTATCTAGGAGAGGGCTTGGATAGATGCCTACTTGAATGTAGGGCTTTTAAAGGGATGTCTACCATGCTATAGGGCTTTGTATGAAGTGCATGTATGTAATAGGAATTGAGGTGTTGCCTACCTGAATGTAGGGCCAAACAAAGTTGTCTAATTAATACAGGGCTTTCAAAAAAGGAGATGCCTATTTAGGATAGGTCTCAAGAGAATGGATGTATCGAGGTAAAACAAAATCATGAGATTTTGAATATGAGTAATATGGACCAAAAATACATGATTTGTGATCTAGATGATAGTTAGGCCTCAAGGGCAATTGTGAAATTAATTTCATAGTTCCTACACAGTGTCAGGCTTAGATCTGTAGCTTCCTACCTGAACATAGGTCATTGAGAAATCAAATCCCTATTTTGAATAGGACTTGAGAATATGGATGTCTATTGATAATAGGGATTAAGTGTAGGTTCCTAATTGAGCATAGAGAGTTTTGGTTAGAAGGGAAGGTGTCTGTTCAGGATAGGACTTGTGGTCTACTTTAAGGTCTTTGTCCAAGACCCAAAGAGATTGGCATATAAATCACATGATTGGTTTACTATTAGGTCATGATCCAGGACATAAAAGAAAAGTTTGGAAATGTGATCATGGGTTTGGTTCAGTTTTAGGTCATGATCTAGGACCATAAAGGAGTTTTGAAAAGTAAAGCACCTAGTTAGTCCAATTTTAGATCATAGTGTAGGACCCATAAAAATTTTAAGATACATAATTGGTTCAATTTAGGGTCATGGTCTGGGACCCAAAAGTGATTGGAATAAACCATCCATAAAAGTGGTCATGATTGAGGATTCCAAGAAGAGTTAGGACTTTTAAATTAAGGTAAAAGCTCAAGAAGGTGTGCTTCCACCAATCACCTGGTTGATGACTCTAGGTGAGGCTTTATTTGTGATGTATGACCCATGTTGTATTAACATTTGAACTCCTCATCTTTCAACTGTCCTATAGGAAATGAATTTCATTGCAAAAGATTATAATGATGGTAAAGGTGTGGAATCAAGGCCCAACATATCATTTAGTCGACTTTGGTGATGGGGCCTTGACTCTGTGTTTCTCATAGGTCTCTTATGGTCATATGAAAATTGCTCTGTGCATGTTGATTGGAAGGTAGAGGTATGAAATTGCTCTATGATTGTCATCAAAAGATGTTGTATCATGTTGGTTTTTCTATAGGAGAAGTATTCTAAAGAGACATGAGCTCATTGTGGCTATGTTGTCCTTATACAGAGTTTTTGGACTAAATGTCCCTTATTGATTTGGTAGATATTGTATAGAGAGCACGCCATGTGAGGACATGCTAAGTGACAAGAGGTAATCCTCATGTATTGGTTTTAGGTCTATCTTGGAGAGCAGGTGAGGTTTTAGTTTCTCAGGAAATGAAGTGCCTTGTATGACCCTTTATCTGAAGATGTATGCAACCATTGTTGGAGAAAAATTAGAGTTAGACTTTATCTCAGTATTGAGAAATTCATCATGTTTTGATGTTAGCAATCTTCTACCAATAGTTCTTTGATGGACTTTTCTAATAGAGATATATCATGATTGTTTAAGGAGACCTTCTTGATGTTGAAATGATCTGTGATGCTAATGGAGAGTGACTGATTATCATCTGAGATTTCCCTTCTTCATATTTTTTTTTGAGTCAAGGGATTATCATCATTTTAATAATGGTGGTAGAATCTTACCCCATTATTTTGTTTCAACGGTTTTGAATTCTTCTTTTGACATTAATGTGATCATCTTAGCTCGTAAGAAGTTGTTTCAAAATTAATTTTGATTTATTTTTTGATTTAATATACAATGGTTTCTGGATTCTTGTGTTGGTATTTACCATGGAAGAAGTTTGGATTTGACCCTTGAAGGGGTTTTTTGTTGTTTGCTTCTTATGGACTTATGCCATAAGTCAACATTTAGGTTTTCTAGACTAAGACCCCTTTATGAGTTGGTGGTAACCTATGTTAGTCTGAAGGCCTTTCATGAGATCATTCAAATTATTGTAGCTTATTTGATGGAAAATAATAAATACCCTGCTCACCTTACTTTGCACTTTGTCATATTAGAGTTTAAGGTGATTTGAGACCCCAAGTATGTTTAAGCTTACATAATGTCTTCTATGAATTAGTTGGTTCTTCCCTTGGGATGATCATAGGCAGATGTACCACTACGGTAAAGTTTGTTTAGGGTGGATTTGATTCTCTACTGGCTCTTGATTACATTCTTTTACGACACAAGTTGTGACATGTAACAAGTGTTCAAGAAGCAATTCCCTACCTACGTGCGTTAAGGTGCCAGGTGTTAGAGACACCCCTATGGGATCAACTCTAGGGCCTTCTTTGTGTATGAAGTGTATACCAAGCATGTACCCACATTTTTAAGTGTCCTTTGGACTTATTTTTTATATTTTTCCATTTTGCATTTATGTTCATTGGTATTGATGTTTAGAACCTTGGGATGGGAGTCCTTGACTCCACTAGTCCTAGATGCCATGCTCAATAAGCAATTCACCACAAGCATATGTCCAAGTTGAGATCCCCTTTTAGATTCACAGTTGATGTATGTCTAGTTAGTTCTTTGTTTTTTTGAACATTGATGCTCAATACCTTAGGATGGGAACTTGAATTGTGGATTAAAGGTAGTTTCCTATCAAAGGTTCCCCATTTGTGGTCCCCATGCTAGATCATCATGGAGAAATTATGAGACATGGATAATACCACAAGGGATGCCAGCCTCCTTATCCTCCATTTCACCTATCTTTTCGTGTTTTATGAGTAGGGTTGATGTCATGTTTAAACATTCAAGTTCAACTAGAGAATGGCCCCTAAATTTTTTAGGTTATGCTAACTTTGTGGGTCTATTTCAACTCGTCTCTAGGGTGCTCAACATAAGAAGAACTAGACGAGGAAATTTATTGAACTTGAAATGTGTTGTCATCTTGTGATTGTAGCTTTAGATGATTTATCAATTGAGTGATTCTTATGGGTGAGATTAGGTCTGTGAACCATTAGGGCCTCAAGATAACGGTCATGCTTCTTCCTTCTTAGGTCATATGATTATACTTTGACCCTTCCGCTTTAGGGTGCACATAGGGAATCCTAGACTACTCGTCCATGCTGTTAAGTAGATTAAGTGTATTTTTTACTGATTTTGATTGTTTTTTTATATTTTAATTTTAAGTTTTTTTTTATTTGGATTTGGATTTTTTATTTTTTATTTTTGTTTTTTCTCATTTTTTGATTATTTTTAAAGCAAAAATGGTTAGGTAGAGCTTTCATGATCTGCAGATGCTTTGGACCTCATGATAGATGTGTGTCTTGATGCACCTTGGTAGAGCTCTAACTCAAATGGATGCTCAATCAACTTTACGACTGCATCAGATGGCATGTTCTTGTTGTGCTTTGGCTCAAGCGAGGACTCAATCAACTCTGTAGCTACACCAAGCTCTTCGGCAATTGGCTCTAGAGTGACTTCTATACGTGCATCCACTTGGACCAAACCTTTATCAATTAGGTCTTGAATGGTGTGCTTGAGGGCTATAGATGAGTCTATTTTGTGCCCCTTGTTGTGATGGTAATCACAATGAATGTTGGGTTTGTAGTTATTTGGAAGAGATTATGAGGTTCCTTTATTGCTGGAAACTTCAGAAGATGTTGACCAATGTGAGAGTGCTACTAAGAGAGGTCCCTAAGGGTGTGAGCCTTCTCTTTGGCTTATGTGTTGGTATCTCCTCTTTGACAATAGTGGCTAGAAATGTATCTCACTTTGTCTAGATTTGGCAATCGGGCATTGTGATCTTCTTGTAATGACCTTTGAAGGTGATGAATTCTATTATCCTAGCCTCCAGATCTCCCAATTTCTGCATGATTTTTGTCATACTATGATCAACAACATGCAGACCTCTAACTGGACTGCAACTATTGTTGCAAGGACCAAACCTGGGTGAGGCAGGAACCCATACGGTAATGGAACTAAAGACAATGGAGGTAAAGGGTACATTGTGTAATTGAGTGCGTAAGGCTTCTTCTTTTGTGCTAGAATGGTTGTATTTTGACCTTTTGGCCTTCTACCTTGATAAACAATGAATCTGATTGTTCACTTGATGCTTATGTCTAATCATCTACTTAGATGTTTTGTGGAGTGAATGTGTGTGTCATAGACGTATCTTGTGGTAGATGCTCAAATGTCACATCCTTGCATTGGTATATGCTTAGCGGACATTATCTAGGGTGATGCAGTTGTTCACCCTATAGGCTGTATGGTGATGATAGTTGTGCATTACCAATAAAGGAGAACGCATGTGCCTTTAGGTTTGATTGACCCATGTTATCTTAGATAGTTTTCTTATTACTAAACTCAAGTGCCTCTATGTCCTATGGTTCATTAGCACATCGTGACTATCGGTGAATCCAATGTTGACCTGAGTCTTCAATTCATCATGAAATTCTTCAATTAGTGTCTTCATCACTTCACAAGTGTTAGACTATTCATTGGTGTTTGTCATCTCAAGAAGATCTTTCCAAAACTGTCATTAAGCATTTGCTTACTGGGACTTTTTTGATGTCCTCCTATGTGTTGAAGGTGGAATGATTGGTTGTCAAGCTCGGGAGACCTATGAAGAATCTTCCCATTGTGTAGCAAGGAGTTTAAAAGGAAAAAATGTGGACGTAAACAAACTTCCCCTTGTATTAGGTAAGAGGATTCAATATATGGCATTCATGTTTTTTATATCCCCAACATTCTCAGTAGGTCTCAATTTGAAATTGCCCCTTGTACGGAAGATGGATTCAAAAATCACAATAGACAAAGGTAACCTGCCCCTTGCATGGAGAAGGGGACAAATATCATGACAAAATATGGAAGTTCACCCTTGGAATAGAAAGGGTTTTTTACCTTTCAACGTAGATTGTAAGATCAAATGGTATAAATAGAGGAAAATGCACCAATATTGACTGATGTGGAAGGATTTCACTAATTTTGTCTAGAGATATGTCTAGTAGCATCGTGATAAAGCATGTAGATCATGGTTGTTGGTTGTAGAGGGTAAATTAGGGTTGTACTCAGGGACAAGGTGACCCACTTGGGGCCAGAGACAGTAGATGGGGACTGATGTGTGAGATTTTTCTCTCCTCGATGGTGATTTTATGAGAGAAATGCTCACAAGGAAGAGGGGAATCCTGGATAAGGTGACCCTTTATAGGCCAGAGACTATGGCTGAATATGAGTGTGTGATATTACACTCTCTTCAAGGGAGATTTTATGAGAGAAATGTTTAGAAGGTAAGGGGATATCCCGGGACAAGGTGACCCACTCAGGGCAAGAGACTATGGTTGGATATTGGTGTGTGAGATTCCTCTCCCCTTAGGGGAGGTCTTATGAGAGAAATGCTTACAAGTTAAAGGGGTATCAATGGATTAAGTGACCTGCTTAGGGCCAGATACTGTGGTAGGATATGAGTGTGAAGGGACGATAATGGAAAAATTTTAGGTCATGGTCTGTGACCATATATATGTGAGAGTGAGAGCACCAGTGATGGCCCAATTTTAGGTTGTAGTCAGGGACCATATAAGATATGAGTGTGAAAGCCAAGTGCCAACCTTTTTTAAGGTCGTGGTGTAAGTCCATATAGAATTCTGCATGAAAGCAAGGAGATGGCCTGGTTTTAGGTCATAGTGCGGGACCATAGTGTAGATAAGAAAAGAAGTGTGGACCACATGCTACTGGGGGCATCATAATCAAGCATGGAAAATCCTTTGTATCAAAAGGAATTGGTATGCCTGGGGCATGAGCTGATATTTTTGTCAATATTTAGAAGTGCATCCAAGATTAATGATTGGATAGACTTGCGGAATAATTATGAAGCTTTATTGTGAAAGAATCAAGATGAGTAGAGACCCTTCAAGGAAATATATTCTTGAGTAAATATGGGCTTGAGTAGATCAAAGGCCAGATCAATTTATTTAAAGATAGACATGATTTGATCATGAGAGCGCATATCTTATATGTGAAATTGGGTAGCCTTTCCCCCCAAGGCTAAAAGTGTGGAAATATATCCTCAGAAGGTCAAGGTATTCTGGGGAAGATTCTCGAAAAGGATGGCTCTTTCTCTCATGCATGATTGTAGATGAAGTTGAAGAACATTCAGAGAACTTGAATAGCATATCGAAAACCTTTAGACATATGTCCAAGGTTTCAGGCATGAGTGGTGGCTCATGAGAAGAGACCATAATCGGGGAACCTTTGAAAAGGGTGTCAAAGAAAAAAGATTTTTCTTTCTTTTGTTTGCATCTTAAGAACATTTTCCAACATTTTTTGAAAGATGTTCAACTTTTTTAATTTTTGAATAGATGTTACAACTTTGGAAAGTTGGTTCAACTTTTTCTCAACATTTTTTTTAAAAGAATGCCCAACTTTGTTAAGTTTTTGAAAACATATTTTTAACAATTTTATTGATCTTTGAAAATATTCTTCCTTGTTTCAATTTTATTGAGGTTTTGAAAGATGGTTCAAATTTTGTTGATTTTCCTTGAAAGCATTTTCCAACATTGTTGAATTTTAAAAGAATTTCCT
The DNA here is from genome assembly GCA_963693085.1 of Alisma plantago-aquatica. NCBI lineage: Eukaryota > Viridiplantae > Streptophyta > Magnoliopsida > Alismatales > Alismataceae > Alisma > Alisma plantago-aquatica. Next base: position 175,797,988 of record OY856409.1, read on the forward strand.
TTTTGAAAAGATTTTTCTTTTTGTTGAAGACTTGTTATCTTTTATTTTAAATGATTTCTCTTTTTGGAGAAGATTTACTCTCTTTTTTCTAGATAGATCTTTCCTATTTGTTTTGAAAATATTTCTTCTTTTGTTGTGAAATCTTTTCTCTTTTGGAAAGAATTTTGTTTTGAAAGAAAATTCCTTTTTCTAAAGAGTTTTTTTTGTTTTGAAAAGATTTTTTTATGAAAGATTATTTTTATTTTTAAAAAGACTTTTATTTTTTGTTATGAAAATAGTTTTCTTCATTTAAGAGTTTTTCTTTTTTGAACTTGCTTTTGAAAAGATACTTTTTGTAAAGAAATTTTTTGCTATTTGAAAAGATTGCTAATTTTTTTTGTGGGAAAAGATTATTCCTTTTATAAGGGAAGAAAGATTTTCTTTGGAATTTTTTTAAGAAAGATTATTAAATATATTTGTTTGATGAGATACATTATTTGAGATTGTTGAAGATCATTAAAAGACTTTCAAGTTTGAAAAGATCATGGATCAAAGACCGTTGATGATAAAAATCACTTGAAATCATTTGGAATCCTTTAGATCATTGGATATTGTTGTTTTGATAAGATTGTTGATATGAGATTGTTTTTTTGATGAAAACTTTTACACATGAGGATTTATAAAATGGTAAATAGACCATGCATGATGATTAAAATCTTAAAGCATAAACCTTTCAACAATTCTAGAATTAGAAAAGCAAGAACTATCTTGAACATTGTAAAATAAGCAGCCAGGAGATGCATATCTAGATGATAAAACTCACCTTTTTAGCCCATGAGTTTAGATGTGATATTACATCCTCACTCAAGCATAATTTTTATAGGAGGGGTTGGTCCTTATATTCTCTATGGCTTGTTGGCTGTCAACGTAGGGATAACCCGAGTTCAACAAATATGTTCTCTACTCTTGATACACCTCATGACTGCGATGATCGTAATCAATCGTGAGTACTAGGAGGGGGGAATGTTTTCAACGTCTATAGTTGTCCATCTTGACATTGTGTTGGCACCTTTACTAACACCCCCGTATCACTTTTAGGGATCCAATGTGAGGGTTGGAACCCATTCCATGACACATGGGTTTGTAAGTGTTCACTATGCAGATATAAGATTAGATTTTAGTATCTTTGATGCAATCCTGAATAATAAAGCATGAAAGATAAATGATAAATATGTAAGGAAACAATCATGAAATTATTAAGAAAAGAAGATCTCACTCATCATGAAGATCTCACTCATCCTTTTCTCTCTTTCATTATTATTTTTAATACTTTTTTAAAAGGTGAAAAAGGAAACATGAAAGAAAAGGAAAAAGGGGAGGCAAGCATAGGCTAACCCAAAAAGCTATGACTTTCATAAAGACAATAGTTGTTGTATTGACCATAAAAATAGAAAATAAATCAAAGCAGTAGGAAAAGGAAGATGAAAAGTCTTTTTTCTGGTGGAACATAGTATTCCACCACATTTTTTATTCTTTTTTATATTATATTTTTTGACAAATTGCACCAATTCATTTTAGTAATTTTTAAGAAGAAAACTCTGGATTTTGTCTAAAATAAAAAGAAATAAAGTTAAACTAAAGAACAAATAGGAACCTTGACCGATCGACAAAACATGAGATGAAGAAAAGGACATCAGAACTTAGATCATTTGACTACTCCCCAACAGAGCCATCCATCTATTGTACCTGACCTAAAGAATCCACTGGATAGTATGATCATGGGAACAATGAAAAAGAGTGAAAAAAATGATAAATCAATAAAACTTGTAGCCGCTACCCAATATTATATGTAAAACAAGAAAAAAATTTGGTGTTTAGATCAGCGGGAAAACACATTAAACCCAATTTTGACTCCACGTAAGGGCGGGCAAGAAAGCTATGTGTTAATCTTGAGATTGGACTCAGTGATACTATTATGAGTGAGGAAGGTTCTATCACCCCAGTCATCTGATAACAACATTGTAACCTTTTTAGTCATTTCAGATAAAAATGGAGGAAATCAAGGTTTAGAATATGATAAAAAATGACTTTAATGTTTGTGGACCTTTGGGGCTGGAGACGGTCGTGGCTTTTCCATCATAGCCCTAAAGGCCCAAGTATTAGGGGTGTTGTGGTTCCAATTGCCTCATGACCTCCCACAATCAAGGTCCATCATTGGCGATTAGTATTGATACGTAAGAAGAGAGAGATGCAAGAGAGATAGATTCAGTAGAGTAAGATTAAATATTTTAGAAAGAGATTGCAGATATGAACAATTATGAATAAATCAGAGAAAGAAACAATTATTGATATGGATATAGCAGAGAAAGCAACAATTATTATTGTGTATCCTACCGGTGTTAGAAGAGTGGTTGGTCTCAGAGGAAGGATCCTTTGATTACAAAAAGAAAATAAAAGGGAGAGGGAATCATTTCTCTAGCTTTAGGAGAGATGAGAGGGGGCCATGAATATAGTGAACATGAGGGTTTAGTTATACCTGAGGATCATTATTTGGTCCTTGGAAAGAATTTCTGGAAAGGTGTATGTCGATACTTGAGGAGCAAGTCTAACAGATTGGAGGATTCTTCCATGTGGCACACCTAGCACGTCGTGTAGTCCTGCCAGTCATTCTTGTGCAATGAAAATAGAAAATTTTTCTATTTGAATTTTTGGATTTTTCATCAATGTATTCAGATAAAAATGGTTTGAATTATGGAATCAATATCTTGGCTTTTGAAAGAGAGAAAAAGAGGCGGGTAATAAAGTTGTTGCCCAAGTTATTTCCCTCTTTTCTTTCTGATTGGAAATGAATTTAAAGTAGGATAGAGATAATAAGGAGAAGAGAAAAAGAGGAGGAAATCCTTTCTGTTATTTAATCCCTTTTCTCATATAATTGATTTAAAAGAGGATAAAGAAAATAATGAGAAGAAAAGAAAAAGGAGTAAATCTGGTCCCTTCTTTAATCCTTTTTGCTCGTGGAATTGAATAAAAGAGGACAAAGAAAATAAAGAGAAAGAAAGAAAAAAGAATAAATCCTCTCCCTTCTAATCATTTTCCTTGTGGAATCAAACTAAAAGAGGATAGATAAAATAAGGATAAGACAAGAAAATGGGGGGCACCATCCCTGCACCTTTTCTAATCATCTTTTCTCAGGGAAATGAACTAAATGCCACAAATTGGGTTGGGGTTTATTTAGTTGTGTTTACTCTTTATTGGATGATGACATTTGGTTTATAAAAAGTGATTGACTTTCCAACTTGAAATTAAAATTTAATTTAGTATTTATGGAGAATCCATTTTAGAAATTATAGGAAAAAGGCTTATAAAAAGCTTATGAAAGGAAAAATTGCACCTAAGTCTAGATATAATATTTTCTTTGCACAAAACCCTTAGTGATTGGTGAAATGGGCGAAGAAAATGTTTAAATAGGTAGAAAAATATGGAAGAATGTGTAAAAAGGTGAAAAAGTATGAAATGTGGAAAATGGAATAAACTTCATCATAAGTCAAAGAATTAACAAGAAAGCATGATTTTCTTCATAGTAAGAAAAAATGGATGTAAATAGAGACATTTTGATCAAGGTTATTCTTTCCCCTTGAATACAAGGCCCCTCACATCATGCAACATATTGCTGCAAACATCTTCATGACCTATGGATAGAGTCGCTTGTAGTTTAATCTCCTACAATGTTGTAACCTTTTGTAAGTTGCTTTATCCATTACAACACAAAGAAGCCACACTCGTTGCTACTTGACAGTTCTTCTAGACAATTCATGCACTACTTCACCTTCCTTTCCTTGATGCGGTGACCCCATTGTGTGTGAAAATGATCATTCCAATACTGTAAATGTATATAGAATTACAATGTTACTCAATTTCAACTAAAGTTGTTGAGTTAAAATTGTCAAGATACTTACTATTTGGGATTTGTGCCTATTATATACACATAGTAACTGACTTTGGTGTAGTGAATTATAGGCTTGGTGCTTATTTAAATATGTAGCAAATGCTAGTGGTCCTTTGAGTGAAGGACCAACATTATACTATTTGTTATGTATTTCTCGCCACCATTCTCAAGTGCTCGACATGAAGAAAAATCACACTGGATTATCTTCCATTTCAATGTGGTTAATTTTGTAAATTTGGCATATTGACTTGATATTCTATTATGGACACAATACCCAAATGTTTGTAATGGATGTGGGTGTAAAAGATCAACTAATTCAGTTGATTTTCTTACCATTTCAAAGATAAGCCCCTGATATAGAAGGGCTGGAAACAAGTCCTCCATCGTGACTCTAGTTTATGCACAAGTCCACAAATTTAGAAACTTGGATATGTTCTAAATACCAACTTCGGAATGTATTGGTCTTGCTCACTAACATTGTCCACTATTGTCTTATTAATCTTGTACGTAACCATATTTTTAAGTTGGCCTTCACATGAACAAATAATTATTAAGTTCTCATGAAAAAAGTAGGTGCAGTCTTGGAATTAACAAGGCATACAATCAACAAAATGAGGCATTTAAGTAAACAACAAAGTCACATGTTAAATAGATTTAGTCATTGATATGAGGCACTATTTTAGATTCAAAGAGTGTAAAATTCATAAAATCAAACAAAAAGTAAAAAAAAATGAGGTACAAATTTAGAAAAATAGGAGTGCAACTGGACAAAGAGGTGAAATTCAAGTATAAGCGACACTTGAAATCAATGGAAAAATGTGTTGAACCACACATACTAGGCATAAATTAAAAATGTTAATCCTCAAGTCAAAGAAAAGAGTCATGGAAGTAAAAAAGAGGTGTGTGATATTTCAATCAGTAGCACATATGTGGAAAATGGGTGAAAACTCATCTGGAGTCTTCTTTGAACCATCTAAATTTTCCTACATTTGTGTGTCATGGGTGTAGAAGTTTTACAATACTTCAACCTCCATTTTGCTTTGTAGAAACTTTGGGGTGGAAGCTTGAAGTTGTTGACATGTCCAAGTTTCATTTTTTGACTTACAAATTTACTATTACCCAAAAGAAATATTGAGTAAATTACCTTCATATTGAGTTGTAGATTGTGGTAGTTCCATGGTATTTTTGTTAAATCCCCGTTCTGATGAGCTTCTTGTTTTTTGTTATGTTGGAGGATGGTATTTCACATAACATGCTTCTTTTTCTTCTTGTTGGTATTGGAATATCATGGCGGGGATTCTACATTCTAGTCATAGACCTTTCCATGTTTCTTTCATTCTGAATGCCCAACGATCTACAAACACACATGAGAACTCATCAAACTCCAATAGAAATTTCTTGAGAGATATGTTGACTTCTTGAAGCTTGTCAGAATAATTATGTAGGTCTTTCGATTCTACTATTGTCTTAGAAATAGTTTGTTCTATTGTTTTCGGATTATGTCTTCGATTTGCTTCTCCACCAATTGATCCTTATTAATTCTTTATTTACAAACAAAAGCAATTATATTTGACTATTTCAATCTTATGATGAAGGTTTTTTGGGTGCATTATTGTCTGTGCATGGCCAGACCATATCTCTTTTTTAGAAGGGATGGATGGTATAAGTGGTGGTCATTGTCTTCATATCTTGAGGTATGTTCCCAATGTCAGTTTGTAACAAACTAAAATCTAGCATCTTGACTCTATTAACTCTTATACTATGATTAGAAGGTTAGTATGCTTGGTTCTTAGATTTGACCAAATAGTGATCGAGTTAGACCCTAATATAGTTATTTGTAATAATGAGAATATAGTTAATGCACATAACATGAATAACTCAACCCTAACATATCCCATACAAGCTTAAAAGTATATATAATATAATAAGCGACATTAGGTTCTATAATCGACTTCACACATCGTGATACACTCATTAACCTAATAACTTCAATATGTTCTACATATAAGTGAGTTCTAACTTATGTCACATATCTTTCCTTTGCTAACAAACATACACACGATGACTAAGATATGTCTAGTGAGAGGTATAGTGCGCTTAATCAATGAAATGGTGTTACAACTAGAATTTTCATGTCCATAAGTGTGAAAAATGTGCCATCTTCTAAGTTAATGTTGAATGAACGAATTAATTAATAGGTTAGAAAATTAAAATATGTAAATATATGCAACATAATATGCCATAACTCTTTTAATAACTATATGAGAATAAAAAGACTCTAAATATTAAATATTGATATAATTGGGTAATATAGTAATTAATACTAAGATAATGGATTTGAACCTGAATTGTGTTGGAACACAAGAAAGGAAGTCTCAAAAGTTAAATCTAATATTAATTTAGATATTTGGGTCCCAATTGGTTCAGATGCCAAGTTCCATTAAGAGAATAATCATAGATGCCTTAATCTCTTGTAGGAAGGTAAATATAAGTTAATATTGAAAATAATAAATAAAGTAATTATTTAGCCCAAAGATGGAAACTAACATTAAATCCAGGATCCACGTCCTTGTTCGTCTATGTTCAATTTTCATTCCAATTGGACAGTGTTTACTATCCCAAATAAATTACACATTTTAATATCTAAAAATGTTGTTTATTTATCTAATATTACCCCTTTCCTATAGTTTCTCAACTTTTAATCACAGTCATGCTTTTTTTTTGTGCTTCTATAGACATTATTGTGATGTAGTTTCCACACACCCTAGATATTTAATCATACGAAGTCGACGTGTTCTTCTTCCCCGACTTCTTCCTTTTCCCCCTTCTTCCTTTTTCTTTCACACATATAAAACCTCTCTCTCTCTCCTATCTCAATCCCACTCTTCTCACCTCCTCCTACTCCCATGACTTCTGCAACACCTTCGTCTCATCTTCCCTATCTGAAAGACCTTGTATATACTAGGATTTTGTGACATCCACACCCTAATTGTTCTTGATCCCTTCATCGCTTGTTTCTTCCCTATATTCTTCCCTTTTCATCTCGATATCTTCATTGGTGTTTGGAATTCTATAAAACCAAATTTTCACCTCTACCACATTGTCTAGTTCACTTTCTAGGTATCAATTTGATCCCAACTTTCTTCACATATATCTCCCCAACCTTTGTGTATTTTCACCTACCATGCAAGGGTCTTCAAGACTACTCCAGCTATCACAAGGCCTTATGAGCATTTGGATCAGTTCTAAGAAGACTCCTTCAGACCCCTCTAAGCTTTTTCTACCTCCAGTTTCTACCAGAGAAGGTAGAAACCATAGTTCCCATTCTTATGAACCCTTTGTAGTTTCACGATTTTTCTCAGGAACAAGGCACCAATACTATCTTTTCACACATTTTCTTGAGGTTTTTTCTTTGGTCTGATCTTCATACACAATATTGGATTTTATCACAGTTTCCTATTGTTACCTTTCTACTCTTGGTGATTCTTTGTCCACTTTTACTCCTCCTTATTGTCTCTTGACGTTGTGATGCATCCAGTGATTTGGGGCTTCAAGAAGTAGCTCCCTTTCCTCGATAGACTCTCAAGAATCCACCCAGACCAAGTTCAAGGCTCTAAGTAGTCTAGATCCAATCTTCCTTCCATGGTGCATGCTTCCAATGGGGGAGACAAATACCTTAATGATTTTACTCATCTACCCTTGTGCTCTTTGTGCTTTTGGTTTTCTGGCATGGGAAAAAGTAACTTTCACCCAGTTCCTAGTTAACTTTTTTCAAAAGATCTAGATCGTATAGCAAGTCCCTGTAGGGTAATCTCAATTAGTCCTTATTTCTTCAAGAGGATGAGTAGATATACATGTTTATTCTATAATTTTGATTGGATGATTTCTAATAAATTCACAATAAATAAATAATAAATCATAAAAACAAAACAAAATATGTTATCGAATCTTGAGAATTTTCTACATATAATATAAGTTTTATGACCCAATTTCATTGTATATAATATTTGAATTTTAAGGAATTTTCTAATTGATTAGCATTTCAAAAATTCATACCAAACAATCTATTGTAAAAAAAATGCACTAAAATATGTTTTGGATTTAGAAAAATGGTATCCGCACAGAAGTAATGTTTTTTAATGTACTTATTAATAATAACAAGATAGTTTAAGGATTTATGTATTTAATATGAACTTAACCCCAATTTCATATATGCATGTAATACGTGACTTGAGACCCTGACGGGAATCTAGGATTGACCAATGATATATCAACAATTGATTTGAGGTATGTTGGGTTCTAGTTTCCATATTAAGAAATTGACCCATATTTCTCTCTCTCTTGGTGTTTTAGGAATTTAATACCCTACTTTTCTTAATGAAGATATCTTTTTGTAATTGTTATAACTTGAAAGATCCCTTTCATTACAATATTCTATTTTATTGTTGAGTTTATTGGATCTTCCTGTAAGGGTCATATGACCCACTTGAATGGATGTTCACATCTCTAATATGTTGAACTAAATTTCTTATTATCTTGTTATGCATCATGTGGCGACTACTAGTGTGAAATATGTGGGTTTTTGTGTGGATGTGTAAATTAGCACAGTTGATCATACATTTATGATAATTCCTACAAGTGAATTATTTTGAGCAGATTTGTATGATGTCACGCTTAGAGCAGATGTGTATCATGTTGTACTCGGTGCAGATGTATATATGTTCTTGCTCACCCCATATTCATGGTAGATGTGTTATTTCCTACCAACATGTTCATATTAAGCCAATATTTTTGCATATAAAAAACATGGATGCCTTTCTCATATTTATCATCATCTTATTCTAAGTGTGAACAAACTTATTTCTTGCCTCTATATGTTTTGGATGTACAATAAGCTAAACTAGGATAGAGTCGACTTACGTCTATACCTCCATAATATTATTGGGCCTTTCCAATCATATTATGTATACTGGGCACACCTTTCTGCATAAGGTGCACCTTTCTACCCAACATACACTTGACATTTTATGGATTTCATCCTTGCTTAAGTGATGTTAGTCTAATTATTTTAACATGCTCTATTTATAATTGTAATATCTTATTGTTAGATTGTTTAAGGAAAGAAAATATCTGTATTGGCTGTTTTCTTTAGATTTTCTTTTTGATATCCATTTGTATGTTCTCTTTCGCTCATGACCTGGGAAGCTTTGATAAAGGTTAATTGATGTACCCATTTCCTTAATAATTTTCAACCTCGATTCATATGCTCATGCCGACAGTGTTTATGTTAGAAACTTCCACTCCGCCTTCTCTTGTGGGGTATGCTTCCAACCCCTTAGGTAAAAGACATGGAAGAGTTGACAAGATGATGTGGACCTAGATTAGTGGATCTGCCTCTTGGTGGATAGACTTGAAATAGTTTGGGGATCACTCTTCCCAATGAAGAAGTTGTTTCTTTCATGAAAGAACCTGGTGGGGGATATTATGTAGCCTTATAAATTGAAAATATTCATAATATTTTATATTCTGGTGCTATTCTTATATTTCATTCTTTTGAGAAATACAAAATACACCTACGCCATCATACTTCTTTGTGTATTTGTATTTATATGGGTTTATACCTCAATTGAGTAAGGAGTATATCTTCTCTCGTCCCCCACTCATTACAAGATGGTAATAGAGCCTTGGTAGTTGAATTTTGATTATTTGAATTTTACCTCCCTAGTTAGAACCCCTACTCTAAGTGAAAACTTTGTGTTATGTTCACCCTAGAATATATCAATGGTGTTTAGGTGAGGATTAAAAAAATTGGAATCATATGATGTACTACAAGGATCTTGATGAGTATAACCTAATGTACTGATACCTTAGTTGTCACACCATGAAAAAATGTTAGCTGTTGAATAGTGATAAATGAATATTTATCTATTTCCATTGCATCTTTAGCTCATTACTTAAGAGCTTTTTGTTGATATCTATATTTTTAGAATAATTTTCTTAGTTTGATTTTCTCTATTTAATTAGAGTTTTTATTAGATTTGCCTAATATTAAAGGAAAATATCTAAATTGTATTCATTCACCCAAACATCAAGAACTCTCAATAATATTGTGGGAAGATGTTTTCACAACTTCCCACAATTCCATATATATATATATATATATATATATATATATATATATATATATATATATATATATATATATATATATATATATATATATATATATATGTATATGTATGTATGTATATGTATATATAGGGGGTTCATACGTTGGATGCATGGATAACTGAGATTTAGGTATGTGTACAACCAAAAAAGTAAGTATATGGTTAGAAAAGGAACTACTCGAACAAAAAAGTAACTAATTTGTTAAAAAAACTAACTATTGGACTAAAAAGGTAAAACTAGGTAGTAAAATTCTAGACAAAAGATGTAATTGTACATAGACAACATATGTAACTACTATGCATATAATGTAACTATTTAGATGGTAATGTAGCCCTGTACATGTGTAAACTAAAAAAATCCAAAAAAAAGTAACTATTTCTAGAGCGGGCAGCTATCTACGCGGGAAACATAAATAACCCCTCCCCCGCACCCCTCACGCACACACACACACATACACACACACACATATATATATATATATAGAGAGAGAGAGAGTCAGGCTAGTGTACACTCGAGTGTATCTGAGGCACCGCTTACCTCAGTCATTTTTAAAGATGCAATAACTTTTTGAAAAATCTAAACTATTGATCTTATTAAATATCTTAATAACATACTATATAATAAATTTTAGCTCATTTGGACACTTATAGATCGTGCATCCAAAGGATGCAAAAATCAGGCATTTCAAATTAGTTTTGTGCCTCGATTTTGTTTCCCTTGGATGAGTGACTTATAGTCATCCAAATGAGCACAAATTTTGTATGTGGCCTATTATTATTGTAACCATTAAGATCAATGGATTAGATTTTAGAAAAACATGGTCTAGATATGCAATCACCATTGGGGTGTACATCGTAATCTGTACACTCGAATGTATTCTAGCCTGACTATATATATATATATATATATATATATATATATATATATATATATATATATATATATATATATATATTCAGGCTAGAATACACTTGAGTGTACAAATCACATTGTACACCCAACATTTTTTTCCTATCTAGACCATGTATTTGCAAAATATAATATATTTATCTATATGTTTACACTAATAATAGGCATCATACAAAATTTAAGCCCATTTAGATTAGTGCAAGTGACTCATACAAGGACAACAAAATTGAAGCCCAAAAATAATTTGAAATGCATGATTTTTGCCACCTTTAGATGCATGATCTATAAGATTTCAAATGAGTTGAACTTTATTATATAGTTTGTTCTTAATATATTTAAGAATATCAACTGTTATATTTCCAAAATTATTGCTTTACGATGGAAAATGACAGAGGTGTATATAATTTCTGGTACACTCGAGTGTATTCCTACTTTACTATATATGAGTCAGGCTAGAATACACTCGAGTGTAGATATCACACGGTACACCCCAACAATGTTTTCCTATGTAGACCATGTTTTTGCAAAATCTAATCAATTGATATACATGTTTATAGTAATAATAGGGCACATAAAAATATGAGCCCATTTAGATTAGTGTGTCTCATTCAAGGACTACAAAATTGATGGACAAAAATAATTTGAAATGCATGATTTTTGCCTCCTTCAGATGTATGAACTATAAGAGTTCAAATGAGCTGAACTTTATTATATAGTATGTTCCTAAGATATTTAAGAATATCAATGGTTTAGATTTCCAAAATAATTTCTTGAAGATGGAAAATGATTGAGGTGTATAGCATCTTTGGTACACTCGAGTGTATTCCAACTTTACTATATATGAGTTAGGCTAGAATACACTCAAGTGTACTTATCACACCCTACACCCCAATGGTGTTTTCCTATCTAGACAATGTTTTTGAAGAAAGTAATCCTTTAATTTGCATGTTTACAATAATTATAGGCCACATACAAAATTTGAGCCCATTTGGGTAAGTGTAAGTGACTCATCTAAGGATAACAAAATTGACGCACAAAACTTATTTGAAATGAATGATTTTTTCCTCCTTTAGATGCATGACCTATAAGAGTTCAAATGAGTTGAACATTATTATATAGTATGTTCTTAAGATATTTAAGAAGAATAAATGTTTAGATTTCCAAAACAATTGCTTCATGTTGGAAAATGACTAAGGTTTATGGCATCTATGGTACGCTCGAGTGTATTCCAACTTTACTATATATGTATCAGGCTAGAATACACTGGAGTGTACAGATCACACAGTACAACCCAATGGTGTTTGCCTATCTAGACAATATTTTTTTACAAAATATAATCCATTGATCTACATGATTGCAATAATAATAGACCATATACAAAATTTGAGCCCATCTGGATTAGTGTAACTGACTCATCCAAGGATAACAAAATTGACGCACAAAACTAATTTGAAATGCCTTATTTTTTTTCACCTTTAGATGCATGATTTATAAGAGTTCAAGTGAGATGAATTTTATTATATAGTATGTTCCTAAGATATTTAATAAAGATCAATAGTTTAGATTTCAAAAATAATTGCTTCATCATGGAAAATGACTGAGGTGTATAGCATCTCAGTAGACTCTAGTGTATTCCAACTTTACTATGTATGAGTCAGGCTAGAATACACTTGAGTGTACAGATCACACCGTACACCCTAATGGTGTTTGTCTATCCAGACCATGTTTTTGGAAAATCTAATTCATTCATCAACATGTTTACAATTATAACATGACACATATAAAATTTGAACCCATTTAGATTAGTGAAAGTGACTCATCCAAGGAAAACAAAATTGACGCATAAAACTAATTTGAATTGCATGATTTTTGCTTCCTTTCGATGCATGTTATATAAGAGTTAAAATGATTTGAACTTTATTATATAGTATGTTCTTGAAATATTTAAGAAGATCAACAATTTAGATTTATAAAATAATAGTTTCATGATGGAAAATGATTGAGATGAATAGCATCTATGGTATACTTGAGTGTATTCCAACTTTACTATATATGAGTCAGGCTAGGATACACTTGAGTGTAAAGATCACACCATACACCCCAATGGTGTTTGCCTATATAGACTACATTTTTGTAAAATCTAATCCATTGATTTGCATGTTTACAATAATAATAGCCCACATACCAAATTTGAGCCCATTTAGATTAGTATAAGTGACTCATCCAAGAAAAAAAAATCAACACACAAAACTAATTTGAAATGTATGATTTTTTTCCTCCTTTAGATGCATGATCTATAAGAGTTCAATTGAGTTGAACTTTCTTATATAATATGTTCTTAAGATATTTAACAAGATCAATGGTTTAGATTTCCAAAATAATTGCTTCATGATGGAAAATGATTTAGGTGTATAGCATCTCCAGTACACTCATGTGTATTCCAACTTTATTATATATGAGTCAGGTTGGAATACACTCGAGTGCATTCCAAAGTAGTATTTAATGTTCAAATATTATTTAGAAAGGAAATTTAATTTTCTGTAGGAAAAGATAATTTTAGGTGGCTTGACCAATTGCTCGACTAGCTTTCCAGTCGGTTGACTCACCTATAGAGGAAATTTGTAGTAAAGAGAGTCAAAGAAGTTGAATGATCAAAACATTAAAGAAAGAAAATTCAATAAATTTATCTTTGGGGAAAGCAATCGATATTGTCAAATATTACTCTCTTGACCATACAAAAAGGAAAGTTTTCCAATAGCATATAATTTTATGTGGACGAAAAAAATAAATAAATACCATTGACAAAGCACAAAGCTATCAAAGTAGTCAAACCAATGTTGGACATCATCTACTAGAAATAGAAGATAATCTGCATTCTTCAAGCCATCAACCCTCTATCATCTCAGAATTCTATCTGGGAGAATGGAGCAAGAAAATCATAGATAGAATCTATAAAGTGTCACTAGAAACATGATTTATCTTCTTCCTATACTTGATCTTATTTCTATGAGAGACAAGGATAATAGCCCCATGGGCCCATCACTTATCTTAGCTAAATTTGGTTCCATTAAATAAATAAAATATGTGTCTCTACTAATTTAAAAATGTGAATTATAAACTGATCATATGTTCTTCATGACTACTACGATCCATAACGATGAGACCCTAGATTTTTAGACTAGAATATCGAATGACACTCATAAGTTCTCTGATGAGACCCCAGATGGAAACTTGTGGATGATTGAACCATGACACGCAGCACTAAGACCCCAGGTTTATAGGTATCTTGATCTATGAGATCATTTTCTAAAAGGAACATATTTATATAGTCCTAAAATGATTATTTATTTAAAAAGAAACTAAAATTACAAAAATAACTATGATGGCCTTTGGTGGTGAAAACTAGACTTCCAACGATCTCATTAACTAAAATTTATCATTTATTAATTGGTTTTACTTATACAAGTTTATTCTTGTTGTAGTTTTAAATCTCTTCACAATTTCGTTTACTTTTGCAAATTTACTTTCTTGCTTAAGTTTAATCACTCTCTTCAAAACTGGAATCTAAACATTGTTCATTGCAACTAATTTAAATTAATTCATAAAAGCGTCATTCCACTAGATCGAAACATTTCTATGGTAAAATTAATCTGCTTGTTATAAAGGAATTGATAGTCGCTAAAAGGTTAAAATTTAAGGATAATTTCTCTAGTGAATTTGTTGTCGAAGATATGACACATCATATTTTGAGACCATTTTTGGGGACTATAGAGTTTCTTTCAAATCCCCTTATTTCTTTGAATAATTAATATTTTCTTCTTCTAAGTTTATTTTATTAATTTAGTTGGTTTTATAACTTCTAGTTTTGTTCCATACTTTTTTTGGATTAGATATTTTCCCCTTTCTATCTTAGATTTTTTAAAACTTTGTTTTTTTCTTAAAAAAAGAGGAGAATTTTAAATTCATATCCTCTTTCATTGAGCTAGATAGTCACATTTTCTATTTTTTTAGGCATTCAAATGAAGTAGTTGACACCAATGTATCATGTGAGATATGTGGCTCCTCGTATCATGATATATGGGATTTCTCCAAGATGTTTCCACATGAAGTAAACATGTAATTGCTCTACCTCCAGTATAATACTAGACACCCCAATGAGAAATCTGAAGAGTCACTCCTTGTATGCGTGGAAGAAGAAAACCTGTCAAATAGAACATGCCCCTTCCAATCAAAGAAAGGCCATGGGGTGGAGGTAAGAGCAATCATCTCTGCTAAGCAAGAAACTCGAGTTGTCGCAACACTTCATAAGATCCTTGCTTATAAAGATGCCAAATCATCCCATCATTATAGATATTATGCAAGTTATATTATATAATCTTTTAGGGATTATTATGAGGAAGTATGTTATGCATATTGATACTCTAACGAGAGGGGATACTACCAATGTAACACCTGAGTCCACTTCACTGGGCTTTAGTAGAGTTTCAGGAATGACGACTGGTCCCACAAACCACCATTAGCTTTAATTGCGCCTTTTATCCTCACTTACATGCAAGTCGGGGTCAACTTCCTGAGTGGTCACCCATCCTAGTACTACTCCAAGATAAGCACACTTAACTGTGGAGTTCATTAGTGATGGGCTCTCGAAAAAGGAGGTGCACCTTGGTGATATGGGTAGTCCAATCATTCCTTTTAAGAACATCTTATCCAAGGCCTCAAATCCTAGGATGTTACAATCTCCCCAACTTAGAATCTTGACATCCTCTCAAGGCTCAACTATATGGCCTCATAATCATCCCCAAATTTAGTATAGACTCAAATGTCCCATGTATACCCAGCTCCGGATCACGGCTACCAATGCAAGGGCGGATCCATCAACTCGGATAGCCCTTTCCAACATGCCTAGACCACATGGTTCAAATACTGACATGCCACATGCCCATGTGGGCCCCACCTACTAGAGGGGAATTGGCTCTGATACCATTGGTAATGCCCGAGCCCACTGTCCTTGACTCTAGTAGAGTTTTACGAATGATGATTGGCCCCACAAATCACCACTAGCCTTAATTGCATCTTTTATCCTAAATCATGCACAAGTCGGGGTCAACTTCTTGACTGGTCACCCATCCTTACTACTCCAAGTTGAGCATGTTTAACTATAGAGTTCTTTAGTGATGGGTTCCCGGAAAAGGATGTGCACCTTGGTGATATGGGTAATCCAATCATTCCTTTTAAGATCATCTTATCTAAGGCCTCAAATCCTAGGATGCTACAACCAACAATATTATGGGGGGTAAGGTGAGGAAACTTATCATGAAATACAATATTATCTGCAACAGGAGGAGCATCTTAATACTCTTAAGAAGATATTAGTTGAGAAACATGTAATACTAGATAGCGGACATGCATTGCTAGCTACATTACTAGTGCATCAAACAGAGAGCTCCCTAAGGAAGCTGGAACATTCAAGGACGAATTTTTCTGACAACTATGATGATGATACCATCCTCATGTCATCAATATCGTATCGAGCAGAAATGACACATACTAAGGAGTTGCGGCCATCGTCTGATGAGTATACTAGTATTTCAACCTTTCCACTAGGAGTTTTATTAGTATAGCATGAAAAGTGAGTACAAGATAGTTGTCCTTGTATGGCCGCAAAACTTGAAGCTCCACCAACCACCACAGATGTAGATATTGGTCTGAGTGTCATCAATGATGAACCACTATTGGTTGAGTCTATTCTGAATCATGTACTGATGGATTCTTTTGAAGAAGATCTTTCTCATCAAGATCTTAACACTCCTCCTCAATCAGCCTTGGTTCCATATGACATTGAACCCAATGAGGTGATTCTACCTATAAAATAAGTCTATATGCCTATCATGTTAGATTGTCATGTGGTTCCTTCTGAGCCCATTGAATTGGTCATATGCTTCATGAAGGAGCCAAATCACATTTTGCATTGTAAAGGACCTCGATGCTTCCATTAACCTTAAAGCTGATGAAAAATAGATGAGGAGAACGCATAATCACATATGATGTTCATGAATGTTTAGAAAAGGAAAGGATAACAACTTGGTTTGGGTCCCTAAAATATCCATTTAGATGAGGTTTGAAAGATAATGAGCTTAAATAGATATCATTTTGATTTTATTTATTTATAAATTGAGTTTTGATATGTTTTACCTTTTCATTTTTCTAAAATCATTTGATAGAGGTAAAGGTTTCTTACTAGATAAAATTTTGCAATAGCCCGCCTCTAGGTCGAAGTATAGTTCGACCAACGGGTAGTTCAGTTGAAGTTTTGCTCACTGAAAACCTGTATGTAATAAATTTCTTTAGTTATCTTCCAATTTGGTTTTCAAATTCATTTTGTTACATGATTTTTTAGTTTGAAATATGAAATGATTGATTTTACATGATTGAAATGAAGGTTTTTATTTTCATTATAGAAATATCTATCTCAATGAATCATTTGTTTTATTTGAGCTCATGTATGAGATTAAGGGAAAGCTAAGAGTTTCATGTTATAACTTACATATCTATATCAATTTTTGGTTTTAAAGGGTTTTCTATATCATTTGTGAGCTTAACATTCCTTAATAATGATTGATAAATTAGTCGTGGTATTCTCTTTTCTTTTTATTTCAATCTATATATCATGGAGGACTTCACATTCCTAACATTCTTATTGAGATATTCTTTCATAAATTGGTGTTATTCACGGGATCTGTATATCAATGTTGTACTTAACATCCCCTACCATTGACTTAGGGTATTTTTTATATATTATTATTAATGGGACCTTTTTCTCATGAAGGACTTAACACACCTCTCATTGGTATTTAGACAATATATCATTCATTGATCAAATATGGCATTTTGTCTATACACCCTTCTGTGAAATGTATCCATTTTCAATTGGTGTATTCATATTGGTTTCTCATTTTAATGGGTGCATCCGTGTTTTTCATTGAATATATATATTCCCTCTCCAAAATTATTATCTCATTGAGTATATATATTCCCTCTCCCTATTTTTGGATGATGCAAATATTTTCCATTTGTATATATAACATGAAAAGGTAGTGTTTTATATGATCAAGTAACTTAAAAAAAGATCTAACAATAATGCATATGCAATATCATGTGTTTTGATGCTTCTAGGACAAGTTTACCATGTATATGTGTTTATACAAGTGCAATTTGTCAACTTGATAGGAATGATGTAAGAACAAGTGATAATAGACCAATCCTATTCTAAACCTTATTCAAAACTTATATCAAGTCTTTAGGATAGTTGGGTGTCATTTGTAAGATGTTTTGATATGTTTTCCAAAAATATAGTAGTAACTTTATAGGGTATATTTTATTTGAACTCTTCTTCGATCGAGATCCATTCGGTCTAACTGTGCCTCAAAAAATAAAGATCCATTATAATAAAAAAAACTTTCCATAGATCAACTCTCAGACAATATATAGTTCAAGGAAGAGGTCCTTCAATCAAAGTACAATTCAACCGAGGATGTGTAGATTACAAAACCTATAGTGGTTTACTAGTCATTGTAAACTTGACTTATGGAATTCTAATGGCTGGTTTAGCAATTAACTCATCCTAAACACTTCCAACATTGCTCTTAATTAACCCTAAGTAGTTTCTATAAATGGAGTGGTTTATGGACACCCAAAGTACACATAAGAAACCTACACATGCTATCCTACTCAAATATTATAATACTACATTTCTACCTT
This sequence comes from Alisma plantago-aquatica, assembly GCA_963693085.1. Taxonomy (NCBI): domain Eukaryota; kingdom Viridiplantae; phylum Streptophyta; class Magnoliopsida; order Alismatales; family Alismataceae; genus Alisma; species Alisma plantago-aquatica. Next base: position 175,816,751 of record OY856409.1, read on the forward strand.
TAGCTATCCTCAATCTAATCTAAGCCTTATCTTAATAGGAGTGTCCTACTCCACCAAATATAGACTTGTCTAAACCTATATAGAGTTAGTCATCACTTGTTCAAAGAGAGTTCAAATTGTAATCTTATGAAGAGTTATGATATCCTTCTTCCTCTCTTATTCACCTTGTTGGTTCTTGGTTCTTCTTACTACTTCTTGCGTGAAGGATGTGAATGAGTTTCTTTGAGCTACTTCTTGCAAGAAGGCTGCCTCTGAGTCCTGGAGGTAGATTGTGATATAATCCAAGTTGTTAGTTCTCCTTGATGTAGGAAAGGATGGTTGTCTTGATCCATAAAAGACACTGGTATTTTTGTATATTTGTATCTATATAGAAATAGTAGTAAAAATTTAAGGTTGAAAAATCCTTGCTGGAAACAACTAGGTATTGTGTTGATGTCTTTTGAAGGAACCACTCTACATCTTTGTGTCTTGTCATTGTTTCCATTTTGTCCACCACTTACTATATATTCCCCTACTATATATTCTTAACAAAGTTGTGATCTAACCTTTCTTGTCATTTAAATTGTATAAGTATATTATTATTACTATTCACCCCCTACAACAGCCCAATAAAGAATTTACAAGAAAGTCAGATGGATTGGATGACTTCAACAACTGGCACACCATGGTTTTGTTGGGTGCTCCTAGGTATGGGAAAAACAACATTTTAACAAAATTTATAGATGTATCAGAGTTTTGTAGTTAAAATGCTCTATATTATTTATGAAACTAATTTTGTGCCTTCTGAACGTATATAGAGAAAGAAGATAAAATGAAGAGGGAAGTAAACCTGTATCCAAGTTATGTCCCTCTCTTTTTCTTTATCTTTTCCTAATTGAAAACGAATTAATAGAGGATAGAGAAAATAAGGAGAAGAGAAAAAGAGTAGAAAATCATCTCCCTTTTTTAATCTTTATGTCATCATGGTATCGAATTAAAATAGGATAGATAATATCAAAATATTAAACAAAAGGTAGGAAATCCTCTCTCTTACTTGATCTTTTATGCTCATGGAATTAATTCAAATAAGATATAGTAAAAACGAGAACAAAGAAAAGAGGAGTGTTCTGTCTTGTCCCTTCCTATTCCTTTTTTTCATGAAATTGAATTTAATGAGGATAGAGAAAATAAGGATGAATTGAATGAGGAGTTCACCATCCCATCTCCTTTTCCAACCCTTTTATCTCATGGAAATAAATTTAATGTCATGAATATTAGTAATCATTATGGAATTTTATGGGGATTTATTTAGTTTTTTACTCAAAAAAATGAGGAATAGAATAGAGAGTAAGAAGGGGTATCTATAGAGATAGAGGAGAGAGAAAAAGATCATCTAATCCATTCACCTATTTCTTAACGAACCCACATACTCATCCGTAAATCATTATGAGTTGTCACTAGAAGGCAAGGTTAGAAACATCATTGGTACACAAGCCCATTTTATCATCATTAGATAAGTCAAAGGATTCCATTAGTAGATGTATACTGAACTCTCATTGAATTTTAACACCATCAAACCATCATTTCTCAGCTAAGGATTTTCATAGGTAGGGCTCCACACACTTTCATTGATAGACAAAGACATCACCCATTACCATCAATACTCAACCGATGGGAATCCTATGCTCATTCAACTAGTCATTCCATCAATGGAAAACTGATAAAAGCAAATAAGGTCCACGAGATCATCAATTTATGTCAATTCTCTACTGATTGAAGAGTAGGCAACTCTGACCGAATAAAATATAACACACTCTCCATCGGTCTTCAAATGATGACAAGGTTGAATGATCTAGTCAGTTCTCAACTGATGAAAGGACAAAGTACCTAGTTAAGTGAACTAATTCCATGCAACTTATCCCAATAAAGAGAGAGAAAAAGAGAATAAACTTGTTTTGTGAAAATTAAAAGGAGACCTAATAACATGGTATATTGGCACATAAACCCATAAGTAGGACATCGACCAACTAGATACTAATGCTAATCAATCATGTCATTAAATATTCAAACATATGATTACGGTAGCTAAACATTTTGAGGTGGGTAAGATAGCTCGGGAATCTTATATACATAAACTCATAATAGCGACCCCCCCAAAAAAAATCCAATGAAAATAAGGTTGGGTACTTCATATGAATCTCTTCCTTAAGGTACCATGTAGCATCCTCAACAACAAAGTGATGCCACAACAACTACAATAATAGTATATATTTCTTCCTCAACTTATGAACTTGCTTGTCCAAAATCAACATAGGGTCTTCTACATTAGACATACCATCATCAATATTTACTTCAAGTGGTTGGATTGCCTATTCTATGTCTAGAAGAAAATACTATAATATGGACACCTGAAAAAACTTCTACAATTTGTGCATCTTTAGTAGTAACTCCATCTTATATGCCACTTTCCCAACATGAGTGATGATAGGGTAAGGCCCCATGAGTCTAGGTGCAACTTACTCCTCTTACCAAATTGCAAGAATCCTTTACATGGTGATACCTATCATACTTATGTATTCAACTTGGAACTCCAATGGTATGTGATGGTTATTTCTATAAGATTTATGTATGTCGAATACCTCTTTCAGCTGTTATGTTCATTTTTTGAACTGATTTTAGACCTAGTAAAATTGATACTCGCCTGCCCCATGTGAAATTAGAGGTGATGTACAAGGCCTTCCGTAAAAGGCCTTGTACGGTGCCATATCCAAGATTCTATGGTAGCAGTTATTGTAGGGAAACTCAATAAAGATGAGATAAACATTCCAACTTCCAAGGAATTGGAGAAAAACAAGATCTCATTATATCACGTAATAATTTTGGAACCCAGATAAGTGTGACAATCTCAATTTTTAAAATTTTATATATATGACTTTGAGATTTTAGTGTATCAAAATGATCCCAAAGTTTTCTGTGAAGTTTTAAGATTTTATAATTTTTAGAGATCGTTCGAATATTCATAAAATTCATATAGGGCAAAAATAATAGTTTTTAGAGATATTTTAGTTAGATGTCTAAACAAATTTATTTTTAAATAAAAATTGGTGGACAAGTTGGTACGCTGATGTGGAGTGTGATATAGAATTTCAAAGTAATAAAATATTATTTGATGGTTCAAATAAATTATGCAAGAATTATAGCCAAACTAAACTTAATGGTTCAAGTCATTTACATTGTTTTAGTGAAATAATAAAATTTTCATATCATGGGATTCCTTTATCCATATAAGGTAAAATTTTAAAAATTGACTTTTTATTACAATTATGAATTTCTGGTAAATTTTGGAGAAATTATGGATTTACCACTTTGGAGATATGATTTATGAATAGTATTTGAAATCATGTTTAATGGATGGTGTGGTTTGAGATGTGTTTTAAAGTATTTTAAGAAAAAGGGAAAATCCAACAATTTTATGACTAATTTCATTGATAAAAGAATCAATGCAAGTTGATAATGCAATTTTGTATATATATAAAAAATGCTTGGAAGGACAACTTCTCCTCACAAAAAAGTTTATACGAATTTGTTTATTACGTTCTCTAATTAAGGTGCTATCTTTTTTAGTAGAATTTTTAGAGATATTCAATGGATTTTATGATAATGATGTCATTTAATTATGGGAGAAACTTAAAGTGATTTTTATGTATTTTTAAGTGATGTGATGTACAAGTTCTTTAACAAAATAATTCATACATGACATGTCTATTGAAAAATATTTACTATGATTTATTCATGCCTTTTGAGAATGTAAATAACTGGGCATGTTATCAATATTTTTTTACAAATTTATATTTTTAGAAAGGTTGAATAATTTTAATTATATGTTGTTCGAAATATCGTCAAAATTGGGTAGCAATCGGTTAAGAAATGTGGCTACGAAGATAATAAATTTAATAAAGATATACATGTTCTAGTAGTTTAAGCAACCAAATCAGTTGTGGGTTGATGATATTATAAGCATCAGGAAAGTTCTTTGGTGATTAAGATGTTAAAGATAAAGGAACTTCTTCACCTCCAACCTAATAGTAGTGGTGTACAAGCAATAAAGCTATTATAATGGGGAGTCCAAGAACCATAAAGAGACTAGTTTGATTTGAGGAAGAAGTTTGGTCGTGAACAAAAGATATATACATATATAAAGATATGAATAGATTATGAAGAGGGGTCTTATTTGTTTTGGAAACCGTGAGTACCTGCTCCCTTCTGCATTGAATGTGTGATCCCCAATTAAAGGAAAATTCCATTTGAATAGGATCGTGGGTAACCCAAAACGGAAGTCGTAACTTTTAGATTTTGACCAAGGAATTTATAGCAGTGACAAGGCCTTTTTTCTTGGGTCGGTAAGGAAACATAAAGAAAAAGAAAGAAAAAGGGAACATAGCAGGCTTTTCACACTTAATGAATAATATAACAGTGAAGAATAGTTTGAATAACGATAGAATAGGATGAAAACTATAGTTCTCTCACAACAGAACATGCTATTAATATATGTAAGTCTGAAAGGAGGTTTCATTGTGGAAATCATTGGCCACATAAAATGGAGAGAAGAGGAGACGTGATGGCTTAGAGTCACACCTATAGGCAGCCATGACGGCGCTAAATAGATACCAATGCCACAGTGGACACGACAGTGAGCACACCAAATTATCTAACCACGACAGTTTGGAGAGAGAGATATTGCATATTCTTAAGAGACTTTGGATACTAGAAGAACATAGTTTGAGAAAGCATGTTTTACGAGATGAGGAAGAGGAAGACCTCGTGGGACTCCCTATTCTCATGGCCTTATAAACGTGCGCACATGCAACAGAGAAGGAGAATGTAGAAGAAAATGGGAGGTGGCAGGAATGGCAGAAGCAATGGCAGCTATGAGGGTTGTGCCAGGGGGACCTTGATCTTGGTCATCCTGACCTTGGAGACAACACCACTATAGATATAGATGGTCGTTTGGAGTCATTTCCGGTCTCGGTTTGGGGAGTGGTGGCCTTGATGTCGTGATTAAAGCTATCAGTGACTAGTCGTGTTGTCGATTGGGAACAGGGCCACGCATGCACACTAAAAAAGAACAACAACTGGGTGAATGGATCATGGATCCATGCAAAGATCCGCTAGGCGTCATCCCTTTTGGTCGTTTAGCAAGTGATTTGGCCAAATCTAGATGGCTAGATCCACAATCAACGATCGAGGTCACTCTAAAATAGGTATTCTTCTAAAATCCATATCTTTGGTTTGAAAACTCAATTTTTAACAAACAAGGTATTGATGGAAAGCTAGTGATGTTTAGAATCTTATAAAAATATATTCATATAGTTTTTTTTTGGTTTTGATGGTTATTATAAATTGATTAGTAAAAGATGTATGACATCAATGTTTTGAGCATTAGCAATAGCAAAAGACTTTCAAAATTAATAAATATTTTGCACAAGGTGTATTTTGATATGTTCAACAAGTTCCTAAAACCTGATCTATCTAATTTGAAGTCTTTCCATGTTTTTGGTATAAACCCTAATAAGGTTATTTTGGAAATTTCACTCATTGATTGGCAATAAAAAGATATGATATTTCAGCTAAACTCTAATATACATTGTTCTTACTATTTCTAAGAGTTTTTCTAGATTTTCATGTATAATTGCATTAGTATTCAAATTTTGGATCTAAGTGGCCATTATATAATATAATTAATGATTATTTATGGAGAAATATGTGATCTATACTTATTAGTGGTATGTGATAAGATTTTAAGCATATTTTCCCTATTTTTACGTGTTAATCAGTAATAATAATATGTGTGAGTATCTTTGAGGTTTTCTTTCCTTTAGTTATGTATGTAGTCATGTATTAGAGCATAAGATTATTTATTTAGTTCATATGGGTATATCATCCTATAGTGATTATACAATATGAAATTCTAGATTTTAATTTAATATTCAAAATGAAAATTATTTTAAAATCAAAGTTGGATTTATTTTAATATTAACCCTAACTTGATACATAAGATGAGGATGATGGGGTTTGAGATTTGAAAATGAAAAAGAAAAAAAATAAATGAACTAATAGAACCATAATTATGTCCAGGTTATTAAATTATGGAACTTGGGATCAGGACTACCTTAAAGATACCCTCACTGCAAAAGGTAAGTGGGCCAAGTCCATTGAATTTCATTAATATTTTAGTTCATCCTACCCATTGCAAGTAACTTAGAGATTAACTTACTTTTAAAATTTAGTATTCCATATCATCTCATACTTTGAGATTTATATAACTTTCAGATCCTTAGTATATCTATACTATTTCATATTATTTTCTCAACTTTTAGACTCAGATGTCTTATGTATGATATCAGAACTTAAATAACTCATTATATCAAATGAAAGCTTCATATTAAGATTAATCTAGATATCAAGAATACCAAATTTTATATTTAGATTTAGATTTGTTAAAATTAAATAATAAAGATATGGATACAAAAATAATAGATCAAATTTAGAGTTAGAAATTAAGAATAGATTTAGAGATAAGAGATTCAAATTCAGATTTAGAGATAGAAATTTATAACATATTCATAGATAACTGATACGATTCAGAATAAGAAATTAAGAACAGAGATAGAAAATTACATGGGAACATTAATTATACATTATAGGATAAGTCCACACCAGAAAGTCCTAGGATGATTCAGAGGGCACACTGCGCCAGACACTGCGGGTGTCACTGAGAGCACGTAGTTCCAACAGAGGTGTGATGCACCATAGAGGACACTTTAGTGTCAACTGAGTGTGCCTTGTACCATAGAGGATACTTCAATATCAACAGAGGGCACGTAGTGCCAATAGAAGGTGTGTTGTACTATAGAGCACACTTCAGGGTCAACAAAGGGTATGTAGTGTCAACAGAGGGTGTGTTGCACCATAGTGGATAATTTTGTGTCAATAGAGGAGGACTTATTGTATAATGGTAGCCACAAATTATATAAAAGTTATAAATAAAAGTCACATTGATTCAATAAATGTTTATATCTTGCGGATATTAGTTCAACTTTCAATTATAGTATATTCATGTTTATTGTATTAGAAATTCAATGTCACTTACTCTAACCTAGGTTTCCCTTTGTGCATAGCTGGGGATGAGATGTCCACATGTAATAAACTTTATGAGATAGTCATGATAAGAGAATGCAACTACAACTTTAGGAGGTTTTCTTGGTGGGGCGCCATCTACACTATCCAAGAGGATAGATAGAGTGCAGACTTTTGCAACATCTAGTTAGTCATTTTTATAATGGTTTATGTAATCAAGTTTGTATTCTAAAAGTTTATGACAATATGTACACTAAGTTTTGTTGGTTTCTTTCTATTATTATTGTGATGTATTATGTTTGTGATACTCCCAAGAAAGAAAATAAATTGCTTCCATTTACACGTTACAAAAATGTGGGGTGTTACAATATGGTATAAGAGTAATAATGTGGATGGCCATCAGGAAAATTCTTATATTTTTTGTTTTGATTGCCCAATTGAAGCCAAGTGAGAGTAGACATATTTAGAAATATAGTTAGTAAACTTAGTTACAAAAGAAGTGAGTGAAAGATAGTAGAATTTGAGGTTTAGTCTAGAAATAGAAGTTGAGATATGTATTAGGGTTCATGTCTAGATGCTTTAGACATTTGTGTTAATTTAACATTTGTGCATATCATGCCCTATCTTTGTCCCACACGATTGTGGTATGGGACACAATATTATGGGATTCTGTAAAGGGGATGCTATATGGATAATCATATACTTATTATTCTTGTCACACTCTTTCCAGTACATATGGTATCGGACATAAGTATCGTTAGGTGAGATAATTATTATAATACATTGCACTTTCAGATGTATGACTACCCAAAATGCATCAGGAGGTGATATAAAAAAAGGGTTGACACAAAAACTTTGAGGTAGATGGTCACCTAAACCTAGTTTCATACCTATTAGAACCCTAGAATGCATACTGAAGGTATATATTTTGAGACAGATGAGTGACACGACTTTTCCAAGGAATAATGGTTGGAGGGAGATGAAGTATTTTTCTTATTGTACTTGATGAGAATTAGAGAACTCTTGGTTTCCTTATTAATCTCATCCCAAGGAGGGATTATCATCACAAGTCTAGTTATGATGGTTGATAAAAAATATACTTGATAATAGAATTGACGTTATGAACTGAGTTTAAGCTAAATGTATGATGATTGCTTGAAGTGACTAAAAATATTTAAGGCTATATTTGACAATGCTTAAAGAATATTTTGATATAATATATGTGATAGTATGTATCATTGGTCTATGATCGCAATGATATGGAGTTCTACTTGATGTTGATATAAGATAGAGCCTAGAAAAGATGGTTGATTAATGCATTTCTAGATATGCCTAGAGATAATAATGGTCATATGTATGCTGGTGACTATAAATACCTTGAGCTTATCTACCTAAGAGCACCATGATAAGATGAGGAAAGTCATTAACAATATTACTAATATAAGATATACATTTAATATTTTGTTACTTCAATGGCAATATCGTGCCTAAGATCTCAAGTACAGACATGTTAACAAGATTTCTTAGAATGATTAAGATCTAAGAATTGAATACACAATAAGATTATAAGATTGAATGTATTATAACATGATTATGTTTCCAAGACAAGATCCATGTATTAAGATTTAATATCACGATAAGACCATGAGGTTAGAATGCACTAAAATCCATATAAGATAATATTTCATGAGATGAAATGAGATTATAGTATTAGACATAGGCCCTAGTGCAAGTCAACTCAAGAGGCATGACCCAGACACCTTACTACCGATCATGAGACTCAGGTACCATAGTACATGTCTCTAAAGAAAGATACATAAAAATTAAGAATTAAGAGTAAACAAAGAATAGTTGTTTATGCTAAAGATTTTCCTATAAATTTTTGTGTTGGATGTACATGATAGTTTGATAAGGTTGTTAGATGTAGTTTGTTATCTACAAGAAGGTCAAACTTTGAAGATGTCTAAGACTTTATAAAAAATTTAAAGAGTTAGTGTATGTAAGGTATGTGAAACTCTAAGGTGGGTAGCCTCCTATAATTTAGTTAAATATCAAGGACAAAATTCCAAAAAAGGTGAATAGTATTGTCACATCCTAAATTTTGGAACCTAAATAAGTGTGACAAACTTGATTTTCAATGTTTTATAATTTCATATGTATGACTTTGAGATTTAGGTGTATCCAAATGATCCCAAATTTTCCATGAAGCTTATAATCATTTATCAGATCTACAGTTAAAATTTTGTAATTTTTTTTTGGGGAAATGACGACAGACTGACTACAGAAAGTTATGAAAGGCCTCAAGGTCTTTGAGATACTCTGAAATCAGAAAATCAGGACAGGAGTCCCAGAGTTCCTCCAACTCTGGTTGCTTTATATGTCTTTTTGCAAGCTGATCGGCCAGTTTGTTTTGGTCCCTTTTCTTGAAGCATATGTCCCTCGTGCCTTGGAGTAACAACTGCTTAATGGAGTGGACTAGGAGCAGGAATTTGGGAGGCGGTGAACGTAGTTCTTTGATCCACTGAACTGCATTACTTGAATCAGTAAGAATGATAAGGTTCATGATCCGTTCTTTACTTGCAAGACGGAGCCCCTCCAGGATGGCTCGGAGTTCCCCGTCCATTGGGTCGACGCCCGGGATCTTGTGCGCCGAGCCTTTGATCCGGTGTCCAGCGGTGTCCCAAAGGATGATGCTTAGAGCCTTGGTGTCCTTGTTGTTATCTACTGCCATGTCCACATTCATGATAACAGGAGAGCCAGAAGGGGTTGTAGAAGAAGCTATCTTAGAGCACTGTGGGGAAGATCTGCTCGATGATTTCTTGAAGGCTAAGAGAGTTGTAGCAAGGTAGGCCTTGCAGTTTGCTATCAACACCTCCAACGACATCTTTCTACCATCGAAGATGGTGGAGTTTCTATCTTTCCAGAGCCACCAACAGGTAATCGCAAAAAGGAGCTTCCACTCTCCGTGCTGGTGTGAACCCTAGAGGTTGAGTTCTAGCCAAGCCTTGATTGTATCAGAATGAAATAACAAGTTCATCTCGGTGGGTCGCAACCACGACCAGACCTCATACGCGGAAGGGCAGTCTCGTAAAGCATGGAGAACTGATTCTTCCGAGTTATGACATCGAGTACATAGTGGATTATCTACCATTTTGCATCTGAAGCGAAGACTATTCGTGGGCAGTCTGCCTTGGAAGATAAGCCACAGCGTGGTCTTCATGCACTGTTGGATAGGGAGATTCCAGATTGCAGAGAAACAACTAGGGTGAACACTATGCTGCGACTGGGTGAGGCGAATATAAGTAGAGTTGGATGAGTATTCTCCATTAGCAGAATGAAGCCATATCCAACGATCAGCCCCTAGCTCAGGGGAGGGTGTGGGCATGCTAGTGATATCTCGGACCGTGGAAGGGGTGAACCAGGAGTGTAAGAAGCCTACATCCCAGTCTCCATTATCGAGAACAAGGCTGGACACCATTAGGTCAGTAATATCTTGAGGGACCATAAGACCGGCTCGCATAGATGGGGCTCGACCCTCACCCACCCATCTCTCAGCCCAAACATTCGTCTGTGCGCCTGAAAGGGGTGGGAGTCTAGAGTTAGAAATCAGGAAAGGAATAGCAGACTTTATACTGTGCCAAACATGCGACCCAGAGGTGTTGCCTTGTGAGAACATAGAATATTTAGCAGACATCAAATGCACCCAGGGAACTTTTCTGTCAATCAGATAATCCCAACCCAGCTTCATGGTAAGGGTTGTGTTAAAGAACCCTGCACGTTTGACACCCAAACCTCCTTGATAGAGTGGCTTGGTGACCTGCTTCCAAGCGACTAGGTTCATTCTTGTAGAGGCGGCAGAGCTGGACCAAATGAAATTTCGCACTAATTGATCTATCCTGTCAATGGTGGAGACTGGAAGTTGGACCATCTGCATGGTGTAACAAGCCTGCGAAAGAAGGACAGAATTGGCCAAGGTAACTCTACCTGCAAGAGAGAGGAATCTGTTCTGCCAGTTTGTGATTTGGTGATGTATCTTGTCAACCAGGTATTGGAAATGAACTTTCCCCTTCCTTCTATGGATGATCGGAATTACCCAGGTGTCACCCAAGATTCTCAGTTTCAGAGATTTTCAAGGATCGACAGACTTGGTTTCTAATGGCATTTGGTGTATGGCGGGAGAAGAACGCCGAAGATTTCTCATGGGAGAGAAATTGGCCAGAGGCTTTGCTAAACTTACGAAGACAACGGTTGATAATCTTGGCTTGGCACAGCGACGCCTCACCAAATAAAATGATATCATCTGCAAAGCTAACATGTGAGAAGGGAATTTTCTGTCTAGTGAGAGTGATCGGTCGCCAAGAGCCTGCAGAAACTTCTTCACTGATAAGCTGACTAAGCCTTTCCAGGCACAGGACAAAGATGTAAGGCGAGAGGGGATCCCCCTGTTTGACACCACAGGAAAGTTGAAAGGAGTTGATCACCTCTCCATTCCAAAGAACTGAAGTCATGCCTGAGCGGATGAGATTCATTATAACATTCACAATGCGGCGAGGAATGGCTGTTCTGAGAAGAGTATCTTCGATAAAAGGCCAACTCAGCTTGTCTAAGGCCTTCATAAGATCAAGTTTAATGGCCATGGTATGCTTCTTGCTTTGCCTGGATTCCATGGAATGTACAATCTCCTGAACTAGGACAATATTGTCGCTGATCTTCCTGCCCGGGATGAAGCTCGATTGGAACGGGGAGATCCACTCGTTCAGGTACGGCTTCAATCTGGTAGCGATGATCTTTGAGATAAGTTTGGAGCAGACATTGTTAAGGGAGATCGGGTGAAGATGGGAGCAAGACTCCGGAGCTTTCACCTTGGGGATGAGAATGAGCGTCGAGTTCGAGGTTCCCTGTGGAATGGGTAAGCCCAAGAAAATGTTAGTGATGAACTCGCAGACCTGGTTCTTGAGCAGGCTCCAGTTTCTTTGGAATAAAAAAGTGTCCAGGCCGTCGGGCCCCGGGGCTTTGAGCGGCGCCATGGCGTTGAGATTGATCCAGATCTCATTTGGATAGGGCGGTTGCGCTATTAGATCGATTGCAGAAGCTGACAGCCTGGGGAAGGAACTGATGAAAGTGTTGCTCGCCTGGCACCTCACGTTCATATCTGAGTCTTTGTATATGTTGGAGAAGAACGATAAGACAAGATTCTTCAGATGCACCTCCTCTTCAACCCAAACACCCTACGAGTTCTTCAGCCTTGTAATTTTGTTCATCATCCTTCTCGTTTTGACAATGGATTGGAAATATTTAGTGTTAGAGTCGCCCAATTTAACCCAATCACAATGCGCTTTCTGCTTCCACTCCAATTCTTCAAGCCTCAGGATGCTATCAAGCTCAGACTGGAGTGACACCGTCTCTTTAGCTATGTCATGGTTGAAGATCATTTAAAATAATTATAAAATTCATATGGGCCAAAAATAGTAGTTTTTGGAGATATTTTTGTTAGATGGCTAAACCAACTTATTTTTCAGTAAAAATTGGTGGAGGAGTTTCTATTCTCATATTGAAGTGTGATATAAAATTTTAGACCAATCAAAGCTTGTTTGGTAGTTCAAATAAATTATGCAAGAACTATTGTCAAACTAAATTTAATGATTCAAGTCATTTATATTTTTTCAATAAAACTTTCATATCATGGGATTCTGTTGTCCAAGTAAGTTGAAAATTTAAACCAAGGTTTTTATTACATTTTAGATTTTTTGTAATTTTTTGTGGAAATTATGGATTTATGACTTTGGAGATATGATTTATGAATTAGTGTTTGAAATCATATTTAATGGATGGCGTGATTTGATATACATTTTAAAGTATTTTAAAAAAAGTCCAAGAACGTTTTGACTCATTTCATGGATAAAGGAATAAATGGAAGTTGATAATGCAATTATGTATATATACAAAAAAATGCTTGGCAGGACAACTTCTTCTCCTCCCAGCAAAGTAGATACAACTTTTTTTATCATGTTCTCCAATCAAGGTGCTAGCTTTTTAGTAGAATTTTAGGAATATTTAATGGATTTTGTGAGAATGATATCATTTAATGATGGGAGAAACTTAAAGTGATTTTTATGTATTTTAAAAATGACGTTATGTACAAGTTTTTTTTTAAATAACTCATACATGACATGTCTACTAAAAAATATTTACTATGATTTATTCATGCCTTTTGAGAATATAAACAAATGGGGAAGTTATCAATATTCTTTTTACAAATTTATATTTTTGGAAGGTTGAATTATTTTAATTATATGTTGTTCAAAATCTAGTCCAAATTGGGTTTAAATCGGTTAGGAAATGTGGCTACGAAGATAATAAATTTAACAAAGATATACGTGTTCTAGTTGTTTAACCAACCAAATCAATTGTGGGTTGGTGATATTATAAGGAAATTGGGAAAATTCTTTGGTGATGAAGATGTTAAAGATAATGGAATGTCATCATCTCCAACCTAATAGTAGTGGGGTGCAAGAAATAAAACTATTACAATGAGGAGTTCAAGAACCATAAAGATACTGGTTTGACCGTGATTTGAGGAAGAAGTTTGGACGTGTACAAAAGATATATATATATATATATATATATATATATATATATATATATATATATATATATATATAAGGATATGAGTAGATTTCAAAGAGGGAGTCTTATTTGTTTTAGAAATTGTGAGTATCTATTCCTCGCATTGAATGTGTGATCCCCAATTAAAGGAAAATTTTCATTTGAATAGGATTGTGGGCAACCCAAAATGGAAGTCGTAACTTGTGGATTTTGACCTAGGAGTTAATAGTAGTGATGAGGCCTTCTCCCTTGTACTAAAAGAAAGAAAAAGCGAAAGTAGTAGGCATTTCACACTTTATGAATAATATAACAGTGCAGAATAGTTTGAATAATGATAGAATATGATGAAAATCATAGTTCTCTGCCAATAGAACATGTTATTTATATATGTAAGGATGCAAGGAGGTTTTAATGTGGAAAATTTTAGCCACTTAAAATGGAGAGAAGAGGAGACACGATGGCTTGGAGTCACGCCTCTAGGAAGCAATGACGGTGCTAAGTAGATACCAATACCACGATGGACACAAAAGCGAGCACACTAGATCATCTAACCACAACGGTCTGGAGGGAAAGATGCCACATATTCTGAAGAGACTTTGGATACAAGAAGAACGTATTTTGAGAAAGAATGTTTAAGACCATAGCCTCTGGTGATGAGGAAGAGGTAGATCTCAGTGAGACTCACTATCCTCATGACTGTATATACGTGCACACTTTCAGCAAAGAAGGAGAATGAAGAAGAAAAGGGGAGGCAGCATCAATGATAGCTATAAGGGTCGTTCCATGGGGATCCTTGATCCTGACCACCCTGACCTTGGAGACAACGTCACTATAGTTGTAGAGGGCCGTCTGGAGTCATTTTCGGTCTTGGTTTGGGGAGTGGTGGACTTGATGTCATGATCGAGGTTGTCAACAATGAGTCGTGCGGCCGACTGGGAATAGGGATGCATGTGCACGCTGAAGAAGAACAATGATTGTGCGAATGCATCATGTACCCAAGCAAAGATCCACTAGGAATCATCCCTTGTGGTTTTTTAGAGAGCTATTTGGTAAAATATAGATGGTCAGATCCACAATCAATGGTCGAGGTCCGTCTTAAATAGGTATACTTCAAAATTCCATATCTTGGGTTTGAAAACTCAATTTTTAGCAAACATGGTATCGATGGAAAGCTAATGATGTCTAGTATCTTACAAAATATACTCATATAGTGTTTTTGCTATTTGATGGTTATTATAAATTGAATAGTAAAAGATATATGATTTCAATTTTTTATCATAAAAAGTAGCAAACGACTTCAAAACCAATAGATATTTTACATAAGGTGTATTTTGATATCTTCATCAAGATCATAAAGCCTGATCTATCTGATTTGAATTCTTATCTATGTTTTTTATATAAACCCTAATAAGGGAATTTTGGTAATTTCACTCATTGATTGACAATGAAACAATATGAAATTTTTATTTGAAATCTGCTATATAATGTTCTTACTATTGCAAAGATTTTTTCTAGATTTCATGTATAATTGCATTAGTATTTAATTTTTGGATTTAAGTGGCCATAATGTAATATAATTAATGATTATTTGTGGAGAAATATGTGATCTATACTTATTATTGGTATGTGATAAGATTTTAAGCATATTTTCCCTATAATTTACATGTTAGTCATTAATAATAATATGTGTGAGTATCTTTGAGGTTTCTTTCAGTTAATTGTGTATATAGTCATGTATTAGAGCATAATATTATTTACTTCTTTCGTATGGGTATATTAATTGTTATACAATATCAGATTCTAGATTTTAACATAATAGTCAGAATTAAAATTATTTTTAAATCAAAGTTAGATTCTGCAAAATTATTAACCCTAACTTGAAACATAATATTGGGATGATGGGGTTTGAGATTTGAAAATGAAAGAAAACAATATGGACTAATAGAACCATAATGATGTCAAGGTTATTAAATTTTAGAACTTCATATCATGACTACCTTAAAGACACCCTCAATGAAAAAGGTAAGTGGGCCATGTCCAATGAATTTCATTAATATTATAGTTCATCCTACTCATTCCTATAGAGTAACTTAGAGATTAAGTTACTTTCATAATTTAGTATTTCATATCATCTCATAATTTGAGTAATCAGATTTTGTTCATTTTGAGTTTTGTCAAATTATCATATTACAAGTATTTGATATTTATATAACTTCCAGATCCTTAGATTTCTATACTATTTCATATTATTTTCTCAATTTTTAGACACAAAAGTCTCATATCTGATATCAGAACTTAATTAAGTCATTATATCAAATTAAAATTTTAGATTAAGATTAATCTAGATAACAAGAGTACCAAATTTTGAATTCAGATTTAGATTTCATTATAATTAAAGAAAAAAGATATGGATACAAAAATAATAGATCAGATTCAGAGATAGAAATTAAGAACATATTCAGATAAAGAATCAGATTCATAGATAGAAATTTAGAACAAATTCAGATAAAGAATCAGATTCAAAGATAGTAATTTAAAACACATTCAAAGATAAGAGATTACGATTCAGAATAAGAAATTAAGAACAGAGACAGAAAATGACATGGGAACATTAATTATACATTATAGGATAAGTCCTTACCATAGATTTTCGGGACAATTTAGAGGGTGCACTGCTACAGACACTGCCGGTGTCACAGCGGGCGCATAGTTCCAACAGAGGGTGTGTTTCACCATAGAGGACACTACAATGTCAATAAAGGGTGTGTTACACCATAGAAGATACTTTGGTGTCAACAGAGGGCATGTAGTGCCAACAGAGGGTGTGTTGCACCATAGAGGATACTTAGGTGTCAACAGAGGGCACGTAGTGCCAACAAAGAAGTTGTTGCAACATAGAGGAAACTTTGACATCAATAGGGGATGACTTATCATATAATGGAGGCCACAAATTAGATAAAAGATATAAATAAAAGATGCATCAATTCAGTATAAGTTTATGGCTTCCGAATATTAGTTCAACTTTCAATTATAGTATATTCATATTTATCATATTATAAATTCAATGTTACTTACTCTAACATAGGTTTCCCTTTGTGCATAGCTGGGGACGAGATGTCTGCATGTACTAAACTTTTGGGAGATAGTCATGACAAGAGAATGTAGATACAACTTCAGGAGGTTTGCTTGGTGGGGCGCCATCTACACTATCCAAGCTGATAGATAGAGTATAGATTGTTGCAACATGTATTTAGTCTTTCTTATAATGGTTTATGTAATCAAGTTTGTAGTCTAAGAATTTATGAGAATATGTACCATAAGTTGTGTTGGTTTCTTTCTATTTTCATTGTGATGTATCATGTTTGTGACACTCCCAAGAAAGAAAAAGAAATTGATTTTGTTTATGTGATACGAAAATTTGGGTTGTTACACATTAAGTCTTCTAAAGTCCATATTGTCCTTTTAGACTAGTCATTTGTCTATGGATCAATGTGCTAAACTTAGCCTACATGCATGATGTTGTAAGATGGTGATCCTAGATCCTACTTGTAAATTGTGTCCCTCTATCAAATTACAACTTTGAAGTAACTCTATGCAAGCACACTATCAAATAAATGCATATTTGTTCTATAGTATCTTTGGTGTAGGTGGTCTTAATTGTCAAGAAGTATGTTACCTTCGTAAATCTATCAATGACCACCTAAATGGAATCATGACCTTTGTCTTTCCTAATAAGACCAATCAAAGAGCCTATGGTCACATTGCCCCACATTTATTATGGGATTGGTAGGAGTATTAACATTCCTGTTGGTCTATGATGTTCTTCTTTGACTTTCTACCAGATGGGACACAAGATCATGAACACCTTTATGTCTTTCTTCAATCCTGGCCACAAATACAAATCCTTGAGATAATCATACATGCTTCCAGGATGAATTGATTGCACTTAACTATGTTCCTCCACGAGAAACATCTTATGCATTTCTTTGAAATCACAATCTACCCTATCGTTGTGTTAACATTATGTCCCATCTCTGTCTCATGAAACCAATCATGTCTCCCACTATCAAGATTTGTCCTTATATTATATATCATGGAATCCTCCTATTGTGTGTCTCTGATCTGTTGTGTCATATTTGCTTGATGTGCAATTATACTAGCAACCCACGAAGCATGCAAGCCTCTATCAGAATGTTCATCTACTGTAGGGACACAAACATGTCTCTCCTCTTACAACCCAAAGAATACAAATATGTTGATCTCAAAAAAGATGATGACGATGAAGTTGGCATTCTACTCAATGGGTCTTCCATGAAATATTTCTTCCCCGGTGATAATCACCATGCTTTCATAATTGTTTATCAGTTTTCACAATCTCCTCTACCTAAATTCAACTCATTCTTAGAGAAAGATGCCCACTGTTCTTATGGTCTGTGAAGATCTAAGACTTTTCCTCATAGAGATAATGTCTCCAAATATTTTGCACCAAAATCACTATTGCTAACTCCATATCATGTGTTTGATAGTTCTCCTCATGCTTCTTGAGATATCAAAAAGTGAAAGAAATCGCATGTTTGTATTACATCAACACACATTTGAGACCCTCTTTGAAGTATCATAAAAAACAATATAATCCTTACCAAGTTCTGGTAACACAAAAATAGGTGTAGATTTCAACTTCATCTTCCAGAGATAGAAGCTTCGTTAACATTTCTCTATCCACACAAAGGGCACATCTTTCTTAGTGAGCCTAATCAATGGCAACACTATTGTGTTGAAGTTCTTGATCAACCTCCTACAATAACCATCTAAGCAGATAAAACTCCATACTTGAGTTGGCGTCTTGGATTGTTCCCACAAAAAAAAATTACTCCACCTTTTGGGTACCAATGCAAATCCCTTGTTTGGATATGATGTGACCAAGGAAATAAACTTTTGTCAATAAAAACTCACATATACTAAATTTTGCATATAGCTAATGTTACCTAGAAAATTCTACCATCAAGCAAAAAGATGTTGTTCATGTGGTTCTATATCCTTTGAGTAAATCAAGATTTCATCTATGAAAACCACCATAAATATTAGTTAACCCTAAAAAAAGAATGTACAAAAGATTACATAAATGCTCTCACAGAAGTGCGATCAACAAACTGGGCTGCCAATCCTTTTTAGATGGCAAAACCCAAGGACCCAAAAATAAAATCATTACATGTAGATGAAGGCATCATAAGATTCCAATTTATTATACGTTGAAGGCGTTGAAGAAGAGAAATTGCATCGTCAGCAAGCACCCCAAAGGTGTCGAAGGTGAAAGGTAGAAAATGATGTTGATTGGCCTCACAAGCTGCTCCATGTTTATGAACTTTTTGTACTGCTGCCTCAGACGCTACTTGCCCTGCTCAAGGGAGAAACTCCTATAAGGTCAACACAGGCATGTTTTCCATTCATCTAGTCAAATAAAATAATGTATGTAGGTCGCAATGAATGGACACCATCATATTGATCTAGATATTTTTTTTCATAATTTCCATGAAAATAATAGGTGCATTGGTTAGCCCGAATGACATAACACAAACTCATCATGACCATACCTAGTTTTGAAGATTTTCTTTGGTGTGTTCTCCATCTTGAACCTCAATTGGTGACATCCTAATTTTAAGTCTATCTCTAAAAACACTATAGATCCTTTTTGTTGATCAAAAAATCATATAACATTAGAAAAAGGGCACTTGTTCATCATTGTAACTTTTTAAAGATGTTTGTAGTCTATACATAGTCACATGAATTGTCCTTCTTATAAAAGAATGGAACTAGAGAATCCCATGTGGATGTGGTTGGTTGTATGAAGTTCTTATCCACAACTCCTAAAGTTGCTTCCATAACACCTTCATCTATCCTAATTCTATCTTATATGGCTCTTATGGTATTGGTTGCATGCCAGGGATGAGATCGGTCTCAATATCAATCTCTCATAGAGGTGGAACACTAGTAAACTCATCTGAAAAGAAAATTTTAAACTCATGTACTAAAATTACATCTTTGATATAAGGGAGCAATGCCTAAAAAAACAACAAGCACCAATAAATCCTCATTGTGGATTTAAAACAACAATCCCTCCTAAAACTATGCAATCGTGGATTTAAAATCCAACACTATTGTATACTTCTATAATGTATCCATCCCAAGTATCACATTGAATCCATGCATATCAAGTGGCATAAGATCCACTTAAATGTTTGGATTCAGAAAATGTAAGAACACATGATGGACACACCTCTTGCACAACCATGGAACCAACTAGATGGTTTCCATGAAAAATATATTGGGAACGAAAACTAACATGCAAGTTACAAAATTTAATCACCTCTCTAAAAATATACAAGAGTGTCACACCTAGGTCAACAAAACCATATTCATATATAGAATCAGAAAAGTCAAAATTAAAAATATCCATATGCCATTTAATGACTTGAGAGTTGACAACTCCCATGGGATGAGTCATCACATAGAAGCAAGATATCTATCTTGATCTTCCTCATTTATGGATTATTCCTACATATCTTAACATCTCACTTGCAAAACTTGACCTAGTCCTTTACTACAACCAACACCATGCCTACGAGCCCTATTGGATTTAACCTTACTGTTGGGTGTCTCTTGATTCATATGTGGGTTGAACATTCTTAATTCCCAAGTTGATGGCAGTAGAAGCACTTTTAGGGGAATAGATGTGTTGTGCAAATGGCCTCTCCAAGGGTGTATATAGTTGGAACTACGTGACCTAGATGGCGTGAGTCCTTGACTTCTACCTTCTCTTGGTGAAAACTATGACTTATATTGTGACCTAACCTATGACATAGCTATACTCTATTGGGATTTCCATAATTGCAGCCTTGGTGGCCCAAAAAACCTCTTATCTTATATCGTCTAAAAAAATGTTTAAGCAATCATGATGACTTCCTCTTGGTGGTGTTGTCAGAGATGGCAACTATTGTCCTCTACATCCTCCTTACCAAATCCACAATTATATAAATTCTTGTGTCTTTTGTAAATAACCCTACCTCCAACACCCTTCCAGGATGAAATATCTACTACATGGGGGTCCCACAACTGAAGCTTTTAACCTAAAGTTGCATGGCTAATCCCATATATTGATAATGACTACTACTCCACTTAATTTGTATTTTATGCATTTAGTTGGGATTGTGAGGATAAATATTAGTTATTACTTGAGAGAAGTACATAGAGTGTGGCACGCCACCACATTAGATGAGATAACTAAAAACAAAACACGTGATCAACTGCTAATCAACCACATAACCAGAAAAGAGGAATAATTACAAACTAAATAAACATCACTAACATAACCAAAAACATTTACATACCAGTCCTTGTCACGTAGTGAAGAGGGGTTACAACTCCATCAAGGCTCAACCATGCCCAACGGTCTATAATACCATCACATCATTGCTTTTAAGAACATCCTTATTTCCATTCCTTATAAAAAGGCTCAACAAACCATCACCATGTGACATATAAGTTCGACATAACATTGCATTTAAGATCTATCGTGTTCATATGGCAACATATTAGGGTTGCAACAACATTGAGACAGTATTCCTTCATCATCTTAATCATAAAAGGAAGATAAGTATGTCTAACCATCATCATGCATATGTATTAGGATTAGGATCAACAAGATAAGTTGGATTGAAGTTACAAATCAGCACTCAAATATAAGCACTAGCACTTAGCATCCTCCTTGGGTCATGGATGCATAAGGTCCACCATAGCCATTGAACTAGAAGCATTAAAACCAAACCATCAAATCTTGAACATCACCAAGACCATCGGATGTTGGATAAGCAAAACCATCCGATGAAGTACAAGCAAAACCTTGAACCATTTAACTAGGAAAACCATCAAGTTATGATCTAGGAAGGCCATAAAAATGTGGACCTAGTAAGGCCAAGGGGTTGTGGATCTTATGTCCACCATTGGTTGTGGACACACAACCATTTTCATATGTGACATCTAATGAACCCATCAGTTGTGGACCATCATCCAAAGGGTCAGAGAAACCATTGCCTAAGAGTCAGTGAAACCATTGAATTTGGACAACATGGCCATTGGTTGATGACCCACTGAGACCATTGAATATTGACCATCGAGTTATGAACTAGGGGGTCCAATGGTTCTGGACTTAGGGGAACCATCGAGTGTGGAACCAGTGAGATGGTCGAGTGTGGTCAACAGGTGGAGAACAAGTCCCAAACTTTAAGTTAAACCATCGGATGTGAGAGGGAGGAAAACTATCAACTTGCACCAATTGAGGGGGCACTAAAACCATAGTTCCTCAAGCATAAGAAAGTCCAAAATAGAATCTAAGTTAGAGCTATCAGTTGGCACAAAAAGTTCATGCAAAACAACACTAAAACATAAATCATCAAGTTGCATCACAAGGAGAAAAATCAGCTCAATACCCTATGTAGTAACCATCTTTGAGTGAGCAAAAGCCATCATTTTCCTCATGATTGAAAGGAAAAAAGCTTCCTCTACAAGGGAAGGTTTGTGAACGAGGTTTATGGTCCATCACAAAAGATAAAATACTCAATAACTACCATACAAGCACAAACCCTAGGCAAAGGTAGCATCTTTCTACTTAGAACTACGTTTTAGAGCAAGATCATGTACATGAAAGCTAGGAGTAAGCAATAAACATGGAGAAAGTTATATAACTCACCTCTAGAATGAATATGAAGCTCCAAACAGCAAGGTATCTCGAGGAAGGAGATAAGAAAATCCTAGCTTGAGCACTCCTCTCGGCCAAGCTAGCTCCTTCTCTAAAGGCAAGCAAACCCTAGGTCAAGGAAACAAGAAAGAGGTGTTCTTCAAGCTCTAGCACAAGATCCACCATGGAACACCATGGGTAAGACCAAGAAGAAGAGATGAGAAGGTAGGATAGAAAGGAAAATGAAGAAAAGGAGAAAGAACTTACTTACTTAGGTCAAGAACAATCTAAGGAAGCTCCACGATCTCTAAGAGAGGGTAAATCTGAACCCTAGGTGCACATGAAGCTAGATTGGCCAAGCTTCTTCTACCTTGTCTCCTTATTCTCAAACTATCAAGGGCGGTGAGATCTACAAAGCAAGGAAGAGTAAAGAGATATCTAGGTGTCTAAAAAACTTGTTTCCATACAAGGAAGAAGGTATATAAAGCTATGGGTGGGAGAGAAGAGAAGGTACATGTGTCTAGCCATGTTTGCCATGTGTCCATGGCTAAAAGCATCATGTCCATGCAAACCAGAAGGTCCATCAGTTATGGGAGTCAGTAGCACCATATAATTTTGACTCCTAGTCCAAACATCGACCTCCCATCACTGGAGAACCATCAGATCTTGTTCAAGGGTGAAAACCCTAGCACCACCGTCAGTTGATCACCTATCTTGGTGAACCATCAATCCAAGGAGATACAATAGAGGAAACCATCAACCCTAACACCTCAAGGGACCATCATAGGACCCAAAACACAAGGAAACTCATCAGATCCCATCATACAAGGAGAACCATTGAGTTCTATCACTGAAGGTAGCCCATCCATGAGAGGAAACCCTAAACTCAACCCTAGGTAGATATCACCACTAACAAGGTGCCCGAAGGCACAAATATCTCAAGAATGATAAGAAAATATGTGAGGCACAATAAACATGTGATGAATTGTAAGAAAACCCCTAGATATGGTTAAATTGCATAAAAGTCCAAAATAAGCATATAAATGTACAACTTGCTGAAACAGTGTCTAAACTCAACTGATCTTGAAACTTAAGCTTGTCATGTGATATCAAAGAACATTTTAGGGTTTAATTAAGGTTTTTAGCATCCAATTATGATAATAAAGCATGCTTAACCATAAAGCAAGGTCAGGGGTTTTGTCATATATATAAATATATACTCATCTCAAGGTACAATGTACCATAGACACAACATAACATCAATAAACTAATGCTAATGGGCTTATGTAGAGTTTTTTCATTTAGTTATTACAAGGTTAATAACAAAATAAAACACCACAAAACTCCCCCTCATGATCAAGAGTACATATCATGTATTCCTAGACTGACATACATATAAGAGATGGACGAATGTGGAAGTGACGTGGTGAATATATCACCACCAATCTTTACATATGTTGCAATGATCTTATTGATACGAATTAGATGTTTGAAGAAGTGGAAGTCAACTTTGTGCTTCATAAAATCATGAAAACTAGATTTTCAGCTATATGACTAGTTATGTGACTGTCACATTTAATGGTTGCTAGGGATGAGAGAGGGATACCTAATTGTCAAACAATGATTATCACCTATTGAATCTCATATAAAACTTGTGTTCACATGTGATCTTCTATCTTAGTGCTACTACGAGCCACAACAATCTATGTTTTGTGTGCCAAATGATGGTATGTCACTCAAATAGATCATAGAGACCATAAATGGGTCTCCTATAATTTATATATGTGGCCCACTTGGCATCAACATGACAAGTCAAAGAGATGTTTGGAGAAGGTGGTTTCTCATATAGGAGACCATGTCAAGGTGCACTATTTAGATATCATATAATGTGTTGTACTTGACTCCAGTGGCTTACAAGGGGTTTATCCATGTCATGACTAAAAAAAACTAACATAAGAACTTATGTCAATTAGGGAAATCATAAGAAATGGTTTCCCTAACTGTGCATATATATTGCTAAGTATCAAAAAAGAACTCCCCTTAGATAGAACTTTGTTGTGATAGTCCATAGGAGAAGAAATAGCTTTATAATTAAGCATACCATAATCTCCCAAGAGGTCAAGGACATGATCTTATGGAGATAAATAAGTGTCTTGAGTAGAGTGTAGCACTCAAATAACTAAGAAGTAGTGTAGTAGTCCCAAATCCTTAGTAAGGAAGTGCACCTGGACTCGTACTTCAAAACTGAAATACAAGAAGTCTCACTACCAGTGATAACGATATCATCAATATAGATAAAGAGGATAATGATTTCATTTTTGGATGTAAAAACAAAGAGACATTTATCACTAGATGATCTGGTAAAACCTAGGCTAGCAAGAAATCTGTCAGTAATTGCCAACCAAGCCCTAGGTGATTGTGGAGGCACACAAAGAATGTTTGAGATGGAAAACTCTTCTTGAAGACTCTATCGGAGACCAAAATCCCAAATGCTACTTTTAGACTTGCACCTCAAAATAAAGAAGTAGGAAGGTATTTTTATATCAATGTAGAACAGAGGCTAGTTCTGACAGAAGCAATGTGAGTGATTGGTGATATGGTTTTAAAGAAATCCACACCATATATCTGGGTGGATCCCTAGTAGAAGGATGGGATTTGATTCGTTCCACCAATCCATCTCCTTGAATCTAATACAAAAACCCATTGGTAGCTGATAATATTGTTTTCTAGGGGTGGAACAAGATCCCTAGTCCCATTCTCATGTAATGTTGTCATTTCCTCAAGCATCAAAACTTTCTAACCAGGGTGTTGAAGAACCACATAGTAATGTTTTGGAATTTGAATAGAATCAAGTTGTTGGGAAATAAGTAGTATAAAAAGGTTTGGATAGGACATGTATGAGAAATTGGATAACAATGAGTAGTGAAAGAATGCATACCTTTTCTAAGAGTCATTGGTATGATAGATCCTTAGATTTGAATGAGTGTGATAGACCCTATGCCAATGATGGAGTAATGGAAATATTGACATGAGTCACAAGATGATGATTTATAGGTACATGGTCTAGTAGGTCAGAAAGATCAAACCCAATGAACTTAGACTGAGATGAATATGATGACAAAGGAGAGATAAAGAACACATATGATTGATGAAACATAATGTAAGAATAGATATATCTATGAGGGTTCTTGGACTATGACATCGTAACCTTTATAAAAGGTAGAACAACCAAGGGAAAATATTTTAATAGAGAGAGGATCAAGTTTGTCTGCCTCTGGATCAAAGTTATGGACAAAAGCAATGCACTCAAAAACAAGTAAGAATGAGGTAAAAAAACATTTCTAGTCAGGCAAACAAACAAAAAATGTGTCTTGTGAAGTGGAAAAGAAGACGGTTGTCAATTGATAAGGTATTTGGTAATGAGAACAACTTCAAACAAATAGGAATTAGGTATTTGTCTTGGAAGATAAGAGTTCAAGAAATGGTGTGTTAGTTTGTTGAGTTCTAACAAGAGAACTATTTACAAGGTTATTCAAGATGGTATTGGTGATAAGGATCCTAATCCATGTGGGTTAGATAACTATTTTCAAATAGACTTGTTGCACAGTGGGTGTGATATATTCAAAATAAAAATTTATATTCATACTTAGTTCTTATGAGTCAGGATGATAAAACACTTTTGGAATAAAGGTCTATGGCCTTGTGTAATTTCATGAAAAGCATTGTGTCTAACATTTTTCATAATATGTTGAGATATTTCTTGCAAATTGTTATTGATATTTCTCAATGTGCTTTCATTCAAGGATGAAATATCAAAGATGATACCATCCTTTCTAATGAATTATTGTGTGACTTTTAAAAGGTTGTTAATTGATCAATGATGTGTATTTTTAAGTGGCCACTCCATTCATTCTGTGTTTGGGGGATTAAATTGAGACTTCTTAGTAAGAAACCAAGTCTCAAACCAACCCATGCATCCTTTCTGGAGCCATACATGATATGTGTTAAAGCTTACATTACAAGGAGTATAATTAAGTTGGGATTACCTACATATGATTATGAAGATGATAGGCATCTTCGAGTTTTATAGTAAATAGATATTTGTTCTTTTGGATTTTGTACCAATCAAGTCATTATTATGGGAACTATCTTCTCATTTGAATCCATATAATGGCCCTAAGTAGCGTGACCCATACCCCTTCCTCTTTTGATATGCATACATGGTTTTTCCAACTTTAGTAATATCTATGTCAAAAAAAGCTTATTTTATTTTGATTGCCTCTAAGGTTCTTCTCCATCCAAAATTGGATGGTGATGGAACTTGTTGACCTCCTGCTTTGGTTTTCATTGTAATTGATATACTTTATAATTAAGAATATATATGTAATCGGGTAAAGTCTCAATTTAAAAGTTTCTTCATGTATCCCATGTTACATTTTTAGATGATCAAATGAACTTTGATAATGATAATAAAGAAAAAGACAATCATTCTAAATATGATATAGAACAACTTTAAGGTTATTTTCATATTAAACTTCAATCATAACAACAATTATGTCTTCGTTAATAGTAATACTATGTAATTACATCTATAGTTCTTGGGATATTAAGAAGTAAGGATGCAAGTAAGGTACTTGAGTGTTCCTCTTTGCAATCAAAAATTTGAAAAAGGTCTTGGTTACCCTATCATGAATAAAGTGAGTACTAAGTACGATGGATGAAAGTCAAAGTTCATGTAGCCTAATAGAAATGGAGACTAAAGTATCTACTTTGCATGTAGTACATCTATCTTAGTTAATTGTTTTTCTCCTACATCTTAATGTTGGTAAGAAAATTTATAGGATGTGTTGAATTTTTTAGTGGAGTAATAAACTTAATGAGAACCATATGCATTTTTTATCCTAGGACAATGTGTCCTAACCTAAAAAATGCAATGGTCTAAGCATCAAGAATACAATTGATGTATGTAATATTGGGCTTATTAATAACTTTTGAGATATTGTTGAGACTAATGAATCCATATGTGTCAAATGGTATTATATACTATACTTTAAGGGAGATTCTATTCCATCGACTTCCTTAATTCAATCAAAATGATTGTTGGTAAATTTTGAGGATAAAGGTAAATATAAGGATACTATATTATGAAATATATGTGTATGAAATAATATGTTTTATAGGTGGTCTTCAACATCATCACGTGAGTATTAACCAAGTGTTTGACAGTGGACATCATGTTCTATATACTTCTTAAAAACCCTCCTAATTGATTCCATCATATTTGAAGTTGTCAATGAAGGGGATAGGAATTATTTATTTTAGATTATACTAAAGTAAAATAAAGTATACATGTTAAATGCTTGACTTTTAAGATTTTTGGGACTACTTTATGGCACAAGGTCATTTTTCATATAAATATGTTCAAGAACTTGAAGAACATTGAATTCATTTGCGGAATTCCAACAATCAGAATTTTCATAGGATAATTTTTTTATCATTACTCAATGTAAATAAATAATGTCCTATTTCATGTCTAAGGGAGTTCTTAGTACTTCAATATATTTTAAGTCTATTCCCATTTTCTTATTGGATCAATGTGTTCCCAATAAACTACGGGTAGATAGTATTTTCCCTATTATTGATTATAATTATAATACATTATTGTAAAATATCCATTATTAATATATTAAAGTCATTAATATCTTTTGCAAAGAGTTGACAATGTATCTATTTTTAGAATTGTATTCAGTAGATGTTATCACAACGGAATATTTGAAAATGATTTATTTTAATTTTTGTATAGGAAAATAGTTATTTTCATGAGTTATCTTTTGTGTACAGTTGAAAAGTGAGGTTGTAGAAAGATAATATAGTTCTTTGCAAGATATAGCATGGTCCATGTTATTAAAATACAATACTATACGAACATTGTAATGAATATATATATAATGTGTATATATATAATGCATATATATAATGTATAATATATATATACATATATTGCATGTATTGTTAGAAGATATATTTTAACCTATAAATAGATAAGGAAATCTCATTTTCTACTGTGGCATAGAAAGAACCAAGATATAGATAACACTTGAGTTTTTGGTTTCTCTTTCTTTCATTTAACTAATAAAGATAATTTAGATGTGTCTATTGCACAAATCTTCTATGCTTTTTCCTTTTTAGTTATCAACAATACCACCCCATTGATGTTCCACTTTGTACCCTTTGTAGATGGCATAAAACCCTTGGGGCCCTGGCATGACACCCATTGGGGAACCAGTTAAAGTGTCCAGTTGGCCGACCTACACGAAGGGTACCGTTTCAAAATTAGCTCTCATTGGAAATCAAACCCAAGATCCATCTCAAGGATCAACCGATCTCGACCACCTGAGCTAATCCTCACCAAAAAATCTACTATGATCTTTCTAGATAGAGTAACACTATAGGATCTTATTGCTTATCTAGTGAATAATATGCTATGGTAGATGTTCATCCTCAATTATTGAGACTAATGCTTATTTTTTAAAGTATGTATTTTTATTGATGATGCCTTTGGTGACTCATTGTCAAAACTAGAAAATTCAGACATGATAAACCAAGAAAAGAAGTCAAAAAAGCATGATGATCACATTGACACTTCAAACAAACAAAATAAGAATAATCGCAAAGTACGTGATGAATTACCCAAAGGACCTTTTTCTTGGATCTACATCTAAAAAGATAATAACAAGGGAATATCAATAGATTGAAAAAAAACCTCCTTTCTTTCTACTTTTGATTAAAATATCTCTTTCTAGAACAATTTTATAATCATATATATGGAAAAAGAGTTAGAAGGATTTTACAAAAAATAATGTACTAACCATTTACCCTATTGTAAATACAGGAAGATCATAGGTGTTGCATCTATGGGCCCAGGAAGGTTGGGATACACAAACAAACACACACACACACAAACACACACACACACACACACACACACACACATATATATATATATATAAGTAAATTCAGTTGCATATCCCAAAAACAAATATTTGAAAGCATAAATAGAAGGGAGAGAATTTTTGAAACAAAAACAATTGAAAGATAACATTTATAATGGTTAATTATCTCAAGGAAGTAGCTCCCCTTCGTAGAGGGGTCAAAATGTTGAATCTATAACTTTTTAAATCACCTTATTTTGCACTTGTAAGATATCAAAGCAAGTGGACTACTTTTTATATCATGGGTTAACTAGCTTCCTAAGAAAGGGGTGCAACAATGTAAACAAATATACTCAATCATCCTTATTTAAGGGTCTTTTGAATTTAATTTTACCTTCCTTCACCAAGAAAGAATCTTTAAACAAAAATCATAAAGAGAGAGAGATGGAGGGAGAAGAGACTGGAGTGCTTTAAAAACTACAAGTAGTACCTCAAAATCCTCTCTATCTATATAATTACACATAGGACCTTGTCATTTATAATTGTATCCAAGTTATTTAACTTTATGATAAAATGTTTAGGAGAACTTTGAAAACCCCAAAGAACATTTAAGATGATATTCATAATTAAACCACACACCTAACTCGTCAAAAATATATGTCTAAGTCAACTCAAGCATTATGTCCAATTATGGTTTAACTTGAAAATTAATATTCAACATCAGGTCTTACGGTCATCTCGAAAACCTTACCCCAATTTTGAAGCTGAATTTGGAATTGTTGTTATGATTTGGGGTTTATCGCATGTTGATTAGTAATACATAGTTTACACTAAGTTTAATTGTCCATCATATTGCATAGGATGACCCAAGGCATTATGGTTTCTTATGCCATTATATCTGGGCTCATAGAAGACAAGGAACCTTTACAATCAACTTTAGGTGGTTTGTCAACTCTTTAATCAATATAATATTGATACAATATGATTAAGGGAACTATGATTCTAATTAGCAAATACAAGTAATTTTATTATGCTACTAATATTTTTCTAGTCAAAATGGTATGTTGTTTTACTACAATAGGACACTTATACTATTTTCTATGAGTTTTATAAGATTCACCTCAGATCAGATGAATTTTGGAGCATTGGATCCTTGACATGGATTCAAGGAAGTGCACGCCCCTTTCATATGAGTGTCTCCTTCCCTTTGGTCCCATCAACACAGGGCAAGCTGGCATGGGATGTGGCCGATCTTTGTGGGGTATGCCCATGCCCTGATTTGGTTCATTCAACTATCTTGTTGGCCTAAAAGTGCAACCTATATGGTTGCTATTTTGTCATTTTTCACTCCCCTATCATTTCAATGTTGTAACTCCTCTATTTTAGCATATAAACAACACATCTTGACACTTGCTTATTGTTGAGAGTTGGGAATGAGGTGCCTTAGGTAAGGGTGTTGGAAAGAAGGTGGATCCAGGTTTCATGGAACTAGGTGTTATGTATTTGTGATGGTCCTCCTACAAGGATGATGATGGTGGGAGAGGGTGGTGCTTTGGGGATAAGACCCAAAACTAGAGATGCAGACATCATTGTGAATGGAAGTAGGGAGTGCGAGCAATAAGAGGAGTTCCTATTCATATAAAGGGAAAAGGTAGGTATTTTTCATTTATATGATCATCCTCCACAAGACTCCTACATGTCTAAACCATCAAAACCAATTCAAACTACCTACTAGACCTCAAATCCAATTCAAACTACCCACTTTAGATAGTAGCAAGGCCTAAAAAATGCTATTTTTCTACCTTTTTGTGACAAGTAATGGAGATGGTGATACAACAAAGATTGTAGTTCTCCCTACATTAAAAAAGGGGTGTAGTTCTATCTCAAATTATTTCTCTCTATATATGCAAGGAGTTGGCATAATGTTAAGACAATTCTATGTCTATCATTTCTTTCATAGATGTCAAACTAATTTTACAAATTGTTCTTTCTTCTTTATTTTGCCTTTGGAACATGTAGGATGACTGCATAAATGGGTCTTTTCCTTTGTAAAATGAAAACATAAAATGGAATTGAGGAATCCAATCAACAATTTTGCAACCCTCTTTTTCTTCATGTATATGTTGTGGTTAAAGAAAACATATATGTTCAAAAAGTAAATTGGGGTCCAACTCTAAAGTCACTCATCAAATTAAATTCGATGCTCGATTATCAATCAAACAAGACATTGGATGCAAATGTTAAAAATCCTTAACTTCTAGACTTATTGAGATGAAATCTCAAGCACTAATTTCTTGTCAAATAATCTCTATCCTAGTCAAGTTTCATTACAAGAAGGTAATGTCTTGATTGCCAAACCAAAATTTTAAAAAGGCATATATAGGACACATAGTTATTAGTTAACTATATGTGCCATTATGAGATTCCAAAAGACATGACATGCTTCAATTATTCATTATTACTTTTCATTAAAGGTGGTAATTAATCGGGCAAGTCTCATGCCCATCACTTGCCTAAAGTTGTGCTTAATTAAGTGCATAAATGGAATCGAACGAGTTTAAACAAACTTCAACCTGATCAAACTTCTCATTGAAATTGCTAAGACATTATTTTTTATAGACCACATTTAATAATCAAGCTATCACTTCATTTACAAATGATATTATGCCAATGTATTTGATTGTTGGCTTTTTGTATATGCCACACTATTATGTCCATAATGCAAATATTTCCCATTTGTGTTATTAACATGGGAATTTAGTGTTTCAGGTGATCAAGGAACTTGAACAAGATCAAACAATAGAGAACATGGTTTAATATATGTGTTTGTATGATTGTAGGTCTTGTACCGTGTATATGCTTTGCACAACTGTATTTTGTACAACTTGCTAAGAATAATGTAAGAACAAGTGATGAACAGCCTGAACCTATCCTAAACCCTATTCTAGGGTAATATGAAGCCTTTAAGATAGTTAAGATTTATTTAAAAAATCATTAGATATTTTTTTTTCAAAAATATAATAGTGCACTTATAGGAATATTTTTGGTGTACTCCTTCTCAGCTGATATGCATCTGATTGAGCCACTTCTGAACTAAGATATAATTGTTACAAACGTTGGCAAAAGACTATCTCTCAACAAAACTACACTTTGATCGAGATGGAGTTTGATCGAAGCACCGGTTGATTGTAGATTTTGTATTAGTCTAGAAAATGAATAAAATATATGTTGGAAATCCTAGTTGGAAACAACTAGGTAATGGACTGAAGTCTTTTGACAGAATCACTCTACATATTTTGTTTAGTGTGGTTGCTTTGATTGTCCAATTATTTGTTTTATCTTTCTACTCCCATGTATTCTTAAGCAAGTTGCAATTACCTTCCTTTGTGTTTGAAATTGCATTAGATTATTATTATCTCTATTCAAAACCCCACTCTATATCACAAAAATTAGTATTAGAGAAGGCTTCAAGGAGATTTAACAAATCTTGAATATGTGGGAAACCACTAAGGCCAACTCAACCTTGAAGGATCACATGACAAGCAGCCAAATATCTTCGATGGATCCAACTACACTCATTGGAAGTTGGTTATGTAGTTATTCATTCATGGTCTTAGCCTTGATCTTTGGAATGTGGTCATCTACCAATATGTGTCTCCAACAATAGATTTTGTGGAATGGGATGTGGCTATGGTAAGAAATGCGACTCTTAATGCTAGATACATATACTTTCTCAATTCCATTCTTTCATTTAGTGAATTTAATCATATTTCCTCTTATGAAACCAGTTATGATATTTGGAGGAAATTATCTACTACTCATGAAGGAACTAAGGAAGTTAGAAATTTGAAGGTAAATATGCTTTCTCATAAAGTAAAATTATTTCACATGGTAAAACATCAAGAAAATTATGAAATGAATTCTAGATTCACCTCTATTATGAATGTCATAATCTTTTGGAAAAAATATTGAAGAATATGAGATAGAAGATGTGGAAGAAAATTCTCATCACGTAGTTGAATCCCTAATCACCAAATATGATGAAAAAAGATGAAAGTACACAAAAGTGATGATAGTGATGTATGTCTTTCAACTTCATCTGTGAGTGAACTTGTTTAATTTAAGTCAAGGAAGGTTCCAAATGTAAGATGAAAAAATAAATTGGTTAATATTGTTAAATTATTTGATACAAAAGTTGATGAGAAAAATGATAAATATCTAACTAATCTTGCTCTGTTTATATTCTTTAAATTGGTTGAAAATAGATTTTCTTTGGCAAACTACTTCTTCGTCAGATTGTAGTTTGATCTAGTGGCAGTTTGGTTGAAGTTTAGTCAAAATATAGTTCGACTAAACTATTGACCGTCGAGTTTTATTTTGATTATCTTAAAATCGGTTTGCAGATTCGTTCTACTACATGTTTTATTTGATTTCTAGGTATGTAATGACTTATTGTACATGTTGCAAATAAAATTTGAATTCTTAAATAGATAAATTTATATTTTTGGTTAGTTTCTCTATTTAATCCCATTTCAGAGAGTATGAGATTAAGGGGGAGCTCAAATGTACATGATATAATCTGGAAATTTATATTGATTTCCCTTTAAAGGGTTTTCTATATCATTTGTGGGCTTAACATCCCTTAATAATTATTGACAAATCACTTTTTGATTTTTTATTTGGTTTTTTTGGAAATCTCTATATCATGGAGGATTTCACATTCCTTGCATTCATATTAAAATATTCTTTGAAAATTGGCATTATTCATGGCATATCTTTATCAATGATGGATTTAACATTTCTTACCATTGACTTAGAGTTTTTTATTTATTTTGAACTTAGTGGGATCTTTTTAATTAGGACATATTTTGTTCCTTGATCATATATGGATTTTTTACTATGTTCCCTAGCGTGAAATGTATCCATATTCAATTGGTGTCTTCACCTTGGTTTCTCATTTCTTTTGGTATACCCTTGTTCTTCATTGGGATATATATTCCCTCTAAAAAATGACTATCTTTTTGAGGGGGAGTGTCTCCTTGAGGTGGATAATCGGTAAGTATAATTCCATTTTGAATTTGACAAAGGGGGAGAAAAATCCATGATGATAATTTTTTCTATCTACAACAAACTAAAGGTATGATTCTCTAAATTGTCTACTTTTAATTTTTCTTATGAAAATATTTTCCATCATCAAAGGGTGGGGGGTTGTTGGGTCTTTGTGTATTCCACAATCTTTTATAGATGGTGCCAATATTTTCTATTTGTCACTAACATGTACATTTAGTGTTTTAGGCTATCAAGAAACTTATACAATATCCAATAATAAAGAATATGTTGTAATATATGTGTTTGAATACTTTTAGGTTAAGTTGTGCCATGTATATTCTTTGTACAAGTGCATTTTGTAGAACTTGCTAGGAATGATGTAAGAACAAGTGATTAATGCCCCTAACCTATCCTAAACCCTATTGCATGCTTATATCAAGACTTTGGCATATTGAGCATTAAAAAAATTGAACCATTTTCCAATAATAAAGTAGTACATTTATAGAGATATTTTAGTCAAAAAAATTCTATTTGGAAATACATCTAGTCGAACCACTATTGGACCATGATATAATTTTTAAAAACATTAGAAAAAAGATTGCCTCTCAGTTGAACTACACTTTGATCAAGATGGAGTTTGGTCAAAGTATTATTTGACCTAGAACAGTCTATAGAGAAATTTCTAAATGATCTACTAGCCATTGTAAATCTGACTTTTGACATTCTAACAGTTAGTTTAGCATTTATCTCATCCTAAACACTCCCATACCTAGTACTTTCTATATATAGGATTGGTTTATCTACACCCAAAACACACTTTAGTAACCTACAACATGATATACTACTCCAAGCTTAGAATTCTACATTGCTATCTTCAACTGTCCTCAAGCTAGTATAAGCCTTAGCTTAATAATAGTTTCCTATTCCACCATATATAGCCTTGCCTGATCCTTCTGGAGAGTCATCACATGTTCATAGACAGCTACAAATTGTATATCTTATGAGATTTGTAATTTCTTCTTTCTCTCTTGTTCTCTTTACTTTTTCTTGTTGCTTCCAACTATTTCATGCGAGAAGGATGTGGGGAAGCTTCAGGAGCTATTTCTTTTGAGAAGCTTATGACCAAGGAAGGAGGCTAATTGAGATCTACTCAATTGTGCATGTTCCCCTTGACCTAGAAAATGAGCACTGACTTGAGCCACAAACGATACAGGTAAATTGTGTACTTTTATCGGTCTAAAAAATAAATAAAATACAACATGGAAATCCTAGTTGGAAACAACTAGGTAGTGGACCAACGTCTTTTAAAGAAACTACCCTAAATCTTATGTTTTGTGTGTTTGATTTCATTTCCAAATTCTTTCTTTATATTTCCTCTACCATATATTCTTAATCAAGTTGCAATCAACCTTCCTTTGTTTTTGAAATTGCATAAAATTGGTATTAACTTTATCCATCCTCTCTAGAGCACAACATTAGTATCTTAAATTGTTTCCAAGAAAACTATGCATGCAACTACTTATGTTTTTTTAAAATCATTTATACTCACGGATGCAACAAATTTAATTATATACTATACTATATTTAATGTTTTTAATTACAATATCTAAAAAAGGAGGGACAAGCTAAGTACTCACAAATATATTTTAATTTGAAAAAAAGAATTAAGGTTGACCTATAAGTTGGATTAGTATAATATGACCCAATTAATGAATAATTGAACTATTTTTGAAGAAATGTATAAAATGTATGGATATGGAATACGACATTGTTAACAATGTTGGTTTGATGAATTATTTCTAGTTAGGGTAATCATAAGACTTAATCATACTAAAATACAATCATTAGGGCTAACATTGAGATGAGGAGCCCAATTTGATCTGTGTGTACTTGTCCTATTTCATAGGATTTTGTACCTAGGTTGACCTCTCTCTCTATGATATACTCATTTAAATCTAAATCAACATAAACTTTTGATTTACCTATCATTGAACAAGCTAGTAATATTGATGAACAATTTCTATGTACCTCTTGAAGTATTTCTTGGATTTTTTTTGTATGATCTAATGGTTCCTACTGAGTAATCTTTTACATTTCTATACATATTTTGCAAGAACAAAAACACAAATGAAATATATACTATATGATATGTTAATGATCATATTAGATATAAGTGATATACCCCTCATGTGTAGAGATTGGTAGGGTGATGGAGCTTGTATATTGGTGGCCTCCTCCTCCCATATAGAGATTATTGGGACGATGGGTCCAAGTGTCCTCCCTCTTCCATATATAGATTGTTGGGATTATGGAAGACAAACAATGATGAATGTATGATAAAAATATGACTTACATGCACTTTTGTAGAAGAGTGCATTTTTAATAGAATTTTTCCATCTATTAGCAATCCTGGAAAGAAACTTAGCTTTCCTTAAATTTGATGTTTGAAGCATTTTTATAGAGAACCACTACATTTTTAATGATAGCCTCTTATTTATTATGAATTAGCTAATGAAAGGAGACAATTTTGAATATTCCTTAGAATAAAACATGCTCAAACAAATAGTTACTGGAGGACGGTGTATTATGTAGCTAGATTGGTATTACTCTATTATGTAAGTTTTCTTTTTTTGTTGCCTTTTGGCTCCAATGTAAAAACTTTTTGTTTATTTCAATATAAATGTATTTGATTGCACCTTTAATTTCACATGTTTCTGGTATGACATGGGCCTCTCAAGGATGCAAAAAAGGAATTCCTTTAACATTGTCCACCAGATTGTGTAATTGGAGTTAGTGTGTTAACATACGGCATATGGTATAATATTTAAACACACAACACTACATATTATGTAGGCATAATTTCAAAATCGTATATGACCTTAGGAAGCCCTAAATTCATCACATTATAACTAAGGTGTCAAGGATTGATGCATATATAATTTTTCAGACATGATAACCTCCTATAAATCTGGTTGTGGTTATTCGGGCCTTCTGCACCAACCTAGACGAAGTGGATCCAAGGTTACAAAATGCCACTTCACCAAACCTTATAGAATCTTGTAGCACATCATCTCTTCTTGGAAGACTACTAAACCATCTATTTAGAAGAATGTAGGATACTTATCAACTATTTCTATTAAGATGACCTTATTGTACTCTTTGGATTA
Source organism: Alisma plantago-aquatica (assembly GCA_963693085.1). NCBI lineage: Eukaryota > Viridiplantae > Streptophyta > Magnoliopsida > Alismatales > Alismataceae > Alisma > Alisma plantago-aquatica. The sequence goes on from OY856409.1 coordinate 175,854,352, forward strand.
TGGTTAGGCTAAGGATTTCATACAACCAAAATAGGAATTAATAAAGTGGGCTAAAGTGATAAAGTTACTATGATCATATCTTGACTTAAACCATATGATAAGGTACCTTGTATAGTAAGATATCTTTTAGATGGACCCAAAACCCCTGGGGATATAAGAATGGAGAAGGAGTTATGATGTTAGGATAACAAAAAGGGAATGTGAGAAGGGATATATTGGAACGTGAGGATGAAAATATAAAATATATCAACAAGTACATTAATTTAGGGAATTGGAAGGAATAGAGGTGTTTCATCCGGGTAGATATGTATGAATTGTAAGTACACATAAATCAATTGTACATGGGGGAGACCACATTTGTAACCCTAATTCCAAACCTACTTCAATGGAAGAGTTTTTATAACTAATATATGAAACATTCTGTGGATATGGCATCAGAGACATATTAGATAAGGCTGATTTTGGGATAATATCCATGAAGAATACCTTTAGGGTCCTTAGATGACCAAAGAAAGACAAGGTCACCTACACCTCCTACTAATTAAAGGGTTTGAAAATTGGGGACATAAAACTATATCCATTTATAAAAAACTGCCCCCCCCCTAAAATTGTAATTCTTTAAATTTGTGCATACCGACCACTTTTTTCCATCTCTGAGAGGAAGGATAAGTAGAATATTTTTTATCCCAGACATATTAGTAAAGATATACATATATTTTTTATTTTAACTAAATGAATTGATTACATCGAATTTCATTAATAAAACTTATCATTTACATCAAAATTTGATTCCAAAATGAGTGTATCAATTTTCAAGCATCAAACCAATAAATCTGCAAACCAATAGATATAAATTCATGTTATAAAGATGAAGCTACAACCATTTGTAGTAGAGGTGATGTGAAAAAATATGTTAGTTATTTTGGTATGTGCTCAACCATAACTATAATATTACATACATCATGTTCATATATTAAACTTCTTCTGGACTCAATTTGCATCATAAACATATATTATAGCCTTGCAATCTTCCTAACTGCCTTCTCAATCTCCTTGTTGCCACTCTAGGCATAGACCAAACATTAGGATAAAGTGACATCTATGTAGATGGAAGCTACAACCAATGTTAATAGTGGCAAAAAGAAGATTGAGAAGGTGCCTATGGAGGTCACAAGGCCAAGTAGGTATTGAAATTTCATTCAAGTTGATGAATACAAATAAAGTGAAGGATAAATAAGAAATGGGACCAGAGGAATTATCTAGAGAGAATATTGTGGAATGGGTGAGCTAGATCCATTGCTTCATTTCTATCAGTAGTGGTATTTGCATCTCAATACATATTTTTTGTGGATTCGAACGACACTAATATCCTATTTTTTGTGGATTCAAACCACACTAATATCATATCTTCTATGGATTCGAATCCACACATATTTTTTGTGGATTCAAACCACACCATATTGTAAGTGATTTTACAAGATTAACAATGAAAAATCTAATTTCTCAAAATGCATTAAAAGATAGGGGAAATCATAAGTACTTTGATAATTGAAAAGGAAGATATGTTTAATTATCTTGGCTTTGATTTCTTTGGGATCTGGATTACAATGCAACGTGTCGTCAATGACAAAGAATATGATCTTTAAAAGGAAACATCACAATAAATGAGTGTTCATAGTGGACTGGGCATAATGCATAAAAAATGTTGTGTACAATAGATAATATCTTATTTGTAAAATGACTTGTCTACAATTCGAAGTACATGTACAAATATAGGTTTCAATTAGAAACCAATGTAAATATGGAACAAGAAATTTTGGTAACATATAAATCAACAATGTATGATGGCTTGCCAATTTAGAAAATAAATAATTTTATCAAAAAATACTATACTTTTGTGATAGAAAATCCATTAAATCTCATATTCTAATAAAACATGAAAACGTTGAGGTGATTGCAACTCATTGACTACACTTTTATAAGATAATTAGTCATTTTCATAGTATTTATTTAAATCATATCAGCATTTTATGTTTTCATTTATATTTTCATAAAAGATAAAAGAAGATTACATCCAGGAAAGAAGTTGAAAATGGACAAAGGAAATATAGTGATGTGACATTGATTTAAATCCAACTTCAATACTTGATACCAAATATAAGTATAACATGATGCACATTTCAACTTGACAACTATGAGGGATTTGGTCCTATAGGTAGAAAAAGAGAGGTTTCTTGATTATGATAATGGTATTGAATAAGGTTTTGATTGAATTATATTAATGGAATCATATAGATATTATCATCTATCATAAAATTTTGTATCACTTAGAGCATTGGGATTGAGGGAAAGTATAATGCCTATGTAACACAACAATAGTGTGGTGATGTGGAAGGAATTAATAGTCGTGCTATGTTATATTCTTTTAATAATTAAAAAGAGGCTTTACTTGAAAGTTGATGAAGGTTTGATCTTATTTTTTATACTGATGATTGGGACATGTAACTTTTTATGCTTAACATTTTCACTATATATTGAAGATAAACAATGTAAAGACAAAATTATAGATAAGATCTTGAATGTTGTAAGTATAACAAAAAAGACATATGCTCTTATCCCAATTATGCACCTTAGAAATGACAATGATAACGACATCAAAACCAGAACAAGATAGGGTTTTAAATTACACCCTAGTTTTCAAGTAGTTGAGAGAGAAATGAGGGGTTTGCACTATGGGGGGGTCACTTGAAGGTTATTCCTCTTATGTAGTTCTATAAAACAAACAAAAGTATACGATGGTGACTGAATTACAAGAATTTGAATGTAAAAGTTAGTAGATACCAAAAATATATTCAAGGAATGCATAATGGTTCAATCATAAACCACTTATTCTTTTGTTACTATGCCTGAATTGAAACTAAAATTGTAACATATTATACATTAACATCAATGACATTGGAGTGAGTAGAAGATATGTGAATCAATATTAAGTTTCCATGTAAAATTGAAGAGTTGTATGCTATCAATAGAGAAAACGTATTCAATTAAGAATACAAATAGTGATTTTGATTATTGGAAATTTACTCATTTACATGAAATAAAAATTATGTGGAAAATTGAGGATATGTCATTAACATACTATTGTATGATAATTCCATAATCATATGTTAAATCATAGAGAAACATACACATGTTATTTTGTTCATGGTCAATAACCCTCATAGGAATGAAGGATAGCTGACCCTATTAATTTAAAATCAATATGTAAATTATTAGAATCTTATTTTGTGGCATTCACAAACCCATATATAAATATGTCAAAATAATCTAGATATTGATTCTCACTAGAAATTTCATACTAAAAATGCAAGTCATGTATCTTGTGCACAACATAAATAAAATAATTCTTCATAGAAAAAATAAGTGCATGTTGATGAACAAACAAACTGTGAACATTTCATACTATGCATTAACCAAATTATAGAGACAATGTAGATGATACATATATCATATAATTATTAATACATATTCACATATGAATGTTTAGGCACACAAGTTCCTACCATCATGCAAAAAAACACTTAAAATGGAGTTGAACTATTTTAATAGTGGTGAAAATATTTGATCCTATAGTATTCTCTTTAATTTATTTTTTCACAAAAACTAGTTGTTTATTAGTAAGAACATTTATTATCAAAAAGAAATTATACATACATGTAAGAGACCACCATTTGCATTGACTCATACTAAAACATTGTTTGAACAGTGATAGACAAATCCATTGGAAAATTATAATATCCATTGATTATAACATGTGTATAATGTATTGAACACGTTAACAATGAGTAAATTGAATGGGTAATCAAAAGCATATTTCACCCACGTAGATTAATAAGATCCTTATTGAAACTATAAAACATCTAAATTTTGAACTTTACAATATGATATCATTTCAACATTGACTATAACTAAAAAAATGTTGATGGTTATATCATATACAGTTGAGAAAAATAACCATGTTATAGCATGATCGTGGTAAATTAATTGCCTATTGTCTATTAATGATTTCACCTCCTCATTGTTGTAAGTGTATATATGATCATAAACTCTATTATGAACACAACATGTTACCAATATTCATGTTAGAATGAAGAATATGTAAAAGGAACTGGCGATCTCATATTCTCTTAGAATATGTAACACATAATATTGTACTTATATAGGATTGGATATTGTAAATTACAAATTACAAGGAAATTCATGAATTGGATTAAATGAATGATAATAAATAAAAATATAGTTTTTCATTTTAAAAAAAAGAAAATATAATACACATCAATCTGAATAACTCATAAAACTTGATGTTAAGAATTCTCCAAGCAATAGGATATATTATTTGCTGATATAACTTAGTAATGTGTTTTTTACTATCCTAGATGTAATGTTTCAGAGAATACATGTCAAAATTTGTATCTCAAAATGAATATTTTAAGGATTTTCCAAATAGTATAAAATATTTTCTTGAAGATATCACTAATAAACATGTTTTTTAACTACATCAAATATATGAATTTAATGCATCTCTCCCTACATCTTCCTAGAAAAATATCACCTACTTTCCTACTTTTGCATACCACTAACAAATAAATTGGAATCAAGGGTAATGATTTTAGTTTTACTAATGAAACATTTCACTAATATTTCGATAAATATTATTTTGTGTCACGCTACATTTGAAGTAACAATGCATATTTAGGAAATAAGTCACTAGTTTACTAGTCCAAACTTTGTGAAGGTATTAGAACATCTTTATCATCTAAATCCTCTTCTTGTACCTATTTTTAAACCATTATATCACCACTATATCATATTAAGGAATTAACCTCATATTCCATACATTTATGATGTGCCTTGATTACACATTAGGGGCATAGATATAAATTATGATATGAGAAAACAAGGTAGATGAAAATATGAAGGGATATGCTTGTGTTGAGTGTTATGAGGTAATGACAATAGACCTGACACACGTTAGTTGAAATATGTGGGTAAGGTGTGTCATCGGATATATAGTACAAAAATCCATTACCAATGAGCCATAGGGAGATATTTAAAAAATCAATATGCAAATGACTAATGATACTAATAATAATAATACAATATGTAGAATTTCTCTCTAGGGTTGGCTGCTCTGCCTTCTCTCTAGCGCCCATCTGGCACCATCGCTGGGGGGAGGGGGTGCCTCCACAGTGCCTTCCTCCCCCTGGTCCAGCCACGGAAGGCTAGGATCTGAAGGTTGTAGTGGTTCCTCAGGAGATTTGGGGCTAGCGGCCAGTCCGTTTCTCGCCTGCAGCGTCGTTTGGGTCGTCTCTTGGATGGGAAATGGAGGAGGTGTGATGTGTGGATGTGGAGCTCCGATCTAGGTTGCAAATCGGTGGTTTCGACCTTGTCGACTTCATCACGTTTATGAGTGACGGGTGAAGAGGAGTCGTGCCCTAGATTTCATCTCCCATGTTGCTGCTCCATCCAGGCCAAGATAAGGGGTTCCTTCGAGCTCCTCTTCGGAACTTGATTCCTCCTCCCCTGTCATGGCGGCCTTGTTTTCGACCCCGACATAGTTGGTGACGGAGTTGGTGACTGAGCCCGCTGGTTGGCTATTATGGTTGGGAAACCTCCATCAGGTTGGTTCCCCTAACGATGACGACCCCCTCCTCAGCCACAATCCAACGTTGGTAGAGCAATGTTGTGGCGCGCGTTGACGCTCCATGCTCTGCAGATGGGTCGTGTTCGTACCTCGTCACAGTCAGGTGTCTGTGGTCGGGGCAGTTACTGGCTTGCCCAGGGAAGGTTCCTCGACCACAACCTCAATGCGGAGCTTCTCAGCGTGTCGACACGGGTGTTCTCCAATCGGGCCTAGTGACGCTTCCATCACCACCAGGAGCTGAGTTGTGACGTCCCCGGATTTTGATTTCTCCAAACCCTATTGGGAATGAGATGTCAGAATCCGAAAACATCATCCAATTATATCAGAGAGCGATGCGGAAGCATAATACGCATACATGAACATTCAATATAACAAACACCATAAAAATTTCTCAACATTCAACATGTATATATTACCAAGTGAGTTATTACAACACGATTTACAATTACATATTGAATGGAAATTCTACAGTCTAAGAACATGTATGCTAAACTAGGATCTACACAATAGGTACAACCTGAACAATGCTCACTTCACATCTTTTATCCCACGCTATCTCTGAACCTAAAACATATGTGAAACAACGAATCAACACATAAGGTGTTGTGTACGTGGGTAGAAAGATACATACTAATATGCTTGCATAATTGAAATAATCTTGAGAAAGAAAGATTAAAAGAAAACATTGTTTAAAGCGATAATCAGGTAAACATTCCTTTTATTGCATTCACTTTGATGCGGTTGTACTACACATACTTGCACTTGAATTACATCTAGTGTGGGCAATATAGTATCATCATACATCTAACATTGGCCAAGGAATCATACATCCATGTTAGGCAACATACATCTACACCAAGCTATGTGCTCTAGTAGCTACAACCCATCATACTCATTTATGTTCTATTAGATTTGGTGAAGTATAACTCATACTAGTTCAACCAAGCAATCATATCCAAATACGAGCATTCAAGATATTACATATCATATGCAATCAGAAAACTAGTCGTATACTTAATAAATCCCACGTACCTGATTTCAGAGATTTCTAATCATTCTTGCTCATCTAGACAATCTGGCCAGCACCTGATTTAAAGAAATTAATCATCATTAATATAGGTACACCATATTCTTGGTATTTTAGGTCCAAATTAGGTTTTAGGCCAAACCTTGGTTCAAACTGATCTAAACTTGTGTTTGATATTTTATACTAACTAGGGTGTCATTTTAGAGGTCTGGTCCAATTTTTGTAATTTTCTGATGACTGGTCCATTTTCTAGAATTAATATGAGGTTTAAAGTATTTAATTATGCATTAATGAAAAAAGAGCTAATATTCTGAAATTATAACTTGATCATAGTGCATATTTGGTTTTTGATCTTAGGAAACATAACTAATTTTCTCAGATTTAATCTGCATCATATGCTAATTATTCTAATTATATGAAGCTCATAAAGGAGTATTATATATTAAACTAATATCACCAACAAATATGTCTTTAAAGCCTGATCTTGAGGTTTCGCAAGAAAGAGGGCATTTTTCTGAGTCCAGGGCCATTTTTGGGGGATTTATTGGCCAAGGAAGCTATTTTTAATTGTATTTCTAAGATCAGTATGTTAACTGGATATTAACTAGGTAATTACCTTGTGTGGCGGGTCCCACTGCCTGATATGGTTGTCTTTGATTGGTTCATGTTGGCCATTGGGTGGGGTGTGGCTTAGCGTCATGGTCTACTCCTAGACCGGCCGGTTCATTATCCATCTTCAGTCTTTCTCCTCTCTCTCTCTCTCGATTTGACGGGCGCTGCCTACTACGCGAGAACCCCGTTCTCTGCCAGTGAGTCGCCGCCGTGAAGAGGACGAGCTTCTGCTGATGCATCGAGGAGTCACAAGACATGAGGACCTCCTCTCCACATGAATCGAGGAGAGGGGGTTGGTGGTGTCTGGTTTCTGAGGCAGAGGAGTCCCATGATCCCTGATCAAAGCTGCTCTGAAGCCTGCCGTCGGGACTTGGTTGTGCAATCTCTGAAACGGCCTCCCTCTCTCAGTCTCACATCCACAAAGCTCTGCGGAGCCCTCTGCTTCCTGGCACCAGCGTGATATCTAGCCCCGACGAGGATCCACTGAGCTTCATGTTCGATGATGCGGGTTGTTGAACTCGAGCTGGAGGTCCGAGGAAGATTCTGGATGCCTTCGCCGAGATCCGGTTGGTGTTCCTCTGCTCCCGTGAGGCTGTCGCCACCTAGGAGAAAGACCTATGTAGACCTTTTCATCTCCCCCTGATCATCATGATACCACGGTTGCCTTCAACCACCGGCAACATTGCTGCCTCCAGATTTTCCAGATGTCCTCTTTGGTTCAAAGCTGCTGTGATCCATGATCATGGCATGGCCATGATGAAGCTGGAGGAAGGGGAAGTGATCCAGAAACCCAGGGTGCTTAGAAACATGTTCGGCAGAGGCTGTCTCGGTCTGCCCCTTCATCTCTCCCACTCGTTCGCACCCTCGATGTGAGCCTCCACCTATTCAAGCTTCGTCGCAGCGTCATTGGCAAGCTCCCCTGCTCCAGGAGCGGCCTCGTGACGAGCCACAAAAAGGACCTCAAGCCCGTCAAACTGAGAGGGAGACATGATTGTCACCTGCTGATGAATCCTCAAGGCTCGGAGCCTTGCTAAGCCTCAAGGACCTCTCCCAAAAAGGCAGTGACTATAATCGTTATCCTAAACCTGATTCCTTCTGAAGCCACCTGCTTCAGATGTTTCCTTCTTCTCCACCATGGTGAAGCTCGGCGTCCCCTAGGGATATGGGTGGAAACGGCAGTGAATCCAAGAACTAGAAATCTCCTCTTTCCAGCAAAAACCACAATCGGGATGTGGTTGGGAAGCTACAAAAAAGGTGGATCTACATACTTATTTGAGATCATGGTTGCCTCACTAAAAATGGCTGGGGATGGCCTCGTCCTTTGACGTTGTCAACCCCACATCTTGCGAAGGTTGAAGATGGTTTACAAGCATCGGATCCCGCTCACTGATGGCTAACATGAATACACGACTCCACCTGCTCCTTCCTAAGAAAGGATCCCCAACAGAAAAGAGATAGACACTAAAAGCTAAGATAATCACGTTGTTATCTTGAGGGCTGATTAAACACATAATTCAATACTAATTCACATATTCCTATAATTTATATACAACTTTAATCCAAAACGCATGCAATTGAACTCCAACAAAATTGACTCTTAGGCATAGATCTAACGTAGCTTATGCTAATTACTGACCAAAGTACACTTCAAACATTCATAGTTTGACCATGTAGATATAATCTTCAAACAAGCCCAATCCAATGATCACACGATCCAAGATAATTATCAGAATGCCTCAAATAATTTGACATGTATCGCGTTAACACTTTGTCATTATTGCACACCTCAAAGTATGGTTCTCAATCATTGTGGCTACCAATACCTCCAATGAGGTCAATATTATTATAACAATTTTAGTATAATTAGTTGGAAACCCCAAAATTCCAAGATATCACATTCACCCCACCTTGAAAAGAATTTTGTCCTCGAAATTCATACTAATCTCATTCTTAAGAGGCTATTTAGGAGTTCAACTTAATATACAACATCATTGCTTAGGTTCTAAGACCACCATAATTGCATGCACTCTAAGTTGTCAGCTTAGGGTCTAGAGATTCTTGGGTGTGTCCACCCCACCTTATATATATGTGGAAGCATCACTTAGTGTCTTAGCCATAACCTGACATTATGATATCTTAGGATTACATCACCCCTAAGGATACGAGTTTTGTTCGTACTTTTAATGTTCAAGAGGAATTCGTTTACATGCCATGGTATTCAGATCATTCAAATCTGACATCATTAACATCTTACAATGATTTCAGCATTAGAGGAGATTTATCTTTCCCCTTGATATTAGAATTTTTTTTTAACTTAAGAAGGGCTTACGTAACATGTTTGACCATTAGGGTTTCACCCTATGGTGTGATATTCCTACTCAACTTAGAAGCATACATTGAGAAGGATCAAAGTTACAAACTATATTTCTGATCGTATATCCTATGATCCAAAAAAATATCTTTATATCAAGTTCATGAGTTCAAATTCTTATGTCTTGCATGTATTATGTGAAGGGAAAACGAGAATATACTAAGTTTATCCCATGATCTCAGCATCATATCTTTCATGTTTCATATGAAGGGAAAGAAATATTTTATTGTCAAACTTATAATGATTTCAATCTTGGGTGCTACATGTATGATATAGGGGGGGGGAATATAGAATAGGTCAAGCCTATACGAGTGACTCCTCATATATAAATCATCTATATAGATCAAGTGAGGTTTCTATCATCATATATTAAGAAAGAGAAGAAGAAGGGAGAATTGTATTTTTGAGTATCTTTTGCACAAAGCATCATACTCTCATAACTAGAGTTCATATATTACCTCACTTGCTCAGTAAATGATGAGATTTACAAAATATGTCACTCCAGCTAGGACCTAACTCAGCCAAAGGATTGACTTTATCATATGGGTCATCTACCCATCCTTTTCTTTTACCCAACTCTCACATATAGATTTGAATCATGCATAAGGACTCAACTCAACACTCAAGAGTAATCTAGTGTAGGACATTTTTTAACACATATCTCATATATTGGAGGCTAGGTCCTGTGACCTTCTCCCTGTGGGTCTTATTCTCTCTAGAGTTCACCACATATCTCATCCTACCACTATATGTCCTCCTTGTATACGAGTTTGAGGCTCATGCACACTCATCTCTATCTTAACTTAGCTTATCTTAAGTAGGAAAAAGGGAATGTACTTTCATCATAAAGACTTTTCTTAAATTCTCCAAAAGTGGATTCAGCTCATATATAACTCAAATCTTAATAAGGAAACTTATGCCATCATAGATCAACTTAGGTAAGATTCTATATACTTATTTCCTTCATCTTTCTTTTGTCTATCTATCTATCACATAATGTTATGAAGCTCTAGACATCTAATCTAGATATATTCTCTCTTCTAGACTGATGTCACTCCCTTTCACTTAGATTGCATGAACACCCACTACTCTCCTGTGTGAGGGACACATTTTTATATTTACATATATCTAATAAAATATTATATAGTTTTTCTCCAAGAAAGAAGACGTCAGAGAAAACTGTCGATGTGCGAGCTGATTGGGAAACAAAACCAAACCAGCAAACTCGAGTGTCCAACACACAGTGGATAGTCTGGTGCCATGTAACCTAGTGAAATGGTGAGAACATGGTGTAGACTAGTGTAGCTACCCAATACATATGAGCTCTATATGCACAGGGTTTCAGACACTTGTCTAAACCTAGTTCTCGAACATCTAGGTTCTAACCTAGAGGCTAAGTCGAACCTAATCCTTATTCAACAACTCACTAAGTTTCTAGGGTTTTAAGTGAAAGTTGAAGTTTAGTTTTATGTTTCATGGTGAGCAATTGCTAGGTGTAGCTATTGTTCATGCTCTGATACCAACTGTGACGTCCCCAGATTTTGATTTCTCCAAACCCTATTGGGAATGAGATGTCAGAATCCGAAAACATCATCCAATTATATCAGAGAGTGATGCGGAAGCATAATACGCATACATGAACATTCAATATAACAAACACCATAAAAATTTCTCAACATTCAACATGTATATATTACCAAGTGAGTTATTACAACACAATTTACAATTACATATTGAATGGAAATTCTACAGTCTAAGGACATGTATGCTAAACTAGGATCTACACAATAGGTACAACTTGAACAATGCTCACTTCACATCTTTTATCCCACGCTATCTCTGAACCTAAAACATACGTGAAACAACGAATCAACACACAAGGCGTTGTGCACGTGGGTAGAAAGATACATACTAATATGCTTGCATAATTGAAATAATCTTGAGAAAGAAAGATTAAAAGAAAACATTGTTTAAAGCGATAATCAGGTAAACATTCCTTTTATTGCATTCACTTTGATGCGGTTGTACTACACATACTTGCACTTGACTTACATCTAGTGTGGGCAATATAGTATCATCATACATCTAACATGGGCCAAGGAATCATACATCCATGTTAGGCAACATACATCTACACCAAGCTATGTGCTCTAGTAGCTACAACCCATCATACTCATTTATGTTCTATTAGATTTGGTGAAGTATAACTCATACTAGTTCAACCAAGCAATCATATCCAAATACGAGCATTCAAGATATTACATATCATATGCAATCAGAAAATTAGTCTTATACTTAATAAATCCCACGTACCTGAGTTCAGAGATTTCTAATCATTCTTGCTCATCTAGACAATCTGGCTAGCACCTGATTTAAAGAAATTAAGCATCATTAATATAGGTACACCATATTCTTGGTATTTTAGGTCCAAATTAGGGTTTAGGCCAAACCTTGGTTCAAACTGATCTAAACTTGTGTTTGATATTTTTATACTGACTAGGGTGTCATTTTAGAGGTCTGGTCCAATTTTTGTAATTTTCTGATGACTAGTCCATTTTCTAGAATTAATATGAGGTTTAAAGTATTTAAATATGCATTAATGAAAAAAGAGCTAATATTCTGAAATTATAACTTGATCATAGTGCATATTTGGTTGCCACATGATCTTAGGGTACATAACTAATTTTCTCAAATTTAATCTACATCATATGCTAATTATTCTAATTATATGAAGCTCATAAAGGAGTATTACATATTAAACTAATATCACCAACAAATATGTCTTTAAAGCCTGATCTTGAGGTTTCACAAGAAAGAGGGCATTATTCTGAGTCCAAGGGAGCTATTTTTAATCGTATTTCTAAGATCAGTATGTTAACTGGATATTAACTAGGTAATTACCTTGTGTGGCGGGTCCCACTGCCTGATATGGTTGTCTTTAATTGGTTCACGCTGGCCATTGGGTGGGGTGTGGCTCAGCGTCATGGTCTACTCCTAGACCGGACGGTTCATTGTCCATCTTCGGCCTTTCTCCTCTCTCTCTCTCTCTCTCTCTCACGATCTGACGGGCGCAGCCTACTACGTGAGAACCCCGTTCTCTGCCAGTGAGTCGCCGTCGTGAAGAGGGCGAGCTTCTGCTGATGCATCGAGGAGTCACAGGACCTGAGGACCTCCTCTCCACATGAATCAAGGAGAGGGGGTTGGTGGTGTCTGGTTTCTGAGGCAGAGGAGTCCCATGATCCCTGATCAAAGCTGCTCTGAAGCCTGCCGTCATGACTTGGTTGTGCGATCTCTGAAACGGCCTCCCTCTCTCAGTCTCGCATTCACAAAGCTTTGTGGATCCCTCTGCCTCCTGGCACCAGCGTGATATCTAGCCCCAACGAGGATCCACTGAGCTTCATGTTCGATGATGCGGGTTGTTGAACTTGAGCTGGAGGTCCGAGGAAGCTTATGGATGCCTTCGTCGAGATCCGGTTGGTGTTCCTCTACTCCCGTGAGGCTGTCACCGCCTAGGAGAAAGACCTATGTAGAGATTTTCATCTCCCCCTGATCACCATGATACCACAGTTGCCTTCAACCACCGGTGACATTGCTGCCTCCAGATTATCCAGATGTCCTCTTTGGTTCAAAGTTGATGTGATCCATGATCATGGCATGGCCATGATGAAGTTGGAGGAAGGGAAAGTGATCTAGAAACCCAGGGTGCTTAGAAACATGTTCGGCAGAAGTTGTCTCAATCTGCCCCTTCATCTCTCCCACTCGTTCGCACCCTCGATGTGAGCCTCCACCTGTTCAAGCTTCGTCACAGCGTCATCGGAAAGCTCCCCTGCTCCAGGAGCGGCCTCGTGACGAGCCACAAAAAGGACCTCAAGCCCGTCAAACTGAGAGGGAGACCTGATTGTCACCTGCTGATGAATCCTCAAGGCTCGGAGCCTTGCTGAGCCTCAAGGACCTCTCCCAAAAAGGTAGTGACTATAATCGTTATCCTAAACCTGCTTCCTTCTGAAGCCACCTTCTTTAGATGTTTCCTTCTTCTCCACCATGGTGAAGCTCGACGTCCCCTAGGGATATGGGTGGAGACGGCAGTGAAGCCAAGAACTAGAAATCTCCTCTTGCCAGCAAAAACCACAATTGGGATGTGGTTGGGAAGCTACAGAAAAGGCAGATCTACAGACTTATTTGAGATCATGGTTGCCTCACTAAAAACGGCTGGGGGTTGCCTCGTCCTTTGACGCTGTCAACCCCACATCTTGTGGAGGTTGAAGATGGTTTACAAGCATCGGATCCCGCTCACTGATGGCTAAGATCAATACACGACTCCTCCTACTCCTTCCTAAGAAAGGATCCCCAACAGAAAAGATATAGACACTAAAAGCTAAGATAATCACGTTGTTATCTTGAGGGCTGATTAAACACATAATGCAATACTGATTCACATATTCGTATAATTCATATACAACTTTAATCCAAAACGCATGCAATTGCACTCCAACAAAATTGACTCTTAGGCATAGATCTAACGTAGCTTATGCTAATTACTGACCAAAGTACACTTAAAACATTCATAGTTTGACCATGTAGATATAATCTTCAAACAAGCCCAATCCAATGATCACACGATCCAAGATAATTATCAGAATGCCTCAAATAATTTGACATGTATCGCGTTAACACTTTGTCATTATTGCACACCTCAAAGTATGGTTCTCAATCATTGTGGGTACCAATACCTCCAATGAGGTCAATATTATTATAACAATTTTAGTATAATTAGTTGGAAACTCCAAAATTCCAAGATATCACATCTTTTATCCCACGCTATCTCTGAACCTAAAACATATGTAAAACAACGAATCAACACACAAGATGTTTTGCATGTGGGTAGAAAGATACATACTAATATGCTTGCATAATTGAAATAATCTTGAGAAAGAAAGAGTAAAAGAAAATATTGTTTAATAATTCATGTTGTATAAATTTACATGTTGAATGTGGAGAATGTTATGGTTGTATGTTCATGTATGCGTATTATGCTTCTGCATCACTCTCTGGTATGATTGGATGATGTTTTCAGATTCTGACATCTCATTCCCAATAGGGTTTGGAGAAATCAAAATCTGGGGACGTCACATGCGTCCTGGCGACGCTTCCCTACTCTGGGACTCTATCCATGACGCAGCACTAGACCCAAGGGGAGTTGCAGTTCGCTTGGCTGTTTCTCTCAGATGTTGCATCTAAGGTGTTCGATGGTATGCCTATGGATTGTTGTTCTCTTCCGCAAGTTCACTAGGGTCTGGTTGGTCTGGCTCTGGGTATGAGTTGATGATGAAGGTTGCTTGGCCTTTGTCTGCTCTCTTTCACTCTTTGTGGGTGGTTTAATGCTAGTGGAGGAGGTTTCAAAGTCGGTCAACCTGTTCACCACCTCTTCAACTGAGTCAGAGATATGACGGTTTCCCTGTTATAGCTTAGATGCTAAGATGCATATGATTGGTTTTGCATGGTTCTTTGGAGTCATAGGACTCGTCATGGGGTACCCAGGTGGTTATTTCATCCAGCTAGGAACCTGGTGCTAATGAAGTCGGTGACCTTCTCTTCTTCTTAGTCCTGCTGCGTGCTCTATGCATCGATGGATTGCTTCTGTAAATCAGAAGTGATCGGAGCCTGCACTTTTGTGTGGGTTGGTGGTGGGTTAATAGTCTTGGCCTAGCAGGGGGATATATCCCCATAGTTGTGGACGTATGCCTGTCGCCCTCTCCGTCCCTTTATTTCCTGTTCCCGGTCAGATAGGCAGTTGATGATGAGGTTCTATTTTCTGTTGTCTGAGAGCTGGATGCTGCTTCCTGGTTCGTGTTTCCGCTACTTTTGTGGGTGTGGATATTTCTATGTGAAGGATGGGTCAAGTTGTTGCACCCTGGCATTCGATGTAGCTAATACCGAGTTCAAAGCACTGTGTGTGTCTGACGGGTTTTACAGGTTGATGCTGCCAACATTTTGTTGTGTATGAAGTTGATGAAAGATGGTTCTCTACTTGGTACCCCTTCAATAAGTCGAGTACAGGCCGGTAGATTTTCTTCATCCTCTTTGATGTATCTGTTCTCTTTCTGGGTGGGCTTTATTGTATGTGCAACTCTTCATCAGATTAGGGTGTGAGTTTTTTCGGTGTGGCTTGTATGATTGCTTGTTGGTGTGTTGGTCTAGGTTTGAGTCCTTGTCTTTCTGTTTGGGTCTTCTGCGCAAGACCATTAGTTGTCCTCTGGTGTTTTTTTCTGGTAATCCTCTTATAGGATTAGGGGGTGCTATGTTTTGTACCTAAAGTTTTGGTATTTCACAATAGTAACACGAGTTTTTTGCCGACCAAAAAAAAAGAATTTCATAATCAATATTTTCTTCTATTGAACACATTCTTTGAAGGTGTAATAAACTTGAAGGAGTGATTATCTTGTCAACGACTATATATGAGAAAATATTATAAGTGATGAATTTGGGTCTTAATGCATTACATAGTGAGAAGGGTATAATAAATATCTGAAGTCATTAGTAGTGCATGTTAATGAATTTGTGGGATCAGGGTATGTGATTACAAAATCTAATAGTAAAATAAGCCATCACATTAATATTTCATTTGCAAATAAAAAGACAACTACAAATTTAAGTGTTATGATATACATAATTGCAACGTGATACCTTTTTTTTTAAATAGTAAAATTTTTCATTTTACTTTGTTAACTAGATTGATAGCAATGTTATTTGTTGTTACATAAAACAATTTTTATTCTCTTATATCCTCCATGGCATATAAATTCTAGTGCAACTCAAAAGAAATCATATTAAGAACGGTTGTAAAATATATGTTTTAAACAAGATGCCTAAACTGATTTGTGTTAATATTTTAAAAAAGAAGAAACTTGTCCAGTAGTGATATAGGAGGTTTTACATATAGTAAAAAAGACACCGAAGTTCTTATGAGAAATGATTTATGATGTAGGTTGTAAGGGATGGCTATATAAGTTTCTTGATCCATATGTTAATGTGCATAAGGTTTTGAAAAGGAATGTGATGTGCATAAAGGTTCTAAGATGCTTTGAAGACAACCCATTAAACACTTTAGTGGTTGTCTCTAGACAATATCTTTGGAAAATGAAGAAAAATACAAGTGACTTAACAATGACGTAATATATGTACAACAAATTTGCTAGGTTAATAACCCAAGATGGATTCCCCAAATGGACAACTATAGCTTAAATCAGAGGCATGATAGTGGCTTAGTGATGCGGAATAATTATATTCATATTATCTATGTTAATTATATGAACTCACACTATAAGGGGGATTAAACTAGGTGGTGGATGTTGTAAAATTGTTTGTTCCAATTGTGATTAACAATGTTATTGTCCACAATATATGTAGTATGACTGTTAACCCAAATATTGAGAATGTTTCAAAATCTTATGGTGATGAAGAAATTGAGTTGTGTACATTTTATATTGATGTTGTAAAGAGTAATGTGAAATGGAGTAATATCTTCATTTAGGTAGTGCTTCACATGAATATCCATTGGATTAATAAGTTCCCTTTAGTGTATTTATATTTCCAAGAAACATAAACAAAATATCTCAAGTGAATTATGTTGTACAACAATACATTTGAGTCAACACAAAATTAAATCTATGAGAAGTGGTTGACTTATTCCTTAAAATATATATTACCAAGTGTTGCTTGAATTGCATGTGAAACTATATTTATTCAAGTTATTGTATGTGGAAAATAAGGGTCATTATGATTTTTAGACAAGGTACCTGATTCCTAGATTTATGTCTAGGATTAGCTCCCTAGTCAACCTTCACCATTTCTAATTCCCTTACTATGCCTTCCCAACCCACATACAACTACTTCATTGTCATTTAATATCTTCTCTCAAGATGTAGCAACACATAACATGTGGCCCTTGTAACAATTTCACTATTAATGCTAATATGAAATCAAATTCACTTATATGAGCTTCCATTTATTGCATACATTTGTATACACAAAAGTCACTAATTATTACATAGAAAATAATATTAAACCTCCAGTATTGTCTGCATGATTACTTAATATGTTGAAGTCTTCAAGATAGCATGTTAGTGGATATAGATTAATCCTAAAAGTAATGCATATAAATATCCAAAAACATGTACTTATGTTACTATTTTTGCTACTTATAAGTCATATTCATTAGTTGTACTATAATTCTTGTTAGAATAGAAAATTGTTGTTTTAGTTAAGTAAAAATGTGCATAAGTCCATAAAAAATTTAAGAGTATCATAAACTAAACAATTGAAATTATTTTTGGATTTTAACCAAAATTACATGATAGTAAAGTAAGAAAATAACAATTGAATTATCATAATTCAATGTTACAATGTAACCTAATATCTCTTGTTATGTAGATAATTTTTCATGTAACTACAACAAAGTTGTTATCATACTGCATTATATACATTGTGTTGAAATCGATAATACCAATTTGATATTCTTGTCAAATGTTCTCCTCCTCTCCTCATTTGTTGGTAAATTGGATCATTCTTGTATATGAGTCATAGATCATATTTCATGCATCTTGGATCAAGGAGGAGACATATGGAAGTAGAATAATACTTGACCTTAGTTGAAATTGCTAATGATAATGTCGTAACATATGAATTTAAGTAGGACAATAACATCTTATAACATAAAGTGTATGTATGACAAGGGAAAAAGTACCATGTGAATAACATGAATTTTTTTATATAAATCATCGGGTTTTGTATTTTGCAACAAACCTACCTCTAATACCCCAGTATGATGATGGATATTCTTATTGGGGGTCCCCCAACCAAGAAGATATGTATCAAAATGTTAAATTTCTAATACCATATATTGGTGATTCCCAAAATTCAACTTAATATATATTTTATGATTCAATTTGATATGCTTCTAGGACAGACTAA
The DNA here is from genome assembly GCA_963693085.1 of Alisma plantago-aquatica. NCBI lineage: Eukaryota > Viridiplantae > Streptophyta > Magnoliopsida > Alismatales > Alismataceae > Alisma > Alisma plantago-aquatica. The sequence goes on from OY856409.1 coordinate 175,873,036, forward strand.
CCACTCCATCATCAAAACTAAAAAACCTTATCTAGAGGAAATCTCAAGACATCCAATCAAAACAAGTCAAAGTCTTGTATTAAGATGAATTTAATGAAACTAATAAATGAAATGAAACAACACACCTCATATACCCAAAAAACCAAAAATAAAAATATGTGTTGAGGAATTTCTTAACCAAGTATTCACTCAACCAATCTAAATCCTTTTTTCATGTTATTGTAATTGTCTAACATTCTCTCCATAAAATTCAGCATACCAAGAACAAGCTTGACACATGGACCATTTTTGGATTGAAATTACTCACAAGAATTTCAGAAGATGATATATGCTAACTTGGATAAAAGAGTTAGGTAAATATCTTCCAGAAAACTTCATCCAATTGTTGTTCAAGTCTAGGTCAGTGTGTCCATTGTGTATTTTATGAGGAAATTCTTCCAATCAAAGCATGAATCTCTTGTGAACCTCATTGGTCAAATATAACCTAATAAAATTCAGTAGGAAGAGAAAATTTTACACTTTAGTGGATAGAACTTGCATATGATTTCCTTAGAATATTCAAATGACTACTCTACAGTTATGCCAATTGGGTGAATTAAGGTTGCATCAAGCAAGCAGACATACAAACCCTAATTCACTTCTAGCAAGCATATAAATATCACAACTACAAAAGATATAAAATGTGTGAAACATAATTTCTCATCTCATCATCACATGGTACTATTCACTTGCCATTCATGAAACCACTCTAGTCATCATATTATCATAAGATATAAATCCTTTTCACAATATCACAGGGTATCAATCATTATCAATACAAGAGGATTACACCTCATTCAGGGCTCAACCATGCCCAAAGGTCATTAAGACCATCATACTATCATAGGATATAAATCCTTTTCACAATATCACAAGGTATCAACCCCTATCAACACAAGAGGATTACACCTCATTTAGGGCTCAACCATTCCCAAAGGTCATTAAGACCATCATACTATTCCCTACAAGATCATCATTATCTTTGCATGCCTTATAACAAGGCTCAACAACATCACTTACATATAATACACCAGATCAACACAATATTGCATTAATGAGCTAGGAGATATTCATAAACAATCATAGCAGGGTTATATTAACATTAAGAACATTCCTTTATTACATCAACATGCAAGGAATCTAGATATGATTAACCCTCATCATATTCATAATGCACATGTTTAGCATAAGAAAGTATCAACCATGTGGATATGATAACCACCAATTAAGATATTAAGGTTATGATCATATTAAGGAGGTTATTCCACCCTCATTCCATCATATAAGGATGTTAAATATGAATACTCATCTTTATGTATTTGCATTAGAGTTAGGTTCAACATGATAAACAATATCAATGTTACTAATCAGCACTTATACCAAAACCCTAACTCACGGCATCCCCATTGGATCATGGAGGCATAAGGTGAAGCATCACCATCACATTCCATACTATTCTCAAGTACAATCCCACACATAAATCAAGGTGTAACCATCGGGTTATAGCATACTAGGGTTTCAACAATAGTAATAGAGTACTCCATGATTGTATTAGTCATTCAAGGACTATTCATACCCAGTTGCCATCATGTAGTTATATTAAAGCTAGGTATAACAAGCTATACCTCATTAGGGTTACATATCAACACAATATGATTATCATCCCTTTTGTTCATATGAGTGAATAGGTAAGACTACCTTATTAAGGGTAACCCCCCATTTGTTCCATCCTCATTCAACCCATATCACCATACCACAATGTCACCCAGAACCATTGGATGTTTAAAAGGTAAGACCATTGGTTGTTTACATAAGTAAACACCTTGGATAAACCACCTATGAAGTCCTTGATTTGTGCTCTAGAAAGAGTCAACATTCAATCATAGACATCCCCTTGATTAACAACATAAAAAGTTCCATTAAGAGTAGGGTAAAACCCACAATCGACTGTTCATTTAAAACAAGCCATCCATTGTCAACAAATAAGCTCCTTAAGTTGACCATATAAAGGAAACCATCTAAATCACAGTATTAGGACAAACATATTACATTAGCCATCATTCCACTTTATTGGAGGAATAAACATTAGATCTTGACCATTGTGTCAAGTTCATATGTTAAAACCATCAATTACAATATAGGTTCGACCATTGCATCAAGTGACCCAATATAGGTTTTGGAGACCTGATCCACAATCATTAGTGAACATTAAGTCACCATAGATTGTTAGATCAGCACCATATTCATTAATCAGCATCAAATATTAAGCTAATGTCATCATTGATTGATAACATCAGTAGGGTACTTAATGGTTGATCATTAAACTTCTAATTGATCCAAAACCTGACCTAAGGGGGTGACCATAGGTTGTAACCATCATCTGACACCTTTGATCCTGACCATCAGTTGTCACGAAGACAACACCATAGGGTTGTTGTAATGGTACCATCATCGGATCATGGGTTTATGGAAGAAATCAGCTTTAAACCCTAAAATTGATCATTGGTTAATAGGTTCTTAGCACCATAAGTTGCCAAACCAACCTGATCCAAGTCATATTACACCTTAGGAATAGTGTACACATGATAACAGGTTCATCTGGAACTGAAATCAGAACAGGGAACATTATAAAAATCAAAATCCAAGTCAAGCATAGCTTTTTAGTGCATGGATCATCATTTTCAAGCAAGAACATGAGCTAGCAAGCTTATGGTAAGCAATAAATGTGGAGCAAGTTATAAAACTTGCCTCCAATTAGAAGATAAACTCCCAAATAGAAGAAAACACGAGCATCTAGGGTAGGAAATCCAAGCATAAGTTGTGAACTCGTCCATCTAGCACCTTTCTTCAACAAATGAGCAAACCCTAAGCATAAGGAGCAAGAAAGGTAGGGTTTTAGAGCTTTAGAGAAATTTCTACCATGGAACAGCAAGGTTCCGACCTGAAGAAAGGTAGGAGGAAGAATAACACAGAAATAAACAGAGGAAAGAAGAGGATTCTTACTCTTTTAGGTCAAGATCACTAGAAGGAAGCTTTTTAAACCCTAAAAGGAAGTCAATTGCAACCCTAGATTCTTTTTCCAAGAAGATCCCATCTTTCTTATTCCTTAGATAGGAAATTCACAAAATCAAAGAGGAAGGATGAGGTTTGAATAAGGAGGGAAGTAGGGGAGAGAAAATGGTTCGTTTTGGTTCTTAGGTATTAGTATATTAAACTTTAAGATAAAGAAAAAGAAAAGGTTCAAGTTCTAGTATCTTTCCAAGTGTCCATGGCCTTAAACCATTAAGAATATACAAGAACACACATAAGAAGCTCCCCCAACATCGATAGAGACATTCATATCCCTCGTTTCTTGAATTTCCAAGCTAAACAAATAATTCATTAGTTGATAGCTACTAAAGGTAGCTCATACATGAAGGGGTAAACCTAAAATACCCTTGGAGAAAAACACCTTCAAACCAAGGTTTAAATAGGTTCCCCATGGCTCAAAAAGCTCAAGAATGATGATAGAATATTCAAGGAACACAATGCAAGTGATAAATTGCAAAGAAAGCCTCTCAATTGGGTAAATTGCATAAAAGTCCAAAATGTGCATAAAATTGCATAACTTGCTCAAACAGTGTCCAAATTGGACCAAATTTGAACTTAAGCTTGTCTTATGATTTCAAATAATATAAAAAGGTTATATTAGGGTTATAAGAATTCAATTATGATAATTACGCTTATTCAACTCATTAAGCAAGTTTAGGGGCCTTACACTAATAGGTTCGACTTATGATGATATTGATACTCAATCTTCAATTTCGATTAGATTATGACCTTGAAATATGACGATGTCAACTATATCTTGTGGGTTACTTCCTATAAATACCTAGGTCTAGATCATTCATTAACTTTGAATACCATGATAATGAACTCGATATTGATATCTCAAAATGTTGCTTGAATAATGCTCAAAATGTTGCTCGGTTTATGTATATTAATGAATTATCACACCTAAGGTCTAAAGTAGGAATTGACCTAGATTTGTAAATGTGGACCTATGACCTTTACGTACAAACTTGACTCTCGATATTGAATAATGAAATCTTGACTCATGATTAATGATATTGATTTGACTCCTATGATCGCCCTATTTGGATCATGAGGTCACCCTCGATATATGATTAATGACTTCCATGTTCCCAAATATAAAAAATATAAAATAATTATTATGTTAACTCACTCTATTTATGACTTAGGGTTAAGCTCCATAAGGACTAGGGTGGGCCCTTTCATCAATTTTGAGCATGAAATTATGATGTTGAAATCTGATGTTTGTCTCAAATTGTTGAAATATGAATTCTCACTCATGGATGTATAAACCCACGTAGGCCAATGTAGAATCTAGGACCCTAAATGTTGAGATAAAAGTAATTCTTCACTCTTGATTCAATGAGCTCTATTCATTTGACCAAAAATGATCTCCCCAAATTTATGATCTATATTAAATAATTCCAAATTTGTAAATCATGTGATGATCTTTCCTATTCGATGATCGATGTGACTATGCTTTGACTATGATGCCATTTTGTTCAATTTTGAAATAATGATGATGTTGAAAGAATACCAAGTTCATTATGATATAAAATATGAAGTCCCAACCTCGATTGATGGAGTAATTTAATTTTAGGGAGAAAATTCCTCTTAAGGTGGGGAGGATGTGTGATAACTTGAATTTTTTTCTCTCCTCATGTGTGTTCTTTGGACTTTATCTTTGCACTAATTCTCACTCTAACCCTCAATTTCATGGTTTGAGTTGTTTTGATTTCTTTTGGGGTAATCATATGTTGGCATGAAAAGTGGTGACACTCTTTTTTATATAAAATTCATGTTGCACCTATATTATATATCATAATTTGTCATCCCTTTTGATCTCATATATGTGTCTCATTCTACATTGATTTTGTGATCATTGTGTAGAGGACACTCTAAGTTTACAATGCATCCAATTTTGTTCTATTTCGAGCTCGATGAGAGAGATATGTTCATTTGAAATTTCATTGAATTAGATTGATTTCTAGCTATTTGGAGACATATTTAAGCTTAATGAGCCCAAATCGGGAGCAATGGCCCATTTAGATTGGGGGCCCCCCTTGCCATGTCATCAATCTCCTTAGTTGTTTTTTCATCTAATCCCAACCATGCACCCTTTGTGCCATGGATTTTCCCAATATCTAAGGGCTATCATTCGTCTCCTTCCTCTGTGCAGTAGCAGTTCAGCACCAATGGCACTATGCTTACCTAACTCCTCTTTTACTCCTCCAATAGCCCTCGTTCTCACCTCTTTTTGGAAAATTAATGAGTCTGTTTGTATACCCTTGTTTTCCTCTCATTCTCCTCTCTTTTTCACCCATCTCGCGAACCCTAGACCCTCCCTTCTCTTATTATTCTTCCTTCATCCCTTCTTGACAGCCACCTTTGACGACGAGGTGTTATGACACTATCATGGCACCTTGCCAAGGTATAAAGCTACCACTGAGCTCGTGAGGAGCCAAGAACCCTCGATGGCAAGCTCCCACAACACCTAGTTCCCTCTCAAAGATGAAGCCGCCCAGACTCCTATGACCTCTCACCACCGCGAGGAAGGATCCTCGTGCGGGTTGGAAGACTCTGAAGCGTAGTGGTGAGCTACGATGGTCGACGCCCTGCAACCTCTACCAAACACCCGTGGGTAGTCAACTAAGGTGTGCAGTCATTGTGATAGAGCCTTGGATGAGGTGGGCCGTGGTGCCACATTGCAAGGCATGCGAGGCCCAGTTGTAGTTGGCGTCAACTAAAGTGCCCACCCTAGCCCTTGGATCTCGATCCAAGGGTGTAGAGCATCTCAAATCAAGGCAAGATTCAAAAAATCGTATCTTTATGATGCTAGATCTAGAAATAGACTTACAACATACCATTTTGATCGACAAAATGAGACCTTTGCAATAAAAATACTTCCATCTTCTAAATATTATTTCTCTTCTACTGATATCCCCTAAGGCATGCTTTTGAGTCTTTTTAATATGTGTATCCCTTTTGAATGCATTATCTTGATGTTTTATGTCCCAAATCATAATTTTAGCCTAAAATCAATCTCTTGAACACCTTATGTATCATGATTCGAAATTGATCCATCTTTGTATCCTATAATTATCTAATGTGGCTTAAATGACCTAAAATGAACTTTTATGCTAAAAATTAGTTCCTCAATTCTTAACCTTGATTGAATGTGCATCTAATCCTAGTTCTTGACCCAAATCAATAATGTTTGATGTATGTTAGAATAGGATTTGAACATGTTCATGATAGTATCCTATTTTGATTTTATGATGTATCTTGAACCTTAAACATGCTTTATGTGGATGATTTGATGTTGATTCTCAATCCTTGCTTTCATGTGGGTATTGTATGTAAAAAATGATCATGTAGACCTCTAATCAGTAAATTATCATGCTTTGTGCACCTAACTACCTGGCAGAACATTCTTGTGCCCTAATGTGATCAAATTCCCTAAATTTGACTTGAATTGTGACCTAATGGACATGTTATTAACTAGATCTCTAATCTTGCATGAACATTGATCTAATGGTGATCTATGCTACTTTATGACTTCAAATAAGCATCTTAATTATATGTATAACATAAAATCTTTCTTGGTATATCTTATCCTCTAATGGTGACAATCTTGTATGATCATGACTCGAATTACTAGTATGTCAATGTTGATGCTTGTGTCGAATACGCTTGCTCAAATCTTATTATTGCTCTATTTAGGATCTTGAAATCATAATCATATGTCCCTGATCTAGTTGTGATGTGTCACTCTAACCACGAATGAAGCCATGATGCACTATCTTACTTTATAATGCCTATTCATGACCTAGTTTGAGTTATTGAAAACATCGTTGATGGAAATGAGTACCTAGATCTAGGTGACACATCCAATCACCATTATAATGATTATTGAGACCAAATCTTTCTGATTTTAATCCAATTGAACTTATTTGTAACGTCATGATCTTTATGTTGACTCAATTACCAATATCTAGTCAAGCTTGCTATATATGGTTTTCTTAATCAAATGGTTAATCTTGTGATCTAATCAAGTTACACTTTATCCTCCGATTGGCCATACTAGAGATATTGAACTTGTTTATATGTATGTATGCTTAAACTCATTGGTTTTATATACTTGTTTGAGCTACTCATTCCCTGTGATTAGTATGTTCATTTTGCTTTATATATGTTGAACAAACCTTGAACATAATTGAACTTGTCCATTATACTAACCTTGTGCATCTGACTAAATTCTCGGGGTAAGGGCACAAGCCATGTTGAAATAGGGTTAGCTCATTGACTTAGGTCTTTATGTCCCTCACATATAAAGGAAAGGGTTAGCTAATCTTGAACACCCTTACAGACCCTTCCTTTGAGAAAGTTGGTCAATGGCAATATATTGTTGTTGAAGTATAATGCAAATGTGCCTAAAACATGATTGCATGTTAATAAGAAAGTTTTAAATTTTGTTGATTTCAGTCTTTCTATTATATTAAGTTTTACCAAGCATACATGTTCTCTTAAACATGCGAATTTATCTTATTTTAGCATACTCAACACAATTGTGATGACATGTACACTTTTTATGATTTTAGGTAACATATACGCTATGATTTTTGATATGATCATTGCTTCTACTATATGGTTATAATATATGGCTCTTAGTCTACTGGTCTCTAATGTCATGCAAATGGATTTTGCATGGGATGATATATGGGTTTAAGATCTTGTGTCACGTACTAGTTTAGTTTTCCTTATGTGTCGTGTTGTCTCTTATCTTGTTCTTATTTGTGGTTTTATTCATGCATAGGTTATGTGTTCCATTCTAGGGACGGACACCCAGGTCCACTCACCTTTGGTTGTGTATCCATTAGGAGTGTGGAATTAGGGTAATAAATGGTTCCGTGACACCCACAATATACATTGACTATCTAGGCCCTAGGCAATGAGGCCAAACTTGACATTGCTTAACTAGTCTCAAAAGCACTCAAATTATTCAAATGCAGCACACTTATGAAGGAGAGCACAAAATTCGTTTATTTATATTAAAATTTTAATTTAACTCATAAGTTAGGTGAAAATTCACATTAGTCCACCCATGTACTTGTAACTACAAAATCAAGGAAAACTTTGTACAAATTAAGTTTGATTAGTGGCATCTCCTAACCAATTGATTTTCTGACTCAAATAAGTATGAATATGAAGGAAAACACATGTTTTGATTTTTTTTCACATAATATACAATTAGGTCCTCATATTATATTTAGTTTACAATTAAATCCACAACTTGCAAGGAAGCTTGGAACTAGGGAAAACCACATGAAAATTGAACCAAATAAGAGACATCTCTAAATTAATTGGTATCAAATATTAATTAAACACACAATTTTGCAAATAATAACGAGTAGAGGAAGATTAGGGTAAATTGATGTTCATGGTCTCAACCAAGCTGAAAAATAAGAGTTCACCCTAATTCAGGTAAAGGCAAGTAGAAAATTCAACGCAACTTGCATCACAGGGCATTGAACACAAAATTCATGAAAGACGGTGGATCTGTCAACCCTGTTCAAAATATTGGAGAATTCCACAAGATCTAGAGTGTGTGTATGGATGGGTCTCTTGTTGTGGATGAGACATGTCACAACATGCAAAAGAGCTTCAACACCTCCATATATGCCAACACCAAATTGGTGATCTTAAATATAAGAGATAGTGTTTGGTATACCTCTCTTTGTTACAATCATAGAAATGAGTTGGCGCTAAATAATGCCAATTACAATAGGATGAATGCCATTTTCAGACTTGAGAAAAGGCTTCAAGGGGGTTATAGCAACATAAGATTCCTTCAAGATAGGACAGTTTTCGACTGACCATATATTTACAACAACATATACATCATCCAAGAAAATGTCCTTACTACATCACTCGCACCATACATGGTGTTAATAAGGTTTTTCTCACAGAGGACATGACGTGCACAATATGTACCATAATGAAAGGAAAAACTAGCATCCTCAACTATATTATGAGAACCAACAAGTAAAGATGATGACAATTCTAAGGATGCTAACACTGTAGGAAGCAGATACTTTGACTCAAGATCTAATCGATTAGCAATGTCACTTAATGCAACACCTTTAGCAGGCAAGATCTGAATAGTAGCTACAAAGTGACTATTTTGACCTTAGCCTTTGTGTGGGAAACATTTGAGTGTGATGTTTGAACTTGATTCAAAGGTAGTTGACGTTGTAAAATATGAGAAGTTGATGAATACCATTATGGTGTGAGTTCCAAGTCTTTAAAGCTTTAAGAATTATAAGTTTTTCAAGAGAAGCTTGTTTACACAACATGTTCTATAGCATATATAGAAGTAAAATGGTATAGGATATGTATGGGAAGCAACAACATATGTATCTAGAAAATAAGAGAGAATGAACATGACACAATCTAAACAAGTGTTGCTCATTAAATATATGCAAAAGGAATACTACAAATGTGATAGAGTGAGTTTTTACATTATTTTCTCTCTCTTACAATGTTGTTATTTCCCATAATACCCTCAACCATCTCCCTAGCTATTTTATTAGAAAGGAATCACCAATTTCAAAATAATGCAAATCCTAGTTTCATATGAAGGTGAATTATAAGTATTAATGTACTTAGACAATAATCATGATCAACATTCAAATTTGAACCTCAATTTTATACCATAGTTGCATATTAAATCATGAAGCTTCCCTTAAAATTGAATTCCATTTGGATAAGACGTTTAGGAGATATAAGACTTTGAAATCATGTATATTATATCATTTATTTGAACCCTAGAACCAAAGTTGGGTTTTAAATGAATTGAATGCATGACATTATGTGTCACATGTCCATTCATATCTTGGGAGTGGGCCTAAGTACAGGGCAAGTTAGGATAGCCATTCGATCAATTCGATCATGGATCAAGGGGGAAATTTGATGATGGAGGCTTCGTCATCTACCTCCCACTTTATCCAGATCAGCCACAAACAGGCTGGCGATCAAGCCTACTCTTCTTGCACTTATCCTAAGCTCCATCTCACATTTCTAGAGGGATATTTATCTCCCTCACCCTCAACCAAACTCAATGACCCCTCACACTCTCCCCCTCACCCTCAGATCGGGGAGAACAACCTCCCATAAAATTGCACCCCTCACTGGCGGCGGCTCCCACTTTAGTGCTTCTTCGCACACACACACATGGCTATTTAAAGCCATCCCAAGATTCTCCAGAGCCCCTTTAACCATTCCCCACCATCAATTGATCATGAGGCATCCCTGGAAACCATCCTCCCCACCATCACCTTCGGCCACCTACACCAACTCAGCTACACCCCGCCTCACCTCATCATAGCAAATCACCATCACCATTACATTCATTAGACTCCATAGCCCTTCCAGGCACCTCGACCACCCCACAACTTCTTCTTTCCTCTCAAACCCTCTCTTTACCGATGACCTTCCCCACCCTCATGGTGGTGAGGAGCACTCCATGGATCCTGGTGCGGGACCCTGACGCCTAGGTGCAGAACAACCTAGAAAAGTGCCAGCACCTTCACTTCCTCACCAAGGTAGCATCTTGTGAGTAGGACTCTCGCTGGAGTCTGCTCTGGGCTGCTAGATCAAGGCAACCAGAGGAGAAGGATGTAGGGATGCGGTGCCAGTGTGGACCTAGGTGGACCACTCACAAGTGGCCACATCAGCTAAGGGAGTCATGGGTCAACGCGAGCCAAAGAGACGCCACTTGCATATCTGGGCCAATCAGTGAGCACCATCTCAACAAACTAGGATTGAGCTTGCAAGATCTTGGATCAATCTGAGTTGTCGATCCAGTCAGATATGGTCGTTGATCAAGGTAATATCTCCATCTATTTTATTTTAAGCAATGAAAATCTATTAATCTTAGAAAAATCCTAGAAAATGCTAGAAATATCAAAAAATAGCATGCCTATACATGATTTTTATTAAAAAAAATATGAGGAATCAGATAAAAATGCTATTATAACTAGAGTCCATTTCCTTTTTCAAAAATAGTAGCCTAAATCCCTAATGATCATTTTATTATTATTATATCGTGTAATAATGGTGATCCATGGTTGAGATTTGATATACAAACATATAAAACCCTAATTGAGTCCCCGATCCTCATATGGCTCAAAACCCTAATCAAGCAGGGATAATTAACTCAATAATTATAGAAAACCCTAAATTCTAGTTTCTCTCTACATATGTATACTTTCACGCAATTATATGCCAGACTCTAACTATTTAATGATCCTTTATGATCATGACCGACCCCAAAAACCCTAGACCCAACTTTGATCTGTTTGGATCATGTAAATCCTAAAGGGAAACCATTAATGATCTAACCCATAATAGAAACCCTAGTTATGGATGCTCCCTTTTTGGATAGAAATCGGTATCATCAAATATATGAAACTTTAATATGAAGATATGATCTTATAACTCTAAAAGAAGATAAAAGTAATGGATAATCCATGATCTAATCATATGAAGGTGAAAGTCACCCCAAATAGAGATCAAAACCTAATAACCAAAAAACTTAATATGGGATGATGAGAACCCATAATGACATTAGGTCTTTGTTACTCTTTCAAGGTGATCTACTTTCTTAATCTAGACTTGTGGAAATCCAAATCTGAGATTCAAGGTACGTGGATATAAGTATAAAACTAGTCCTTGCTAGATGATATAATTATGAGTAAATGCTTGCATGCAGTTGTATAATCTTCTTGGATGTATATCTATACATATTGTCACTTTTCCGCCTTGAACACTAAGAACACTAAGGAAAGAAAATGGAATCTATTTACTGATATTTCATTAATCTCCCTACTAGAGAGGGAAATATTAATGATGACTATCACCTCCCTAGAGTATAAGGTATACAGGGAGATCCCTAAAGTACAAGGTACACAGGGAATGGGCTCAATAATATATGTGATGTTTGTGCTAAATCCACAATAGTAATACATGTCCATTGAAATGTGAATAATGACTTGGGTTTACCTGATTTTCTACCTTAAATAATTTTTTCATTTTATTTCTTCTTTTTCAAGTATTTTAAATATGCCAGCATACTCTAGTATTTTTCAACCACATACCAACATTATGTTGATCGTTTGTTTCTCGTATTTTCTAGGTTTAAGGAACAAATAATTGCATCTCAAAGTACCTGAAGAAATTATATAAAGTTCATGGAGGATGATTAGCTAGATGGTTGCCTCTCATCTTATTTTATTATTTAATTAGTTGTTTCATTTCATTATATGATGTGTAAGATGTCTATGTCCTCTGTACTCTCTTTTCCCTTAAGAACAAATTTCTTCTTCTTGCGAATAATGTAATATGACTTTTTACCTTTATGAATGATGGTTTGTGTGGCTATCTATGTGATGTTGTGAACAATGATCTAGCTTCTGTGTAACTTTTAGATGACAATCACAATCCCCTATATTTTCCCTCTTGACATCTTATAGATATGAGTGTATGCATATCTAAGGAATGTCAACTTGGAAAGTGTACATGAATTGGGGTCGTCACAGTTGATATCAGAGTCAATGTTCACACATCGTAGTCACATAAAATCTCATTCACCCTATTGTGAGTTTAAAGTAGTCCTTGAGTTAGGGATATGAAGGATGGAGATGACTAGGATAGCATCTGCCATGGGTCTGGCTAAAGTCTCTGAGCCACTTAACTTGGCAATCATGACGCTACCTATATGGCATTATAAGTCTACCTAGTCGATATCCTACATGTCACCTACTTCTCGAGCATACCTTAATTAAGGATCCTTCTCATATATATATATATATATATATATATATATATATATATATATATATATATATATATATATATATATATATATATATATATTCCCTCTCACCTCTTCTATAGAAAAATATTCCCTCTTATCTTTATTTTATAAATATTTCCCTCTCATCTCTATGATATAAGGTTAGGAGAAGAGTCACTCTATTTAGAATTCCTAAGGACCATATGATAAGGATTTTAGGGTATCCTCCACAAAATATAACATTAATATCATTAATAATAACTAATAAATAAGAATATTGAAATACAATATGACAAAAAAATGATATATCTAATGTATTTCACCTAAGTTCAGGATGCCTCCGAAGACCTGTAACTCTAAGGCTTCTAAGTAATCATCCTCTAAGAAGAGGAAGGCACCTGACTCTCCTGAAGAACATGATTCTGTGAAAATGGCTAGGAATAGGTGGGAAGAACAAAAGAAAGTCTTGCTAAACTTTATGGAGACCATTGCCCTAAAAGGAACTCCTGACCCAACTCATCTAGGAAGAAGGAAGTAAATGTATTAGACTTCATCAAACTTAGCCCTGACACCTTTTAGGGGGAAGACCATCTTGGGGTGATGGATAAGGCTAAAGCCTAGACCCTATCGGTGGAAAATGCCTTCTATACCCTAGAAGTACCCAATGAAAAGAAGGTCAAATTTTCCACACACATGCTTAAGGTAGGGGCAAAAATCTAGTGGGAAAATTATGGCGGGAATAGGGGAGAAGAAGTGGAAAACATGGGATGGGAAGCCTTCAAAACCCTCTTCACTGGCCATTTTATGCCTATAGATGAGAGGAAGAGGAAGTAGAGGATGCACATTGAGCTTAAGCAGGGAAGTCTCTCAGTGACTGACTACACACGGAAGTTTAGGATTTTGGAGCGTTATGCACCTATTAAGACTGAAGATTGCCTTGTGGAGCACTATGTTGACTACCTAATCGTGCATCTAAAAACCCTAGTCATCACCTCCCGTCTCAGGAGCATAGATGAAGCCCTAGATATGACCCTCAAGAAGAAAAGGGAATAGGGTTTGCAGAAGCCTTCCTGCATGGGATACCTAGGGTTAGCCACCATAAAAGAGGATAAGTCTAGGAAGTTCCACCCTGACCATAATAAGGGATCAGGAAAAGGAGGAGGTTCAGGTAAAGGAGGATAGAAAAATCACCAGAATCAACAAAAGATAACTCACCCAAAGTGAAAGACTTGTGGGCGACACCATGGTGGGGTATGCCATCATCCCAAGACGGTTTGCTACAACTACAAGAAGGAGTGCCATTTCATCGCTCAGTTCCTGACTCCATCCATCATTGGAAACCCTACAGTAGGTACTCCACCCCCTCATGTACATCATAACGCTAGAGTATTTGTAGTGACAGTAGAGGAAGCCAAAGCAAATCCCAACCAGCTTGTTGAAGGTAACCTAAATTCTTTTCATATATCTAATATCTTGTTCAATGCCTTCAAATTATTCATAACATAATTTTCCTGTGTAGCCATTGTATTCTTAATTGATCATCCTATTAAAGCTTTATTTGATTCTGGATCAACAAACACATCCATTTCTCAAAATCTGAAATCTATATTACACCTACATATAAGGAACTTGGGATATATTCTTGTTGTGTCAACTCCTAGTGGCAAAATACTTACTACATTACAGGAAATTGATGTCCTTCCTCTAAAATTCGAAAATCATGACATGCCCTTTGAATTCATCCTCTTAATTATGGAAGAGTTTGATATTATACTTGGTATGGATTGGCTATACAAGTATCATGCCCAGATTGACTGTAGAAATAAGATGGTAGTCCTCTCACAACCTCATTATTGTCCTATGGTGATCCCTAGGGGAAGTGAATTCTATAATAAGATTATAATTTCCTCTCTTAAAGCTAAAAAACTCATTTCTAAAGGATATAAATTCTTCCTCGCATTAGTCTCGAGGATCAGTCCTAGTGACAGGCCTGTAGAAAGAGTGGAGGTGGTACGTGACTTTCTTTACATATTTTCAGAGGAGCTTCTAGGGCTGCCTCCAAATAAAGACATTGAGTTCTCCATAGATCTTCTTCCTAGAACCACTCCAATTTCTACTAAGCTTATGGAGTTGAAGAAACAATTACAAAAACTTCTTCAGAAAGGTTTTATTCATCCTAGTGTTTCCCCTTGGGGTGCGCCTATTCTTTATGTCAAAAAAAGACAGTTCTATGCTCATGTGTATTGACTACCGCATGTTGAGCCAGGTCACTATTAAAAATAAGTATCCCCTCCCTCGCATTGATGACCTCTTTGATCAGCTTCTTACTGCCAAAGTTTTCTCAAAAATTGATCTTCATTTGGGATACCATCAACTTAAAGTCAAGGATTCTGATATTTCGAACTCATTATGGGCATTACAAATTTCTAGTAATGTCATTCGGGTTGACCAACACACCTGGCATATTTATGAATCTGATGAACAAAGTCTTCCAACCTTATCTTGATGATTTTGTGGTCGTATTTATTGATGATATTATGATCTATTCTGACTATATAGAGAAACATCATGAGCACTTGAAGGTAGTCCTGGGAATCTATTGAGCTCAGAAGTTCTATGGCAAGCTATCTAAATGTGAATTCTGGATTGACAAAGTCATGTTTCTTGGCAATGTCATTTCTGGGGGTAACATATATGTTGATCAAACCAAAGTATATGTTGTTCTCAATTGGCAACCTCCTCAAAACCATTCTGAAATCTGGAGCTTCTTGGGCTTGGTCGGATATTATCATCGCTTCATTCCCAATTTCTCCAAAGTTGTACTTCCTCTGACTAAGCTTACTCAGAAAGAAGATCATTTCATCTGGTCAACCTCTTGTGAATCTAGTTTCCAGGAGTTGAAGCAAAAATTGACATCAACCCCTATTCTAGTTCTACCTTATGGAAATAAAGGATTTGTGATCTTCACTGATGCTTCAAGAAATGGGTTAGGATGTGTCATGCAACAACACAAAAAGGTGGGGGCTTTTCATCCAAACATCTAAAATCCAATGAACTTAACTATCCCACACATGATTTGGAATTAGCTACAATCATCCATGCCCTCAAAATCTGGAGGCACTAAGATGTTTGATATATTCACCGACCATAAAAGCATGAAGTACATCCTCGCTCAAAAAGACCTGAGCTTGTGTCAATGTCGATGTATTGAGTATCTAAAAGACTATGATTTCATGATTTGCTACCATTCGGTCAAAGCTAATGTAGTTGTTGATGCTATTAGTATAAGAAGGGCATTATGTGCATCTTAATATGTTCCCGAGGTGGAGGAACATGGAGGATCTAGTGGGTTGGAAACCCCAATTTCTGTTTGATCATCTCCAAGTCAATAACATCTCCATCATGTCTGGTCTTCATTCTGAACTTCTTGATGTACAGAAGGCTAGTCTTGATCTTATAGAACTCTCCTCTCTCATGTCAAAGACTCAAACTCATCTGTCTGTGGGTCTTGATGGTGGTCTTCCATACTAGAATTGTATGTGGGTTCCTGAGCAGTCAGCTCTGAAGACAAAGATTCTCAATGAGGTAAATGGATCAAAGTACACAGTCCATCTCAGCACAACTAAGATGTACAAAGACCTACAACGTCAGTTTTTATGGAGGGACATGGAGCATGATATTGCTGAATTCGTGTCCAGATGCATGACATGCTAGAGAATCAAGGTAGAGCACCAGAGACCAGGTGGTATACTGCAACCCCTTGAAATCCCAGAATGGAAATGGGAACACATCACCATGGATTTTGTGGTGGGGCTACCCATGACCAGAAAGGGATACAATATTGCATGGGTTATAGTGGATCGTCTCATGAAGTCATCTCACATTCTCCCTGTGAAGACTACTACCAAAGTATCCAAGCCGTACGATCTCTATATATGGGAGATAGTACATCTACATGGAGTTCTGGCGTCTAATGGCTTAGACAGGGACCCAAAATTCACTTCAAAGTTGTGGAAGCAGGTTCAAGAAGAATTGGGCACCAAGTTGAACTTCAGTATAGTCTAAAATCCACAAATTGGCAGGCAGTCTGAACACACATTATACATTTTTGGAGGATCTTTTGGGAGCTTTTGTTCTTGATTGGGAAGGCTCATGGGACCACTATTTGCCTATAGCTGAGTTTGCATATAATAATAGCTACCAGGCAAGTATTAGGATGCCTCCCTATGAAGCTCTCTATGGCCGACCCTACAGATCTTCACTACATTGGGATGATGTCAGAGAGAAAACCTTAATGAATTTTGAGGAGATGCAGTTGTATACAGACAAAGTTGCATTGATTAGGTAGAGGATCAAGCAGGCACAAGATAGGCAAAAATCTTATGCAAATGCTCACTGACATGAACGTCAGTTCAAATAGGGTGACCATGTCTTTCTAAAGATTAGACCTACCCGATCCTGGGCCAAGAACAAGGGGAAGCTCAGTCCTCGCTATGTGGGACCCTTTGAGATCCTAGAAAGGATTGGTGAATTTACTTATCATCTTGCTTTGCCACCTCAGTATAGTACAATCCACAATGTCGTTCATGTATCCAATCTAAATCCCTATGTCAAAGACCCCAATCACATTCTGAATCATGAGCCTTTAAAGCTGAAAGATGATCTATCATATGCTGAATCACCGGTCATAATTCACATTTTTAAGACAAAGGAACTTCACAGCAACCGGTACATAGATATGGTGAAAGTTCTCTGGAGCCACCATGATCAGTCTGAGGCCACCTGGGAGCTCAAGTATAAGATCGAGCAGAAATATCCGCACCTCTTTCAAGATGCTTGAATTTTGAGGACAAAATTCTTAAAAAGGAGGGGAGAATGTAATAGAGTGAGTTTGTACATAATTTTCTCTCTCTTACAGTTTTGTTATTTCCAATAATACCCTCAACCATCTCCCTCATTATTTGATTAGAAAGGAATCACCAATTTCAAAATGACACAAACCCTAGTTTCATATGAAGGTGAATTATAATCATTAATGTACTTAGTCAATAACCATGATCAAGATTTGAATTTGAACCTCAATTTTATAACATAGTTACATATTGACATCTGAAGCATCCCTCAAATTTTATTCTATTTGATAAGACATTTAGGATATATAAGCCTTTGAAATCATGTATATGATATCATTTATTTGAACTCTAGAACTTAAGTTGGGTTTTAAATGAATTGAATGTGTGATATTATGTGTAACACATTTATATCTTGGGTGCATGCCTTAGTATAGGGCGAGTTATGTTGGCCATTCTATCAAGCTGATCGCGGATCAAGGGGTAATCTAACGATGGAGGCTTTTTCATCTACCTCCCGCCTTATCTAGATCAGCCACAAATAAGCTGGCGATCAAGCCGACCCTCCTCGCACTTATCCTATCCACCATCTCGCATTTATAACGGGATATTTCTCTCCTTTGCATGCAACCAAACTCAAATACCCCTCTCACTCACCCTCTCGCCCTCAGATTGGGGAGAACAACCTCGCACAAAACTACACCTCTCACTGGTGGCGATGCCCACTTTAGGGCTTCTTCGCACACACACACACGGCTATTTAAAGCCATCCCTAGCTCCGCCAGAGCCTATTTAACCATTCATCACCGTCAATTGATCACAAGGCAACCTCGATCACCATCCTCCCCACTTTCACCTTTGGCCACCTACACCAACTCGGCCACACCCCGCCTCACCTCATCACAGCAAATCACCATTACCATTACATTTGTCAGACTCCATAGCCCTTCCACGACACCTCGACCACCCTGAAACTTTTTCTTTCCTCTCAAACCCTCTCTTCCCCGATGACCTTCCCCAACCTTGCGACAGCGAGGAGCACCACAGAGAGCCATGGTGTGGGACCCTGACACCTAGGTGTGGAACAACCTCGTAAAGGTGCCAGCACCTTCACATCCTCACCAAGGAAGCACCTTGCGAGAAGGACTCTCTCTAGAGTCTGCTCTGGGCTGCTAGAGCAAGGCAACTAGAGGAGAAGGAGGTGGGGACGTGGTTCCAACATGGACCTAGGTGGACCACTCATGAGCCGCCACATCAGCTAAGGGAGTTATGAGTCAACGCGACCCAGAGAGGGGCCACTCACATATCTGGGCCAATCAATGTACGCCATCTCAGCAAATCGAGATTGAGATCGTGAGATCTTGGATCAATTTCATACGTCAATCCAGTCGGATCCAACCATTGATCAACGTAATATATCCATCTATTTTATTTTAAGCAATGAAAATCTATTAATCTTAGAAAATCCTAAAAATGCTAGGAATATCAGAAAATAGCAAATCTATACATGGTTTTTATTCAAAAAATATGAGGAATCTGATAAAAATGATATCATAACCTGAATCCATTTCCTTTTTCACAAATAGTAGTCTAAAGCCCTAATGATCATTTTATTATTATCATATTGTGTAATAATGGTGATCCACGGTTGCGATCTGATATACGGACATATGAAACCCTAATTGAGTCCCTGATCCTCACATGGCTCGAAACCCTAATCAAGTAGGGATAGTTAACTCAATAATTATAGAAACCCCTAAATTCTAGTTTCTCTCTACATATGTATACTTTCACACAATTATATGTCAAACACAAACTATTGAATGCTCCCTTATGATCATGACCGACCCCAAAAACCCTACATCCAACTCTGATCCCTTTGGATCATGTGAATCCTAAAGGGAAACCATTAATTATCTAACCCATAATAGAAACCCTAATTATGGATGCTCCCTTTTTAGATAGAAATAGGTATCATCAAATAGATGAAACTTTAATATGAATATTTGATCTTATTACTCCAAAACACTATAAAAGTAATGGATAATCCCTTATCTAATCATAGGAAGGTGAAAGTCACCCCAAATAGAGATCAAACCCTAGTAACCCAAAAAACCTAATATGGGATGATGAAAACCCATAATGACATTAGGTCTTTGTTTCTATTTCAAGGTGATCTACTTTCTTAATCTAGACTTGTAGAAATCTAGATCTGAGATTCAAGGTATGTGGATATAAGTATAAGACTAGTTTTTGTTGGATGATATAATTATGAGTAAATGATTCATGTAGTTGTATAAATTTGTTGGATGTAAATCTATACATATTGTCACTTTTCCGCCTTGAACAGTAAGAAATCTAAGGAAAGAAAATGGAATGTAGTTACTAATGGTTCATTAATCTCCCTACTAGAGAGGGAAAATATTAATGATGACTATCACCTCCCTAGAGTACAAGGTATACAGGGAGATCCCTAGAGTACAAGATACACGAGGAATGGGCCCAATAATATATGTGATGTTTTTGCTAAGTATACGTGTCCATTGAAATGTGATTAATAACTTGGATTTACTTGATTTTCCACCTTAAATAATGTTTTCATTTGCTTTGTTCTTTTTCAATTATTTTAAATATGCCAGCATAGTATGGTATTTTTCAACCATGTACCAACATTATGTTGATCATTTGTTTCTCATATTTTCAAGGTTAAAGGAACATGTAATTTCATCTCAAAGTACCTGAAGAAACTAAATAAAGTTCATGGAGGATGATTATCTAGATGGTTTCCTCTCATCCTATTTTCTATTTAGTTAGTTATTTCATTTCATTAGAAGATGTGTAAAATGTCTATGACCTATGTACTCTCTTTTCCCTTAAGAACATATTTCTTCTTCCTACAAATAATGTAATATGACTTTTTACCTTTATGAATGATGGTTTGTGTGTTTATCTATGTGATGTTGTGAACAATGATCCATATTCTGTGTAATTTTTAGATGACAATCCCAATCCCTTATATTTTCCCTCTTGACATCTTATAGATATGAGTGCACGCATATCTACTATCTAGGGAATGTCAACTTGAAAAGTGTACAAGATTTGGGGTCATCACAACAAAGGGGAGAGATACTCTTGACTATAGGAGCATCCACTCAGAAGATATTGTGAAGGAGATCAGCAGATAGTTCATATTGAATTGTTGGTGGTGGTGGCAGGTTTGATGTTTAGTTGGCTATCAATTTGTAGTGAATAAAAACCAAGAATGGCATGTACAATGGTTGTAGTGTCAAAAGTATCTTCATAGGAGAGCAATTCTTAGGCCATGAGTTGGGTATGAAGATGAAAACCACAAACATAACACTCTGAAGCATGTAAAGTGATATAAAAAATCTCCTAGTCAGAATAATATAATGCCTTGTGAATGTTAGCTTCTACATACAAGTGAGAAAAAGTGAATGACATGATTAAAACTTGAAATCATGCTGAGATCTTCTCTGTTGGGGTACTGCTCTAGCAATAATGACCGGTCAAGTAGGAAATAGAAAAGGTACTGATAGATGACATTAGCTTCTAGGTAAGAGGGGTGCATGATTTCCCTATATGTTGATGGCCTTATTGGATAATGACTCTACAAAAAAGGAGTCAGCGAGGATGTTGTTCCTTAAGATAGCGACAACAATATGCGTTGTGACGTTCTACAAAGGTAGGGAAGGTATGGAAAGGCCTCCTAGATCCCACCCTGGCATAGTGCGGCAAGCGTCTGATTATGAAAGCCAGGGAGAGAGGTAGCAGCGGTATCCTCCCATTCGATAGAGGTGGCATTATCACTTTCAATCTTAATTTAACTCAAATTCTAGATTTGTCAGGCGCATTAACATCTATAAATCTTTTTTAGATATAAACTTGACCAACAATCTATTTAACAATGTAAACTTAAACCTGGACTTACAAAACCCAATATAATTTGGTCTAATATTCATTCTTATCTTGAGGAGATTCACTAGGACTACAAAACACGGTACATATTTACAAAAAATATAGTTAGAAAAAGGTGAATGACTAAAGGTATTATGCTACAAGAGTAAGTAGCTTAAAAATCTAATTAGAAAATTTACTACAATTTCTTTTCTATTATATTAAGTAGTTCAAATAACACACCCAAGACGTTGAAAAAGCATAAATAAGAAAAGAAACAAAGATTTAGAAATCAAGATGAGTAGCTTCATTACCAAGTGGTAGTAAAATTTACAACCAAACAAGGATATGAAAGAAGCTTCAAAAATAAACATTTGGAAACGTAGGCTTCTCACTTTCTCTTTTTTTATAAGATAATAAGATCAGGTGACATGTCATGATATACTTTATCTAGGGCTTGGCCCACATAAAAAATTGGAAGTTCATGGTCTTAACTCAGGCATTATAATATATTGCAGATCCTCCAAGTCACGAAAAATCGTTAATCATTAAAATTTCCTAACATGTCAACTCTTTCATATAAACTTATGCATGTCGAATTTGAATTTGGTTGAGATTGGATATATAACACAAATGTACTCTGGTAGGTTGTTCATTTTGCCTTACTAGCATGGCTGAGCAAACATATTGTAGATAGTCTGAAAATTTTATATATATATATATATATATATATATATATTCTTAGTGAAGATAGTTACATATTATATATATGTATACATATATACATGTATATGTGATGGACTGGGTATCTGTGTTTTATTGTATGGGTTTACATTCACCTCAACACAACTAGTATAGATATATGAGTGCATTTTGTCTATGTTTACTGACATAAATTTCAATGGATTTGGAATAGGCAGGACTATGTGGGTCAAGAGATGGGTTGGAGCAAGCCAATCTGATCTGTCTTTCATCCTCACTTGATTTCTACTTTTTAACAATAAGTTCATCTGATGAAAAAAAGAATTGTAGGAAATCGTGTTGTTTGAATTATAGAAATATCACTGACTTTTAATGGACAATTATGATAAAAAAAAAGTAGTAAGACACATGAATGAAATATTACAGTGAATATGTTGGTCGGATAACCAATTTATATCTTTTAAATAAATATGTGTATACATAAAGCATATATAAAAATATGAATTTTCTTTAAGGCTTTACTTTGGCTCTGATCCTCATTGTGTAAAGATATCAGGCCATATAATTTGCATTGGTGGAGTTTAGTTGTGTTACCTAGGATGAGACATGGGTCGGATCAAACTAGCCTGGTCTAGTGCTCACCCTTCGTTGATGGTTTTCTTATAATTAGAACACTTAGAGAAAAGGTTAAAAGGAACTTGTTGTCAAAAAGAAGATATATCACTCACTTTTAAGTAGCAATTACAATTCAAACATATTGATTTTCTCACAAAGAGTGGCTAAATAAGAAAATTGGAGCAAATAGTAGACATGTCACTCGCTTTTAACTATAGGGTAGATGGTTTTGACGAGTATGTCCCCAAACCCACATACTTAGCGAGTGAGAACGAATCTAGACATTATCAATGTTTGAAAATATCTACACATAGTCGGTCCTCGTAATACATTTAGATTTCATATTTCTTATTGTCTATTCCAGATAATAAAATAAAAATATTTCCAAACCTCCATGTTGATACATATTTACTAATAAAGTTTAAGAAGTGTGAAATTTTTGATGCATGAAACTTATATGTATCAGTTGTAAAACGATTACACCTACAAGATGTCAGCTAATTTTATCTATATGAGTGAAATATATTTTGTCTAAATTGGACATTTTTACAAACCACACTCATATCTCACATATTTATAAGATATAAATAAACATAACACAACTATTATTGTAATTTGTATAACATAGCATGAATTAGAAACGTATATATCATTTATATTGTTCGAAAATGCAATTGTTTATTGGTTATACCCGATGTTTTGTGACAGCAAGTGTCGAGTTTGATATTTGTGCCTGGTATCAAAAACATGTACTACCAAACAACATATTTTTATGAATTTCCAGATAACCTCTTCAGGTTTGCTAATATCCCTTCTTACCCCCACACTTATCATAAATCTATACAAAAACCTCCCACTTATCATATATTCCAAATAACCCCTGTAACTACTATTACCGAAAGTAGCCATGGACACTCATGTTGCAGATCCACTTTTACCTACTATAATTATGCACAAGCTCTAGTTAGATGTAATTTTGTACTAGCATAATATTTAGTTGTTTAAATATCATTAACTATATATTGTTTATTTAGTTATGTAACAAAAAATATACAACAATATGTCAAATTCGGGTCAATGCAGACTCAAATTACTATAAGTAGTATATATGTGGTTGTCTTTCGTTCTAGAAAAAGTTGGTCAGCTTTTTACACAATCAAACTGGCAATAGAGCTGGACTCCAATTTCAATCATTCCGCTCGAACCCATAGGCAACTTGAATTGTCAAATTTAGAACCAAAGATTTGATATGGACCCATATTTTTACCAACTTATTCAACCCATAACCAATCTAGACCAGTCAAAATTAGATTTCGAAACTAGATGCGTCATGATTTTAGCTCCACTTAACCTGGACTTTTTCTAGTCAAACAAGGTCCTAACCCAAAATGGATTTTAGTTGAAGCTAGAATCAGCCATATTCTAAATACTAGATGAGACTCGGATTGTAAATTATTATAAATCGTAGTCGACATTACCCTAATTTTGTTTAACTGGTCTTAATCCACAACGGTCTTGGAGTGTAAATACTAGTAACTGAAACTAATTTTTTTCTAAGTTGGACATAATCAGGTTCACAGATTTGAAACACAAATTCACCATTTCGTTAAATGCACTCTAGTATATAGTTCATTTTACCTTATTAATGAGACTGACCAAACAAATTGTAGATAATTTAACAAAATTATATCAATAGTATCTTAGTATAGATCGATATGTACTATATAAATATATGTTTCTATATATGTAATGAAATGGGTGTCGAAGTTTTCTTATATGGATTTATCGATAGGGAATTTTTATGGACAAGTTTCGATGCTCTGCAAGACTGAACACACAAGATTAAACGTGAAAAACTCTCTACAAGACAATGAGAGAAAATTCACTAGGCAATATCGGCCAACAAGTAATATGTAACCATAATTACAGCTCAGACTTTCCAAATCTAATCACTCATAAATATGAAACCCCCCCCGCGGCTCAAGAACAAAGATAAGGAAGGACAAAATTACTCCTAATGTGCACAAGCCCTCCCAACTTTTTCTCCAAACAACACCACTGCCACTGTGGAGATTGCTTATTGCTGCTGCGACCGCTGACTGTGCCGCCTTTACTTGTGACGAGGCCACCTATTTCATTTTCATATGCAATACTCATTCTAGTTGGCGCCTCCAATTAGATTACCGACATGACATCAAAGCTCTCTTTTTCTGATAGAGATGATACGCATCCTTTGTTGATCGGACGGACCGTTGTCATTGTCGCATCACCAATTGTGTGCCATCAACCGTGTGTCTTCTACTACTCAAATCTACTGTCATG
This sequence comes from Alisma plantago-aquatica, assembly GCA_963693085.1. Classification (NCBI taxonomy): domain Eukaryota; kingdom Viridiplantae; phylum Streptophyta; class Magnoliopsida; order Alismatales; family Alismataceae; genus Alisma; species Alisma plantago-aquatica. The sequence continues at coordinate 175,898,407 of OY856409.1, forward strand.
GTTGATCTAAGCATAGGAAAACCATGATTGTTTAGAATTACGAATTATTGTGGTGTTCCTTATTTTGTTCCAGTTCTATATGAACTTGTAAACATGTTTATGACATTTATAAGGTGTAACATGATCTGGGACAGGTTGATAGCATCAACCTATGGTGCTAAGCACAAAATAGTTGATGGTTCAAATTAGGGTTTTCAAGCTATTTCATTCCCTATCACACCACCGATGGTCATACGCAACACCTATGTGTCATCGACTGATGGGCATCCTTCGTTGACCGAATAGACCGTTGTCGTTGTCATTGTCGTAGCCACCGACTGATAAGCATCTTCCTCTGGTCAGATCTTCTGCCTTAGTCGATGTTGATGTCGTAACACCAATAAAATATCACCAACTGATGTGCGTCCTCTACTACTCAGACCTACCTTGATTGTCAATGCACTAATCGTAGTACTGTCGACTTTCAACCGCTACTTTGTCTCAAGATAAAGTCGTTGTCCCTCTCTCGTCCACGAGAGAGCAACACAGAATGTGCCAATGATTGTAAGCCGCTACTTCACCTCAAAGTAGAGTTGTTGCCCATCTCTCATCCACGAGAGAGCACCGTTGTCGATGCACCAATGTGTCACCGACTATCAGCCGCTACTTCACTTCAAGATGAAGTCATTGAACCCTTCTCACCAAGAGAGATGATCACCATTAGTTGTTATTATTCTTTGACTCTTCTAACTACATAAGGTACCAAAAACCAACATGTGGTCATAAACCAACAAGTGAGATATCTCAATAGCCTTCCTTAGAGCCTCTATTTGTAAGTCTCAATATCATATGGATGCAACTAGGAATCGTACTTCAATTCCTAATCTAATTCTAAACATTTATTAGTGTCATACATAATGAGCCATCTTCTTTTTCTCTTAAATTCAGCTCCTATTAGGATTTGCAACACAAAATAACAACTCCTACTAAGTCTTATTTCTAATTAAACATGGGACAGAACCTTTAGTATCCCAACATTTACATTGACCTCGATCCTACTCGTATAAAACCTAAGTCCATTTTGTGGCTATGTCTGCCCAAGTAAATTTAGTGAATCGAGACTAGTTTGAATTATGCATGTGGAGAGATGGGTTTGGTCAAGCCAATCTGGTTGCTCAATCCTACTTGATAGTTACTTTTTTCATAATAAGTGCATCCAGTAGAAAGAAAAAGTATAGGAAAATGTGTTGTTCGAATAGCAGATATATCACTCACTTCTGATCGGTAGTTTTTTATAATAAAAAATACTGAGCAGCTGGAATAAAAAAATTGGAGCTAATATGTTGCTCGAATAGAAGAAATATCAAAGACAGATATATATTATAAAAATCTGTATTTATATATAAAGTGTATATGTAATGAAATTGGGTATGTGAGTTATCCTGTATTCATTTACTTCGGCTCTGACTCAACCCGTGTAAATCAGTATAACTATTATCTATGTCCAGTTATGTAAATGTAATTGATGGCTTTAATTAGGTTACATGAGTCGAGACATGAATCGGAGCAAGCTAGGCTAGTCCAATGCTCATCCTTATTTGATGGTTACTTTTTTATATAACTAGAGCAGTCAAAGAAAAAGGTTGTAGAAAACATGATGTCAATAAGAAGATCTATCACTCACTTTTAATTGGCAATTATAATAACAAAATATTGAGCTGCTGGTAAAGAGCAGCTGCATAAAAAAAAACTGGAATGAACAGACTACTTGAATAGCTGACATGTCACTCGCTTTTATTTATAACAATGATGGAAATAGATATTTAGAAAATAAACCATAATGCATGCCTCTTTTCTACACATATTTAAAATCTTGAACCTCTTCTAGCCTTCCCAGTCCAGTTTGTATATGCATGGCTAATAATCATCCGAACAACAACAGAAATCTTTGCACAAGTATCTGAAAGCTTACCCATCTACCTGAGGAGGACAGACCCTTGAAGAGTCATTAGCTTCTTGTTGATCCACCAACACTTACGAGACTCATAACCAGCATCTGGGCCACCCAGGGGGGCGTAGCAGAGTACCCGAGCAGTCCATGCACTATGGTAACCTGTCAAACCCTCCTAGCTGACCCAAATAAGTAGGTGTATGGTCGTGCAGCCGATGGTCGTAGGATCAGAGCAAGTAGGACTAATGACTCTGCTAAGGTCAGTGCCTGCAAACAGAAAAACAGAAGAGTCGGTTATCGGCATCAGGGTGATATAATGAGGCGCTCTATTGTCGCTAGAGATCAATAACTCTTACGTTGTCCCTACCATTATTCCTCTCTGTATGTTCATTGTTCTTATGGCTCTTGCTTGCAAGGTATGCAAGTTCCTGGGGTTTTATAGAAGGAGCATGGCAGGAACACAGCAAGATGCCACCATCACAATGACGTCTCGTTTCTTTTCTAGTTATTAGCTGTCACATTCTGGAACTAAGCAAACGATCGCGGGCTAATAGGTGCTCTCTGTTTTCAGTGCATTGCATCACGTAAGGGGGTATTTTAGTATCTTCTTCCATCATCAACGAGAGTCTCTGTCAGTGGAGGGTTATGGTGTCATTGTGAACAATCAACCTGCTTGTGATGTGACAACAAACATTAGAAATGCAGGTTGCTTTCGTTTACATTGTATCACCACGCAAGTACATGTAGGCGAATGCGTCCATGTACTTGATGCGTTCCTTTTGATTTAAAGTCCCACTGACGTGGGGACAAACCTTGGTTGCTTTGATCACTTGCTTGGTTTATTCTGGAATCAAACTGTCTGATTTTCAAGGCACAATAAGTGTAAACAGCGAATGGTTATCATTCCTTAAAGTTTGCAAACTATTTGCCGCTTTCAACATCATCAGTTGGGATTGTAATTTTGTGTTTTTAGAGTGTCATTTTTCTTTTATTTTGGTTTGGGCTGCCTACGGAAAGTTTTACTCACTCTACTACTGTAACAGTCTTCCAAAGCACGATAGTCTTCCAAAGCATGATATATCTTATTTAAAGTATTAGAGTAGTCTCAGACAATTGAAGACAGAAAAAATTTCTTGTCGTTCTTATTGATAGTCTTAAATTATCGATGACATTGGTTGAGTACCGAACTATTCTACGTTCAGGTTGATGATTCATTTATATCCTGACAATGAATGTTGCCCCCTTTGTCATTCACATAATTCTATTGGTGACCACACAGTACATTGCCACACCCACTCAAGATTCAAGTTCCGTCATAATGTCGTTCAAGATGTCCTCTTTGATATTATTTCTCGTACTAGGATAAACGCTTTAAAAGAAGCTCTGGTCACCTTTCTAGGGATATGTCATGATGCCCTCCACTTCTAGAGACCTGGTGACATGTCGTCGTTCGATTGGACTGATAGCAAGCACACTTGTATTGACTTTAAGGGTGTCTCTCCATTGACTGGATAATAGTTTGAGTAACTTCAAGACAGACCATGCAACTTTTGATGCGGGCACACAGAAAGTTTGTAAGTATGGGGTTGCGTATGAAGCATACTATCATTATTTTCTTTTCTTTACCTTTGATATATATAGTGTGCTTACTGATGACTCAATTTCCCTCTTCCGACACATACAACATATCACAAATAGAAATGTGATGATGCCATCATCTACTTCTTCAAGTTTTTTTTTAAATCATTGGCTTTTCCATACAAAAAGGATTTGCATCCCAATTTAAAGCTTTGGCCTTTGCTAAGGTGTTTATATGTAAATGACAATTAGTGATTTATGTATTTATTATTTTTGGGTGATTAAATAGCAAAACCCACGTTTCTGTGAATTGTGCATACTTGTGTTAGGAATTGAGGTGGACAAAAATGATATTCTACAAAACTGATGGCATAAGACTTAATATGGAAACTCTTCCCAAGACGAGACCAGATAAACTCCTAAGGCAATACCGACCAACAAGCGTTATGTAACCAATATTACGACTCAAACTTCTAAATTTATATATCCTTAAATATGGATAGATCATCCACTTGAGAAAAGGCAAAAAAGAAGAGAAACACACCAAACTAAAACAAAACTTTCTTAATTGTTCTCCTCAAGACACCACATTCGTTGCAGAGATCGGACACATGACGATGACCTAACTTTTAGCTGCTTCTACCACAATGGGTCACCTCTACCCGTGACGAGGTTTCTACCTCGTTGCATTTTGTGATACTTGTTCTAGTTGGCTCCTGCAACTAGAGGTCTTGTGTGCCACCACCAGCCATAAGCTCTCTCAGTTTGAAAGAGTAGATCTGCACCCTTCGTGACTGGAATAATCATTGTCATTGTTGATGCATCAAAAATGCCACATTGACTGCCATCGCTACTTTGCCTCAAGACAAAGGTATTGTCTTCACTTATCTAAAAGAAAGCTCCACCGATTATTCTTGTTCTCGAGATATTCTATAACATAGGTAGACCAAAAATAAGCAACTAGTGGGATGATCTTGTGGCCTCCCCCATGGCATCTATACATTGGCCTCCATGCCATTTGGTTGCAATCCAAAATCCACTTTATAAGTTTTACTTCAAATCCATACAGTAATCCATGTTGTACTAGAGAGCCATCACCTTTCATCTTTGATGTAAATCCCATTAGGATGGGTTAATCACAAGTTCAATTCCTATTTAGTCTAAATTTAAATAGGTTATGTGCATGGAACTTTTCCCTATGCAATAATATCCTCCTTTGACCTATGAGGAAGACGTAGTATTCAATAGTCATCTAGAGTAGCTTTTAGAATCCATGACCACATTGATGGATTTGAATAGGTGGCCATTCTCCTCAAACATGTCAACATCACATTACTTTCATCTATCTTAGTGAAGTTCCACATTGGCTTGACTTTATTCCTAAACAATGGAGTAGAAGAATCTTGGCAATACCACTTTGTTTTCCATGCTTACATGTAGAAAGTTGTTAGTTACCTCCGAGCAGTTAGTTGAGCCATCATGGATGAAAAAGATGTGTTTGACCTCTTGCAACAGGTCTATAAAATATTCATATGGCACTCCCTCTATCTATCTAACTCCACAAAATGATCTTGACCCTCAATTCTAGATGTAATGGTTGAGCAGACATGGGTTGTCGTAGAGAAGGGTATGGAGTGACATTGTATGATTAGGATCCATCATGTCATACCTCCTAGTTCTTGTATAAACTTACCTTTCTACCATTCTTGACAATATTGTGAGGAATCATGTAGCTCAAACATGTGTATCCATCAGACTACATCCTAGTCCTCCTCAATTCTATATCTTTATAATAAGCATAGACTTTTTGACTACTTGAACTTTGTCTTTATTCACTCTGAATGTGGTTTTATATAGATTGCAACATAGTTTGACACAGCTATCATAAGACGCTTTTGTGATCTTATGCATGCCATCACCAAACCCGAGATGATATTTGTTTCTGTCCAAATAGGAAACCAAAGTTACACTAAAACTTCAATTTAGAACATGACAAGCATCCTTGAGCATAATGGTACAACCAACATATAGTTTAACATGGGTGGTCCCAATCCTAATGATCTTTGATTAGCTACATTCCCATCCTCTAACACTAACAAACTTCCCTTGTTAATATATTGTGAAGGACTACCCATGAGCATTTGCATGACATATTGCTCCTACATCTAGTGCCCACTCAACATCATCCTCTATGTTAAAGCACTGCTCTTGGACTATTAATACTAGATCCTCCTATGTGTCATATGCAATTGCAGATTTAGTGTCATGTTCATCATCCTTGTGTTCTTTGACATTTTAATGTGACAACTTATTTAAGAACTTACAATCCTTTTTGAAGTGTCCAACTTTTTTGCAATAGAAACACTCTTTTGTATTTGGAGTTGACTCTAGTGATCCAAACAAGGATTGTGAGTATGACTTCTTCCTTTACCTTCAATGTAAAGAGCTGAATTTAAAGAATTTGATCTTCCACACTCCCTTTTGTATATGTATTCACTAGGAATCAAATCCCCAACATCATCATGCTTCAAGTTCATGATATCCAAGTAACTATCCATTGTTTTCTTCATAATTTACAAACTCTCAGAAAAAGAGGAATGTAAATTATGGGCTTTAAATTCATCATCAAACTTGATCTTTACTTGTTTATGGAAGGGATGATAAAGCTCCTTTGAGGGAGTTTACAATATTCCTGAATTTGGTAAACACTAGAGTTTTTGAGATAAAAGTTCAAACTATCTAGATCTCCTTGTTTTCACCTTGATCATTATCCCTTTGTTACAAGGTGATCCATAATTTTTAGCCAACAATTTTAACCTAAATTGTCAACAGACAAAACACAATTAGCACATAATTATGCTAACTGCATGGGTGCAACCACAAGGTGTGCATGTAATTTATAACACACATTGCAATTCAAGTCAAGTAAATGTAGATAAAATAACTTCCATAGTCCATCCAGAGTATCTTGGATGGTAAGAGCTCACTAAGTCTCAATGACGAACCCAGGTTTGAACCATGCCTAAGGCACTCTATGAATGGCAACCCACACTAATTTGGAACTGAAGGGGGGGTGATCGGACCACACCATCTCATGCCTCAAGAGTTTACCATGTTGGACTCACCTAGGGTGGGTTCTCTCATTCACCAAAAAAAAATCGCTTCCATACTTCCATTATGTTTTAACCCATAATCTTTCTCACCTCACTTGGTGAACCAATAATTGATCTGTAAATGGATACCAAAGTGTATTTCCTATCATTAGGCTCAGTGGTGTGTATCACACCACTGAACTCTTTCATCTCACTTCATATTAGCTTTTGGAAAACCCTCTTGGTGATTGTTCTACATTATAAATCGGGAGTGGGTTTTTACTAAAAACTCCCTTATGAGGCATCAAGTAATGGATTCTACTTATTATGCCTTAGTTAAATGCATAGCTCCATATAAGTTGTTTGAAACAAAGCATTTATGACACTCATCATATTGATCCATCATTCAGAAGACCCTAAGAATCTAAAAAACACAATATAAACAATTATAAATATATCACCCTACATACCTTATATTGAATGGCATGTGATGTCCATATTCAAAAAATCAAAGAAAATAAGCATTAATCTAGATATTGATGTTAAACACCAAAAGTTAGAAATATCTCAAAGTTTCTCACCTAGGGTTTTCAATTCTAATTTAGGTTAGTCAGGGTTTTGTTCCATGGATTCTCAGTTATAAGATTAGACACCCCAAATAAACATGATGAACCATAAATATCTTTCTTGATATATTCATTATATATGCATTAGTCTTGGATATATCATTATTTGTTTGTATGATGGACTTATACTTGATTCTAAAATCAGATCCACTTATAAGGGTATAGATTCATTAATTTGATAAAATTAGGGTTTCTCACATATTGATTCAAACTACATAATTATCCTCATGTTTCATTCTTCTCTATAATTCAAAGGATGGTATAAGTCATTAGAACCACTAATATCATTGAATTTGATTTCATAAGGTCATAATCATCAAGATTGATTATTCATATATAATCTATACATGAAGGGTTGTATATTATTATAAATCAAAGAAATGGAGTTAGAATTACTAGATTAGCTTTATTAGTTTTTGTAACATACTAGATTTTTTGGTTGCTAAATCTATTCTAAGATATAATCACTAGTTTTTCCCAATTGGATTCCATTTATAGATGTCCTTTGGTTGATGTCTCATTCAACTATTTTGATCAAATGTCATATTTCTTTTAATGTAATTAGTGTTTCATCATATTTCTTTTTTCTAAATAAATTGAGTATCCTCTTTAGTGAAATATTAGCTAGATGGTCCCTCCATTTTACCTAGTGAGCCATCTCAGCATCACCTAGTGCAAATTCAAAGTATTTGTGCCTAAGTACCTTAATTTGACCTTGCATTGATATATCACTCTCAATCTCACAAATAAAAGGCTTTGGAATCTTATGTATGATATTCATGTTCATAATTAATGGATCTAGTATTTTGTACTTTTTTTTTAATGGCCTATATATTGATAGACGGGTAATAAAATGATGAAGGAGGTTCAGATTGAACCACCCGTACAGAAGACCCCAGGGTGCGAGAAGCACCGGGTCAAACAGGCTCAGAGGGAGCCTCAGAAACGGTGAAGAGACCCATGCAGGCAGGACCCACCGCACACCCAAAGGGCACGGTGTGGGGTGCGTCCCGCCATCCCTGTATAGCTACAAAAAGGGATTTGTATATGGGGGTAACTCTACAAAATCCCCGCCTAAGCCCATGGGCTCTATACAAAAGAAACAGCAAAAACTAAGTCGTCAACGGTATCTTCCACATCCTACTGATGTGTGTCGGGGTAGTAGAGCTCCACCGTCGTACCTCCGCCAGTCGTCTAGTGGCTTTGACCACCAGGTCCCGACACTCCGTAGAGCTTAGGGATTGCTGGTTGTGCTGCCTCTCGTTGCGCTGCTTCCAGATGAAGTATGTCGAGCACGTCCAAGCAGCGATGGACAGCCATTTCCACCCCTTCCAGCCCCTGGTTTTGTCCTTAATAAGGTTGAAAGTTTCGGTGATATTGGCACCAACTGGGACCTTCAGCCCACAAAGGTCCATGACATGTGAGAGGACGTGTTTGGAGAATCGGCAGTGGAAAAAGATGTGTTGGACGTCCTCCCTTTGCCTACAAAAGGTGCATCTGTCACTGACGTCACTGTTCCACTCGTGGATTCTATCCGTAGTGGCGAGAGCCCCGTGGAAGGCTCTAAAGATTGTGAAGCTCCACCTATGGATAAGGGTCCCCGCCCAAATGGTCTTGCCAATGACGCAAGGGGCTTGCTGTGGCTGGATGGCCTTCCACAGGTTAGTGTTTGGGTTGGTGAGCTTCACAAGGCCATTATTGGTTTGCTCAAAGATGTGATGATGCTCGACCCAGGCTTGGGCCATGTTTTTCCAAGCGTTTGACGCACCATAGCGCAGTAGCCCCGGATCAGGGAGGGTGAACCCATAGCGTCTACGCAGCCATTGGGTCCATGGTGACTGTGGGCAGGTGTGAAACCGGACGAGTCTCTTGAGCGAAGCCCAGCGATTAATGTCCCTGACCCCTTTGAACCCCAGTCCTCCTTCTTTAGCAGGCCTAGCCAAGCGCTCGTATCGCATGGGATGGTGGTTTGAGCCCCATACAAAGTTTGCCAGCAGCATCTCCATGCAATCACACGTATTAATAGGGATGTGGCCTTGCAAGGCCCAATACGTGATCAGGCCCTGCAGGTTTGCTTTGGTTAGTAAACATCGTCCTGCCATTGTTATCTGGTCCGGGGGCCATTTGGATATCATCTTCTTCATTTGGTCGAGGCAAGGATTAAAGAAAGCTGCCTTGTGATTCCTGGCAGCAAGCGGGAAACCCAGGTACCTCGTGGGGAGATCATCCAAATGGACTCCTGTTCAAAATATTGTGGCATTTGACTTTACCTCTTAGGAGTTATAAATTATTAAACTAATTAGACAATGAGAAATATATAGCATCTTCATAAGTGAAATGAACAAAGTGAATTGAAAAGAGTGTCTTACCCTCTTTTGTGAACCATGTTGCCCATGATTACAAGACATAGTTGGTATCTAGACCAACTATTGCTACAAGGAGAATGGTGATCGTTTCCCCTACCATCTATCTATTTTTCTCACTATCTCGATCTGATTAACTATGCCATCCCTTCTCACAGATACAAATAACTTCAATAATGCCCTGAGATGTTATCTTGAGCCCTAGCTTGCACCATAATCCTGAATTCGGTAAACTAAAAAAAAATTGTGGCAACACAACCCATTATCATACAGATAACGAGGTGTTACGTGAAAACGTGCGGAAATCACCATAACCACATATTATCAAAATCACGGGGTAGTTAAAATCATTTGCAGAAAGCTGATAAACTATGAAACTATTACATTCCACTCCTCATCCTGCAAGGAAACAGGTCATATATATACATATACCAGATTTGATACGTGTCCACAGCTCAAAGGAACAGCTGTCTAACCATCACATGAGTTCACCACCTGTTCATATACATAAAGGCTCATATCCAGCCAACAGCAGGCTATACAAAACATTATCGATCGTTCATCGTGAAACAACGTCAAAACACTGCCAAGGACCTGAGAGTACAGGGATGACTCTAGACTCTACTACAAAACATCCAAAACAGCAGCATATCCATCGCTTGCCTTCTACTGCTCATCAAGATGCTCGGCCGCAACACCACGACCACCACCACGTCTAGCTCGACCACCTAAAAAAGGTGTAAAACAGCGGGATGAGACAATTGAACATTGTCCCAGCGGGAAACATAACTCCCCACCGCAACTACAGAACCTCAGCAAGATAAACTATAACAGTAGATAACTAATAACAGGTGTAGCAAGAGCAGTCTATATAAAGCCAGGCTATTCTTACCGATAAGCTTACCAGCTGTACAAAAGAATATAGCCAAATATTTCTCAAAGGAACATAATTGACAAGATAAGATATATCGCTATGTAACATGATTATCAGAATAAGATATATCGCCACATAACCTGATTGTCAAGATGAGACATATCACCACATACCTGATAAATATGGAAGTAACTGCAAGATATAACAGATATATTACACAAACAAGGCCTCAACCAATGTTTCGTGTTTGATATAAGTAGTAAATACTAAATGGCTGAATTACGTATTATTATGCCCAGAGGAAGTGAACCATACCGTTCAAATCCAACCCTCGGTTACGGAACCCAAGTCGGTGCCATACAAGGTCAATGGAAGAGCCGGACTCCACGACCTCCCACCTCGTGGTCAGTACACGAGTACAACACAAGCAAGACCGTAGTCTCATGCTGAAGTGCTCTTAGCCACAGGGTCAGCTCCATAGGCTACCCTCACTCTAGCCCGCCTTGGTACAGGTCTCGACGCTAGTAAAACTGAGCCACGGGCCTGTTCACCGTGCTCTGAGCCATGAATGCATTCATGCTCCTCACATCACATATCCTAAGCCATGGGCTTGTTCACCATGCTCTACACATACATATATCTGAGTCTGCAACCGAAGTTACACTCTTACCTCCTCATTTTCAGGCTAGGAGCAACCTACACATATTCAACAATATGTGTTTCCAGGTTAACTCGTAGGAGAACCTGTTTCACCATCACCAAATCCTGACAATGATGGATCTATGGCCAGGGCAAACTACATGATATATTTCACTGTGATTAATTAGTGTCTTTTAGATGGATTGCAAGGTTCAACCAAGTTGTATAACATGCAAGATATAACAGAAAGTAAATAACATAAACTCAACATTATATTATTATTATGAAACACATCATCTTGATCCACCTCAAGGATCCAACATCACATGTTACCACTTGGCCTCTTGCCAACCATCTAGATCCATTTCAAGTATCATCACATACCACGGGATCTCAATTCTCATCATGCACTTCCAATGCCTCTTCAAGGCTCACATCAACATCATGGGACAAACACATCATACCTACAACTGTTGGCTAAATGGACATTTGTAAATCCCTTTGTTTTGATAATGACAAACATTTCATTCCTGTTAATCTAATGTGCTACTTGAGTGTTGCAGGAATAAGGTGGATGACAAAGCAATTAGGGAAATCCATATGCTTACATATTTATATTTTCATGAAATGTAATCACTTTGTAAAAACTTGTACAAATATATAATGTACAAGTACTTAGATTTCATGTAAATCAAGCGTTAGATTCTCCCTAGCTAAACATCACATTTAGATAGATCATCCCCTTCAAATAAGTGTCACATATGTACACTCATACACACACTTAGTGCTTTAATTGAAAAATTGAAACAGGGTCAATCTCGGTCGACTAACTCCTCGACCGAGACACTCTCGGTCGACAATCTTCTCGACCGAGAAAGACCCAAGTAGCCGTTAGACACAGCTGACAAGGTGGTTGGCAGTTGGAGATAAATGTTGCATACACTTGATCTAGAGAGTCTGTCGGTCGACAAAAGTTCGACCGAGTAGGTGTCTCGGTCGACCATTTCTCGACCGAGATGGACTCTGACAGCAACTGCAGAATTAATTAATTAGCCATTGCTAAAGCAACAAACTTGTACCTAACGGCTAGTTAAGCACTTAGAAACCCCTAGAAGGTGTCTAGAACGTCCTTAAGCACTTGTAGGACATTCCTATAAATAGGACATGCCTTAGGACACCTAAACTCACTTGTTACACTTGAGAAATCTTTGAGCATACTTTGAGCAACCTGTTTGTGAGCAAATTGAGCATAGTGACAATTGGCTACTTCTTCTCTTAGCTCAAATTTCGTGTCCTATAGGCTAGCATCTCCTATCCACTGCAATTACTATTCCATACACTTTGGTTAGGAGATCTACACGCTTGATCTAGGCAAATCAAGTCTTGTGCTACAAAAGGATAAGTTGTAATTTCCTTTTTCCTTTCTTATTCTCTATTATTGTTTGTACTCTCCTGGCTACTCCTAGGTTGGAGGCTGCGGATTGGAGAGGTTGGAGATCTTCTTGGTGAAGAAGGGGACCTTGAGCTACTTCAAGAAGGCTGGTGCAACGGGAGGTTACTTCTAGAGAGGAAGGCTACTTCAAGGGGGAGCTTGGCGTTACTTCAAGAAGGCTACCTCAAGTTGGTGCATCTACTTCAAGTGAAGGCTGTTCAAGGGGTGTAAAGAAAGATTGTATTTTGTGTAAATCCTTGTGAAGGTAATAAAATTAATACTTTCAAAATCCCGGTTGGGTAAGCAACCGGGTAGTGGACTGACAACTTTAGTATTTGCTAAAGTTGGAACCACTCTAAACACCTGTCTCCTTCTTCCATTTTCAATTGTGGTTGTTTTGAGTTAAATAATTGTTAAAATATTTAAAAACTCTATTCACCCCCCCCTCTAGTGTTTTTCAATTGGTATCAGAGCAGGCTTCAAGGAACCTTAACAAGGTCTTGAAGAATGGGTGACAGGGTGCTTAACAATCTTAACCTTGAAGGGACACTTGTTGCTAGACCTCCAGCGTTTGATGGAACAAACTACACATATTGGAAGAGAAGGATGCAGTTCTACTTCCAAGGCATAAATTGGGACTTATGGAGGATGGTGTCAACCCCATACGAGCTTCCTCAAACACAATATGCAGAGTGGGATGCAAACACGGTAAAATTGGCTCAAATGAATGCCAAAGCTGTAAGCATTTTATATTGTTCAATTTCAGTAGGAGAATTTAATAGGATATCAAACTGTGACACAGCCTATGACATTTGGCATAGACTGTCCATAACTTATGAAGGTACAGTTCAAGTCAAGAATTCTAAGATTAGCATGCTTAAACAAAAGTTTGAACACTTCCGTATGGATCCAAATGAATCTATTAGTGAAATGTTTGCAAAATTCTCTTCTATTGTTAATGGTTTAAATGCCCTAGGAAAAACTGTTCTTGAAGAAGATCAGGTATCAAAAATCCTTCGATCACTTCCTCCTAAATACAAGCCAAAGGTGACAGCCATCGAAGAAGCTAATGACCTCACTCGGCTGAAAATGGAGCAACTCATTGGCAATCTAGAAGCTCATGAAGCAACCCTAGAAGAGGAAGAAAGAAGAGAACGTGAACTTCAGCAAGGAAAGAAGAAGGATGTGGCTCTAAAAGCTTCAAAGATAATTACACCAGAAAGTGAGGAGTCAAGTGAAGAAGAAGGAGAAGAAGCATTGATTGTCAATGGTAAGAAATATAGAAGATTTAAATCTAACAAAATCTCTAGTTCTTATTCTTCTCCTCCTAGGTTCTTTGAGTGTGGAAAGAAAGGACATTTCAAAAATGAATGTCCTAAAGCAAAGAAAGGAAAGAAAAGCTCACACAAGAAGAGGGGAGAAAAAGCCTATAAAGTTGCATGGGACGAGTCAAGTGAAAGTGAAAGCGGAGAAGAAAAGGTGGAATGTCTAATGGCAAAAGAAGATGATGAAGACTCTCAAGAGGTAAGCCTACTTGATCTTCCTAAAGAAGAGTTAATTACTAGTTTACAAGAAACTCATGATAAGTATGTTGATGTCAAGAAGAAACTAAAGAAGGTTATCAAAACAAATGATGAGCTATATGCTAAATTAAATGATCTCTCTTCTGAAAAGAACAACATTGATCTTGAGAATTTGTCTTTAAAAATATCTTTAAATGATTGTAATAACAAGCTACTCACTCTAGAAACAAATGTCGATCTTCTCTCTCAAGAAAAGACTGAATTGTTAGCTAAACTAAAAGACTTTCAGACTCAACCAATTCTGTGTAACCATCTAGACTATGACAATGTTGTAAAAGAAAGAGACTCCCTATTATTTGATTTAGATCAAGCTAGAAAAGATTTACACAAGAAGATGGATGACATTGCTAAGCTATAAAGAAACCTACATGAGTTAAGAAGAAAAGATATCCTTGACAACATCCTAAAAGCCTCCTATAGTTTCAATGGAAGAAAAGGTTTGGGATATGATCCAAAGAAAAATCAACCCAAAAGAACTCGGACTATGTTTGTACCTAAGAACACAATTCCTAGAAAGAGAAATGAAGTTGACTCTATTACTTGTCATTTTTGTCTACGTCTTGGACATTATTCATTTTCATGCCCGTATAAGACCAAGGATTCCTACTTAGTTTGGGTCCCAAAATCCCAAACTTAGTAGATTCGAATGCAATTCAGTTGAGATATGATCAAATGCTTAATTTTGCAATTCATATTGTCTTATCTCAACTTAATAAAAGGTTTTATGCATTATAATGATTTTCTGAACTGATGTACTGAAACAGAAACTTAGTCGGTCAAAGTATTGTCGACCGAAAATATAATCGGTCGAACTTTTGTCGACCGACCAGATGCCTGTGACAAATCAAAATCAAACAGCAACTGTTTCGGTCGAAAATTGGTCAACCGGCTGAATTTCTGTCTTTAATATGCAATACAACAACCTTCTCGATCGACGATTAGTCGACCGAGAAAGATGTCAGTCGAACAATTGTCGACCGACTGAAGTTCTGAATCAGAATTTTTATACAGTCTCTACTTAAATGCTTTTAACCATATCGGACCATCACATGGGTACCAAAACCTACATTCTAATGCAGGATTGGGTGGTTGACAGTGGATCTTCCAAACACATGACCGGAAACAAGGATGCATTTCAAACTTTTGAAGAAAAGAAGAGTGGAACAGTCACTTTTGGAGATAACGATAAAGGTAAAATTGTTGGAATAGGTAACATTGGTACAAACCTCGAAATAAAGAATGTTCTACTTGTTGATGGTTTGCACCATAACTTAATAAGTGTGAGTCAATTATGTGATGGTGGCTATGATGTTTTATTT
This sequence comes from Alisma plantago-aquatica, assembly GCA_963693085.1. Taxonomy (NCBI): domain Eukaryota; kingdom Viridiplantae; phylum Streptophyta; class Magnoliopsida; order Alismatales; family Alismataceae; genus Alisma; species Alisma plantago-aquatica. Next base: position 175,913,843 of record OY856409.1, read on the forward strand.
AACAAAACCTGCTGCAAATTATTAATAGAAAACACTACAAATGTTGTCTATGAAGGAAAAAGAGTTGGAAATCTTTATATTCTTAGACCTAACTCTATGAAATCTGTAGTAGGAAAATGCTTGCTTGCAAATGAAAATACTTTACAATTATGGCATAAAAATCTAGGACATGCTAGTTCACATGTTATCAAAAAGTTAGTGAAATATGATCTTGTTCGTGGTTTGCCTACTTTATCCTTTGATCAAGTTGAAAATTGTGAACCATGTACATTGGGAAAGCAAACAAAAACCTCTTTTAAACCTAAACATGAACTTAGCACCAGTAGATCTTTAGAATTAATTCACATGGATTTATTTGGACCTATGAGGACACAATCTATCGGTGGCAAAAGATATTGTTTTGTTATTGTTGATGATTATAGTAGATATACATGGGTACATTTTATTGCAACCAAAGATGATACTATTCATGCTTTTATAAAATTTTGCCCTATGATTGAAAATCTATTACAAAGCAAAATATGTACCATTAGAAGTGATCATGGTGGAGAATTTGAAAATCATGTATTTGAAAAATTTTGCACATCTCAAGGGTACACTCACAATTTTTCTGCTCCACGCACTCCACAACAAAATGGCATAGTTGAAAGGAAAAATCGATCACTACAAGAAATAGCTAGAACTATGATGCTCGAACATCACACCCCCAAAACCTTTTGGGCTGAAGCTGTAAACACCGCATGCTATGTGTTAAATAGAGTAATTGTTCACTCTCATTTGAAGAAAACTCCGTATGAAATAATACATTCTAAGAAACCTAGAGTTGACTATTTTCATACCTTTGGATCTACATGTTATATCTTAAATACCAAAGATGATAGAGATAAGTTTGATTCTAAATCACACAAAGCATTCTTTTTGGGATATTCTACCTCTAGCAAAGCATTTAGAGTCTACAACACTATCTCTAGAAAAGTTGAGGAATCTATTCATGTCTCTTTTCATGAAGAGTCCAAATCAGAAAATCTAGAAATAATTGATCTTACTAATCAATTTGAAAACTTAAACATACCAAATGATAGTGAGAAAGATACTACAAACAATAACCAAAGTGAAACACAACCTATACCTAGACTTATTAAGGATCATCCTCAAGAATTAATTATTGGAAATCCAAATGATAAAGTAAAAACTCGGTCTTCCTTTAAGGATGTTGCAAACATGGCTTTTGTTTCTATCATTGAACCTAAGAAGATATTTGAAGCTCTTAAAGATGATTATTGGATAATAGCAATGCAAGAAGAATTAAATCAATTCACAAAAAATGATGTATGGGATTTAGTTCCTAAACCAGAAGATAAAACCATCATTGGAACTAAATGGGTTTTTAGAAATAAGCTCAATGAGGCAGGAGAAGTAATAAGAAATAAAGCTCGGTTAGTAGCACAAGGATATAATCAACAAGAAGGAATAGACTTTGATGAAACGTATGCACCAGTAGCAAGACTTGAAGCTATTAGAATGTTACTAGCTATTGCTGCACATAAAAACATCAAACTCTACCAAATGGATGTAAAAAGTGCATTTCTAAACGGAATCATTCAAGAAGAAGTTTATGTTGCCCAACCACCCGGTTTTGAAATACCGGAAAAAGGTGACTATGTTTATAAACTTAAGAAAGCACTTTATGGTTTAAAACAAGCACCTAGGAACTGGTATGAAAGGCTCAAGACATATCTTTTTGATAATGGTTTTTCTATTGGAAATTCAGATTCTACTTTATTTTTCAAAACATATACATCTGATTTTCTTGTTGTTCAAATATATGTTGATGATATTATTTTTGGAGCTTCAAATGAATCATTGTGTACACAATTTAGTGACATTATGCAAAAAGAATTTGAAATGAGCCTCATGGGTGAACTAACCTTCTTTCTTGGTTTCCAAATTAAACAAATGCCTGCCGGGATTTTTATAAGCCAAGAAAAGTATACTAAAGAACTCTTAAAACGTTTTGGGATGGATCAGTGCAAACATGCTACTACTCCTATGGCCACTTCTACTAAAATTGATAAGGATGAAGATGGGGAACCTATTGATGATTCCTTATATAGAGCCATGATTGGTAGTTTGCTTTACTTAACTGCTTCTAGATCGGACATCATGTTTTACGTTGGTCTTTGTGCTCAATTTCAATCCCAACCTATGCACTCTCATTTTCAAGCAGTTAAACGAATTCTTCGATACTTAGCCGGCACTACATGTTTTGGTTTATGGTATCCAAAAGGACAATCCTTGGATTTTAAAGCTTATACTGATGCTGATTATGCTGGTTGTCGACTTGATCGCAAGAGCACTAGTGGTGGTTGTTTCTTGTTAGGGAGAGCTTTAGTATCTTGGTTTAGCAAGAAACAAAACACGGTTGCCCTTTCTACAACTGAAGTTGAATATATGGCAGCCGAATCTTGTTGTGCTCAAGTGCTTTATATGCAACAAGTATTGAACGATTATGGTTTTACTCTTTCATCTACACCTATTTTTTGTGACAACACAAGCGCTATAAACTTAGCACATAATCCTATCTTACACAGCATAGCTAAACATATTGAAATCCGTCATCACTTTTTAAGGGATCATATTTCTAAAAATCATGTTTCTCTTCATCATGTTGATACGGAGGATCAATTGACTGATATTTTTACAAAACCGCTTCCACTAGACCAATTTAACAAGATTAGGAAGCAATTTCTTATCACTCCTTTGGAAGATGTCTTCTTTGATATTTGTGCTTCTTAAAAATAACTTTTACTTACATCATTTTGGCTTTTAATGGACATTTTTTTGGGACATCTAATTAAGGGGGAGTTTTATTCTTAAATGGATATCTTTTTGAAATGACAAAGGGGGAGAACTAAATATCAAACTTAGTATTTGTGCAAAACAATAAATAAATATAAAACTTAGTATTTGTGCAAAACTCAATCAATGAGTTTCTAAACTCTTGGCTTTACATTGAAAGTTGTTATATTCCCTAAAGGATTGGATTTCATGTTCCATAATTCATGGGGAATAATAAGCACACATTTTATAAACAAGAGAAGAAATTTACAAAGGTAATCCTCAGGTATGAAAATCACATGTTTTATAATTTCTTATTTTATATTTAGGAAATGTTTGTCATCTTCAAAAAGGGGGAGATTGTTGGCTAAATGGACATTTGTAAATCCCTTTGTTTTGATAATGACAAACATTTCATTCATGTTAATCTAACGTGCTACTTGAGTGTTGCAGGAATAAGGTGGATGACAAAGCAATTAGGGAAATCCATATGCTTACATATTTATATTTTCATGAAATGTAATCACTTTGTAAAAACTTGTACAAATATATAATGTACAAGTACTTAGATTTCATGTAAATCAAGCGTTAGATTCTCCCTAGCTAAACATCACATTTAGATAGATCATCCCCTTCAAATAAGTGTCACATATTCACACTCATACACACACTTAGTGCTTTAATTGAAAAATTGAAACAGGGTCAATCTCGGTCGACTAACTCCTCGACCGAGACACTCTCGGTCGACAATCTTCTCGACCGAGAAAGACCCAAGTAGCCGTTAGACACAGCTGACAAGGTGGTTGGCAGTTGGAGATAAACGTTGCATACACTTGATCCAGAGAGCCTGTCGGTCGACAAAAGTTCAACCGAGTAGGTGTCTCGGTCGACCATTTCTCGACCGAGATGGACTCTTACAACAACTTCAGAATTAATTAATTAGTCGTTGCTAAAGCAACAAACTTGTACCTAACGGCTAGTTAAGCACTTAGAAACCCCTAGAAGGTGTCTAGAACGTCCTTAAGCACTTGTAGGACATTCCTATAAATAGGACATGCCTTAGGACACCTAAACTCACTTGTTACACTTGAGAAATCTTTGAGCATACTTTGAGCAACCTGTTTGTGAGCAAATTGAGCATAGTGACAATTGGCTACTTCTTCTCTTAGCTCAAATTTTGTGTCCTATAGGCTAGCATCTCCTATCCACTGCAATTACTATTCCATACACTTTGGTTAGGAGATCTACATGCTTGATCTAGGCAAATCAAGCCTTGTGCTACAAAAGGATAAGTTGTAATTTCCTTTTTCCTTTCTTGTTCTCTATTATTGTTTGTACTCTCCTGGCTACTCCTAGGTTGGAGGCTGCGGATTGGAGAGGTTGGAAATCTTCTTGGTGAAGAAGGGGACCTTGAGCTACTTCAAGAAGGCTGGTGCAACGGGAGGTTACTTTAAGAGAGGAAGGCTACTTCAAGGGGGAGCTTGGAGTTACTTCAAGAAGGCTACCTCAAGTTGGTGCATCTACTTCAAGTGAAGGCTGTTCAAGGGGTGTAAAGAAAGTATTGTATTTTGTGTAAATCCTTGTGAAGGTAATAAAATTAATACTTTCAAAATCCCGGTTGGGTAAGCAACCGGGTAGTGGACTGACAACTTTAGTATTTGCTAAAGTTGGAACCACTCTAAACACCTGTCTCCTTCCTCCATTTTCAATTGTTGTTGTTTTGAGTTAAATAATTGTTAAAATATTTAAAAACTCTATTCACCCCCCCCTCTAGTGTTTTTCAACAACCTCATAGAATAATTATCAAAGTGATGTTACTCATCACCTATGCCTCATAGCCTTTCCATGGCTAATCATCACCTGCATGGTTAGGGAATACAATAATCATAGTTCCACATAAGGACCATACTGATTATCACTAGATGATATTCGAGATGCTATACTTATCATTCTTACACTATTTGATGATCAAGTGTATTAAGCACATCATTAACAAACCACATTCATGCTTACCCTTATCTCAAGGTTATACAAATAGTCAAGGTGTCCACTTTATGCAAGTAGTCATGTTGAATATACAGAACCAGTACTATTGTTACTACTATCATTACTGTCACCATCCACTATTATTTCTATTATCATCATTAAGCAACTACTAGTGTAACTACCACTTAGCATTATCATTAACAGATAAGCATAAGGATCACATCATGTATGTCATTACCACTACCTTCCTCATCATCATCATTACTACTATTAACATTATTACCATCACTACTATTATCAGCATCATTACTATCATTAATGTTGTTATTGTTGCAAGGCATCACTATCGTTTAGAAGCAAGGTTATATGTGTACGACTGGACGACTCTATGGTACAAAGAATTGTCACTAAAAGATCACAAGACCCTCGCTAAAACTCGTCACAACCCTCACCCAAACACAGCAACAACGGCTGGCACCAGGGAGTGCAGCAACGCTACGTTGCTACAACAGCACCCACCCCGCGCGACACAGTGTCACAGCAAGGGGTAACGTGCGTCAGGGGGGTGTCGGGCATCCCATGCCTATCGGGAAACACCCGTCACACATCCCTACCGGTCGACACACATGGGGGTGTGACGCCCGTCACAGCACCCCAACCACAACGCCCGATACCAGGGGCTATCGCCCAGGTCACAACCAACTCCAACAACCAGGAGGGAGAGAGAGGGAGAGAAGAACACTTCCTCAAAACATGCAACCACCAACCAAGGCCTATCGGCCGATACACACCAAAGAGAGAGGCGTGACGCCCGTCACAAGCCCAAGATGTATCGCCCGTTACCAACCCTACTTGCCCAACACAACTATATCGGCCAACACTCACACTAGCCTATCGTCCAACCCAAACAAGCTTGCCAAACAAGGCCCTATCGTTCAACTCAAGCAAACCATCATGCCACTCCCTGGTCTAATGTCCATCATAAGAAAAAAGGTGTTTCTCATCACAAGAAGAACCATCATGTCGTCCAACACCACCATATCGGCCAACACTCCTCTAGCTCAACCTATCGCCCATCATAAGAGCAAGGATATCACCCAACACCAAGAACACTCTTGTCGTCCAACACAAAGACACTCATGTTATCCAACACACCAAGACAAGAGAGGGTATCGCCCAACAGGGTCACCATCTACCTCCAGCACGAGGAAACTCCAAACCCTAGAGAGCAAGGTACACTAGATCACAAGGAAACCCTAAACCCTAAGGAGGATCGGCCACCAAAGGTACAAAAGCAAGGAACTAGCTACTAACATATGAACAAGAACATAACAAGAGGTAATGGAGCTAGGGTTAGAAGTTATGCAACCCGCCTTAAGCTCCAAGCTTCAAGGGTATCGTCCACCACAGCTCCTCCAAGGGAGTGTATCGGCCGACACAAGCAAAGAAGGAAGGAGTGTCGTGCACTCAAGGTGGAGGAGAGACCAAAAGATCAAAGGAAGCTAAGGCAAGGGAAAGAACCACCTATATAGAAGGAAAGGGAGGAGAAAACAAGGTAGATCCATGCTATGTGTTGTCCACTCAAGGGACACTTGTCCTAGGGCTCAAGCCACCACTCTAGCAAGCCATAAGACACTTGTCCAAGATGTGCACCAGGTGTCCACCAAACATGGTCAAGGCTGGACCAAGCATCATGGGCGACACAACCAGCAGCTCCACTGGGCGACACACCAAGGTACCCTGGGCGACACACACTCACCTTGGGCGACACAAGCCACACTAGGTCGACACACTACTCACCTTGGGCAACACAAGCAAGTCTTGGCCGACACAAGGCTCCACCAAGCCCAAACAAGGCACCTCAAGGCCCAAACAAACTCAACCAAGGCCCAAAGAACTCAAGCAACAAGCCCAAGCCTTCCTCTCAACCCTAGAGGAAGCAAAGAGAGGGAAACACCTCACAAGATGGCAAACTTGCACACAAAACCCAAAACTTGGGTTATTTGCAAGTAGCCCCTCCAACTCTCAACAAAGCACAACCACACCCTAATCACCACTGAAGGTGATTAGCAAGCATCAAACCACCAAGGTTAAGCAAAGCAAACAGGGTAAACCCTAAACGAAGGTCAGGGTCCTTACAAGCTAACCCCCTTTAAGGGATTTCGTCCCCAAAATGTGAAGAGAAAAGTGAAGGATACTTCCTCCTCATCTCTTCCTCAAGCTCCCACGTGGCTTCCTCAATGCCACGACGCTGCCAAAGAACCTTCACAAGAACCAGATCCTTCTTGTTTAGCTTCTTGACCCTTCTGTCAAGGATCGCCACAGGACCTTCCTCATAGGTCACATCTGCATCAAGCTCAACCTCAACTGGTTGTATCACTGTACTTGAATCTGGATGACTTTTCTTCAGCATACTAACATGGAACATTGGATGTAACTTGTGCAACTCTGAAGGCAATGCTATCTCATAAGCTACCTTGCCAACATGTGCTATGACTAAGTAAGGCCCCATATACCGGGGTGCTAACTTACCCTTCTGACCAAACCTCAGCACACCTTTCCATGGCGAGACTTTAAGATACATTTTGTCTCCTACCTGGAACTCCAAAGGTCGTTGGCGATTGTCTGCATAAGACTTCTGCCTGTCCTGTGCCGCTTTCAATTGTTGTTGTATCACCTTGATCTTATCTATTGTCTACTGAACTAACTCAGGACCCAAAAGCTGATACTCACCAAATTCATACCAACATAAGGGAGGTCTGCACTTCCTCCCATACAAGGCCTCATAAGGAGCCATGTCAATGCTCCGCTGATAACTGTTGTTGTAGGCAAACTCTATCAAACTCAGATGTACATCCCAGTTGCCTAGAAACTGCAAAACACAAGCTCGAAGGAGATCTTCCAAAATCTGAATAGTCCTTTCAGACTGTCCATCTGTCTGCGGGTGAAAGGTTGTATTGAATCTCAACTGCGTTCCCAACGCTTTGTGCAACTGTTCCCAAAAATGACTCGTAAACTGAGGACCTCTGTCAGAAACTATCGCTGTTGGCACACCATGCAGATGTACTATCTCATCAACATATACTCGAGCAAGTTTATCGACTGTATACGTTGTCTTTACTGGTAGAAAATGGAAAGACTTCGTCAATCTATCCACTATCACCCAAATGGAATCATGATTCCTAGTTGTCCGGGGTAGACCAACTACGAAATCCATGGTTATATGATCCCATTTCCACTACGGTATCGGCAAAGGTTGCAACGTACCTACCGGCTTCTGATGCTCAGCCTTCACTTGCTGACAAACCGCACATCTCGCCACGAACTCAGCTACATCTTTCTTCAAACCGGGCCACCAATACAAGTCCTTCAGACTATGGTACATCTTGGTGACACCTGGATGCATAGCATACATCGATGTGTGTGCTTACTCAAGCACCAACTTCCTTAGCTCATCAACATCTGGAACCACCATCCTATCACGATAGCAAACTAGTCCATCCTCGGACTCATGAAACCCATCACGCTTTTTGCTGCCGAACTCTGATCTGATCAACTGTACCGCATCATCTATCTGTTGTGCATCCTTGATCTGCTGCCTCAACGTAGGCTTGACTTGCATCTGTGCTAGAAGACCAGACAACAAAGAAACTTCCATCTGCACATTCATCTGTCGTAGAGAAACAAACATATCTCGCCTTTGGCATACCAGAGAACTCAATTGTGCCTTCTTTGAAGAAAGAGAAGAAGACTTTCTGCTAAGCACATCAGCTACCACGTTCGCCTTACCAGGATGATACTCGATAGTGCATTCGTAATCATTGATCAACTCCATCCATCGTCGTTGTCGCATGTTCAACTCTTGCTATGTAAAGATATACTTCAGATTCTTATGATCTGTAAAGATCGGACACACTTCCCCATACAGATAGTGTCTCTAAATCTTTAACGCATGAACCATTGCTGCCAACTCCAAGTCATGAGTAAGATAGTTCTCCTCATGTTTCTTGAGTTTTCGTGAGGCAAAAGAAACCACGTGATCTTCCTGCATCAACACACAACCTAAACCTTTTTTGGAAGCATCACAGAAAACAACATAGCCTTTCCCAGGCTCTGGCAAGATCAACAGTGGAGCACTGGTTAGCTTCTCCTTCAAACTCTGGAAAGCTTGCTGACATCGATCATCCCAAACAAAAGGTATATCCTTCCTGGTCAACTTCGTCATCGGCAACACGATCGTACTGAAGTCCTTGATAAACCTCTGGTAGTATCCTGCTAAACCCAGGAAACTACGAACTTCTGTTGGCGTCTTTGGCTATTCCCAATCCGCAACGGATTCCACCTTCTTCGGATCTACTTTGACTCCTTCAGTCGATAGATATCACATGACCCAAGAAAGTCACTTCCTCCAACCAGAACTCATACTTACTTAACTTGGCATACAACTGATGTTGACGAAGAAGAGTCAACGCTCGACGAAGATGTTGCTCATGCTCTAGCCTATCCTGACTATAGATCAGGATGTCATCTATAAAGACTACAACAAACTGATCTAAGAACGGACGAAACACTCTGTTCATCAGGTCCATAAAAGCAGCAGGTGCAGTGGTTAACCCAAACGGCATAACCACGAACTCAAAATGACCATACCTCGTCCTGAAAGCTGACTTTGGTATGTCATCCGCCTTAATCCTTAACTGATGATATCCAGACTGTAGATCGATCTTCGAAAACACTGTAGCACCACGCAACTGATCAAACAGATCATCTATCCTCGGCAACAGGTACTTATTCTTGATCGTGACTTTGTTCAACTGCCGGTAATCTATACACAACCGCATCGAACCATCCTTCTTCTTAACGAACAACACTGGAGCACCCCACGGCGACGTACTCGGTCGGATAAAACCTTTCTCCAACAACTCTTGCAACTGCTTCTTCAACTCTGCCATCTCTACTGGAGCCATCCTATATGGTGATTGTGCAACTGGCTGTGTTCTTGGAACCAGATTGATCTCGAAATCAATCTCTCGGGGTGGAGGAACACCAGGAAACTCCTCAGGAAACATGTCTGCAAACTCTCGAACCACTGACACCTCCTCAAGACTAGGACCTTTCACCTTGGTAGCTACAACGGTATCCACCACGTGAGCTAGGAACGCTTCACATCCTTGTCGTAACAACTTATCTGCCACCATAGCTGATACCAAACACGTCGGAAGAATCTTCCTATCTCCCTGGAAGATCCACTTCTCTCCAGCATCATCAAACAATGCCTGCTTGGAACCACGGTCCAAAACAACCTTATACTTCTCTAAGGTATCCATCCCAAGGATAACATCGAAACCATGCATATCAAGTGGTATAAGATCCACTTGGATGCGGTGTCCCGAGAAAAACAAGACACAAGATGGACACTCTTCTCGAAGCAATGAAGAACCATCAAGAGGGGTTTCTAACAACAAGCTATCCTTCTTATAGCTAATAGGTAAACGACAGTTTTCAAGCATACTATAGGCGATAAAAGAGTGTGTAGCACCCAGATCAACCAGAACAGATATAAGGCAAGAAGAAGACATATCAGAATGAAATAACTCCATCTGACCTGTCACTACTCGCGGGTTGACTATCGCCTCCGGCTGACTCATGGCATAGAATCGAGCCGTTGCTTGTTGTCCACGACCTCTGCTTCCTTGAGCAGACAATCCAGCTTCAGACGCCTGACCGCGTCCTCGTCCTCTGCTACCACTGGGATGTGGCCTTTCTGACCTCTGAAAACTCTGCCTCGGCTGCTGCGTCACTTCATCATCTCTATTCGGGCAATTGAACTTCCAATGCCCGACTTGTCCACAAAGATGGCATGCTCTTTTGTCAACCCGTGGCCTAGATGGCCCTGTCATTGACACAGAAGCTGCACCTTAGATGGTGAAGAAGCATAACCTCTCCCCTTACTCGGAGACCACTGAGATGGTACACCAGAACTTCTCATCGCTGATGGTGCTGAAAACCTGGGCTTCTTAAAGCCACCAAACCTTCGACCTTGATACTGAGCAGGTCTTTTGTGAGACATAGACTCTCTTTTCTCCCTTACTATCCTCTCGATCCTTCAAATAGATTCCACGAACGTAGCAAACCGTTCTCGGTTCTCCAATGCAGACATCGGGGTTTTCAACTCAGCACTCAAACCCTTCTCGAAACGTCTGATCCGCTCTTCATCTGTTGCCGCCATGTGAGGACAAAACCTCAACAGATCCATAAACTTGGCTTCGTACTCAGTGATGTTCATCGTTCCTTGTCTCAAGTTTTTGAACTGACTCACCTTCTCATCCAGATACGTCTTCGGGAAGTATCTAGTGACGAACTCGCGTCGAAACACTTCCCAACAGATCACCTCACCTGGCCGCTTCTCTTCTTCGATGGTCCACCAGTGACCAGCACTACCTTTCAGAAGGTAGACAACATGCTTTACCTTGTCTGCTTTGGGGATGTCAAGGATCCGAAAAGCCTTCTCGAGACTTGTCAGTCACATATCTGCATCCGCTGGATCAGCCGTTCCAGCATACTCCGAAGCTCCAACTCGGCGAAGCCGCTCGAAGGTCTTCCCAATACCCGATGCTTCTCCATGGGGAACCTGTGCTCGCGGAGGAGGCACTGGTAATCGCTCGACCAGGAGATTCATCGTAGCCATTAACTGCCCCATAAGCTGTTGGTAAGTAGGATGTTCAAGTATGGCTGGGTTAAATTGGGGAACCTCGGGCACCCGATCTTCATGTGCCTGTCCATCTGCTCCATCAACTGATGCAGCATCACTGTACTCATCAGCATGTTCTTCATGGTTTCCAGACATCTTGTCTTTTCTTCCGCTGAGGGCAGAAGATATTGTAAGAAAACCTGGAAAACTCATAAGAACATACTCAACCTAGTCCTAAATCCCTGTAGACTCAGCGAACCTATCGCTCTGATACCAAACTTGTGTCAACACAACCCATTATCATACAGATAACGAGGTGTTACGCGAAAACGTGTGGAAATCACCATAACCACAGATTATCAAAATCTCGGGTTAGTTAAAATCGTTTGTGGAAAGCTGATAAACTATGAAACTATTACATTCCACTCCTCATCCTGCAAGGAAACAGGTCATATATATACATATACCAGATTTGATACGTGTCCACAGCTCAAAGGAACAACTGTCTAACCATCACATGAGTTCACCACCTGTTCATATACATAAAGGCCCATATCCGGCCAACAGCAGGCTATACAAAACATTATCGATCGTTCATCATGAAACAACGTCAAAACACTGCCAAGGACCTGAGAGTACAGGGATGACTCTAGACTCTACTACAAAACATCCAAAACATCAGCATATCCATCGCTTGCCTTCTACTGCTCGTCAAGCTGCTCGGCCGCAACACCACGACCACCACCACATCTAGCTCGACCACCTAAAAAAAGGTGTAAACCAGCGGGATGAGACAATTGAACATTGTCCCAGCGGGAAACATAACTCCCCACCACAACTACAGAACCTCAGCAAGATAAACTATAACAGCAGATAACTAATAACAGGTGTAGCAAGAGCAGTCTATATAAAGCCAAGCTATTCTTACCGACAAGCTTACCAGCTGTACAAAAGCATATAGCCAAATATTTCTCAAAGGAACATAATTGACAAGATAAGATATATCGCTATGTAACATGATTATCAGAATAAGATATATCGCCACATAACCTGATTGTCAAGATGAGACATATCACCACATACCTGATGAATATGGAAGTAACTGCAAGATATAACAGATATATTACACAAACAAGGCCTCAACCAATGTTTCGTGTTTGATATAAGCAGTAAATACTAAACGGCTGAATTACGTATTATTATGCCCAGAGGAAGTGAACCGTACCGTTCAAATCCAACCTTCGGTTACGGAACCCAAGCTGGTGCCATACAAGGTCAATGGAAGAGCCGGACTCCACGACCTCCCACCTCATGGTCAGTACATGAGTACAACACAAGCAGGATTGCAGTCTCATGCTGAAGTGGTCTAAGCCACAGGGTCAGCTCCATAGGCTACCCTCACTCTAGCCCGCCTTGGTACAGGTCTCGGCGCTAGTAAAACTGAGCCACGGGCCTATTCACCGTGCTCTGAGCCATGAACGCATTCATGCTCCTCACATCACATATCCTGAGCCATGGGCCTGTTCACCATGCTCTACACATACATATATCTGAGTTTGCAACCGAAGTTACACTCTTACCTCCTCATTTTCAGGCTAGGAGCAACCTACACATATTCAACAATATGCGTTTCCAGGTTAACTCGTAGGAGAACCTGTTTCACCATCACCAAATCCTGACGATGATGGATCTATGGCCAGGGCAAACTACATGATATATTTCACTGTGATTAATTAGTGTCTTTTAGATGGATTGCAAGGTTCAACCAAGTTGTATAACATGCAAGATATAACAGAAAGTAAATAACATAAACTCAACATTATATTATTATTATGAAACACATCATCCTGATCCACCTCAAGGATCTAACATCACATGTTACCACTTGGCCTCTTGCCAACCATCCAGATCCATCTCAAGGATCATCACATACCACGGGATCTCAATTCTCATCATGCACTTCCAATGCCTCTTCAAGGCTCACATCAACATCATGGGACAAACACATCATACCTACAACCTCATAGAATAATTATCAAAGTGATGTTACTCATCACCTATGCCTCATAGCCTTTCCATGGCTAATCATCACCTGCATGGTTAGGGAATACAATAATCATAGTTCCACATAAGGACCATACTGATTATCACTAGATGATATTCGAGATGCTATACTTGTCATTCTTACACTATTTGATGATCAAGTGTATTAAGCACATCATTAACAAACCACATTCATGCTTACCCTTATCTCAAGGTTATACAAATAGTAAAGGTGTCCACTTTATACAAAATCCCATCGACACCTCAGTCAACTGCTCCCAAGCCAAGTCATTTTCAAAGTCAGATGGGGCCGAGCATTCTGGGACGTGAGCCCAGTTTAAGATATTGTTGAAGGCCCTCAGTGTGATTGAATTGTTGTTGTTGAAGAGGCAGAAGTTGAGTTTGCCTTCCCGCCATTCTCCTCCTATCTTCTTCTCAAGGGAGACGATAACATCAAGCAATGCCAAGATCTCCAAGATGAGATCCGGGTAGGTCTTCCAGTCACTGAAGAAAGGATTATCCCCCTCCATGAATTGCTTCTGACGTACCCATCTCATGTTGTCTGTAAAGCCCGCCCTTTCGATCCATGTGCGATCGCCATATCACATTGGAATGATCTACCTTGTCTGCAACTCTTCATAGAGCTTCCTTATCTCCGAAGACAGATGTTGGATGTGGGTTGGCCCGGGGACCAACTCTCCCTGATCCACCAAAGTAGAGGCTCCTCTTCTAGGGGCCATGGCATTGATGCAAGAAGGAGGTTAAAAGAATAGAAGCTCAGAGAAGACCGCCAGTGCCTGGTGCAACCTTGCTCTGAAATGTAGGCGGAGTGGATGTTGAGGGTGTGAAGAAAATGGCTCCACCACCCCTCCTTATATAGCTAAATAAGGTAGAGTCGGTACTACCGACTTTTGAGTCGGTGGTACCGAGTCGGCCAACACAATCTGTGGTCAGTTGCATCGATGACTTACGATTGGATGAGTTTGATTGTGCAGATCACCCTAGAGTCAGTGGTACCAATGACGAGTTGGTAGTACCGACTGGTGTCGTAGATCGGTACCACCGACCGCTCGATGAAGTGTGTTGTGGTTGTTGGATCACAAGTACATGGATTGTTGACGTGTTGAGTTAATACTACCAACATTAGGGTCGGTGGTACCGAATTGTTGAAATTATCGGTGCTCTCGAATTTGTGGGCTTAGTTTATCGAACCTAGGTGCATCTAAAAGCTGTGTTGTACGGGCGGGTGCCCAGGTGGTGCCTAGGCGGCCCAGGCGGTCAATGGGGTCTCCATATCTGGGCACCCAGCATCAAAGGCTATGCCAGGCGTGCTAGGCGGGCTAGGCGACTTGCCTAGGCGCTACTTAATTGTATATACTCATATGCTTATTTGTATTTATCTATCTACTATTTTTATTTAGTTATCTACTTATTTGTGTTTATTTATGTATTGATTTTGATACTATTTAATCATCTACTGATTTAACTTTAGTTATCAACTGTTTAACTTTATTTATCAACTGATTTGTGTTTATTTATGTATTGATTTTGATACTATTTAATCATCTACTGATTTAACTTTAGTTATCAACTGTTAACTTTATTTATCAACTAATTTGTATATATTATATTTATTCATCTACTATTTGTATTTATTTATGTACTGATTTGAGAATTGATTAATCATCACTGATTTATATTAGTTAATCAACTGATTTGTATTTATTCATCTACTTATTTGTATTTATTCATCTACTGAATTTATTCATCTACTTTTTTTTATTTAGCTATCTACTCGTTTGAATTTATTTATACTGCTTCTGAAATTATGTAAGAATCTACTGATGTAACTTTATATATCAACTGATTCGTATTTACTTTTCCACTTATGTATTTATTTATCTACTTATTTTTTTTATTACTGTTTTTATTTAGTTATCTATTGATTTGTGTTTATTTATGTACTAATTTTGATATCATTTAATCATCTACTGATTTAACTCTATTTATCAACTGATTTGTATTTATTGTATTTTATTCATCTACTATTTGTATTTATTTATGTGTTGATTTAGGAATTATTTAATCATCTACTGATTTATATTAGTTTATCTACTGATTTGTACCTGTGACGTCCCCGGATTTTCTAAAACTTAATCTGATGTGTGACGTCCAAATTGAAACCCTCACCTCAGTGAGAATCCCAATTTAAACATCCCACACTAGGCTAAGAAGAAGAAAATAAGAGGAAGTCAGAAGGAAACAATCAGTAGCACATGTACATGAACAATAATAAAACCATACACACATGTTCACCATTCAACATATAATTACAACATGAATTGTTACAACATTTGATATTACATATTGAACAACAAACTTATACATATACATGTGCTACAGCTAAACTACAGGATCTTAAAACAACAGGTCCACCTGTACATCAACTCGCCACACAACTCTCAAGTATCCTGGGATCTTCAAGAGCATAACCACAACCTAAACAAAAGATTACATGCGGTACACGTCAGCACAATATTTCAAGAATATTGTACTGAGTACGCCTACGTGTCTTTTATTTACCTCTCAGCATATCTTTGTGCAAGTATATGCTTTTCTTATATTTCTTTATACTGCCAAGTATTAGTTTATGTGTATTTATTCATCTACTATTTGTATTTATTTATGTGTTGATTTAGGTATTATTTAATCATCTATTGATTTATATTAGTTTATCAACTGATTTGTATTTATTCATCTACTTATTTGTATTTATTCATCTACTGAATTTATTCATCTACTATTTTTTATTTAGTTATCTACTCATTTAAATTTATTTATGTACTGATTTTGAAATTATATAATCATCGACTAATTTGTATTTATTTATTTATCCACTTAGTTGTATTTACTCATCTACTTATTTGTATTTATTTAGAAACTATTTTTATTTAGTTATCTACTAATTTGTGTTTATTTATGTACTGATTTTGATATTATTTAACCATCTACTAATTTAACTTTATTTTTCATAAATTTTACATGTATCCATTAAATTAATCTATAATCTATATATATATATATAAATGCTTGGAAACGCATGAGCCTCCGCCTGGGCGCCTAGGCAGCCTGGGCATCCCCAGGCAATGCCTGGTCGCCTAGCCGCCTATACAACCATGTCTAAAATCTAGTAGTATCGACTAAAAAGTCAGTAGTACCAAGACCTTATCAGTTTGTGCTTGAAAGATCTTCAGAGACTCGGTGGTATAGACCAGTTGAGTTGGTGGTACCGAGTCTGAGTTGTAGTTGCAGACAAAACCCTGACCTCATTTCGTGTACCGACAATTTATGCCTTGCACACTCCAAAAATGAGTCAAGGTACCATTTTTACAAAAATTTAAGTAAACTAACAACTAAAAATAGAAATTGAACCTAAAAACAATGCTATAAAAATTGAGTTACCTCACAACAAGAGTCATTGTTTAACGTCCTAGACTAGACGGTCCTTAGAGCAAGAATCTATGGAATGGTGCAAAGTTGCACCTCCTCTGTCTGTGGATCTACCTCTCCTCCAAAATAGTACTTTAATCTTTTGCCATTAACAAGGAACAACTTGTTCCCATCTACAATGTTCACAACACCATGGGGAAAGAATGTTTCAATCACAAACAATCCACTCCACTTGGACCGTAGCTTACCCGAATGCATCTTAAGCCTAGAATTGAAAAGGAGGACTTTCTGACATGGGAGAAACACCCTATTTAGAATGTGTCTATCATGAAATTTCTTATTCCTTTCATTATATATCCTAGATCTTTCATAAGCATACATCCTAAGCTCATCTAATTCATTAAGCTCCAAAAGCCACTTTTTACCTGCTTCATCTATGTTGAAATTCAGCTTCTTGATATCCCATTTAGCCTTATGCTCAAGCTCTACGAGTAGATGGCATGCATGGCCATAGACCAACCTAAAATGTCTAATTGGGGACTTGTAGGCTCTATAAGCCCAAAGAGCATCACTTAGTACATAACTCTAGTTCGTCCTATTGGTTGATACCATCCTTTCTAAAATTTTCTTCACTTCTCTATTGGACACCTCAACTTGTCCTTGAGTCTGTGGGTGATATGGAGTACCCACTTGGTGCTTCTCCCCATACTTACTCAGCAAAGCTCCAAACTATCTATTAGTAAAGTGGGATCCACCATCACTAATAATTAGGTAGGGGACACCAAACTTGCAAAAAATATATTCCTTCACAAACTTGCACACTACCTGTGCATCGTTGGTGTGGGTTGGAATTGCTTCCACCCACTTAGACACATAATCAACTGTAAGTAATATATATAGATTGGAATTAGACAACACAAATGGGTCCATAAAATTTATACACCAAAGATCAAAAACATCAACCTCCTGAAACACATTTAAGGGCATCTCATGTCACTTAGAGATTTTACCTGCATGTTGGCATGCGTCACAACAAGGAACAAAGTTGTGAGCATATTTAAATAAGGTAGGACAATAAAACCCACTCTCTAAGACTTTAGCTGCAGTCCTAGAGCTAGCATGGTGTCTACCCGTGGGTAGAGAATGACAGTGTGATAAGGTGCTCTCTACCTCACATTTGGGTACACATCTTCTTAATAGCCCATTCCTACATTGCTTAAGAAGAATCAAGTCATCCCAAATATAAAACTTCAATGAGTGGAAAATTCATTTTTTCTTTTGGTACCCCCAATCTACAGGCAATTCCTCACAAGCTATGTAATTAACAATATCTACAAACCAAGGATCTTCAGTTTTAATTGAAAATCATTTCTCATCCGAGAATTCCTCAATAATGGGGATGGCTATATCTTTTTCATCTACCCTTTCTAGCCTAGACAAATGATCGGATACAACATTCTCTACCCCTGCCTTATCTCTAATTTCAATGTCAAATTCTTGAAGTAAAAGAATCTACCTAATCAATCTGGGTTTGTCATCTTTCTTTTATAACAAGTATTTGATGGCAGTATGGTTAGTCCAAACTATCACTTTAGCCCCAGGTATTGGCAAAAAAATTTAAAAGCAAACACTACCACTAACAATTCTTTTTTAGTAGTAGTGTAATTCATCTGTGCATCATTCAAAGTCGCCACTATATAAGCATCAGTGGCAGCATGGAGCATAAGTTTAGCACTTGTAGAACACTCCCTAGCATTAATTGAGCCACCTACTCACTTCAACCTCCCTTTCATTCATTTTGAACTTCTCTCACCTTAGGACCCTAGTTTTCTAGGGTTTTGATTGTTGCCATCCACCTTTCCATCCATCAAGGAGGGAGGTGCTCATCCATTTATAGCTAGAGGTTATTAAGTAAAAGTATTCATCACGCTCCATGGAATTTTACTCTTCTACTCCTTTTTCTCTTGTTCTTTTACTAAGCCCCTTTTGTGGTCAATTTGTGGTGGGAAAATGTGTCTTTGATACCAAGTTGGGGGAGATAATGTGTAGACATTGAGATTTCACTTGTCAATGGCTATATTATAGTTCTATCTTGTTTCCATTCTATTATATGTGGCTAATTTCCAACTAGTGGATCTTAGCTAGCTATCCCTCTTACTATCCTCCTACACCTAGGTGAGAGATCTAAGTATGTCTAACTATCCTCATACACCTAGGTGAGAGATCTAAGTAACTAGTTTTACTACAAATGGCTTAGAGCTACTTAAAGGCTAGATGGTAGGTGACATGAGGGAAACAACACCATGATTTCCGCCCTCTATTACTATCCTTGGCCCCCATTTCTCTAAGATATTCCATTCTAGAAACCTAGACTTGTTAGGTTGTAGTTAAATTCCACCTAAATTCTAGTCAAGTGATCCTCATAAGGTTGGATAGTGGGTGATAGGGGCTAGTTCCCCTATACACACCCTATTCCAACCATGGTCAACTAGTAGTTTAGGGTGATTCGCTATCTCTTAACTTTCTTGTTTAGTTTGATAACTTGAATAATTTAATGATATTCACATGTTATGAACCCTAAACAAAGTTGATTGTCATATTTAACCTAAAGGTCCCACACTTCCCATTAATTATCTAAAATCCTAATTGCTTTCTTTGCTTAGTTAGTGTTAGCATAGTTTGTTGCTTTTCTTATTTACTTATTCAATCCTTTTCTTCATGTTGGCTAGTCCTTTCTAAGGTAGTTAGTTCTAGTCCTTAGTCTCTTATGCTAGTTCTTGTTATCCAATTCCTAAATTAGTTTTCTAGTTCCCTTTCTTTAAAATTTTCTAATTTAGTGCTTCTTCTTGTGTTGTTTAGCTAATTGTCTTCTATGTTGCTAGTTATAATTGCTTTGCTGGTGTAGTGCTTAGTGTTATCTTCTTTTACTTGCTTTAGCTTACTTGTTCCTTCATAGTTTGTCCTTTTAGTCTTAACTTGCTAGGGTTAACATAGGTTTGTTTCTTATTATTTCTCAATTTCTTGCTGACCTAGTGTAAATCCAAACTCAAGATCAAATCCTACAACTGTATTCTCCTCTTTCGGGATCTAGCACCATCCACACATAGCTCTAGTGCCCCCTCTCTCCCTTAGATTTGACCCTAACTTGCCTCTCCTATAATACTCTCGATCTTGCACGCTTATGAGTTTATATAAGAGTGTATCCAAACTAGGCTTTGTAAATATCAAAAGACCCAGGTGTTCCCAAAGTCTGCATCCAGAAGGTATTATGGACGCATCAAGCTTTCTAGCGTAGTTTTCTGGGAGAGTGTCACTTGATCTAGTTAGTTTGTTTTTCTTTGACTTTTCAAACTACCTTCACCATTGCTATCTATTATTCTTTGAGTTATCTTTGCATATTATTTTGCTAAATTGTTTTCTATTGCTTGGTAAGTACCTTATGCAGGTGACACTTAGTGCATGTTCAGACATTAGTCTCTCTCTAATTGCTTCTTTGAGAATCCATAGATAGATAGGCATAGAATAAGAAATCAGCACAATCAAGTTCTAGAAGGCGAAATGTCAAATGAGATTCAAACCAAGAGGGACACCATGATGAGGTACCTGAGACACCACCACCTTCTTCACCTGTGTATAGGCCACTTAATGATTATTCATGCCTAGGAACTATAGTTCATCTCTTGCAACTAGAGTGGATCAGATGCTAAGACAACATTTCTGTATTTTACCCTATCACCTTGGGATTCTTCCTACTTTCTATGATCTTGAAAATGAGAATCCTTACAATCATGAAGATGCCTTCTTGGAGACATTCTCTACATTCAGAACACTTGCAAGCACTGATGATTCCATCCATCTTACCTTGTTCCCTTTCTCTCTCAAAGACAAGGTAAAAGAATACCATTCACCAAAAACTTAGATTTTCACATGGGAATCAATGAAAGATGAATTCTTGAAGAATTTCTATCCTATTTCAAAGCTTACCCAAATGATAAGGTATATCATGTCTTTCAACTAAAAGGAAAATGAGCAATTCTATGAGACATGGAAGAGGTTCCAGAAGTTGTTAATAGATTGTCCTTACCATGAGGTGCCTATTAGGCAACTAGTGCAATCTTTCTACATTGAGCTATCTGAGATGGGTCAAATTGTTGTGGACTCATCATGTGGAGGGTTTTTTATGACCAAAACCCTTAAAGAATCATGGCCTTTTTTTTAATACCTATCTAAAATTCAAGGTAATGAGCCTCAAGTGTAGATAACCAATGTGATAGAAGCATGGGAGTTGCACCTTCTCATGCCAAAGATGATTCCAACCCTCAAATGATGAATATCTTGAAGGATATGATGAACTTAATGAAGATAGATGTGGAAGAATATTCAAGTCAATCTTCCCATTCCGTTGAAACTCTTTGCATATAAGTGCAAGCACTCTAATCTTATGGTAACTGTAACAATCAAGGCCCTATGTCCTAATCATACACTATGGAGTAGAGAAATCATTTGAGCTTCTCTCAGAATTAACAAGGAGAAGAGGAATAAGGACAACTAAGACACTGACAAGGTCAAACATACAACTCCAGATTTGAAGATGAAGTCCTTGGAAGATTAAGAAGCCTTTATGAAGTAAAGAAAGATGTATCCTCCAATGGACACAATATTAGTAGGCTTTAACAAAGGCTTGATCAAATTTCATTGTCATTTGCATGTTGTGAGGAGGGAAGACTTCCATCCGAACCCACAGCTTACCCAAACAATGATAGTGGATCAAGATGTGTTCCTCAAGGCATCTACATTCCACCACAAGGGCAAGTGCAACCTCTACAACAATACCTAGGCCCACTAAAACCCTATTCTTCTCCACCATTGCAACTTTCATAAAACTTCCAATACTCTCCACAACCACCACCTTAATATTAATCACCCTCAAAACAACAACAACCTTATGTCCTCGAAAATCACAATCCACCACACCAAAGACCACCACCACCACAAGCATCACAGGTTCCCCTCCTCCCTATGAACAAGTGAATACATCATCCACTTTGAGGAGTCGTAAGGTTCCTGAGCAACCCAATTGGGGAAAGAAGCAAGTTGACAAGGGTCATGTTGAAGTATTACTGTCAAAAGAGTCTTGCGAGAGTGCCAAGAGAACTAAAAATTATGTCATTCCACTATCTTGTGAGAAGGTAACACCATGTATACCACCTCTTGTTGAGTTTGTAGCACCAAGTATCTCACCAGCTGCATTAAGAAGTCCCATTGTGATGCCCAAGATCCTCAAGCAACTTTAAGGAAGGAAAACACTCTTTAGACCCCATTCTTTGGTGTTCAAGAAGATCCCTCCATTAAGAGAAAGTAAAAGCACAACGTTGATGTTTTTTAGAGTATTTAGACAAGTGAAAGTAAACTTCATGTTGCTTGATTCAATTAAGAAAATTCCATCCTATGCCAAATTCCTTAAGGAGGTATGTACCTTCAAGAGGAAGACAACGATGATCTTCCTCATAAATTAAAGATAGTGGATCAAGTGAGGTCCATACTAGACATTCCATTTCCCAGGAAGAAGGGTGATTTGGGATTCCACTTACCCCTTGCTACATTGGTCACCAAATTAAGCACTCACTTGTTGACCAAGGTTCTAGTGTTGACATTATTCCATACAGTGGATGTGGAGTAGGAATTGAGAAAGTTGAAGCCAGTCGACTGCATTCTTCTATTGGCATATGGATCTACCAAGACACCCATGGGTAGGTAAATGACATTTTAGTGGTGGTGGACTTGAAGATGTATGCATCATTTTTGGATGATCTTCTTGTCCCGAACATGGAGGCAGATAAAGAGGATTCCCATCATCTTGAGGATTTCATTCTTGTCTAAAGACAATATGGATATCAAGGTGCACACTATCACTTTAACTGTGTGCTTAAACAAAAAGATAAATATTTATAAATTCACATTGTTGAATGGCAATATTTGATTAGTTAAGATTGTGATTTCAAGATCCCTTATGATGAACCAAGAGAAAGGGGAGATGAAGACAAGAATACTAAGAATTTTCTCAGCCCTTGGGATTAAAATCACATTTTCATGACTCCTGAGAAGACTACCCACTTTGAGGAAGGAAATGCCTTGTTTGCAAATGGTTAATGATAGAAGAAAACCTATGGTTTGAGTATCTTTTCACTCAAAACATCATTTGGTTATAGTTTTTTTATTTACATTTCCATGAAACACACACACACAATTGTACTTAATACATTTTATTTTGAGGGGAATAGGAGAAACATCATAGAGATTGAGAGTGAGTGCTCAAATGAGTGGCAAGAATTAGATAAAATTCAATGTGGAATGAGATTTGAATTTGATATGATTTTTGAGATAAAATGTGAAGTTTTTGAGAAAATTGCACCAAATTGGGCCAGACATTTGTTCTTCTAGAGAATGGTCATGTTGTCATTGTTAAAATCACAAGATATTTTCATATTTTTTTTGGGCAAACCACCATGCTTGTGTTGACCAAAAAGGTTATGCTACCATATAAACATGAGTGTGCTATCCAAAATGGTCATGTTGGCCCGACCCCACATCACTTAAGCAGATGAAATTTTGGGGAGTCACCACACCCCCCAGACATTCCAATTCTCTAGAACAACCTTTCTGTGTGGAAGGAAACCTAGGGTGACTATCAAGATCCTCCAATCCTCTAGATCTTCATTTTCAAGCTCCATAAGGTTTTTCTTGACCTCTTAATAGTCTTCTTGTACCTCCATCTCTCCATTACATGCCATGTCTACCTCTATTTTTCCACCTATAGAAAAAATCCTCCCATCCCTACATATTTTCATCCATCCACTCAAACCCATGCCAAATACATACTAGATTGAAGGGATTTAATAAGAAGGTGAACATAAAGATACAATATGGTGTCCAAGCCATCATCAACACCAAAGATTGCACTAAGAGATCCTCCAACATCACTCAACCATCTCACCAACCCATTCCATCACCACCAAATTCCACTTTCATATCACTTTGACATACCACATCCGTGAGTGGATCCCATCTTTGTTCTTCCTCTAGCCTCCACACCACAGATCCTACCTACAACCACAATGAAGAGGAACAAACAACTTACAATCATATAATGTATGGTGTTGTTGACTCTATTGATGTGTAAGATCCATCTAGATAAAAGGAGAGACATAAAAGCAATAGCTCCATCATCTTCGTGTGATCCTCCATGGCCTGCTTTAGCAAGACATTCCACTTCCTCAGTGCAACCACATACTACTAAACAACCAACAAGGTGATATTGTTGATTGAATAGGAGGAAGATGACAATCCTATTGAGTTTGTGTCCCTTAACTTAGACACAAGTTTGGGGACACATGACAATGAAGAAGAATAACGAGAAGGTATCAAGAGTGAGGCAGAGGGAGAATAATTAAGATTAGAGGTAGACATGATGGGTGTTGGGGGAGCAACGGAAATGATCCATATTTGGTAGAGGATAAAGGAGGAAAATCTTTGGAAGGCCCTACATATTGAGTGTACAACACGGAGACCAATCCCCACATAGTATATGTGTATGTCTACCATGCAAGCTTTGGGGATCCAATACAAATTCAAATGTTTCATGAATTAATAGCACTTATACAACATGTTGAATGAGGTCCAAGACACCTATGAGGATACAACCCATGAGTTCTTTGGTTCTTTGGATAAGATGTGATATCAAGGTGAGAATGTCATCTAGTTCAGACTTGGAGATTCTAGACATGTGTTGACAACTTCTCACCTTAACAAGATTTTTGCTCCAACTCTTGAAATGGAAAAGAAGCTTGATTATATGGATGTAACGTACAAGTATTTAGGGTTGTGGAAGAGGTTCACTAACCAAGACACATTTATAGTGGGGAAGTAAAAGACAAGTGGAATATAAAACCCCATCATAAGATACATTTAGAAAGTTTTAGATAACATAGTCTTTGTCTAGTATGATAACCAAGGTCGTTGCTCACAAAAATATCTCTTTTTGACAGTCACAAAGGAAAATGGTAAGTATGACAATATTGGGGCAATGATTATTGATCATTTGAATACAATTCCCTCCAACAGAAAGAACCCATTAATAGTGGGAGGGATGGTTACCACCATTGCATTGGCCCTGGATGTGATTTAGAAGGCCTCACAAAGGTTAAAGGGACAAAATATGTAGATCTAAATTATCTTGCTAGGTCCCAAATGATCTCCCTACAAATTGCAAACATTACCTACAACACGAACCATGGGTAGCTTGGCATCACCTTGGAGCTTCCCTATCATGCCAATATTCTTCTTGCTGATATAGGGGCAGTAAAAGACTCCATTGTGCAACTTGAAATATGGATAGTGAACATCTCCAAGAAGGCAATAGGAACCACTAGTAGTGGTGGAGCCATAAATTCTGGCTAGGGGTGGCACGACTCAACTGCATGGTAATACGTAAAGATATTCATCATGGTAGGGGGGAACATGTGAATTTTATTGTACATTTCTCACTCAATGCATTACATACTACTACATATATTATGAACTAAAGGTAGGGCACATGCCCACCCTAAGTTGCATGTGGCTCTTCCACTGACCACCATTGGATCTGCCTAAAGGAGAAGGGGAAACCAATGTATACGGGCAACAACATATTTGTAACATCCCTAACATGGGTTATGTGTTAACCCTAGATGTTTTGCTTAATAAGATTGATTATATGCTTGCTCTTATCTTCTGAAAAGTAATTAAGGCTCAAGAGGAACTTATATTTCAATTATAGTCCTTTTTTAATAATGTTGAAACAATGTTTTGATTTTTGTGGACTAAAGTGCAAATTACCCAAGTTGAGGGGTTAACTTGCAAATTTTACATGATAAAATGTTCCTCAGATGTTGAAGCATCATAGGAATTAGTATGATGCAGTGGTATGGCTCCTACAAGCCTGAATAACAAGAAAGAGCTTGTTGAGCAATGTTTGTGCATTAAAACCTAGTTTTGGTGTAATGTGCAATTTATCCAAAACATAGGGTTCAATATGCAAAATGTCACTGCTAGAGGGTCCCTAATTATTCTTGGAATCGTGTAGAGGCAAGAAAATTAGAGGGGAACCTCAATTGAATCACTTTGGAGGAGAGAGAATCTTGATATTAAAATAATCAAGATTTAAGCATAAATAGAACTTTACTTCGATTTAATGCAAAAATAAATATATTAATTGAAGAGACCTTCAACCAAAAGGTGAGGGATGATTTTTGCAAAAGTTTGGACGAGCTTGAGCCTTGCAAGGGCACGAAAATATCTTAAGTGAGTGGAGAGCCCACTCACATTAAGTTAATGAAAAGTAATGTCCACTAAAAATGGGATATTAGTATAATATGATTAAGGTGCTTATTTTGCTTTTCTTTTAAGTTGAGGATAATGAAAGGGAATTAAAGGCAATGGAAGGTGCCTTTGTGCACAAGTAAAAGAGGGGAGTGTGTGGCACAGTTTGGAGAGTTGAAGGATTTTCTTTCAACTTTCTCTCTCCTAGGAATTCCTTTATATATACTCTCTTTTCCACTCCACCAAGGATCTTTTTTTTTTTAATTTTCTTTCTTGCTTGCCTTGGACGAGCTCAAGAGGACTAAGGAGCAGCAGGAGGATGAGTTCCAACCTGTAGGTAAGCTTCTTGATCACCTTCAACCATGATTTCATGGTGGAAATCAAAAATAAATGATGGATTTCTTCTTTTCTTCCATCAATCTTCCTTTCTAGCCAATTCGTTTCACTCAAAAGCTTGAAGAACGAACCTTGTAAAGTGAGAAAGCTTCTTCCACCTTTAGGTATGTGAAGTTGGAGCTTTGAAAGCTTCATTGAAGGCGGATTATATAACTTGAACCCTTGAATGTTATTATTAATCTCATACCTCTATTAAGTGTTGATCCTTTCTTCATTCTTGAAATTGTATTTGATTGATTGATGCTATCACCATGAAAATCACAGAAAGCTTCATGGGTTTATAGCTTGATGATGATGAAATCACCATAAGCACACACCTCCACAAATATCTATTACAAACGGTTTTCATAAATTTTTGGTCCAATCGGTTTTACCAAACCGTTTGGAGGTTTGGTTTCCAAACCGTTTGGGGTGGTTGACCGAATGGAGGGGGTTGACCATTTGAGGGGGGTTTATAATGTGTTGAATAATGATCTAATAAATTTAATTGATTGTTTCTAAAGTTTCCATGATTGGATAATCTACCAATTGTAAACCCTAATTGGGTTGAGTGCTGAAATTCTCAATTTATTGATTTAATTTTTGGGTTGACTAACCCAAATAGTCTCAAGACCATTTGGAGGTCACCCAAATGGTCTCAAGACTGTTTGGAGGTCAAAAAAGACCGTTTGGAGGTCTAGGGTTGAGTATGGTTAAGTAATTGAAGATCCAGAGATATCAAATTGAAATGCAATCAATAGCTAAATTAATGATCAATCCAATGATTTAAACCCTAATTGAATTTCACAAATTTCAATGATGGAACTAGTCAAACAGTCTCAAGACCGTTTGGAGGTCATCCAAATGACCTTAAGACCATTTGAGGTTAGGTCATATCATAATTTGATGATGATTCATTGATTTCAATGGAATTAGCTCTACAATGTTAACCATTGATGGTTACTCGATTTCAAAACCCTAATTGATGATCAATTGAAATTTGAATCAATTGAAGGATGATTTATTAGTTCAATTGAGGTATGGTGCATAAGTTTAATTGATAAGTGATTACATGGATTCAATTGATGAGGTAATTAATCTTGGAAACTCTAAATCAATTTGAGTGGTTGAGACCATTTTTGGTCCAATTAGTTTTGAGGAGGTTTGGACCAAATGGTCTCAAGACCGTTTGGGACCAAACGATCCCAAACCCATTGAGGCTCAAACGATTTCAAGTATCTTTGCACTAAACGGTTTCAAGCACCAACTTTTCTAAACGGTTTCAAACCATTTGAACTTAATTGACTAAGACTGTTTAAAGGTCTAAACGGTCTTAGACCATTTGAGGGTCAATCTATCAAGGTCGTTTGGGGTTTAGATGGTCAAGACCGTTTGGGGTCTAGGTGACCAAAATCGTTTGGAGAATAATTAACTTAAATCGTTTGAACACCCAAGTGGATTAAAGGTCAAGTAATGATGTGACTCTTAATTATGTAAATCAAGGGTGATTAGGGTAATTAGTACCCTTGAAAGGGTTAATCTTTGGAGATTATGAAAGAGAAATCTTAACACACTACTCTAACCCTAACTAAGTGTATTGAAATAAAGAAATTGAATTGACCTAATTAAGTCAACTTTGAGGTACTCAACATCCTAGAGAGGATGAGAGAGAGAGTAGTATTTATATGCAAATACAAGCTTCAATTCCTTTATCATGAGTAAATATGTAATTAGGTATTGATCCATGATGATGAGATCATGAAACCCTAATTAAGAAGATTACTGAGTCTTAAACCTAAATCAGGTCAATACAGGGTGTAACCCAAATTTTGGGACAATTATAGATGTAAATCTAACTAAGGCTAATGCCAAGTAAATCCTCAATCCAAGGTAATGGAGTAAACCTAATTTAGGGTAATTTGATGACAAACCCTAAATTGAGATAAATAGTACATCCTAACCCTAATTTGGGTAAAATGATACGATAAATCCTAATTTGATGTGAATAGTAAATCCTAATCCTAATACAGGGTGAAGGCATGTGAAACCCTAATTATGGGTCATATTATATGAAACCCTAATTTTGGGTAGTATGATGATTAATCATAACCTTAATTCCGGGCAATGGGATGAATATCCCTAAATGACAAGAAAAGGGAAACCCTAACCCTAATAAGGGATTAATGGTGTTATATTGCATGGTGTTGATATGTAATTGATATAACTGTTATCATAAGTACTAACCATGCAGGTATCATGAGATGATGAGCATAGCCAGGTATGAGCTATGATGTTTTATTATTGAGAATGTTAATGGGCTTTGTGAGCCATGATATGCTTTGTTGCTCAGTAAAAAGTAATAAGAGTCGAAATAGGCTTGGTAAGCCATATGGGATGTTTGTGTAACAAGTATCAAGATCACCTTGGTCAGATGACCTGAAGGTATTAGTTACCTAATAAGTGGTAACAAGTGTTCTATGATGAACTAAGGGTTGAATGCCATATTCCATAATTATGATGATAAGTAGTTGAAAAATGAGACTGCATCCGATAAGATGAGGGATTGAGATCTCAATATTTTATTAAAGATCTTAATAGTATTTGATGAAAGCATTCCACATTCTTTATAGAAATGGTTATATGAAATTATGTTTGGAAACCTGATTGATGATAAAAAGAATATGGTAATGTACTTAATTAATCAAGTGAAATCTTATCATGTAGAGCCTTGATCATAGATCTATCATCGTCAGAAGTTTGGTGATGGTGAAATAGGTTTTCCCAAGGGATCTCCTGGAGTGCATATTGTTGAGTATGTAGGGGTAATGGGTGTGAATACCTTACGCCCTAATGTGGGATTGATGGTAGATGAACATTAAATCTCTCAATCTTTCATTATATGTGTTGGGATGGATGTATCACGAATCTCCCAATAATGTTAATGCCAGAATTGATGTGAGATAAACATGAAATCTCCCGATTTACGAAGAGAGTGCAGCCACTGCTGTAACTCTATAGCGAAGTGCCAGTATACCCTGGAAAGCTATATGTAGCAGAGACACGAGATGTCCTGCATATTGAGCCCACACTGATTGGGAGGAGATGAGGTCATGGAGTCCGGCTCTTCCATTGATCTTATATGGTACCAATTTCGACTTCGCAATGGTTGGTTGGAGTATGAACGGTATACCTTCATCTCCTCAGGGCTTAAGATTGATTGTAAAATGTAATCAGACATGTAGCATATTTTCTTAAGGTTGATATACGAGAATCATTTATTGATGTACATTGCTTAAACAGATCCTAGATGGACAGTTTTTACGCATGTTCTTCATATTCCTTACTGAATAAGTATTATGTTGTTTAGACAAGATATAGTTGAAAAGCTCTATTAACCTAATTTGATTAGTATTTAATCTAGTTGTTGTTCAACATATAATTCCTCTACTCAGTTTTATACTGTTGTTTATTTCACCATAATAATGTTCTTGGCGGAGAGTTATATCTCTCGCTGAGACAATTTACAATTGTCTCACCCCCGTGGGATCCAACGTTTTAGGTGGACGCAGACGAGGAGGCAGGAATCCTTCAGTAGGTGAAGGACAGCAACAACAGCAGTAGAAGAGAACGGCAATGACATCTCAGGTGGAGACACTGGCTGTGAAGTCTTATATATATGTAGATATAGTCCTATGTGTCATCTCGGTACTCTCTGGTCCTCGGAGTCGGTAGTTGGCTTAAAAGAAACGATCTGAGATTTTGGCGTAATGCCTTAAAGTTTTTATGTTGCTTATGTATAGTTCAACAAAGCAACTGTTAATGTAATTTGAGATGACATGGTACAAGACATGTACTTGTGAACTAAAATGCAACTGAAGTATTTTGGTCTTTTATGAAAGAGTTTTCCCTTGATTAGATCTCTTTGTAAAAGTTTTGATTTTTTAGTGATTTTTAGTAATCCGCTGTGAATGATACGCTTCCGCTTAGTTGATTTGGTTAATTACAATTCATACGCCACAATTTAGTGGTATCAGAGCTCTAGGTTCGCTGAGTCTACAGAGACATAGGATTAAGGTTGTTGAGTCTGTTCTAGTGTCTTCCAATTTATCTAATAGTGTCTTCTGCTCATATAGGAGAAGAAGAACTTGAAGATGTCTGGATCACATGATGAACACGCTGCTGAGAGCAGCGTTGCTGCACCAGGAGGGGGTGCAAGGGACCAGCCCAGAGAGGAGCCAATACCTGAACATCCCCAAATTGACCCAGCTGTAATAGAAAACCCAGCCCTTCATGCTCTATTTGGGCATTTCCTGACAACCATGACACACATGATAGATAGAATGCCACCACCTTCACCGAGGGCACCAACCCATCACGATGGACATGGAGCTGGAAAGATCTTTGAGAGACTTCGTCGGGTTGGAGCCTTAGATTATGCTGGTATAGCTAACCCAGCAGATGCAGACTTATGGCTGACGGAGCTGGAGAAGGCTTTCAGGATCCTTGACATTCCTGAAGCTAAGAAGGTGAGACATGTTTTATACCTCCTTAAGGGGAGTGCTGGCCACTGGTGGACTATTGAAGAAGGCAAGAGGCCAGGTGTAGTAATCGGATGGGAAGAATTCCGGTGAGAATTCACCATTAGATACTTCCCTAAGATGTTTTTAGATGAAAAGATCTCTCAATTTGAGAGGATCAGGCAGGGTCAGATGAACATTAGCGAGTATGAGGCTAAGTTCATGGAGTTTTGCAGTTTTGTCTGCATATGGCAGCCAATGATGAGGAGAGAATCATGCATTTTGAGAAAGGGTTGAACGCTGATCTGACTACTCCCACGTCTGCTCTGGAGAATAGGGAAATGTTTGCCACTTTTGTAGAGTCTGTGAGTAGGATAGAAAGGTCTGTGATTAAAAAGTGATAGACCGGCAACAAGAAGGTGTTTACCCAATACCAGGGATAGAGGTCTGAGGGTTTAAAAAAGCCAAGGTTTTATGCACCACCACCACCAAGATTTAATCCCCAGACTCAATGGACGTCAAGTAGGGGTAGGGGACGTAGTTTTGCTCCAACTAGAGCCCAAAGTTCAGCTTCAATGTCAGTAAAAGGACCATCCAGGCCACAGTGGGAGAATAAAAGTTGCTTCAAATGTGGGAAGATGGGGCATTTAATGAAGGATTGTCCAGTTGCGAATATAGTGGTGACTCAACCTCTGAAGCAGAGTCAACAAGGCTCTCAGAGGAGACAATTTTCTAGTGGCGCTCGAGGGAAAGGACAAGTGTCACAAGTTGGATCATCGGCACCCAATAGCCGAGCACAGGGTCAACCGCAGGCAACAGTGAGGTTCTATGTAATGAACCAGCCTGAAGCAGTTGTCAATCCTAGAGTTGTGACAGGTCAGATGGAACTATTTCATTCTGATATGCCTTCTTTCTGCTTCGTATCTGTTTTAATTGATCTGGGTGCTACACATTCCTTTATCACTCAAGAAGTGATTCTTGACTGCAATATGACATTTGGTCATAGGGCAGAGAGTTTGAAGTTAGAAACTCCTTTGATGGGATTTGCTGTGTTGCGGGAGGTGTGTTCTCCCTGCACTCTTTCTTTTTCTAAACATCGCATTCAAGTGGATCTTATACCACTTGAAATGCATGGTTTTGATATAATCCTCAGGATGGATACCTTAGAGAAGTATAAGGTAGTCTTGGATTGCAGTTCCAAACAAGCTGTGTTCACAGATAATGATGACACATGGATCTTTTAGGGAGATAGAAAGATTCTTCCAACATGTCGTGTGTCATCTATGGTAGTTGAGAAGCTGATGAGGCAAGGATTCTTTACATTCTTGGCACATGTAGTGGACACCACAATGGAGAGCATGAATCCTTTTGAAATTCTGATAGTTAGGGAGTTTGAAGATGTGTTTCCTGAGGAACTTCTGGGTGTTCTTCCACCCCGAGAAATTGATTTTGAGATTAATCTAATCCCAGGCATGCAACCAATAGCACAAACACCGTATAGAATGGCACCTGCTGAGATGGCAGAGCTCAAGAAACAACTACAGGAGTTGCTTAATAAGGGTTTTATCCGACCGAGTACTTCACCATGGGGTGCGCCGGTTCTCTTTGTTAAAAAGAAGGATGGGTCGATGCAGTTATGCATTGACTACAGATAGTTAAATAAAGTAACTATAAAGAACAAATATCCTCTGCCAAGGATAGATGACCTGTTTGACCAGTTGTGTGGTGCAACTATCTTTTCTAAGATAGATTTGAGATCAGGATACCATCAGTTACATATCAAGGAGGGTGACATACCTACGTCTGCCTTTAGGACAAGGTATGGTCACTATGAGTTCATAGTTATGTCGTTTGGACTAACTAATGCACCAACTGCATTCATGTAACTCATGAATAGAATCTTTCGACCTTTTCTTGATCAGTTCATAGTAGTCTTCATAGATGACATCTTGATCTACAATAGAGATACTCAACATCATGAGCAGCACCTTCGTTAGGCTTTAGATTTGCTAAGAGAGCATAAGTTGTATGCTAAGTTTAGCAAACGTGAATTCTGGCTACCAGAAGTTTCTTTTCTAGGACACATTATATCTACCTCAGGTATCCGTGTTGATCCTAAGAAGGTAGAATCTGTCCTGCAATGGGAACAGCCAAAGACACCAATGAAGATACACAGTTTCCTAGGATTGGTAGGCTATTACAGGAGGTTCATTAAGAACTTCAGCTCTATATCTTTACCCCTAACCAAGTTGACCAGGAAGGAGGTTCCTTTTGTCTGGAATGACGAGTGTCAACATTCTTTCCAGCTACTGAAAGAAAGGTTAACAAGTGCACCTGTGTTGGTGTTACCTGAGCAAGAAAAGGGGTACATAGTTTTCTGTGATGCATCTAAGAATGGTTTAGGTTGTGTGTTGATGCAGGATAATCATGTAATTTCTTTTGCCTCTCGACAGCTTAAGAAACACGAGGAGAATTATCCGACACATGATCTAAAGCTAGCGGCTGTGATTCATGCTTTGAAGATCTGGATGCATTATCTCTATGGAGAAACATTCTAGATTTTCACAGACCATAAGAACCTAAAATATATCTTCTCACAACATGAGTTGAATATAAGACAACGTCACTGGATGGAGTTAATCAAGGACTACGATTGTACAATTGATTATCATCCAGGGAAAGCCAATGTAGTGGTTGATGCTCTAAGTAGGAAGTCTTCATCACCAGCCATAGATAAAGCACAGTTGAACTTTTTATTGTGCTCTAAGAGAGATATGCTTATCTCATGAGGCAAAACAATATACAACTTAAAGTATCTTTGTTAGCCGAGTTGTTAGCTGAGATGCACATAAAACCTACTCTGAGACAGCAGATTAAAGAAGCACAGCAAGCTGATGATGTAGTTCAACAGATCAGGTAAGAGTATGGTAGTGAGAAATGGGATGGCTTTCATGAGTCAGAGGTTTAGGTAGTCTGTTACCATGGTAGGATGGTGGTACCTGATGCCAATGACCTGAGGAAGTTAGTCTTGGAAGAAGCTCATTCTTCGATGTATGCAATGCATCCAGGGAGCACCAAAATGTATCATAACTTGAAGGATATGTATTGGTGGCCAGGATTGAAGAAATATGTTGTTGAGTTTGTTATGCGGTGTCCGGTGTGTCAGTAGGTTAAAGCTTAACATCAAAAGCTTGCAGGAACAATGCAACCTTTGCCTATACCGCAATGGAAATGGGATCATGTGACCATGGATTTTGTGGTTGCTTTGCCTAGAACAACCAAAAGTCATAATTCTATATGGGTGATAGTTGATAGGTTGACTAAGACAACACATTTCCTTCCTATCAAAACAACCTACACTACTGAGAATCTTGCACAGATATACATAGATGAGATAGTGCGGTTGCACGGGGTTCCAGCTACTATTGTATCTGATAGAGGTCCCCAGTTTACGAGTCATTTTTGGGAACGACTACATAAATCTTTGGGTACACATTTACGGTTTAGTACAACCTTTCACCCACAAACAGATGGACAATCTGAGAGGACCATACAAACCTTGGAGGACTTGCTTAGAGCATGTGTTCTTCAGTTTGTAGGAAGTTGGGATCTACACCTAAGCTTGATAGAATTTGCTTACAATAATAGCTATCAGCACAGTATTGACATGGAACCATATGAAGCATTATATGGTAGACGTTGTAGATCTCCGTTATGTTGGTATGAAACCAGAGAAAATCAACTTTTGGGTCCGAAGCTAGTGCAGCAGACAACTGATAAGATTAAAATAATCCAACAACAGTTAAAGACTGCACAGGAAAGACAGAAGTCATATGCCGAAAAACGTCGAAGACCTTTAGAATTCCAAGTTGGAGACAGAGTATACCTCAAGGTTTCACCTTGGAAAGGAGTCCTTAGATTTGGAAGGAAGGGAAAGTTAGCTCCTAGATTTATGGGGCCTTATCCAACCATTGAATGGATTGGAAAGGTAGCCTATAAGCTAGAATTACCATCTGAGCTGCATAAGTTGCATCTAGTGTTCCATATCTCTATGTTGAGAAAGTGTCATCCTGACACTGAGTTAGTTCTACAACCAGTGGAGGTAGAATTAAATGATGATATATCATATGTTGAAGGACCTGTGATGATCCTTGATAAAAGAACTAAAAAGCTGAAAAAGAAAGACATTTGTCTTGTAAAAGTTCTTTGGCATCACCGTGGCATAGAAGAAGCTACGTGGGAACTAGAAGAAGAGATGAGGAAGAAATACCCTACTATTTTCTCTTAATGTTTTCGTTGATGATTTAGGGGACGACATCCATGTTAGGGGTGGATGATTTGTAACATCCCTGACCTGGGTTATGTGTTAACCCTAGATGTTTTGCTTAATAAGGTTGATTATATGCTTGCTCTTATCTTCTGAAAAGTAATTAAGGCTCAAGAGGAACTTATATTTCAATTTTAGTCCTTTTTGAATAATGTTGAAACAATGTTTTGATTTTTATAGACTAAAGTGCAAATTACCCAAGTTGAGGGGTTAACTTGCAAATTGTACATGATAAAATGTTCCTCATATGTTGAAGCATCATAGGAATGAGTATGATGCAGTGGTATGGCTCCTACAAGCCTGAATAACAAGAAAGAGCTTGTTGAGCAATGTTTGTACATTAAAACCTAGTTTTGGTGTAATGTGCAATTTACCCAAAACGTAGGGTTCAATATGCAAAATGTCACTGCTAGAGGGTCCCTAATTATTCTTGGCATCATGTAGAGGAAAGAAAATTAGAGGGGCACCTCAATTGAATCACTTTGGAGGAGAGAGAATCTTGATATTAAAATAATCAAGATTTAAGCATAAATAGAATTTTACTTCGATTTAATGCAAAAATAAATATGTTAATTGAAGAGCCCTTCAACCAAAAGGTGAGGGATGATTTTTGGAAAAGGTTGGATGAGATTGTTCCTTGCAAGGGCACGAAAATATCTTAAGTGAGTGGAGAGCCCACTCACATTAAGTTAATGAAAAGTAATGTCCACTAAAAATGGGATTTTTTTTTGAAAATAGCTCAATCTCATTAAAAGTAAGCCATACGGCATCTACGAGATAGACATCTCTCATCAAGTAACCAAGCAGCAACTCCTTTTGTAGAAAGACATAACATAAGGCTCATATTGGGATGTGATAGGTACGCTTTTGCACCATCCACCTCTTGTAGTGGCTGTCTAAAACAACTATACGGGATGGAATTCATCAATCTACACAAGCCTATGAGTACATCAGACGAGGAGTTTGCATAGCCGCTGACAGAGGTTACCATCTTGAAGACAACGAATGATCACCTGAAAAAGAGATCAACCACAAAGAAACAACACAAACACAATACCACACAAACAAGACTAGATCCACAACTACCAGCAAAAACAAATAAAACAAAAAAAATTGGCCAAGGAGCCACCCAACAACACAACCTTAACACAGAAAAAACGTCGAGCACTAAGGGTGCACCAACCGGGAGACCCGAACAGGAGGCCAAACCCCAGAGTTGCAAATACAGAGGAAGGATGGCTCATGCAGATAGAACGGTGGGGAGTAGAGGGTGTCGGGAACCCCACCACCACTCCCGACCACCACTGCAAGTAGGGGGCGGAAGACCCGCACGAAGCACAGACCCAGCTTAATCCTCCTCTGCCTGAAGCACCTAGGGGCGCCCAAGCTCACCGTCCACCCAAGAAGGGACCCAAGGCATGAGACTGACCACAGGCTGACGAGCAGCAACAAAGAAGGCAGATGACACTGCCCCAAACAAACGACAAACTAAGACTAAGAGAAAACAAAGAACAGACCCAGAAGAACCAGAGGGAGAAACTTGGCGCCGTCAACCGTCCATGAAGAAAGGGTTGGGATGAGGTTACCCCTACGGCGGCAACTCTACCACCAGGAAGCAACCGGATCCAACCCATGCCTCACCAAGGAAGACGTCACCCCTCCCTACTCAGCGCCAACTCCACCGATCGGTTCGGACCAGCAGTCGTCGAGCATCGAAGAAGAAGGTTGTAAGGAGACGCAACGAAAGATCCCCTGCAACAGACTGAGTAGTCGACGTCAAGGATGAAAAGCCCAGGGGGAGAGGGCTGATGCTCACCGGCGGCTGAAGCCTCCCCCCCCAGGCGTCACCCAGTTGTCGGAGGGAGCCCTAGTCGCCCAAAATCGCCAAAGCGACTTCAGTCGGCACGCCTCTTCTTGTTCTCGATTAACGATTAACTAAAAAATGGGATATTAGTATAATATGATTAAGGTGATTATTTTGCTTTTCTTTTAAGTTGAGGATAATGAAAGGGAATTAAAGGCAAGGGAAGGTGCCTTTGTGCACAAGTAAAATAGGGGAGTGTGTGGCATGGTTTGGAGAGTTGAAGGATTTTCTTTCAACTTTCTCTCTCCTAGGAATTCCTTTATATATACTCTCTTTTCCACTCCACCAACGATCTTTTTTTTTTGGATTTTCTTTCTTACTTGCCTTGAACGAGCTCAAGAGGACTAAGGAGCAGTAGGAGGACGAGTTCCAACATGTAGGTAAGCTTCTTGATCACCTTCAACCATGATTTCATGGTGGAAATTGAAAATAAATGATGGATTTCTTCTTTTCTTCCATCAATCTTCCTTTCTAGCCAATTTGTTTCACTCAAAAGCTTGAAGAATGAACCTTGTAAAGTGAGAAAGCTTCTTCCACCTTTAGGGACGTGAAGTTGGAGCTTTTAAAGCTTCATTGAAGGCGGGTTATATAACTTGAACCCTTGAATGTTATTATTAATCTCATACATCTATCAATTGTTGATCCTTTCTTCATTCTTTAAATTTTATTTGATTGATTGATGCAATCACCATGAAAATCACAGCAAGCTTCGTGGGTTTATAGCTTGATGATGATGACATCACCATAAGCACACACCTCCACAAATATCTATTGCAAATGGTTTTCATAAATTTTTGGTCCAATCGGTTTTACCAAACTGTTTGGAGGTTTGGTTTCCAAACTGTTTGGAGTGTTGACTGAATGGAGGGGGTTGACCGTTTGAGGGGGGTTGCTGATGTGTTGAATAATGATCTAATAAATTTAATTAATTGGTTTCTAAAGTTTCCATGATTGGATAATCTACCAATTGCAAACCCTAATCGGGTTGAGTGCTGAAATTCTCAATTGATTGATTTAATTTTTGGGTTGACTAACCCAAACGGTCTCAAGACCGTTTGGAGGTCAACCAAGACCGTTTGGAGGTTTAGGGTTGAGTATGGTTGAGTAATTGAAGATCCAGAGATATCAAATTGAAATGCAATCAATAGCTAAATTAATGATCAATCCAATGATCTAAACCCTAATTGAATTTCACAAATTTCAATGATGGAACTAGTCAAACAGTCTCAAGACCGTTTGGAGGTCATCCAAACAACCTCAAGACCGTTTGAGGTCAAGTCATATCATAATTTGATGATGATTCATTGATTTCAATGGAATTAGCTCCACAATGTTAACCATTGATGGTTCCTCGATTTCAAAACCCTAATTGATGATCAATTGAAAGTTGAATCAATTGAAGGATAATTTATTAGTTCAATTGAGGTATGGTTCATAAGTTTAATTGATAAGTGATTACATGGATTCAATTGATGAGGGAATTAATCTTGGAAACTCTAAATCAATTTGAGTGGTTGAGACCATTTTTGGTCCAATCGGTTTTGAGGAAGTTTGGACCAAACGGTCTCAAAACCATTTGAGTCCAAACGGTCTCAAGACCGTTTGGGACCAAATGATCTCCAAACCGTTTGGGACCAAACGATCCCAAACCAATTGAGGCTCAAACAATTTCAAGTATCTTTGCACTAAACGGTTTCAAGCACCAACGTTTCTAAACAATTTCAAACTGTTTGAACTTAATTGACTAAGACCGTTTAAAGGTCTAAATGGTCTTAGACTGTTTGAGGGTCAATCTATCAAGACCGTTTGGGGTTTAGATGGTCAAGACCGTTTGGGGTCTAGGTGACCAAAACCGTTTGGAGAATAATTAACTTAAACCGTTTGAACAACCAAGTGGATTAAAGGTCAAGTAATTATGTGACTCTTAATGATGTAAATCTAGGGTGATTGCATTAGTTGTAACCTTAATAAGTTAGGGTAATTAGTACCATCTAAAGGGTTAATATTTAGAGATTATGAAAGAGAAATCTTAACACACTACTCTAACCCTAATTATGTGTATTGAAATAAAGAAATTGAATTGACCTAATTAAGTCAACTTTGAGGTACTCAACATCCTAGAGAGTATGAGAGAGAGAGAGTAGTGTTTATATGCAAATACAAGCTTCAATTCCTTTATCATGAGTAAATATGTAATTAGGTATTGATCCATGATGATGAGATCATGAAACCCTAATTAAGAAGATTACTGATATGTAAATCAAGGGTGATTAGGGTAATTAGTACCCTTGAAAGGGTTAATATTTGGAGATTATGAAAGAGAAATCTTAACACACTACTCTAACCCTAACTAAGTGTATTGAAATAAAGAAATTGAATTGACCTAATTAAGTCAACTTTGAGGTACTCAACATCCTAGAGAGGATGAGAGAGAGAGAGTAGTGTTTATATGAAAATACAAGCTTCAATTCCTTTATCATGAGTAAATATGTAATTAGGTATTGATCCATGATGATGAGATCATGAAACCCTAATTAAGAAGATTACTGAGTCTTAAACCTAAATCAGGTCAATACAGGGTGTAACCCAAATTTTGGGACAATTATAGATGTAAATCTAACTAAGGCTAATGCCAAGTAAATCCTCAATCCAAGGTAATGGAGTAAACCTAATTTAGGGTAATTTGATGACAAACCCTAAATTGAGATAAATAGTACATCCTAACCCTAATTTGGGTAAAAGGATATGATAAATCCTAAT
The DNA here is from genome assembly GCA_963693085.1 of Alisma plantago-aquatica. NCBI lineage: Eukaryota > Viridiplantae > Streptophyta > Magnoliopsida > Alismatales > Alismataceae > Alisma > Alisma plantago-aquatica. Next base: position 175,954,051 of record OY856409.1, read on the forward strand.
TTGATGTGAATAGTAAATCCTAATCCTAATACAGGGTGAAGGCATGTGAAACCCTAATTATGGGTCATATTATATGAAACCCTAATTTTGGGTAGTATGATGATTAATCATAACCTTAATTCCGGGCAATGGGATGAATATCCCTAAATGACAAGAAAAGGGAAACCCTAACCCTAATAAGGGATTAATGGTGTTATATTGCATGGTGTTGATATGTAATTGACATAATTGTTATCATAAGTACTAACCATGCAGGTATCATGAGATGATGAGCATAGCCAGGTATGAGCTATGATGTTTTATTATTGAGAATGTTAATGGGCTTTGTGAGCCATGATATGCTTTGTTGCTCAGTAAAAAGTAATAAGAGTTGAAATAGGCTTGGTAAGCCATATCGGATGTTTGTGTAACAAGTATCATGATCACCTTTATCAGATGACCTGAAGGTATTAGTTACCTAATAAGTGGTAACAAGTGTTCTATGATGAACTAAGGGTTGAATGCCATATTCCATAATTATGATGATAAGTGGTTGAAAAATGAGACTGCATCCGATAAGATAAGGGATTGAGATCCCAATATTTTATTAAAGATCTTAATAGTATTTGATGAAATCATTCCACATTCTGTATAGCAATGGTTATATTAAATTATGTTTGGAAACCTGATTGATGCTAAAAAGAATATGGTAATGTACTTAATTAATCAAGTGAAATCTTATCATGTAGAGCCATGACCATAGATCCATCATCGTCAGAAGTTTGGTGATGGTGAAACAAATTTTCCCAAGGGATCTCCTGGAGTGCATACTATTGAGTATGTAGGGGTAATGGGTGCAAATACCTTAGGCCCTAATGTGGGATTGTAAATCTCTCAATCTTTCATTATATATGCTGAGATGGATGTATCATGAATCTCCCAATAATATTAATGCCGGAATCGAGGTGAGATAAACATGAAATCTCCCGATTTGTGAAGAGAGTGCAGCTGCCACTGTAACTCTATAGCGAAGTGCCAGTATACCCTGGAAAGCTATATGTAGCAGAGACACGAGATTTCATGCATATTGAGCCTACACTGACTGGGAGGAGATGAGGTCATGGAGTCCGACTCTTCCATTGATCTTATATGGTACCGATTTCGACTTCGCAATGGTCGGTTGGAGTATGAATGGTATACCTTCATCTCCTCAGGGCTTAAGATTGATTGTAAAATGTAATCAGCCGTGTAGCATATTTGCTTAAGGTTGATATACGGGAATCATTGATTGATGTACATTGCTTAAACAGATCCTAGATGGATAGTTTTTACGCATGTTCTTCATATTCCTTACTGAAGAAGTATTATGTTCTTTAGTCAAGATTTAGCTGAAAAGCGCTATTAACCTAATTTGATTAGTATTTAATCTGGCTGTTGTTCAACATATAATTCCTCTACTCAGTCTTATATTGTTGTTTATTTCACCATAATAATGTTCTTGGCGGAGAGTTATATCTCTCGCTGAGACAATTTGCAATTGTCTCACCCCCGTGGGATCCAACTTTTTATGTGGATGCAGACGAGGAGGCAGGAATCCTTCAGTAGGTGAAGGACAACAACAACAACAGTAGAAGAGAATGGCAGTGACATCTCAGGTGGAGACACTGGCTGTGAAGTCTTGTATATATGTAGATATAGTCCTATGTGTCATCTCTTTACTCTCAGGTCCTCGAAGTCGGTAGTTGGTTTAAAAGAAACGATCTGAGATTTTGGCGTAATGCCTTAAAGTTTTTATGTTGCTTATGTATAGTTCAATAAAGCAACTGTTAATGTAATTTGAGATGACATGGTACAAGACATGTACTTGTGAACTAATATGCAACTGAAGTATTTTGGTCTTTTATGAAAGAGTTTTCCCTTGGTTGGATCTCTTTGTAAAAGTTTTAAATTTTTAGTGATTTTCAGTAATCTAATGCGAATGATACACTTCTGCTTAGTTGATTTGATTAATTACAATTCGTACGCCACAATATTCTACAACAACCTCATCATACTAGAGAAAGAGAATATAATGATGAGATGCAACTACCTCCAACAAATGCCTATGATAGGCACAATTAGAGGGAATATAACAAACACAACAATACATGTGGTTGGACCATTAGCAGATGCACTACCAGATAAATCACATGTACTTTTACCAACACACGTAGGAGCAAAGAAACCCCCAATAGGGGGAGGACTTATAGGGTACAATTGTATATCCAACACCTCAGTCAGACTACTAGGGAATCTATACTACCAATACTCTCCACCCTAGGCAAGACCGCATGATCTATTACCATAGTGACATCACTCTATCATTCCTAAGATTTTGTTTCATGTCGTGGACAACCAAACATAGCTCTAGTGCCCCCTCTCTTCCTTGGGTTTGACCCCAACTTGCCACTCCTATACCACTTTTGAGTCTGTGTTCTTGTAGGTCTATATAATGTGTTATAGATATCAAAAGACCCAGGTGTTGCCTAAGTCACGTCCAGTCCTATCATTTGGCTGGAGATACTCAAGATTCAATGGGGGGTTTTATTTATATGCACTTAGTCTAGGGTTAGGGTTGTGAGGTGTTAGGGTTAGGCAAAGATGGATGCAAGTTCCAAAACTCAAATTGAGTCAAAAAAGGGGAAGAGAGGATTTGGGAAGGTGACAGGGAGAGGAAAAGAGAGAGAATTTAGGGTTGAGGAGGGCTCTTAGGTGCTCTAGCATGGATCACCACTTGCCCACTCGTCTCCTACCCAAGGTAGGGGATGACCCAAGTGCCACTGGATCTTGATCCAACCATGTTGGGTCGGGGCTGAATTGCTTGGTCAAGTCGCTGATATGAATGGGGGTGATTTTCCTAGTTTGCTAGGCACAGACAAGTCAAAGTGGCCCACATGTGGCTTGTGGTGAATGGGCCAGGCCCAATAAAGGAAAAAATAGGGGGTTTTGAAGGGATATTTGAGGGCGAAACTTAGGAATGTCATAACTTGGTATAGGAAGGTTCGTTTGGGGCAAAAACTGAAAAAAGTCTTATAATAGATAGCAGAGCATGTGTGCAAAGTTTCAAATTAAAAAGATCAAAGATGATTGCGGTAGCAATCAAAAAAATTGAGAGCATATACAAATTAGGGTTTTATGAACATATGTATATAAATTAATTCGAATGTGAATTTTCACCTTAGAGGTCTTCAGAGTGTCATTGATTAAAAGTGAGAAAATCAAGGCAATTGAGGGGTAAGAGTCATTAGATCATAGGGGTGCCAAAATGCACATCATCACACTAGGTCCTTATCAACACTGTGTACCGGTACAAGCTAATGCCCAAAGATAGCTGCATATAACTAAGGTGGGGACTGTGCTATGGGGTTTGCTTCTTCATGGAAAGGTTCTGCCTTAGTCCCTTAGAGATGTGGTAATGCAAAGGAGGGGGAAAAGAGGGAGGAGGAGGCGGTGGAGAGCTAGTTTTTGGGTGGACTCTAGAGATGGAAAACAATGCAATAGTGGTGTGAGGGAGGAGAAAACATGAACTTAGACTCAGAATGTAATGACCTCGCTTCCCGGTAACCACCAATTATGGAAGACCAAGAAGTCAGAGCTGCTATCCCAAAATAGGATCAATGGTTTTGCAAATAATAAAAAACAATTAATAAATTCTAAATAGGAATCTGGAACTTCTACCCACTATAGAGTTCTATCTAACTAAATCCTCCCTTATGATTTAACTTTATTCTTCACAAGTTTCACTTTAATGTTTGTCCAGATTTAGATATTCCTAAAACACTGACAAACAAAACGTCGGTCAGTATAATGAATTATATTGGTATCTGGGGGAAACAAAAACTTGCATCTATTTGTAACAACATAATGTAACCAAATTATTGCTTAACATATCAAACTTTATGTATTAAACATAACTACTCAATACATACATATCCTTGCCTCTGTGTTTTCCCTGTAGTGGACATGGATACTCCTCTCTCATATGGTAGACCTCAAATAACCCCCATGATCCTACATTATAGGTAGATCACTACATAGGGTTGTGTAGTCATATGGTCCTACCCAAGGGTAGACCAACACATCGACTCATGATAACCTGATGATCCTACCCCAAGGGTAGACCATGTACTAGGTCATCCATCTCTTCATCATCAGAGCTATAGAGGAGGACTAGGATCTAAGCTAGTCATGTACATATATTTATGGTGATAGTCATAGTCACTTTATAGTTACATGAAATAAAATTCAACTTTTAAGCAGTTATTTCTAAGCAACCGATAAAACCTTAGAAATCACTATGAGCGATTAGTCATACGCGTAACCACATACTTGTTTTGGAGATCTCAAAGAAGCAATATATCCAAACTCAACTAGATGTCCAATCAAGCAAACATTGATCTTGAAAACATGTATAATGTCTAATTGTCACATTCATATCCCAAACAACTCCTTATTGACTTGGGACACCTTTCTAAGGTTTTTAAGTCTCATTAGGATTCATTAGGGCTTCTTAGATCAATTTCTCAAACTTTATCCTTTTTAGGTCAACAAACCCTAAAATAGTTTTTCTACTCATAAAAGCCCTAATTACTCAAATTATCCACATTAAGGATCTTTTATACTCAAATTGGCTTTGTAATAACATATCTCTATCTTATTCATGGATTTACACAATTAAAATCATTAAAAGTCACAATTATCAAAATAGGGTTTCTAGGCCCATTAATGCATATTCATGTACATGGAATCCTAAATTAAGCCAATTATGCATAAAGATCATATTTTTAGACCTAATTCTCACTTTTATTAACAACAAGCTAATATTTGCTCATAACATCCAAAGATCATTATTAGATCTAATTATCATCAATTATTAGGGTTTTTCATCAATTAAACCATTAAAGATGATGTCTTTATATCCTTTTTGAATTATAAGAAGAATCAGGCTTCCATTATATGTTTAATGGATTCCTTACATTTTTTTGATCAATTTTCATTTATAACATGTCTTAATCTGAGCTACCAATAATTAGTTATGAAATTGTGAGGTAATTACCTTTGGAGCCAATAGGGTGCCGCCACGTCAACAAGTGGCTCCCTTTTTCCTTCTCCATGTGGACTAGGACACCACCAATGAACATGCGCCACTTCATCAAGGGGCTCCAACGAGGACCCGAGTTTATCCTTGACAAAGGACACTTTCGCCCTCCCTCTACAGTGAAGGATCCAGGGGTAAGTTTGACCTTACGTGTTGGGTCATCTTCTACCCCGATCCCCCTTCTCACAAGGCCATGCCATGGCCAAGTCAACAGTAGAGTTGACTTCCGCCTCTAGTTCTCCAAACCTTCAGGTGATGGCTCCACAAGCTTCGACCCTCTTGTTCGGTCTCAGCTAGCCACTCGCCACCACCCTTGGTGGTCAGAGTTGACAGGCCCTGCAATGGCTGCCATCCTATAGGACAACTCAAGTGCAGAAGCACCGACACAGCAAGTGGAGCCCCCCTTCGCTCCTCGAGAAGAACCAGAACTCTGCCGCATACTCACCTCAACTTCTGGACCTAGGAAATTGGCCTCAATTACTTTGCATCACTTAACGAGCAGTCCCACCTACCAGAATAGGGAGCGACGAGGTGAAGGGATACAATGATATCCTCATGATATTGAAGGCCCCAATGTGTAGGGTACGACACAAGGATTCTACAATAGTCCTTTTATAGGCATGGACGATGGTCTAGTGGGTTGTCCCACCTTGCCCTAACTTCCCAAATGGTCTAGGATTTGGGAACTTCCTATATAGGTAGGGACAACTGTGGTGTAATGGCTCATTGTATTCATCTCTCTCTCTCCCGAATCTATAAGACTATTTTGTAGAAAACATTGCGGGAGTAGGGAGAAAGAAGTCCCAAAAGCTTCATACTCTTGTACTTTGTTTTCCCGATCTGATCCTGAGGTGGGTGACGATCCGACCACCCTTGATCATGGATCCAACGGCCATTAGGCCAAGTGAAAAGGGTAAGGGAACCGAGTCCCTGATTTCCTAAATTTAATCAAATTGTGACATCAAAACATAGTCTTTATTCCTCCTCACTTTAGGAAATCTCCCAAAAATCATATATCCCAAACCGAGCATCGTTTTAATACTAAATTTTAAAGGAAAGTCAATAATGACTTAAAATTCATGTGAGACAAGTTTGGGACTCAAATTCAAAAGTATAAAAGACTTTTCTTCCTATGCAAGTTATTTCTTATTAAGACATTTTATGCATATTTTCTCTCTCTTACTTTTTTATATTCCTTATTTGGATTCTTTTTACTAATAAAAACCTTGTGGATTCGAAATCTCATACATGATGATTCAATCATACATATTTCTACATATTTCTCATATTATCTCAAATTTCCTTCTTAATAATGCATTATTTGATTTCTTCTTTTTCTTTTAATCATATTGGACTCATTAACATATTATGATCCATGAAATCACATGCACAAAGAAAATATTGCAAAGGGAATCTATTCAATATATAAATTCTCATTATCATACTTTTTTTAGGGAAATTGCATTTCCAACCATATGAACCCAAAAATTGGGCTTGTAACATCCTTCCCCTCTTATAGGAATTTTTATCTCAAAACTCCATCAAACATACAAACAATTCAGGATAAGACTTTTCCATGTCCATCATTGGCTCCCATGTGGCTTCATCCTCTCCATGGTGCTTCCAAAGAACCTTTATCACCTTATATTCTTACATTTGAGTTCTCTTTCACCTTGGTATCTCATACCCTCATAGGTGACTCAGGATATGTTAGCCTCCGTTAATGATCAATAGGTACAATGCTCAACACATGGCTTAGGTACATCACATAGTGCTCTACATCGGATGTATGGAATACATCGGACGTATGGAACACATCATACATCATATTATCTTGAGGGGGGTAAGGCTAAACATAAGCAACTCCACCAATCCATCTCAAATGGACCCATGTATTGGGGACTCAACTTTCTCAGCTATAGCTCAGAGGGGTCGTGTTTTCATAACACATGTTCACCCACAATGAACTACATGTCAGACTGCTTTGCATCAGCTCACGACTCCTGTTAATCCTGGACTTTCTTAGCCTTTGCTTGATTAAGCGACTTCATTTGCATACATTGTGGTTTCTCTAACCTTCACAAGGTCCTCTCACCAACATCATCCTAGTGAAGTGGTGTCTGACACAACCTCCCTTACAGAGCTTCTTACATCTCGATACTGGCTATCGTGGCTATCATAACAAGCAAACTCTTCTAGGGGCAGGAACTGCTCCCACAAATCACCCTAAGCGAGCACACATGCTCTCATAAGACCCTCTAAAATCTGGATCATACTCTCTTGACTGTTCATCATTCAAGGGTGATATGTTGTACTAAACTTCAATCTAGCATCGAGGTCTTCTTACACCTACTTCCACAACATGGAAGCGAACTTAAGGCCATACTCAAGACCATTTGAACTCGAATCATTGTGCAGTCAGACCATCTCTCTCTCAAATATATATATGGTTCAACTAGATCTTGTCATTTTGGAATGTGTCGACTTGGTAAGGCAATCTACCATAACCCATATTACATTATGACCTCTCTAGGTCCAGGAGAGACCCACCACAATGTCCATGGTGCTCTGCTCCCATTCCTTCTTGGGGACTCTTCATTATCTATAGCAACTCACTAGGTTTTGGTGTTCGACCTTCACCCTCTGGCATGTATGGCAACTGGCCACATGCAACTCTATATCCTTCTTCCATGTATCACCATAAAACTTAACCATCTTGGTAGTACCGCGGTGTATGATGTACTTAATCCATGAGCTTCTTACATGACATGATTCCTCATGGTGAATCCTCAAAACCCAAAAACACTCTAGTAGCGGGTTTCACCACCTTATATGCCTGAGAGGTGTATTTAAGGTTCTTATAACAGTCCTTTTATCTCAATAAGCTATGAGTTGACTAACTGGGCAACCACCAACTTGACCAACGGGTCTGGTTGTATCTGGATGTTAGCCACATAGGTCTAGTCCTCTAATGGTCGCAAGGTCCACCTAGCAACCTCTTTCAACTCTCTCTATCGGCTAGACAAGGTAACTGTACACTTGAGTTGTGTCTCGGCTAAGAGTATCTGTTACCACATCAACTACCTTATGTGCTAGGTGATGGTGGAAACATAAACCTTCATATACTACACTCATCATCCTAGTCTCAGGTTTAGGTCTATCTGAGTCGAGAAACTTCAAGCTCATCATCTCAGTTATCCAACCCAAACTGGTAACTCAAAGATTCCAAACTACTCTCGATAGGTACATCCTCATATTACCCATGCTCTTCTTATGCTCTCAAATAACCTATCCAATATATTCTCCAAAGGGTGTGGTACTTCCTTCAATCCTCAAACATCATAGAAGGGTTTCAACTCATATCACCTCTATCTTTAGTACATGGCATGCGTTGTGTCCTGTCTCTCACACCCATAACAAGATGAAATAAGCATTTGGCTGCAGTCCAAATACAGAGTTCATCCTGTTCCAAGAGCAGAGATGGTGCATCACACATCACCATCACTCTTTCCAATCTAAGTTAAAACATACTTCACATGACTCCTCACCATGAACATCTCCATTATGGATCTACCCCCAGCAGAAGACTTTTCCCATCATCTCTAGATCTTAACATCTCTCTTATGTACAATCCTTAGTCATTACATCAAGGTCCCAAGGGTGCCGATACTTTTGGGTTGATCTCACCCTTATGCATCTAAGGAGTGCCTCTCACTTTTACCCCTTAGACCCCATGAACTCATGAAGGTGGCCAACCTCATATTCCATGGGCCTTGGGAAAAGGTAGATGTTACCTCCTGACCCTATGGTCTTGTACATTCAGGGAACAGACAACTCCTACTCCCATCGGTCTTATCCCTACTTGACCTTTGTGTTGACTTAGGATTCTACTGTAACTCATGGTTGCTGTGTTGATACTCAAACACATCTCATCCTTGAATCCTCACCTGAATCTCCATCCTCTCTCTGGGCATTCAGGGTTAACTTTGCATCCCTCATAGGAATCATGGTGACCTACCTAACTCAGTATGGCCCCAAACAAGCTACCTCCATGGCAACATATCCTCTATAGATTCATGCTCATACTATGTTCTCTCTCCTTAGCTCACCAAGCTCTTATAAGAGACCTGTTTATGTTACCTTAAACCTAAACAAAAGTTGGTACTCACCCTACATGAAGGGTCCCTTCCCAGGATGGGAGAAAACTATCTCTTGATAGTAGCCAAGGTTACAAAACGTCCTTATCTCCAAGGTTTACATCATCATGTATATGCTTAGCCCTATCATACTACTTATGCTCATGGATAGCAAGAAGACAACCTATTAAACCATTCCAAGTTCATGGGTATGTCATACTTGTTCATCATTCCTCAAAGTTTGACCAATATCATTCATGCATATGTCGCCAACAAACATCTATCTCAGCTCAAACGGGGTTTCCTTACAATACATGGGAAGGGGTGCCAAGCTTAATTCCTATGAACTCAATCGGCCTCATGAGCATCATGTGCACTAGGTACTGCTACTTCCCCTCTTTGGTCCAGGAACCCCAGGTTCACCTCTTATACATTAGTTGCTTAACTGCATGCTCAACTGTTCAACCACAAACCAAACATGTACAATGTATGGCATAGACTTCCTACTATTCTTCCACGTGAACAACACCTTAGAGTCCCACACAAGGACACCCAACTGGATGTGAGACCTCACAACTTGTTACCATACCTCTTCAGGGTCTAAGGAACTCTCCTTCTTACACCTAATGATAGGCAGCTATACATCTGTACATCGGTTCAAGAAGCCTCTTTCTCTTTCTAAGGTTTGGTTCCTCTAAAGGCAACCAAGGTAAGACAAGCCTCCAAGGATCGTGCATGAGGCAACCACATACATCTACTTGGGGTCGTCCATTCAAGGCCATATCATACCCAATTTCTCATGATTCCTCATGTCTCGTAGTCCAGGTCTCCAACCTTCTTCATTGGGTATTGCCCTTTCTCTAGAGCTAACCTTACAACTGGTCCTACCACTGGAGGTTCTCTCTTAAAAGATGGGTCAAGCTCTTAAAGACAAATGTCTACACCTACCTGGGTGAAACATATGACCCAAAACCTATGTCCGACCAAGATTATCCAAAGCTTTGTATGCTCATCTCATAATCATTAGTCATAACCCTTCTGGCCTAGGTCTAAAACTTGCTATTAGCCTTGTTGTCATTCTCTTCTACATAGGTGCATGCCTCCTTTCTACTCATATACATATGTTAGGGTTCCTATATGGTCATCACTAACCTCCTCAATGAGGGACCTATCCCTCATCCTAACAGGCACGACCCACCCAAGGTCGGGTCACCAAAAGGTACTAGGGGTAATGCAACCACACCAGGTTCAGGCTTCTCTTATGTACTCAAAACCTTTACATAAAGCATGCATGTCAAACCCACATGTGAGCATGCATGGTCAACTATGATATCCGACTCATCGTGTCTTCTCTTCCTCTATCCACCGCTTAAGGTTTTGGGTTGAGCATCGTCCTCAATGGATGTCTCAGGTCTCTTTCTCTTCCTGGAGGCTTCTTCCTCCGAGACTATCACTCTCCTCCTCATCCTATGAGATGGTCTAACCTCAGCATTCTCCTAAGGGGTAACCAAGGGCACAACAACATAGGCCATGCAACCTAAGCATGTAACTAAACTCAGTCTGAGTTTCTAATTATCAAAATTTATGTCCATGCCATCTTTCTTACATGCTTTTTATTATTTGGTGGAAGATTCCTTAATCCTTATTATACTTATCCTAAACTCATGAGGGTGGTGGAGAGAGGGAACCCCTAATCTCTTAAAGGTATTCAGTGAAATGTGGTAGAGAAGGGATGAAGATGGATGAGAGAAGACCTAGAGGTATCTTGTTTTGAGTCAAATCCTCTTATTTTGGCCAGGTAGTCACACAAAATCTGGGAGTCCTCGTAGACCGACTAGCAGGGCAGTGGAAAATCTTACCAGCCCTCAGATCATGATCATTTTCTAGACACCTCCATCATTAGAAAATCCTCTAATAACTCCTTTGGGTTTTAAAGAGTTTGTAAAATTAATAATTATTAGAGATTAAATGGAAAACCATGCTCTGATACCAAATGCAACAACCTCACTTCCCGGTAACCCCCAATTAAGGAAGACCAAGAATTCATAGCCGCTGTCCCAAAATAGGATCAATGGTTTTGAAAATAATAAAAAATAATTAATAAATTCTACCAAAGACTAAGCTTAAAACATGATAAAAATTACTTTTCACATACCTTTCAAAAATAGGAATATGGAACTTCTACCCACTGTAGAGTTCTATCTAACTAAATCCTCCTTTATGATTTAAAATTATTCTCTACAAGTTCTACTTTACTATTTGTCCAATTTCAGATATTCCTAAAACGTCGACAAACAAAACGTCGGTTAGTATAATAAATTATACTGGTATGTGGGGGAAACAAAAACTTACATCTATTTGTAACAACATAATGCAACCAAATTATTGCTTAATAGATCAAACTTTACGTATTATATATAACTACTCAATCCATACATATCCTTGGCTTTTTGTTGTCCCTGCAGTGGACACGGATACTACCTCTCTCATATGGTAGATCTCAAATAAACCCCATGATCCTGCCTTACAGGTAGATCACTACATAGGGTTGTGTAGTCGTATTGTCCTATCCAAGGGTAGACCAACACACCGACTCATGATAACTTGATGATCCTACCCCAAGGGTAGACCATGTACTAGGTCATCCATCCCTTCACTACTACAGAAACAGCCTTTGGCGTCGGTTGTTTAACCCCCTTTGGCGTCGGTTTCTGAGCGACGCCTATGTGGGCACCGCTAAAGGTCGAACACTTCGGCGTCGGTTTTTTAACCGACGCCTATTTAACATATAGGCGTCGGTCTTTTAGTAGATAACCGACGCCAAAAGGGTTCACGCCACAGAAAACGACGTCATCTAGGACACATTCTGCGTCAGTTATCTACTAAAAGACTGACGCCTATATGGACTATAGCGTCGGTGTTTACTTGGTAACCGACACAGAAAGAGTCCTAGATGACGCTGTTTTCTGTGGCGCGAACCCTTTTGACGTCAGTTTTCTATAAAAAAAACCGACGCCATACTTCAAGACGACACGGCCGTGCTTCCCTGCACGGCCGTGGTTAGTACTATAGGCGTCGGTTGTATATGAATAAGTGATGCCTTTTCCACCACGGCCGTGCTTTCCTGCACGACCGGGTTGTTTGTAATATTAGGCGTCGGTTTTTATCCAATAACCGACGCTGTAGGTCTTTGCTGACGGTTTTCTGTAAATAACCGACGCCTATATCTATTTTTTTTTATATCAGTTTGCAGGCCTGCTGTGGCTGGTCAGTAGGATGAGAACCTGCAGTTCAGTTTTCTGAACTACAGGTTTACGACATCCATTGATATCAGCCTACAAACATGCCACAAACCTGCAAAAGTCCCAAGGAAAATTTCACACAAGTAGATACATTCAGACATCAATTCAATTCTCACATTCACACATATAGAAACATTCAAATACATGTATTAACATTAAGAAATATTCATTTACAAAGTATCATTCATTATCGCTATCAACATCCCAATTATATCTTACAGTTGCCACTGCTTGTATGGCTTTTGCCCATTCTTCTCTTATTTCATTTAATGCTTCCATCGTATATGGAGCATGTATATTTTTTAAGCGTTTACCTATAGTGTTGTCAGTTTTAAACACCTGCAAAGAGAATGATGTATATATAAGTAATAATATAAAAATAAGATTGATATATTTCATACTAACTAATGAGACTATATATAATACCTCATGTATGGTATCGATGTCCAATGCGACATGTTTGATAATCATCTGCATAAATCGCATCACATAGTATGCGCATGCCCAGCCATTGTCTTGTGTAGCGCACTATAAATTGAAACATACAAAATAATACAACTAAGCACAATTCACATCAATAATATATACATTGGAGTCGGGAACTTACTTGTACATTCTGCCAATTTATTGGCTAGTTCTTTTTCCTTGGGACCGTTCCTCCAGCCTTTTTGAATGCATCTAAACCCCTACATGTTAATATAACACAATAAATTACATAAGTAAATAGTAATGTAATAACAGATGTTAACAGATACAAAAATGAAATATTTCTCACCAAAATAATGGCATTCTCATTACGTGTCCAATTTTAGTGTTTAATGTACTTCCCGCGGGATCTAGATAATAAACAGTGAGCGTCCCGGGGACAATAACTAGTAACTCCCAATGTTTACCGCTAGAGGTAAAAAGTTAACAATTAATAACTCAAAATGCACAATAAAAATGGAATTTTCTTAAGTCCAAATTATAAATAAAGTAAACTTACTTGACATTGAATGGAGCTATTATTATCGTCTTCTTTTGCTGACCAAAAATTGTAAAAGCATCTATACAGTATTGTAAAAGCATATATACAGTAGCTTCATCATCAGAGCTACAGAGGAGGACTAGGATTTGAGCTAGTCATGCACATATATTTATGGTGATAGTCATAGTCACTTTACAGTTGCAAGAAATAAAAGTCAACCAAGTAGTTATTTCTAAGAAACCGATAAAACCTCAAAAATCGTCATGGAACTAGAGCGATTATTCATAAGCGTAACCACATACCTATTTTGGAGATCTCAAAGAAGTAATATATGCAAATCCAACTAGATATCCAATCAAGCAAGCCAATCAATCAATCAAGCAAACATTGATCATGAAAACATGTATACTGTCTAATTGTCATAAACATATCCCAAACAACTCCTTATTGACTTGAGACACCTTTCTAAGGTTTCTAAGTCTCATTAGGATTCATTAGGGCTTCTTAGATCAATTTCTCAAACTTTATCCTTTTTAGGTCAACAAACCCTAAAATAGTTTCTCTACTCATTAAAGCCCTAATTACTCAAATTATCCACATTAAGGATCTTTTATACTCAAATTGGCTTTGTAACAATATATCTCTATCTTATTCATGGATTTACAAAATTAAAACCATTAAAAGTCATAATTATTAAAATTAGGGTTTCTAGGCCCATTAGTGCATATTCATGTACATGGAACCCTAAATTAAGCCAATTATGCATAAAGATCATCTTTTTAGACCTAATTCTCTCTTTTATTAACAACAAGCTAATATTTGCTCATAACATCCAAAGATCATTATTAGATCTAATTATCATCAATTATTAGGGTTTTTCATAAATTAAACCATTAAAGATGATATCTACTTTTTGAATTGCAAGAAGAATCAGGCTTCTAATATATTTTTAATGTATTCCTTACATTTTTTAATCAATTTTCATATATAACATGTCTTAATATGAGCTACCAATAATTAGTTATGAAATTGTGAGGTAATTACCTTTGGGACCAATAGGGTGCCACCACGTCAGCAAGTGGCTCCCTTTTCCTTCTCCACGCGACCAGGACGCCACCAATGAACACACGCCACTTCATCAAGGGGCTCCAGTGAGGACCCAAGTTTGTCCTTCCTTGACAAAGGACACTTTCACCCTCCCTCTACAGTGACGGAGCCAGGGGTAAGTTCGACCTTTTGTGCTGGGTCATCTTCTACCCCGATCCCCCTTCTCACGAGGCCACGCCATGGCCAAGTCAACAATAGAGTTGACTTCTGCCTCCAGTTCTCCAAACCTTCAGGTGATGACTCCACGAGCTTCGCCCGTCTCGTCCGGTCTCGACTAGCTGCTCACCACCAGCCTTGGTGGTTGGAGTTGACCCAAGTACAATTATATATGCATATATGCATGTGTAGGGTATTATTTATGAATAAATTCTGACTATTCAGTTAATTCGGTTAACCAAACCAAAAATATCCTTAATCATGAAATTAATCATTTAACTGATTAATCGAAATAAATTAACCAAATTAACCAAATTGACCCAATAAAGTTAACCATGGTTAAGGATATTTTTGGTTTGGTTAACCGAATTAACCGAATAGTCAGAATTTATTCATAAATAATACCCTACACATGCATATATGCATATATAATTGCACTTTTATTTCAAAATACTTCCCCATATATATAGTAATCAAGTTTTTAGGAGCCATACATAATTAAATCTACAACAATACTACTATAATATAACAATTGTCCCAAATTCTATGAGTATTTCAAATAATATTATTACACGAGTGTTATTTGGTTAACCAAATTAACCGACCAAATTAACCATTAACCGATTGGACAATAACCGAATTAACCGCTCAATTTGGTTAGATTAATGGTTAAAATCTCAAACCACAAATTAATCGTTTAACCGAACCGAATTAATCGTAACCGACTGAATTAACCGAATGCTCACCCCTAGCTTTTAGTACACATGAGATGTTGTCGGGAAGACACATGCATATACGATAAGAATTCTTGTCGGAGTTGCAAAGGAGGAGAGGTGCAAATATAGAAAGAGGTATATGGACAAATTTTCTAACCATAGTGTGGGTGCGTGTACAAGTGATCTAATTATTAAGTTAAAGGGGGTTCTGCTCAGTCATTACAAGAAGAAAGTTATTTGTATGAAGGAAGCCGATAATAATGTGATGGCGATGTGATTCGAAGCTCCAAAATTAATTCGAAATTGCTCCAACCAATGAAACAAGGGTTTACGAGCGTAATTTTTTTAAAACAACGTGTTTTCGATTTAATTAATATTATTTGAATTTGATCGATAACCGTGTTGGGTTCTTCATACAAAGGCCGAACTAGTTTGTTGGTTTAGTAGAACGTATTTATTAAGTCGAATGTTATTATTATTATATATATTCTTTTATCTACTCTATAAATCTAGGTGCTGATTTCACATAGAATTAGAATTATATCAAACACGAAATTTTTTTTGGTGATCAAGAGAAACCATCTAGACAAATCTCATATGGTAAATTTTTAAGGTATGAGAGGGTATGATCCGATCACCCTCTCACGTCAAAATAGTGTGGATTGTCTTTTACAAAGTGCTTTTAGTATCGGCTGAATTTGAATCTTTCATTGAGACTTACTGAACCCTTATCACCAATACTATTAAACTTGATTGTAAGTTAACTTTATTTCAATAGTATGAAAACATATTCATGCAAGTCATATTTCTATATTCCTTGATCAAGTTTATAATCTACCAAGTACAACTTTTTTCTTCTAATTTTGCATGGACAACATAGGAAAATGCTACATAAATAAAAAATGGGTCTAAAAATGAGAAACCCACATATACATAACAACAAAATAAAATTACTTCCTTCTTCTATTTTGTTGTTATGCATATTTGGAACAAAAAAAGTCGCTGTGGTCTCATTTCTTATTTACAATATATATATACAGGATTATCACAAAAGTGTTGAATGTCATAATGACATGCTCGAGGATTATCACAAAAGTGTTGAATGTAATAAGGACATGCTCGAGGTGTAATACCAACGCCGCTAATTTAAAACTAAACTTTGCAGGGGACCATGAAGCCCTGTAATTTAGTTATGTACTTTTCAAAGACACTCGCTGCTCACTGCTTGCTCGGTGAAGCAACGCTTCTCGCCTCCGTTCCCACTTCAACGGCACCAGCTTCACCCCACCCTCCCGTTCTCCCCTTCAACCGCTACACCCCAGTATCCCCGTCGTAGCAAGCATGACCTCACCTGCCGATAGGAGTGCCATCGAGGAGGAAATAAGGAGATTAGAGACCGAGAAATCTGGAATCGAACGCCGCATAGCTCTTCTTAAGTCCCAGCTCAGAAGCGCGGCCGCCCAGGGCCCTAAGGTTGGGCCAGCGGAAGAGGCGACAGCTGCAGTCACGGGGAACGGGAGGTGCGAGAACGGATGCAAGCCCTTACCCGCCCTGCTTTCTAGTGAAGGCAGCCACGGTTTAACAAAGGAGATGGTCTACCGATACAGCCGTCACCTCCTAATTCCAGCCTTTGGCGTCGAAGGTGCACTGCATCTTCCATGTCTTCGTTTCACGACATTGCATTCAATTCAGCAAGTTTTTTCTTCTCACTCCGTTGCTTTTAATTTTGCCTTAATTTTCGGCCGATTGTTTAACAAGATCGAACTTAGCGTGATAACTGCACAAAAACATCGATGTTTTGCTGCTATCAATTTCGAATCTTGGGTAGTTTGTCATTTGCTGGCTGTCCTGGTTTAGATTTGTGTCACGGAGTTCTCTTCACTCTCACATTTTAACCAAGAGTACCAGACATACTTGTAGAATCTATGGTTTGGAAGCCTCGACACAGGAAGCGAGCTACCAAGTCTCTCTCGGGGCTTAAGCATGAAGCTGCTAGTTTAGCGGGCACTTTTTCAAAAAGCATACAATGAAAAGAAAGAGTTGATATTTTAGTAATGCTATATCAATAAATAATGCAAAGAAACAATTAGGAATTGACACTTTCGTAATGCGATATCAATAAAATCGAACAGCCACTCAACACCAAGCAATAGGAATGAAATTCATTAAACAAAGGTGACGGTAAGTATGAACGAATCAGCACTGATTAGTATGTAATATAAATTTTCCTGTGTTACTATTAACTGTGAAGCAGTAATTGTTAAACACAAATTAACTAATTATTAGATTATACTAGGTCATTAGGGTATTCTACGCAGCTAGTAGAGCAGTCAACGGACAAATTGTGGTACACATGTATATTGTAGGTTACATCATACTAGCCGAATACAAGACAGCAGTACACATATATACTATAGTAGTGTAGTTTATATGATTTTACAGTGTTCTTATAGTGCTTTTTCAGTACTTATAGACAGTACTTCAAGATTCTGACGTAATATTCTCATACAGTAGAATCAATATAGAGTCGCAAAGGATATAATTCAATAGCTATAAAGTAATATTACTAATATGTTATAGTCTTACAGAATGCTCTCAAACAATAGGTAATATGTTTATAGAAGGTGATGAGCAATAGTAATACGTTCAGTGCTGGTACACAAGTTCTGTATAGCTGGGATGAGAACACCATACTATGACCAGTTTCTTGTTTATAAATAGCCTCGAATACAGAGGGCATCCATGAAAGGATTTTTCTTCTATTATATCTATTATGATACCTGGCCAATTTTTGTTTTCGTTAAGTGGCCTAAGCAGACAATTAAGTGGGCCACGCTAAGCGGGATGAAGCTGGCTGAAGTGGAATTACCTTCCACTTAATAGCGAACTGCTTCAAACAAGATTTCTCACTTCAAAAGCCAGACTGCTTAAGCGGGCTTTTAAGTGCCCGAAGCGGCCAGTGTTATATTGCAGAATTAACTAGACATACTTGTTAGATATATTTCATTTCAATGCAGCCAGACAGAATGTTTCACAGCGAGACAACCTATGTTAGTTTATTCATCATGATGAATTGAGTTCATAAAAACTGAGACATGATGCTCGCCTTGAATTGCTTTTTGTTATTGGATCTTTGTCCTAGTTATGAGAAAGTCTTCACTCAGCATGTAGCAGTTTTTGTCCTTTTGACATATTCCAAGTTCGCACAGAACGTATGTGGTAAGAGTTGTTCGAAAATAACGTAGCAACTGAGTACTCAGGTTTCTCAGATAATGAATAGATTTTGGGTATAACACCACCATTGCCTCTGCCTGTCGAACACACGAGTTTGTAACATACAGTGCTGCTGTTTAAAGTAAATGGCTATGTGTACTTCCCTGATAGAAGAAGAGATATAATCTACTGAATTTGATTCCCTTGTAGCCAAATCTGTTAATACCTTGGTTGTGTGCTTGATTAAATCTAGCGGCATGTAACTTTTGTTTGAGAAGATGAATAAGAACATGATGTAACATTGCCTAATTAGGTAAGAGAGTTATGCAACTCCTAATTTTAGTTGACCACATCGGCCACATTATGACTTAGTGAAACGTTGTTTTACCACGTTATGACTTAGTGGAATGTTGTTTTACACAAGGAATACTGGAGTCTTGATTTGTGATTGTCACAAGGTCTTGTAAACTGTTTTTGTATTTTATTCCAGTATCTTCAGAAGAATTTACTTCCAATCATATATACCGTTTAGTGTTTACTTGTTGATACAGTCTTTCTAATGCAGGACAGTCAAAACTCTCAAAGTCTTCAATTTTGGTGGTCGGTGCTGGAGGATTAGGATCTCCGATAGCTATGTATCTGGCAGCATGCGGTGCTGGTAAGTTATAATATCTTTCTACACATCATCAACTGTTAGATTCTGATAGTCATTTTGGATCTAAAATGCTGTAGAACATGGTACATCATCCCATTAAAAGATCTGAATCTTTGCACCGTTCATTAATAATTGGAAAACGCTACACAATTCAGCTTAAAGTAGAAAACTGCATCGGGCTTTAGACAACTCCGTCTTAATTGTTTTTTTTAATATTGGTTTTTCAATCCATAGGAGTAGACACATACTTGGACTCATTCATACCAGTTTCCTGTAGCACATATTTTCTCTGAGACAAATTGGTACCTGCATGAGATCTAAGTACTTCAATACCCAGAAAATATCTCAGTTTTCCCAGATGCTTTGTGTGAAAGTGCCCCTGCAAGCCCGCTTTCACACGAGATATGCCTGTGGAATCACTACCAGTGATAACAATATCATCAACATACACAACAATAATAATAGATCCACCAGAAGAAGTAGAATAAAATAAAGAGTGATCAGTAACAGAACGAGAAAAACCCATCTTTAGCACAACATCACTGAACTTGTCAAACCAAGCTATAGGAGATTGATTCAGTCCATAGATGGCTTTCTTCAGTCTACACACCTTCTGACACTCCCCCTGAGCAACAAAACCAGGTGGTTGCTCCATGTACACCTCCTCTTGTAGATCACCATGAAGAAAGGCATTCTTGACATCGAGCTGAAATAGAGGCCAGTCAAATGTAGTAGCGAGAGAAATAAGAATACACACAGAATTCAGACGAGCCACTGGTGAAAAGGTCTCAAAGAAATCAACCCCATATGTTTGAGTGTACCCCTTTGCCACCAGTCTAGCTTTCAATCTCTCCACAGAACCATCTGAATTATGTTTTACTTTAAATACCCATTTGCATCCCACAACATTTTTATATGGAGGTAAGTCAACAAGTTCCCAGGTGTTGTTCTGTAACAGAGCAGACATTTCAACATGCATAGCCTGTTTCCAGCCAATATCCTTCATAACATCAAGATGATTTCTTGGAATGACCACATAATCAATCCCAAGAGCAAATGAGCGAGCCTGCTGAGATAACTTGGACAAACAACACACATTTGTAATAGGATGCCGAATAGTACAGGAATGGGTACCTTTGCGAACAGCAACGGGAACATCAAGGTCAGATGGTTCTTCAGGAATCCCTTGAGTAGAGGAAGATGGGGAGGGCTCAGAGACTGAAGTCGCTACCTCCTCTGGATCTTGTCTGCCTCGTCTGCTATAAACATGTGAATATTGCTGAATTGGTAGACCATCTGCTGGCTGCTCTTCCTGAATTATAGTATAGTCAGGAATGATAGGTGGCACTCTCTCACTCTGATGTGGTGGTGGCACTCTCTCACTAGCATCTGATGGTGGCACTCTCTCACATAATTGCTCCCCCTTACTGGAAGCATTAGAGAAATATGGAGTGGATTCATGAAAAGTCACATCTCTAGACACAAACATGCAACGAAGACTTGGACAATAGCACTTGTACCCTTTGCTAGTGTTGGAGTACCTAAGAGAGTCCTAATTGACCTAGGAGATAGCTTATCAGCCTTAGGATCAAAATTGTGGACAAAAGAAGTACAACCAAACACTCTAAGAGGAACAAGGAAAGGTTGATCCTTGGGACGTAGGACAGAGAAAGGAGTACGTCCTTGAAGCATAGAAGAAGGTTGCCTGTTGATAAGAAAACAAGCAGTAAGAAGGGCGTCAGACCAAAAACGCTTAGGAACATTAGATTGAAACATGATTGTCCTGGTAATATCAAGGAGATGACGATTTTTCCTCTCTGCTACCCCATTATACTGAGGGGTGTGAGGACAGGATGTACGATGTATCATCCCAACTGAACTACAAAAATCAGCCATAGCATTTTGAACATACTCTAAGGCATTATCAGATTGAAGAACTTTAATTTTGCAATCAAATTGAACTTTTATTTCTTGATGAAAATGTTTGACAATAGATAGCATAGACTCTCGACTTTTCAACAAATAAATCCAAGTCATACGCGAGAAGTCATCCATAAAAGAGATAAAATAACGAAAACCATTATAACTATGGTCTTTTATAGGACCCCAAACATCACTATGGACCAACTCAAAAGGACATGACGCCCGTTTATTGACACGACCGGGACAAGACATTCTATGATGTTTTCCCAGTTGACAGGACTGACACTCTAGAGACAATACTTGAGACAATTCTGGTTCTAACTTTCTCAGGCTCTCTAATGAAGGATGTCCATATCTGCAATGCCACAGTAAGGAAGAGCCACTCAATAGGATAGCTGGAGCTGGAGCAGGAGCAGACACTTGGCGAGGCAGACTGTCACCGTGGAAGAGGTAGATATCACCTTTCCTAGGCCCCCCACCAATCGTCCTCATACTCTTGAGTTCATGTAATACAAAATAAGGTCCAAAAGTTACCGTACATTTCACAGTATCAATCAACTTAGCAACATACAGAAGATTAAAAGGAAAAGCAGGCACATAATGTACGGATTTAAGATCAATTCTAGGAGTCAGAGAAACAGATCCACTGGCTAACACTCTCTTCACTGAACCATCTGCTATTGCTACAGATTTGTGTGGAATATGTGAGTCAATGGAATGAAGAAGTCTCCTCATACCAGTCATATGCTGTGACGCTCCAGAGTCAACGACCCATGATGAAGTAGAACTAGAAGCCAATAAAGAGGTAGCCTGATTACCAGTGGTGGACGCCAAGTTGGCTAAAGATGATGATCCCAAGCTCAGATGTTGAGTAGCCAGAATAAATCTATCATATTCCTCCTTGGTGAGTGTAATGTCAGAAGGACCATAACTCGAAGCAGGAGTCTTAGACTCAGTAGTGGTAGCATAGTTTGCTGCTCCCACAGGTGGTGCAGTAGGTCGACCATGCTTCTTCCAGCATTTCTCAACTGTGTGTCCAGGTTTGTCACAGAAAGTGCACTTAGGGCGAGTTCCGCGTCCTCGGCCCATACCTGTCCGTCCTCCTCTCACTGCAGCAGTTACAGAAGCATGAAAATCTCCCTGAGATGAGACTATGGTAGGATCAATATGTTCAAAATTTGCATGTAAAATCCTTGAATAAGCCTCTTCCAAGCTGGGAAGTTTATCAGAAGCTAAGATAACACTGCGGGCTGAACTGCACGAAGAACTCAGACCAGACAAGAATTTTGCTGTAATCAAGTCATCTCTGTCTTTGACTTGCTCCTGGATAGTTACTGGATGGTAGAAACTCAACTCTTGTGCAATACCTTGAATCACTCCAAAGTATTCTTCTAAAGGCCTGTCTCCCCGTCGTTCTGCAAACAGGCGATCATATATCATGAACTGATGAAGCGCATTCTTCTCTTGAGAGTAATGTTTCTTCACTGCATCCCAGATCTCTTTGGCGGTAGTGTAGAACATGAACCTCGAGGCAATCCCAGGTTCCATGCTCCCCTACAACCAGGTCTTCACCAGACTATTATGACGCTTCCATTCAGCATAGCCTTTGTCAGTAAGTGCAGGAGGATCAAAATCAATGTGTCTCGCCTTGTCGCGTGACTCCAATACAGTATGGACAACATTCATCCATAAGAGATAATTCTTCCCATTCAGCTTGATGGAGGGGATAGGAGACATCTCACTGTAGATGGTAGATGCCTTGGTGTCCTCCATGATTTGACGAGAAGAAGAGTGACGGATTGATACACGTCACAAGAAGATATGGGTGATGGGGAGATACACGTCACGTCACAAGATCAGATGCATATCTGACGCATCCACAACCCCCAACTAAAATTCCCTAATCACACATTGAGGAGATGTGATTAGGAATTTCTTACGTATCGACGGACCCTCTTTGGATCAACCGAAGGACCCGACGATCCGGAGATAGAAGAGAAGGGGGACAGTGGCTACGTCCCCTGGCCCGAGAGACGGTTGCTCCGCCCGCTTTGGGCCGGCGGCGCGGCGGCCGGGGAAGGTTGACGACGTGCTCTGTTCACGCAGGAATTACTGTTCACTCAGCCGTACTGTTCACTGGCGGAGTTACTGTTCACGATGGCGGCCGACAGGCGGCAGCGCTGGGTTGTGACGGCTGGGTAGGATTAGGTTAGAAACCTTGCTCTGATACCATGTGAAATGTGGTGCCGCAATGCAACGTGCAATGCAGCGTTGAGAGAGGCCATAGGCCTTCTCCCTTTTTATTAATAAGAGAAACTGGATAATTTACATAGAGGTCCAACAGTATATATAAATTACAAAATAGAGTAAATATGAAATATATTAACACATAGAATTCTAGTGTAAGTATCAAGAATCAAATGCTAGCCCATGCCATCCAAATTTTCATTTCACCCTATCAACTCATAAAATTTATAGAATAAAAAGTGAGTTTTACATAAGTCAATTTTAAGTTTGCTAATAAATCAATAAATATTAGCCCCTCCACCCGACAAAAGAAAAAGATAAAGAAAGCGATAGTGGCATTCTGGATATGCTCTGACACCGGGTTTGCAAGTAACTTGGCCAATGAAATATCAATTGCGTTGTGCTAATGAATGCATTATAAACGGTTCCTAACTATCTTTCCTAGAATTAGACATGAAGAAAGGGGAGTTTTCACACTGAGCATACATTTCCTAAATAATTGTGTCTTCTCTCATTTTTCTCTCTTGTTACAGGCTGCTTAGGCATTGTTGATGGCGACATTGTTGAAATGAATAATTTACAGAGACAGGTTGGTCAACCGCATGAAACTTTTGGTCCATTATGTAGCTTCAAACATGTTTTCCACATTCATATTATTGTAAGATATGTAATATATCCATATTCAAAATATTAAAAAAAATGTGATTTATTCATCTCATTGGAAGTTCATATTATGAGATTCATGCGAAACTCAAGAAAATTATCAGGGAAAGATAATATGTTCACACACCCACCCACTCGTGCACGCACACGTGCGCCTGTCCACACACGTGCGAGCTCAGAGTTAAAGAGTGTGTTTTTAATACCGAGAGGATGGGGGTCTTTTGAATAAGTACAAAGATAGCGTGTTTAAAAATCCAACGAACTATTGGAAGATACTTTTCCGTATCTCTTTTGATAAAAAATCACCACAACATGTATGTTTAGTGTTTCAGCTGCACAATTAAAGTATTTTACACATAGTTACCTTGCAACTCAAGTTTTCCATGATTGTGCATATTGTACATGATTGATGATAGTGAAATGTGAATTTTTCCCAAACCCCTGCCTTTATTTGAAATCCCAGACAACACCCGACGAGACGAAGATTGTGTATCCTTGTGATATTAAAATGATACTAAGATTATCAAACAATACTGATCTTTCACGAGAGAATTGTATTGTAGTAATATTTTAGGGTTGATACAACATGGAGCAGGGAAATCATTATCGAATTATGTAGGTAGTTAGTTGATGCGAACAAACCAATTAGAATTCAGAAATCAACGAAGCAATGTAGGAGTTAAATCAATCAGGAAGATGTATTAGGGCTAGTCATTCACAAGGAAGCACAAACACGTTTCTAGACATGGACATGGACACGGGACACGGCAAATTTAAGAAATGTAGGACACGGACACGACACTGGATGAGGGAAAATATTTTTTTAATGTATACATATATGTGGGTGTATGATGTATTAACTGGAATATGTTTTCAAATTTATCCAGATCAATGTATCTATGTTTATATAATCTTATATGCTTATAGAGGTGTGTCTTTGTGTGTGTGTAGTAGAGACAATGTGAAGAAGAAAAATAAATGTGTATTTCTGTAAATATAGTATATTACAGATTTTTTATATATACGAGTTCATATTACTCATTTAACCAACTTATTAGACCATAATTTGATTCATAATAGCTGATTCAGCTTAGACTTTACATTTTTTTTCCCAACAGATTTGCTTGTAATTGTGATCAGATATGAGCTCTATGTTACATTTTCTCAGTAATAGGACATAACAGTAGCTGTATATTCAACATTTGCGTTGTAAAATAGGCTATTACAGCAGCAGCTGCTGTAATGACGTGTCCAGGAAGTGTCCGGGCAGTGTCCAGCCGTGTCCGGGGTGCCGAAAAAGACCAAAATGAACTGGACACGTCCCAGCCGTGTCCAAAACGTTTTGGGCCGTGTCCGGGAAGTGTCCGTGTCCAAAATGCGTCCGGCACGGACACGGGGGCTGTCTAGAAGTGTCCGTGCTTCCTTGGTCATTCATCACCATGAAACATATGCCTCTAGTTAACTAATTCTCAAAAAACCCTAACCCCAATAATATCATGAGTTTTGCTGAATCTGTTTCTAATTTTCCTTTTAGCCCCAGAAAAACAAGTATTGTAAACGAGAAGGATACACTCTCACGATGGTCAATCCCTTAATAACCCATTATGCATGCAATTCTATCCACAATTCTCTCTTATTTTCACATCCTAGAGAATTTTTCATATTCCCCAATCATATCCAAATTAAACTCTCTCAAGAGTTTCAGTAGATCATGAAATTTATAAACAATGTTAATCAGGCATCCAAAGTTCCAAACTGATAAATAAGCAAGGGAAGCATGAATTTTAACCAATAATCAAGTAAATACATAGATAATTGGAGAAAATTAGAAATCAATCCCATGGGGTTGCGCCTCAGGCCTAACAAGAAAATTAGAATTCAATTCCATGGGATTGCGCCCCAGGCCTAACAAGATGGGTACTCTCTCTTATTCATGGTTACAATGACAAAACCAGAACAAATAGAATAGGACATCATTAAAAATTTCTAGAAGAGAAGGAAGGAGAGGATGTTTATGGTGTATAGATGAAGAATCTTCCAATTCTTCTCTTTGGTTGCTGATGGAAATTTTGTAGAAGGAAAGAGAAGATCTCCATGGTGTAGAGATGAAGAATCTTCCAATTTTTCTCTTCGGTAGCCGATGGAGAGCCACAATTTGCCCGGATCTTCTATTCTTCGACCTTTGCTTCCACTATAGTCATGCCTTCTTTCCAACGTGGCCTCTTAGCTTCAAAACGAGTGATCCCCTCTCCTCATGGTTTAGAGTGAGCATTTATAGGTTTTCATGCAACAAGGTCAAATTACCGGCCAATGGGGGCAATTAGTTAGGGTTTTTGTTCTTTGGTAGTCCAACTGACACGATTGGCTGGCTAATCGATCGACTGGTTGATAATGGCTTGGTATGAAGACAACTAAGTCGATCAACAAGGAGGTTAGTCGATCGATTGACCTATAGATTAGTTGCTGCTGTTGTTGGGAAATGTCAAGAAGCCTAGTAATATGTCAATGAATTATGTTCCCCAATTTTTGTGTCATTTAGCAAGTTCTTCATTAAACACTAAAATGCACAATATATAGCGAATAGGCATCAAACATAGGATATCTTCTTTACGATAAGAAAGATAGCAAATATGCATGATCTGATACCCAACATGGAGGATACAAAAATAGGTCATATGAGCATATATCAACCCCCATTTTTGAGAAATTCCAGCCAACTCGCTATCATACTCGCACAAAAGGAATGCCCTATTTGCCCTTTTCAATATTTATGGCAAGTTTCTATCCCGACGCTGTTGCCTTCCATTTTTCTTTTCGTGTTTGTAACGAAACAAAATAAAGCAGCACAACCAAATGGCTGGTGAAATTTCAATGTACTTGGATCTCAAAATTGTATGTTTAATCCTTGCCTACTCTAAGGCACTTGCATATCTGTTGGTGCCGCAACTTGGCATTGATAACAATAATTAGTGTCTAGTGGCAAATGAAGATTATCGAGAATTGGATTTGGTAATAGCTTAGGATCTGACGTAATAGATGAAGGAACTTCTCAAGTGGGTGGCATCTCATGTGAAATTTTGAGGTTTATGGAGTTGTAAGACTTGATGGATCAAGATGTCGAGGGTAGACAATGAAGGTGAAGTCTCGACATTGTCACCATTAGTAAATTTTGGAAATAGCTTAGAATCAGACTGAATAGAGGAAGGAACATCTCAAGTGGGTGCCTTCTCATGTGAGGTTTTGAGGTTTTTGGAGGTGTCAGACTTGATGGATCAAGATGTCGAGGGTAGACAATGAACATGAAGGTAATAACATTATCGTCACCATTAGTGTATGTGGTTTATGCTTAAGCACCCTTTTTTCTAATAAAAAAATACAAGTACCGTCATCCTCTTTAATATGCTTAAACCACACCGCACCATGTTTTTAATACCATTTGTTCATAACTTCATATGCAAGCTATGCAATCATCTAAAGCAAGCTATAAAGCCTATTATAATATGAATGAAGGGGTGATTATGAATCTAGTTCTATTTCTATATTTGTTTTACCTATATCCCTATAATGTCTTGTGAAAATAATAGCTATTATTGTTCACCCCATGACGATCAGAATCTAGAGAAACTGATCCCTTTTATGGAAATGTTCTACTATTGTATTAGTGTGAGATCTGAGAAGTTCTATAAGAGTTTGATAACCATTGCAAACTGCAAAATAATAGTGAGAATAAGACCGTTGGAAAGTAAACACTACATACTGTTATGCATGCAAAAGAATATTAAGAATAAGACCGTGGGTCAAAACTACATATTGTTATGCGTGCAAAAGAATACTGAGAATAAGACCGTTGGTCAACACTACATACTCTTATGCATGCAAAAGAATAGTGGGAATAAGACCGTTAGTAAGTAAATACTACATACTGTTATGCATGGTGGAATGGTAGAGAAGACGAGGATAGTATCACTAAGTCTTAACCCATAGAATTAAATGTACGATTTTGATGTCGTGTCCGATGGCCAAGAAATAGAAATTTTTTGAAATTTCGCACGAAATTTTGATATTTACGGCCCTAACAATTTCGATGACCAAATAAGCGAATTAAATCATGAAAATTTACCAGGATGATCTAAACGCCAAGAACTACTCAAATATGCAATAATATTTCATATTGGATATGTGGGGTGGAGGGTCTCCCACATTTGTAAGTGAAGGAAGCTGAACAATTTTGACGGAATTTCGATGGCAATGTCGATGGCAAAATGAAGGAATTAACTTATGAAATTTTGCAAACACAATGTTGAGATATAAACACACTAGACTATATAATACATTTATATGTTTAGAGGTTAGGGTGGGATACATGTCTTGATGAGTGAGTGCACAAATGAACAGATCTATCAAGTCTGCTAGACAGTCAGTCTGTTAAAAGCTTCAAGTTACAACTTAGAATTTAAAATTTACAGTTACAAGTTCCAAACTTACCAACTACAACTTGTATAAGTCTAGTATTAGCATTTAACTAGGTTACATGGGACATTTATGCATAGATTTACGAAAGAATTGTTATTTTTAGAGTATTTCTCCATATCTCTATAGAAGAGTGTAGAAATTGATGAAGGTAATGTATATGGTCTAGGGATAGGGGAAAGATACCTTAGAATTAAAAAAGATAGCCTTTACAAGCAAGGGATTAAAAAAAATGCCGAAGTACCCAAGATGTAGCATTATCAACTTTTGGAAAAAATATCTCGAAATTTAATTTGTGTTTCTGTACCATTTAGCGAAATTACGGCCCAAACTGGGCTTTTTGCTGCAAAATTTCACCATTTTTGTCAAAATTTCGCACCTAGGGTCGAAATTTTCACAAAATTACGTCCCGTTCTGTGCATTTGTGTGTTTCGCATGCCCGATCGTAGGTTTCGATGTCCGACTGCAAAAAAAAAAATGAAATTTCGAGCGAACTTTCGCAATTTCGATCGAAACTTTGTTCCATGGTCTAACCTTGGATGTCAATGGACCATCTGATGTATATTGTTTGGGTTTACATGGCAGTCCTCATAAAAAGATATCATGCAGCACAAGAAAAATTCATCCTTAGCATGCACTTTCAAACCCTCTTTCGTGTTACATGAAACCATATAGCGGGTTTTTGTTGAAGTAATAAATCCTAACCAATGTTTCAAAAAGCGGGAAGGGAGAGGCGTGCAGACAACGCCTTGTGGCCACTTGAGCGCCAAGCGGGCGCTCAGGCGGGCATTTTTTGAAAAAGCGGGTACTTATATTCTTATATAGTTTAATAGAAAAATATATATATTTGTATATAAGTAATATATTTACAAGGAACTTTTATACTTATCTAGACTCCCTACACAACAAAATAAACCACCTAGATAGTTTTTAGTACAACTCTAATACCCCAAATAGGTTACAGTTAATACTGTAGACTATAATAAATATATTTATAACTTTATATACTAAAATGCAGTAAGCAGTAGAAAATATATTATGTATTTGTTAAAGAGTATATATTAGCCTATTTAGTTAGTAGGTTAATTAGTTAGTGGGCCTTTAGTGTCTCGACCCGTTTAGAATACTTGGGACACAAGTCTCAGGGTTTCTCCCTTGCTCCTATACATCGGACAGGGCTGTACCTCTTATTAATCGAATCAGTTCAATACAATATTATTTCACATGGTATCTGAGCACGTTCGCTCCTAGGGAACCCTAACCTAGCCGCCACCCCTCTTCCCTCTCCTCTCCAGCGCGAACACAACCCTAGCCGCCGCCTCTCTCTCTGAGAGAGAGCAATAGAGGGGGCGCCTTCGCCTGCGGGTGGCCGCCGCCATTGCCACGGCTTAGGCCGGCTGCCAGCCGGGCATATCCCGACCTCCATGGTCGTTTCTATTCTCCTTTCTTAACAATCCAAATTTCTTTCCGTACGCCGGCGCCATACTTCCCGGCTATCTGCATCACTCCCGCCGTCGCATCACGCCGCCGCCACGTCCCGCGCAAGCACCGCCAACCAACAACAATATTATCGCCGCCGCTAGCGGCAACCACGACCAATCCCAGGAGCAGCCGCGTCAGCAAGAGAAGCGACACCACCGCCAACAACATCTAGCAGCAGTCCGCTGTCGCTGGTCACCACCCAACAACAATATCCATCGCCACTAGTCGCAACCACCACCGTCCGGGACAACAATCGCTGCTGCCTTCCCATGTGCCACCGATCAGCCGATGCCGCCAATCAACAGCGACAACCTTCACTAGCAACGTCCGCCGCCGCCGCCAGCAAACCACATCCACCAAAATCGCTGGTCCATAGGAGCAGCGATCATCATCTAGCCGTGCTACTACCACCACCTGGCCGTGCCGCCGTGACGTCCTCAGCACCAGCCTTCGCCGCCTGTCATGGAGAGGCTCTACACTTGGCTTTGCATGCAGCCTCATGGCATGCAATATCTCCAGAGCCACACAGGAGATCGTTATCATATCCTCTGATGCGGCCAAGTGCTACATCAGCCGAGCGACATAATCCATGCCCTCGATCGCTGATCCACATTGCTGCCCTGCTGCTATTTATCTCGCCACCACCATCCATTATCTCTGTCTTTTGCTGCCGCCTTGCTTCTGCTTAGAGAGATGCTCCATTACCCCTAATTGTTGTATCTTCTCCCAAGTTTCTAACGTCCTCCAATACTTATGATATTCAGATCCTTACTCGGATCTATCTTTGGCTAATCAGATCTAATTTTAAGCCTAATCGGATTTTTCACGGGGATCCGCCCCTGCACCCCCGGATTTGTTGCCCTAATGGGCCAAACAAACCCCCTTTTCGGGTGGGGATTAGATCCATGTAATTTTCTACCCGAATCTTACATTGACCCATTTCACATATTCTCTCCGGTTATCAGTTTCATTCTTCACATATTACACATGTCCATATCACAAATTCCTCTCAAATCCACCAATTCCTTTCCCACCCACCCATCATGTGTGTCTCTCTTTTTCCACGTGCGGGGGGGGGGTCATATATCCATTTTTCCACACCAAACACTCACTCTCGTCGTATTTGGTGTGCGGGGGGGATAGAGAGGAGAGGAAGAGATGAGAATAGAGAGAGAGAGTGTAAGAGAATATGTATGAGAGAGAGTATGAGAAGAGATGATATATATATAGGCTACTATGGAGCTTCGTATTGTTCAACACATTTGTTCTCCACTTCTAGACAACATTGAAAGATATCCACTGCAACGTTGACACCGAGCTTCTCGTGTTCGTACCGCATTATGTACGTCAGGACAAGAGTTTGCTACGCATATCTCAGCCCTCTTGGTTCCTCTTCCATCGGTGTTAATGGTGGTTCAGTTGATCACTCTTATTGCATTCTTGAGAGACATATGCATGCTTTTTCAGACTTCTCAGAAGTTCAACAATTTAAGCCTGCCAAGTCTACATCTGCAAGGTTGATAGTTCATCCAGTTATATTTTCACCGAGTTGTTTTCATCACGTCTTCTTTGAGCTGCATCTGCTGTATTAGAATCGCCTTCCGCTGATCTTTCTTGGGACTTTCCTTGATGGATGATATCTCCTTTCTTGTCAAGCCCCCAAGGTTCACGCGACAGAGTTATGGTACCTGCATTGTATCACCAACTTATCGTCTGTTCGTGTTCGTGCCACGTTTATGCACGTCTTCTCAGACGCTTTGAAGACACCACTACTGCTACATCATCATTAGAGATCCGCGTTCGTTCCGCGTTAAGTACATATTCCAGTGAAGATGACGTAGTCATGGTATTGAGGATCGTCTGCTCCAAGTGTCAAATTACTACTGCAATATTCAGGTTTCATTTCAGATGCTCTTCATTCCAGTCGCACTCTAGAAGACCTTCATCAAAGCTCGAGGATATCCAGCCTGCAAAACATAATTTCAAAGAAAAGAGGCGTCATCGTACGATTCAGGGGGGAGTATTGTTTAAGGGGGGTATCTATTTTGTATGGGGAGTGCCATCTATCTTCTTTTATCATTTTATCGTTTTATCGAGTCCTGTAACTCCAAGCTTGGACATGTGTTTCACCCATGATCCAGCTTGAGGGGGAGTGTTAAAGAGTATATATTAACCTTTATAGTTAATAGGTTAATTAGTTAGCGGGCCTTTAGTGTCTCGACCCATTTAGATTACTTGGGACACAAATCTTAGGGTTTCTCCCTTGCTCGTATATATAGGACAGGGCTGTACCTCTTTTATTAATCGAATCATTTCAATACAATATTCTTTCACAATAACGTCACTTAGTTAACAATGTCTTATGTAACATGGGCATGAAGTGGTGACCTATTACTGTTTATCGAGTCCTTTAGGGATTACTCCTATTATTGATGCATGGTTTTCTTAGAGTCAGACAATGCTTCCTCTCTTGTTTTACTTACGAAAAGTTTCAATTCCACTGCTGTCTCTGAATGAGCTACTTTTTCACCCCTCTTTTACGGCTTGAATGGGGGAGGGGAACCTGTACCCCATACGCTCCCGGACGCCGCCATTGTGCTCAACCTTTTTCTTACCCATACACTCCCGGACGCAACTGTTGCTTTGTTTGTACCAAAGTACCAACCTCACCTCTGGTTCTGCTTCCTGATGGTCATGAAACTGAGGTCATTCTGGATAGTATGAAAGCTGAAGCAGAACCAATGCCTCCACAGAATGAGAATCCTCTCCTGATTGAAATAAGGTTCAGGTAAAAAGCTATAGATTGTTTTGTGAGGATCCATGGTTCACTGGCTGATTTTTTACTAAATAATATATAAACACACATGAATATCAAACAGTATATACGCTGAAGACAACATTTTCCAAGGAGTGTGACTGTAATTACAGTTTGCTTACAAGTCTTGATTGTTTTGAAAGGTTCAGCCAAATACTAAGGTGCTTAAAGTGAAATTGACAATAGGTCTACTTTAGTGAAAGTCCTGAACTAATTGTATTCTATGCTTTCCTGATGATGTTTTTTAAGCATTACAGTTTTGATATACTAATGATTATAGAAAGAATGGGAATTGCTTATTTGATGATTTAACCAGTATACAATACAGTCTCTTATATAACAGAAGGGATTAGAGATTAAAGCAGAGATGGGCAATATGGGACTAAACTACTGAAGTAAAAACATAAGTGAGGCAGATGCCATGCACACGACACTCAACAAAACACATCTCTATACTCCCCCTCAAGCTGGAGCGTAGATGTCGAACATGCCCAACTTGTCTACTAGAGTCTGAAAACGAGCTTTAGGAAGTATCTTGGTGAAGATGTCCGCAACTTGCTTTTCAGTGCTGAGATATGGAGTGCAAATCCGGCCAGAAAGGACCGTTTCTCAAACGAAGTGACATTCGACCTCAATATGTTTTGTCCGCTCATGAAAAGTGGGGTTGCTCGCAATAAAAATGGAGGCCTTGTTGTCACAAAACATCGGTATAGGGCTGGAATAGGATATATCGAACTCCTAGAGGAGACTCTGGACCCACAGAAGTTCACATGTCATGCAGTATGAGTCATAGCTCGGTATTCTGCCTCTGCGCTGGATGTGGCTACAACAGTCTGCTTTTTGCTTCACCAGGTAATAAGATTTCCGCTCACAAATGTACAATATCCTGATGTTGACTTACGATCAGAACGACTTCCTGCATAGTCAGAGTCTGAGAAACCAGATAGATTGCAGTGGCCATGCTTCTTATACAACAAGCCTTTTTCTGGAGAGCTTTTAAGATACCACAAAATGTGACATATAACATCCCAATGACACAGCCGGAGTTTATCAAGATACCTGCTGATGAATCCTACGACAACAATGAGGTCAGCTCTTGTGACCGTCAGATAAATAAGCTTGCCTACTGTAGAATGGAGAAATGTTGTTTATTGAATGAATAAAACAGTGTACATAGTAGTCTCTTATATAGCAAACAGAAAAAGAGACTAGTTAAGATGCAACCCATATGGGACTAAACAACATAAGAAATAGAATAAGTGGAGCACATGCTAAGCACATGACGCTCTAGAAAACACATATCTCTATACTCCCCCTCAAGCTGGAGCGTAGATGTCGAAGAGGCCCAGCTTGTCAATCAGCGTCTGAAAGCGATTTTTGGGTAGCACCTTGGTGAAGATATCTGCAAGTTGTTTCTCCGTGCTGATATATGGAGTGTGGATCTGTCCAGACATAACCTTTTCTCGTACAAAGTGGCAGTCGACTTCAATATGTTTGGTTCTTTCATGAAAAGTAGGGTTGCTCGCAATAAAAATAGATGCCTTATTGTCACAGAACATAGGGATGGGGCTAGACAGAGAGATGTCAAATTCCTTCAGAATACTGCGGACCCATAGAAGCTCACATGTAGTATGAGCCATCGCTCTATATTCTGCTTCAGCACTAGATCGTGCAACAACCGTTTGCTTTTTACTACGCCATGTAACCAGATTGCCCCCCACAAAAGTACAATATCCAGATGTGGATTTTCTATCAGATCTACTTCCTGCATAATCAGAGTCAGAAAAACCAGACAGATCACAATGGCCATGTTTCTTGTATAATAGACCTTTCCCAGGAGCACTTTTGAGATATCGAAGAATGTGACAGATAGCATCCCAGTGACATTGTTGTGGTTTATCAAGATACCGACTAACAAACCCAACAGCAGCAACTAAATCAGCTCGAGTGACAGTCAGGTAGATAAGTTTGCCTACTAGTCTCCTGAACTGGTGTCGATCAACATATGGGGGAGAAGATTCACTGTCCCAATCCATATTGGGATCCAGAGGTGTGTTGGCTGGCTTGCAGCCTAACATGCCTATCTCTTACAACAAATCCAGAACATATTTTCGCTGTGATAGGCACAATCCTGCAGAAGATCTAGCAACCTCAATACCCAAAAAGTATCGTAATTTACCAAGGTCCTTAGTGATAAAATGTTGTGCTAGATAGTTTTTGGTTGCTTGAATCCCTGCATTATCGCTGCCAGATAAGATAATGTCATCAACGTACACAATGAGAATAACAAGCCCTGGTGTAGTTTTTCGTATGAAAATAGAGTGATCAGCCTGCGACCGTCGAAAGCCGAAAGAAAGCAAGATTTTACTGATTTTGTCAAACCATGCTCGTGGGCTTTGTTTTAAGCCATATATCGCCTTGCGAAGTTTACATATTTTTGAAGCAGACTCCCCCTGAGCAACAAATCCGGGGGGTTGCTCCATATAGACATCCTCCTGTAGATCGCCATATAAAAAAGCATTTTTCACATCAAGTTGGAAAAGAGGCCAGTCTTTATTGACTGCAACAGATATCAGAATGCGAACAGAATTGAGACGAGCTACTGGAGAAAAGGTTTCAAAATAATCAACTCCGTAGGTCTGGGTATATCCTTTTGCCACGAGACGAGCTTTCAGACGTTCAATGGTACCATCTGGCTGATATTTAATGGTGAAGATCCAGCGACAACCCACAGAAGGGCATGAAGATGGTCGGTCAACCAGATCCCAGGTATGTTGGTCATTCAGAGCTTGCATTTCCTGTTCCATAGCATGTTTCCAGGCAGGATGACAAAGTGCCTCCTTGGCGGTTTCAGGAATAGTCGCAGCAGATAAAGCAGATGTAAAATAGGCAAAGCTATCACTGAGATTGTCAGAGGAGCAGAAGCGACTAATAGGATGCTGAGTACAAGAACGAACACCCTTCCGTAAACTAATAGGAATATCCAAGTCAGAAAGTACCTCAGCCGGTGGTGGATCATCCGCAGACAGAGGAGTTGGTTCGGCCGGGGCAGTGACGAGCTTCGATCTTCGCTTGTAGACTTGTAGAGGGCGTTCCTGAGGCACAGTAGCAGGAGGCAGATCTTCTACCAACGGTAGTGGAGTGGTAGCCAAAATATCAGTAGTCAAGTGTTCCCCGGTAGCAGAGTAATAGGGCATATGTTCAAAGAATATCACATCCGCACTAACATACCAATGTTTCGTAACTGGATCAAAACAGCGGTAGCCTTTCTGAGTGCGAGAGTACCCTAAGAACACACACTTCACAGAACGAGCATCTAACTTGGTGAGACCGGGGCGAAGATTTTTCACAAAACATGTACACCCAAAGATACGAGGCGGCACAGAGAACAGAGGTTTGTCAGGAAACAAAAGGGCGTACGGAACCTGATTTTTCAAAACAGAAGATGGCATGCGATTGATAAGGTAGCATGCGGTGGACACAACATCAGGCCAAAAACAATGAGGTACTTTATAATGAATGAGGAGGGTGCAAGCAACCTCAAGAAGGTGTCGGTTCTTCCGTTCCGCTACGCCATTTTGTTGTGGGGTGTATGGGCAAGTAGTCTGGTGGATAGTTCCTTGGGACACACAAAAAGAAGTAACAGCTTGTTGCATAAATTCAAGGGCATTGTCTGTGCGGAGGGTTTTAATATATTGATCAAATTGTGTTTTAATT
This sequence comes from Alisma plantago-aquatica, assembly GCA_963693085.1. Taxonomy (NCBI): domain Eukaryota; kingdom Viridiplantae; phylum Streptophyta; class Magnoliopsida; order Alismatales; family Alismataceae; genus Alisma; species Alisma plantago-aquatica. The sequence goes on from OY856409.1 coordinate 175,990,736, forward strand.
TCAGCAAAGAAAGTGCGAATGCAATCTAACACAGTATTTCGACCTTTGAGCAGAAACATCCAAGTGGTACGAGAATAGTCATCAATGAAAGTCAGAAAGTATTTCACACCAGAATGACTAGGCACAGAACATGGTCCCCAAATATCCGCATGTACTAATTCAAAAATTTCTTTAGAAGAAATAACTTTTTTAGCAGGAAAAACAGATCTAGAATGTTTGCCCATAACACAGGTTTCACAGGAAAAACTATCGCCTGATAAGTGCAGAAAAAGATGCTTCAATTTTGCCGCAGATGGATGTCCAAGCCGAACATGTAACTGTAGACCTGTCATAGAGGTAGAGATCATCGCCTTCGGAGCAGGTGGTCCATCCAGGTAGTACAGCCCATCAGGTCCTTCACGGCCCGAACCAGTCCTCGTCTTCGTGCGGATATCCTTCACAATACAACCAGAGGGATCAAATTTGACAGAGTAGTTTAGTTGTTTAATCATTTTGCTTACTGAAAGCAAATTAACAGGAAATTTCGGAACGTATAAAACTGAATTTAGATGCAGCTTTCGTGAAAGAGGGACTGTGCCGGTGCCGTGAACAACAGTTTTAGATCCGTTTGCAACAGTGACAGATGATATCGGAGTTGTGGTACTAAGTTTTGAAAATAAATGAAGAGCACCAGTCATAGGAGTGGAAGCACCTGAGTCGATGCACCACTGTTTGTTACCAGAAGATGATGAGGTGAGCATGGCAGATGAGCCTGATGTAGAGGGTAGCTGTGCAAGGCGCTCTTGAAACATTTTCTCGAACTCTGAGCGTAGCCAATCAGTGTTGGTTGGTGCAGATGATATTTCAGCAGGAGAGTCAGCAACGGCAGCATCATCAGCGGTTTGGTTAGCCCAAGCAGGTTTACCGTGCTTGATCCAACATCGGTCCTCAGTGTGATTGTCACGACCACACCAGTTGCAGTGACGTGGGCCTTGAGAAGTACCCCGACCTGGTGTAGAAGATCCTCGGCCGCCAGAAGGAGGAGGTCGTCCACCGCGACCGCGACCACGGCCACGGCCACGACTAGAGTCAGTAGAGCGCGCAACTAGTGCAGGATGCTCAGGAGCAGGTGTGGGAGTCAGAGAAGGCAATCTCTGAACTCTTTTGAGGACATCGCGAACAGTGGGTAGTGGATCGCTTGACAGAATTTGATCAACAACCCCCGAGAAGGAGGCAGGAAGGGCAGCCAGAAAATGTACAAGTTGAAGTTCGTTTCTTTGTTTCTGGGCAATCTTGATATCAGCAGTCAGAGGGTGATACAATTCATATTCATTCTACAAAGCAGAACATTGATTATAGAAATCGTCAATAGATGTGTCAGTGGAGAACTCCTTCTTGGCGAGCTGATTGAAGATTTCGAAGACCCGCTTTGGATTCTCCTGATGTGAGTACACATGTGCCAAATGATCCCACATCGCCTTGGCATCATGATGGCAGAGAAGAGATTGACTGATCCGGGGCTCAGAGCTGTTGAGGATCCAAGACATGACGCCCGAATCATCCTTGGACCACTGGATGTAGCTTTGTGTAGTCTTGTCATCAGAATCCGCCGTAGGAGCATCAGGAGGATTGGCCGTAAGATGGTGATATCGACCCTGTGCCTTGACATAGAGAACAAACGACGCTGACCATAGATGGTAGTTGGACCCGCCGTCGAGTTTCACCGTAGTGACACACAGAGATCTGGGGGGCTCAGAGTAGGCCATAGCAGCAGCAGACGTCGACGCCGTAGAAGCAGTAGAGACCCTTAATGGGCAGAGCAGAAGAACCCGAAACGGGCAGAGGTAGGAGGGATCTGACGCAGCAGATCAGAAGAACCCGAAAATGGGCAGAATATGCATAGAAACCTACGCATGCATGAGAAGAAACTCAACGTTCCCCCATGAGGCGCAGGCAGAAATACCCACGGACAAAGAGGACTCTCAACTTAGATGGCCAGCAGACACCCGAACAAGAACTGACGGAAGCCCGGTCGTAGACGTAAAAAAAATTAGAAAGTGTTCAGGCTTTACGTAGGAGTGTAGAACTTGTTTTTGGTGGAGAAAATGGCGGAAGAGGGTATGGATGGATAGATAGGATAGAGGAAGAGAGGAGGAGAGGGCACGGGATGGTGGTGGAGGCTGGTGGTGGTGGCTGCTGCTGGAAGCAGCGACGACAGGGGTGGAGTGGGGCGGTGGGCGGCTGCTGTGGTGGTGGTGGGGGGGGGGCTAGGGAGGATTAGGGTGAGGGAAGGTGGGAGAGAAGGGAAGAAAAGGAGCGGGCAGGAGGCTGCTGCTGGCGGCGGGGAGGGGGGTGGTTAGGTCATGGGTGGGAAATTAGGGTGGGGGAAAATGGAGGCCTGCTCTTGATACCATGTAGAATGGAGAAATGTTGTTTATTGAATGAATAAAATAGTGTACATAGTAGTCTCTTATATAGCAAACAGAAAAAGAGACTAGTTAAGATGCAACCCATATGGGACTAAACAACATAAGAAATAGAATAAGTGGAGCACATGCTAAGCACATGACGCTCAAGAAAACACATATCTCTATACCTACCAGCCTTCTTAACTGGTGATGATCAACATAGGGAGGAGAATTTTCATCGTCCCAATCCATATTTGGGTCAAGGGGAGTGTTGGCTGGTTTGCAACCCAACATACCAGTTTCCTACAAGAGATTAAGTACATATTTTCTTTGAGAGAGACACAACCCTGCAGATGATCTGGAAACCTTAATGTCTAAGAAATATCTCATCTTTCCGAGATCTTTAGTGACAAAATGTTTTTCTAAGTAGGTTTTAGTTGCATGTATACCCACGATATCACTGCCAGATAAAATAATATCGTCAACATAAACAATAAGAATGACAAGTCCAACCACTTTTTTGCAGATAAAGACTGAATGATTAGAGTGAGAGCGACAGAAGCCAAAGGTGACTAAGATCTGACTGAGCTTATCAAACCAAGCACGTGGGCTCTGTTTGAGACCATAGATGGCCTTTTTCAGTTTACTGACTTATAAGGCAGACTCCCCCTGAGCAATGAAATCAGGTGGTTGCTCCATGTAAATTTCCTCCCGTAGATCTCCATAAAGAAATGCATTTTTAACATCTAACTGAAAGAGGGACCAGTCTTTGTTAACAACAATAGATTTTGGAATTCAAACACAATTCAATCGTGCAACATGAGAGAAGGTCTCAAAGTAGTCAACACCATGTGTTTGCGTGTACCCTTTTGCCACAAGCCTAACTTTTAGGCGTTCAATTGATCCATCAGGTCGATATTTAATGGTGAAGACCCAACGACAGCCAATGGTAGGGCATGAAAGAGGGCGATCGCCAAGTTCCCATGTCTTGCGATTACATAGCGCCTGCATTTCTTGACCCATTGCCTGTTTCCATGCAAGAATAACTAGAGCTTCTGCAGCAGTCTTTGGAATGGTGACAACAGAATTAGCCGAAGTGAAGCATGCAAAACTGTTATGCAGATTAGCAGAAGAGTAGTAATGACGGATAGGATGTTTAGTGCAGGAGCGAACACCTTTGCATAGGCTGATAGGAAGGTGCAAGTCAGAAGTTACCTTAGTGTTTGTTTGTGTTAAATAATGTCTTTATTTATTCTATTTGCTATTTTACTTTTCTATATGGACCTACTTGTAATTGTTCCACTTATATATATATATATATATATATATATATATATATATATTGGGTACACACATTGTGTTACCCTACGGTTTCTCACTTTGCTTTTCTCATGGTACCAGAGCAGGCCTGATTCGGGCACCGCCTCTCTCTCTCTCTTCCCCTCCCTCCCTTACCCCCTCTCTCTCCCACCTGCCGCCGCCCCCCCCGCCGGCCGCTGCCGCAGCTTCGCCGACCGCTGCCGTCGCAGCGCAACGGGCGCCGCCGCTGCTGCCCACCACAGTTAGCCGCCACCACACGACTGGCTTGATCCCGCCGCAGCCGTCCACCCGCCTCGCCGGTTCCTCCTAGCAGCTATCTCCTCCGAGCCGCCCACAACTCCCGAGCACTGGTGTGAGTTGTTTTTTTGGCTCCGTCTACTGCCTGCCCGTGTAGGCCTTTGAGCCACCGGGTCTTTTGCCGCGCCTAGGCGTAGCCCGTATGTAACTGGTCCATCCGGTTTTTTTCTACTGTGCCTGCTGCCGCCTAGCTGAGGATCTAGGCGGTCATCTGCTGCCTGTACCTGCCTTCTACTGCTCGCCTTGGGTGTTAGTTCTTTGCCCTTTGTGTCATGGCTTCCTCACGTGACGATCATCGCCGTCAGGTTACTACTGTCAAGCTGGATGGGCGCAACTACCATCATTGGGTCTGTTCCATGGAGATTTATGCTAAATCCCAGGTGAAACATTCTCATCTGACGCACGATCCACCTCCTGCGCCTGCTCCTAATGCCGACTCCAAGGATATCAAGGCCTATGATGACTGGGTCAAAGACGACTCGACTGTGATCACATGGATTCTTAACAGCAGCGAGACAAAAATAGTGTTACCTTACTACCTCTACCTACAACGAAGGAGATGTGGGATCAACTGGCTAGCACTTATGCTCACAACAAAAATCATAAGAAGGTGTTTGATATAAATAAGCATCTGACTCGTTTACAATTCTCGGGACCTGACCTTGCGATTACTTCTCTGCCTTCAAGGGACTCTGGGGTGAATTGGAGACCTACCACCCTCTATCAACTGACTTGGCGGCTACCATGCAACATCAACGATAGGAGTTGCAGGTAGTCTAGTTTTTGTGTGGTCTGCCTGAATCTTATGCTGGAGTTGTGGATCAGATCCTTGCCAGTGATCCACTGCCTACGTTGTAGAGTGCTTTTCAGCGCCTTCAACGACTGCTTGCTTCATCTTCTGAGTTGCCTACTGAGACTGGAGATACTACTGCCCTAGCTGCTATGTCAGGTCGTGGTCGTGGCCGCGACCGTGGTCGCTTTCAGGAGAACCGCCCTCCTCTTGGAGCTGGAAGGGGGCGTGGTTCGTTTGGACGTGGTGCGTCCTCTGGCCCTCCCAATGCTTCTCGCCCTTAGTCTGGTCAGTATTTCTGCAATTTCTGTGGTTGGTCTAACAACGTTGAAGAAAAGTGTTGGGAGAAGTATGGCAAACCTGCATGGGCCAATGCTGCTACTGATGCCAATGCTACATCTGAGATGGCTACCCAGCCCCAAGCTACTGACGCGTCCAACTCTACTACTGCTGACTTCATCCGTTCTGAGGTGGAACGCCTACTGCTCGAGCGTGCTGGATTGTCCTCTACTGCTACTACTGGAGCTCATGCCGCAACCTACTCTGGTTGTGATTCTGCCTTTCTAAGTGCACCATCGTCTAGTACTGGTAATACGAAATGGGTGATTAATTCGGGTGCTTCTTCTCATATTTCTGAAAATCGGTCCCTTTTCTCAAATTTATCTAAATTGATTTCTAAATCGTTTGTTATGCTTGCTGATGGCTCAAAATCTGCTGTATCTGGGATTGGAGACATTGTTTCTCAATTTCTGTTGAAATCTGCTCTATATGTGCCTTGTTTTACACTAAACTTACTATCTGGTTGCAAAATTGTGCGTTGCCTGAACTGCAATCTCACCTTTGTTCCTGATACTTGTACTTTTCAGGACCTTCGCACGAGGATGAAGATTGGTGGGGGGGCATGAAGGACCTGATGGCCTCTATTATTTGGGTGAATTGAAAAAGATTGGTACCCTGGCTCTAGCTTCAACACTATCATTGTCAGTTTCAGCGTTGCAGTGGTATTACAGACTTGGACATCTGTCATATGAGAAAATAAAACATGTCATTTCTGGTGTACGAACACACAGTTTTTAGTGCGAGTTGTGTCAGTTAGGAAAACAGTCTAAAATTGTCTATCCTAAACAGTCTCAGATCAGTAGTAAACATATTTTTGATCTTGTTCATGTGGATGTATTGGGTCCTTGTCATGTTCCAAGTTTATCTGGAAATAAATACTTTATTCTGTTTATTGATGATTTTTCTCGTGCCACATGGTTGTTTCTTCTGAAAAATCGGTCTCAAATATTACCTACAATAAAATTCTTCTTTGCTGAAATTAAAACCTAGTTTTCTATGCCTGTTAAAATTCTGAGAACAGATAATGCTTTGGAATTTGTTCAGAAAGAAGTTGAGCTGTTTTTTCGTTCTGTTGGTACTATTCATCAAACATCGTGTGCCTATACACCTCAACAAAATGGAGTTGCAGAGAGGAAAAATAGACATTTACTTGAGGTTGCTAGAACCATCATGCTACATTCTAATGTTCCTAAATATTTTTGGCCATAAGCCATCCTGACTGCCTGCTTTCTAATTAATCAAATGCCTTCTTCTGTGATTGGTAACAAGATTCCTGTACTGGTTCTACAACCTACTGTGCCTCTTTTTTCTGTACCTCCACGGATATTTGGATCTACCTGCTTTGTACGCTTACTTGGACCGAATTATGACAAATTATCTCCTAGAGCAGAAAAATGCATTTTCTTGGGCTATTCCACGTACTCAGAAAGGGTATCGGTGCTATAGTCCTACTACTAAAAATGGTTCACGAGTAGTGATGTGGTCTTCTTTGAGGGTACACCTTTTTATTATGCTAAAGGAGATACCCTGAGTTCAGATATAATAACAGCACCATTACCAGTCATCATTGATTGCATATCTGAAACTTCACCTGCTGAAACTGCCTCTCCTCTGCTTATTGTGTATCAACGTAGGAATAGGTCACAGACTGCTCCAGACCCCCCATGCAACACCAATCTTCTCTAGTAGGTCCTGCACCTGCTGGGGTAACTTCTGACTTAGATTTGCCTATTGCTCTCAGAAAAGGCACTCGTTCTTGTACCTATCATAATATTGCTAATCATGTTTCTGCTGCACATCTGAGTATTCATGTTAGTAATTTTGTTGCTGCTCTATCCGCTATTGCTGTTCGTAAGAATGTCCATGATGCTTTACAAAGTTCTGCCTGGACAAATGCCATGACAGAGGAGATGACTGCCCTTGCTGATAGATGAACTTGGGAGTTGGTGGATCTACCTCCTGAGTGCAAGCCTGTGGGCTGCAGATGGGTATATGCTGTGAATTATCAACCTGATGGAACAGTGGAACGTCGGAAGGCACGCCTGATGGCCAAAGGGTACACTCAAACCTATGGTATTGATTATTTTGAGACGTTCTCTCCTGTTGCAAGACTGAATTCTGTCCGAGTACTCATTTCTGTTGCTATCAATTTAGATTGGCCTCTTATTCAACTGGATGTTAAAAATGCTTTTCTGTATGGTGATCTTCAAGAAGTGGTCTATATGGAGCAACCACCTGGGTTTGTTGCTCAGGGGGAGTCACACAAGGTTTGTCGTTTAAAAAAAATCTGTTTATGGACTCAAGTAGAGTCCTCGGGCATGGTTTGACAAATTGAGCAAGATACTGACTACCTTTGGGTTTCTGAGATCACATGTTGATCACTCTGTCTTTACTAAAAAGACATCTTCTGGTATTGTGATTCTGATTGTTTATCTTGATGATATCATTCTGTCTGGCAGTGATACTACTGAAATTCAGGCTACTAAAACACACTTGTGCAAGCATTTTGCTACTAAAGACTTGGGTGACCTGCGATATTTTCTGGGCATTGAGGTGTCCAGAACTGCTAGTGCTCGTCTTACCTCAGAGGAAGTATGTTCTTGACCTTTTACAGGAGACTAGGATGCTTGGAGTGCGTCCTCTGATACTCCTCTGGATCCCAATGTTAATTGGGTTGATGAAGCTTCTCCTATGTTTACAAACAATAAAAAATATAGGAGACTGGTGGGTAAGATGATTTATCTGACTGTGCTACTAGAGCTGATATCTCTACTGCTGTTGGTCTTCTTAACAAGTATCTGGATAAGCCTAGACAGTGTCACTGGGATGCTCTTTGTAATATTCTGAGATACCTTAAGAAATCTTCTGGCAAAGGCCTCTGTTATAGAAAGCATGGACACTGTTCTCTTGAAGGCTATTCTGACTTTGATTCTGCTGGAAGTAAGGTTGACAGGATATCTACTTCAGGCTATTGTACATATGTTGGAGGCAATCGTATCACTTGGAGGAGCGAAAAACAAAATGTTGTTGCTAGATCCAGTGCTGAGGCTGAATATAGGGCTATGGCCCACACAGCTTGTGAACTGCTATGGGTACAATCTCTCTTGAAAGACTTCGGTGTGGAGTCTTCTACTGCTATTCCTATGCATTGTGACAATAAAGCTGCCATCTTCATTGCTAATAATCCTGTGTATCATGAGCGCACAAAGCACATTGTAGTTGACTGCCATTTTATCAGAGAAACTATCTTGTCTGGTCGGATCTGCACTCCATTTACCCGCTCAGAAGATCAAGTTGCTGATATTTTTACAAAGCTGCTGGCAAAGAAGCATTTTAGCTCTTTTGTGGACAAGTTGGGCATGATTGATATCTATGCTCCAACTTGAGGGGGTGTTAAATAATGTCTTCATTTATTCTGTTTGCTATTTTACTTTTCTATATGGACCTACTTGTAATTGTTCCACTTATATATATATAAGCTATCGTAGTTCCGCCCGTTGTTTCTGCATAGGACTTGAGGGGGAGTGTTACATTGAGCATACTGTGTCAGCTGTATATACAGGGCCATGTCCCATACTGTCCTGCATAGTCGGAGCATAGGAGTGTTACATTGAACGCACCCACAGTAACGCACAACACTTATATATATACGGAAGCTTATCGAGCATAGGAATCTGGCAAGCCACTCAAAAATTGTATCAGCTGTAGTTCCGCCCGCTGTTTTTGCATAGTCGCCAAATCAGTAGACAACGGGTGGTAAGTCTCCAACTCACCCCACATGCCGATGAAGGTGGAGAAGTAGTCGGTGATGTCAAATCCCGTGAAGTGGAGTCGCCCCAGTTGCTTGGTGATGTCGAAGACCTTCTTGGGATTCTGACTGTGAGAGTAGGTACTAGCGAGCTGATCCCACATCTGCTTCGCTGTAGGTAGCCGAAGTATAGTGACACTGATCTTCTCAACGGTGTTGTTGAGAATCCATGTCATCACAGTCGAGTCGTCACAGACCCAATCATCAAAAGCTTTGACGTCCTTTGCATCCGCGTTCTCTGCAGGCTGAGGTGGACCAGTACGAATCAGATGAGAATACTTCCCTTGTGATTTGGCATATATCACAAAGGAGCACACCCAAAGCTGGTAATTGCGCCCGTCAAGTTTAACAGTAGTACCTTGACGGCGCGAGTCTCTCCAGAAGTCATCTCCGGAAGACGCTATGAGGAAAGGCAGACACAGGCAAGCAGACACAGGCAGGAGACAGACTATGCCGTCAGGCAGGCAGAAACAGGCACAAAATCACCAAAGACCTCTCACATACGAACTGCGCCGAAGCGTAGCAGGAAACCCGGACGCCGAAGCCTACACGGGCAGGCAGGCACAGACGAACACAAACTGAAAGTTGTCTCTCAGACGAACAACTCTCCGATTTCCCCCTGAAGACGAAACTAGTCCAGATCTACCGGCGGCTCAGTGGTCCCGTAGAAGACGACCACCTGGCAGTGCACCTGCTGTGCGAACAACTACCAAAAATTGGTTATGTTGCTCAAGCACTAGCGGCACACCGAGCCAGGAGGCTAGACAGAGCCACGAGCGGGAGAGGACCGGCGGGCTGCCCCTACGTGGACGACGGCGGCGGCCAACAGTGCTGTCGGCGGGCTGCTGCCGCGCCGCTGCGCGGAACGCGGGGCGGCGGAAGGGAGGGCCACGGCGCGCGGGGCTGCGGCGGAGGGGGGGGAGGCGGCGTCGGCGGAGAGGGAAGGAGAGAGAGAGAGAAGGGAGGGAGGGAGGGAGAGACGGCTAGGATTCGACCTGCTCTGGTACCATGTGACAGAGTCAGGGTTTTCAGAAAGCTCAGGGTTGCACAATGTGTGCACCCTCATATATATAATACTGAGAGAATTACAGAGAGGTCCATATATAAAAGAGAAATAACAAAACAAATAACAGGCTATGTAAAACAGGAAATATATAATGTAACAATATATATATATATATATATATTGTGAAATACAATGAGATTTGGAGAGCATAGGGTTGCACAATGTGTGCATCCTCATATATATAATACTGAAAGAATTAAAGAGAGGTCCATATATAAAAGAGAAATAACAAAACAAATAACAGGCTATGTAAAACAGGAAATATATAATGTAACACTCCCCCTCAAGTTGGAGCATAGATGTCAATCATGCCCAACTTGTCCATCAGTGTGCAAAACTGTTTCTTCGCCAACAGCTTGGTGAAAATATCAACAACTTGATCTTCTGATCTCGTGAATGGAGTGCATATCTTGCCAGCAAGAATAGATTCTCTGATGAAGTGGCAGTCAACTTCAATGTGTTTGGTGCGCTCATGATAGACAGGATTATTTGCAATGAAGATGGCAGCTCTGTTATCACAGTGCATAGGAATGGCCGAAGAAGACTCAATCCCAAACTCTTTCAGGAGAGAACATACCCACAGTAACTCACATGCAGTATGGGCCATGGCCCTGTACTCAGCTTCAGCACTAGATCTGGCAACGACATTCTGTTTCTTGCTCCTCCAAGTAACAAGATTGCCTCCTACAAAAGTACAGTAACCGGAGGTAGATTTTCTATCAACTTTGTTGCCTGCATAATCAGAATCAGAATACCCTTCAAGAACACAATGCCCATTCTTTTTATAATGAAGTCCCTTGCCAAGCGACTTTTTTAAGTATCTCAGGACATGACATACAACATCCCAATGACACTGTTTGGGTTTGTCAAGGTACCTGCTAAGAAGACCCACTGCAGTAGCAATATCAGGACGAGTAACAGTTAAATAAATAAATTTACCAATCAACTTCTTGAATTTTTTATGATCAGCAAACACAGAAGAGGAATCATCATCCCAATTCACATTGGGATTAAGAGGAGTATCTGCAGGTCTTGCTCCAAGCATACCAGTCTCCTGCAGAATATCAAGAACATACTTTCTCTGAGAAAGCACCAGGGCATTAGAGGTTCTAGAGACCTCTATGCCAAGAAAACACCGAAGTCTGCCCTAATCTTTTGTAGCAAAGTGCTTGCCCAGATGATCTTTGGTAGCCTGAATACAAAGAGAGTCGCTGCCAGAAATAATAATGTCATCAACATATACAATCAGAATAGTAATACCTGCTGAAGTCTTTTTTATGAACACAGAGTGGTCAACCTGTGACCTCAGAAAACCAAAATCAATCATGATCCTGCTCAACTTATCAAACCAAACACGAGGACTCTGCTTGAGCCCATAGATAGACTTCTTAAGCCTGCATACTTTGTGAGACTCCCCTTGAGCAACAAACCCAGGAGGTTGCTCCATATACACTTCTTCCTGCAAGTCACCATACAGAAAAGCATTTTTCACATCAAGCTGCAGAAGAGGCCAGTTCAGATTCACAACAACAGATAGGAGAATCCTGACAGAGTTAAAGCGAGCAACAGGAGAAAAAGTCTCAAAGTAATCAATGCCATATGTCTGAGTATAGCCCTTAGCAACTAACCGTGCTTTCAACCTCTCAATCGTACCATCAGGTTGATATTTTACGGCATATACCCACCTGCAGCCCACAGGCTTACACTGAGGAGGTGGATCCACCAGCTCCCAAGTGTCTCTGTCAGTAAGAGCAATCATTTCTTCTTTCATAGCAGATGTCCAAGCAGTACTTTTCAATGCCTCCTGAACATTCTTAGGTACAACCACAACAGATAAAGCATATACAAAATTGCTAGAATGAGTATTCAGATGAGCAGTAGATACAAACTGAGCAATGCTATGTGAAGTGCAGGAACGAGTACCCTTTCTGAGTGCAATAGGTATGTCAAGGTCAGAGTGTACCTCAGGTGCAGCAGAACCTTCTGGAGGAGAAGATTGGTTGCCTTGGGGGGGGTACCTGCGTAGAAGGTGCTCTATTTCTGCGCTGATAAACAATAAGAGGAGGATCTTGAGTTTTAGTAGTCACAGTGTCAGTACTGTTAGGCACACAATCAAAAATAACAGGCAAAGGAGAGGCAAGAATGTCTGTCTGCAAACTATCTCTTGCTGAAGAATAATACGGTGTATCTTCAAAAAAGACAACATCACTACTAGTAAACCATTTCCTTGTACTGGGATTATAACACTTGTAACCCTTCTGAGTTCTAGAATAGCCCAGAAAAATGCATTTAGCAGCTCGAGGAGACAATTTATCAGAAGCAGGTCCAAGTAATCTGACAAAGCAGGTACACCCAAAAATTCTAGGAGGCACATCAAACAAAGAAGTCTCAGGTTGCAGAACCTGTATAGGAATCTTATTTCCAATAACAGACGATGGCATCCTATTAATCAGAAAACACGCAGTCAAAATAGCCTCAGGCCTATAGGAGCGGGGCACATGAGAATGCATCATGATAGTCCTGGTAACTTCTAATAAGTGTCTATTTTTCCGCTCAGCGACACCATTTTGTTGTGGGGTATAGGCACATGAAGTCTGGTGGAGCGTACCAACAGATTTACAGAAAACCGCCACTTCTTACTTAACAAACTCTAAAGCATTATCGGTGCGGAAAACTTTAACAGGCAAACCAAACTGCGTTTTTATTTCAGCAAAAAAGTATTTGATAGTAGACAGCACTTCGGACCTACTTTTTAATAGAAACAACCAAGTAGTCCTAGAAAAGTCATCAATAAATAGAATGAAATATTTGTAACCAGACAAACTCGGTACATGGCATGGACCCCATACATCAGAGTGAACTAAATCAAAAATGTTTTTACTGCTCACAGTACTATGTCTAGGATACACAGTACGAGTCTGTTTTCCCAGCTGACAAGATTCACACTGAAAATTACAACTGCCAATATCAGAAACTAAATGACGCAGCTTCTCTGACGATGGATGTCCCAGCCTGTAGTGCTACTGCAGTGCAGAAACAGAAGCCGATAAAGCAGATACCACAACAGCTTTCTCTGATCGTGGTAACTGGTCCAAGTAATAGAGTCCATCAGCACCTTCATACCCCCCACCAATCTTCGTCCTCGTGCGAAGGTCCTAAAAAACACATGAACCAGGAACAAAAGTCAGGCTACAGTTCAAACTTCGTAAAATTTTGCTGACTGATAATAAGTTCAGAGGAAATCTAGGCACATATAAGGTAGACTTGAGCCAAAACTGAGAAACAATATCACCGACTCCAAAGACCGAAGACTTTGAGCCATCAACAAGCATAAAAAAAGAGTTACATACAAGTTTAGATAGAGTTTTAAACAGAGATCTATTGCCAGATATATGTGCAGAGGCACTAGAATCTATCACCCATTTGATATTACCAGAAGTAGAAGGTGAGGAGGAACTCAGGAATGCAGTATCATAACTAGAGTATGCAACATGTACTCCACTAGTAGAAGCAGCAGTCGAAGAGCCAGCACGCTCAAGGAGGCGTTCCACCTCAGCACAAATGTAGTCTGCGGTCGCTCCCGCAGTCGCTGGCTCAGGTGTCGGAGTAACAGCCTCAAAAGCAGTAGACGATGAATCTGCAGCAGCATTGGCCTAAGCCGGTTTACCATACTTTTCCCAGCACTTTTCTTCAATATGGTTAGACCGGCCACAAAAGGTACACACGCGCTATCCTTGCTGAGGACGCACAACAGCATGAGGTGAGGCAGCATGAGGGGCTCCTCGTCCAGCACCAGGTCTACGTCCTCGTCCTGCACCCAGGGGAGGACGACCATCAGTGGAACGGCCACGACCACGACCACGACTACGACCACGCCCGGCCCAAGCAGCCAGGACAGTAGAATCTCCAGTCTCAGGAGACGGTGTCGATGAAGAAAGGCGCTGAAGACGCTGGTAGGCACTCTGCAAAGTAGGGAGCGGATCACTCGCCAAGATCTGATCCACATCACCAGCATAGGATTCTGGCAAGCCACTCAGAAACTGTATCAGCTGTAGTTCCGCCCGCTGTTTCTGCATAGTCGCCAGATCAGTAGACAGCGGGTGGTAAGTCTCCAACTCACCCCACAGGCCGGTGAAGGTGGAGAAGTAGTCGGAGATGTCAGATCCCGTGAATTGGAGTCGCCCCAGTTGCTTGGTTATGTCGAAGACCTTCTTGGGATTCTGACTGTGAGAGTAGGTACTGGCGAGCTGATCCCACATCTGCTTCGCCGTAGGAAGCCTAAGTAAAGTAACACTGATCTTCTCAACGACATTGTTGAGAATCCATATCATCACAGTCGAGTCTTCACGGACCCAATCATCAAAAGTTTTGACGTCTTTTTCATCCGCGTTCGCTGCAGGCTGAGGCGGACCAGTGCGAATCAGATGAGAGTACTTCCCTTGTGATTTGGCATATATCACAAAGGAGCACACCCAAAGCTGGTAATTGCGACCGTCAAGTTTAACAGTGGTAACTTGACGACGCGAGTCTCTTCAGAAGTCATCTCCAGAAGACGCCATGAGAACAGGTAGGAAGGCAGGTACATGCAAGCAGGCACAGGCAGGAGTAGTCAGCAGTCAGAGGCAGAAGTCCAACACATGGACTAGTAGTAGAAGGTAGAAGATCCATGCATGGATCTTAAAAAAAAACCCACGTAGGGGCAGCAGATGAAAAGAAAAAACCTACGCCAACATGGAGGATCAATCACTCCACCATGAGGCGCAGGCAGACAGAGAGGATGAAGCCCGTTACGCTGTCAACGTGCCAGAACTGGAAAGTTACCGAGGCTGTTCGGAGATTTTGGAAAGAGAAACGGAGCTAGACGGAGGGTCCTGTGGTGGATTAGGCCACAAGGATGGAGGTTATTAGGGGATTAGAGGTGGATGGAGGGCTGCAGAGGGGTGGACGGCAATCGGTAGCGGCAGCGGTACTGTAGCAGTACTATAGCGGCAAAAAAAAGGAGATTTCGGAGTGTGGTGGCGGCTAGGGTTGGTGGAGATAGGGATTAGGTTTAAGGTGGATCGTCCCGCTCTGATACCATGTGAAATACAATGAGATTTGGAGAGCTTAGGGTTGCACAATGTGTGCACCCTCATATATATAATACTGAAAGAATTACAGAGAGGTCCATATATAAAAGAGAAATAACAAAACAAATAACAAGCTATGTAAACAGGAAATATATAATGTAACATATATATATATATATTGGGTACACACATTGTGTAACCCTACAGTTTCCCACTTTGTTTTTCTCAGTTTGATCATTCGCAGACGGAGGAATTGGTTGTGGAGGGGCCATAGAAGGAGCACTTGTCTTTGGCCGGCATTTGTACACTTGCAAAGGGCGATCTTCAGGCTGGTCGGAAGAAGGCAAATCCTCAACAATATCTGGTAGAGGCGTGGGTGCCGACATATCTGGAGAGTGTTGCCCCATCATCAGAAAAATAGGACATATGCTCAAAGATCACATCCGCACTGACAAACCAGTGCTTGAGAACTGGGTCAAAGCAGCGGTAACCTTTCTGGGTTCTAGAATATCCCAAAAAAACGCATGTAGTGGAGCGAGGATCAGGCTTTGTCATCCCTGGGCGTAAATTTTTAACAAAACAAGTACACCCAAAGATACGAGGAGGAACAGAGAACAGAGGTGCATAAGGAAACAAAATGGTGTAAGGAATACAATTCTGTAAAACAGATGATGGGATACGGTTTATAAGATAGCATGCCGTAGAAACTGCCTCAGGCCAAAAATGGTGAGAGACTTTATAATGAAGAAGAAGAGTGTGAGCAACCTCCAATAAGTGGTGATTTTTCCGTTCGGCAACATCGTTTTGTTGTGGGGTATAAGGACAAGTGGTTTGATGGATGGTGTCACGAACAGAACAAAAAGTTGTGACAGACTTCTGCATAAATTCTAGGGCATTATCGGTACGAAAAATCTTAATGGGTTTATTGAACTGGGTCTGAATTTCAGAAAAGAAGATTTTGATATTGTCCAAATCAGTGCTACGATCTTTGAGTAAAAAAAGCCAGGTGGCACAAGAATAGTCATCAATAAAAGTCAGAAAATATTTAACACCTGAGTTACTAGGAACAGAACGTGGACCCCAGATGTTTGCATGAACAATATCAAAAAGTGCCTTAGAACCAAATTTTTTTTAGCAGGAAATACAGACCGCGTTTGTTTTCCCAAAACACAAGATGCACAAGAAAACAGTTTTTTAGATAATGCAGGAAATAAATGCTTCAACTTTGTTGCGGATATTTGACCAAGCCGGAAGTGCCACTGAAGTCTTGTAACTGATGTAGACAAAAAAGCAGATGCAGCAGGTGGTCCATCCAAAGTAGAGTCCATCTGGTCCTTCATGGCCCGAACCAATCCTCGTCTTCGTGCGGAGATCCTTCAAAACACAATCAGAGGGATCAAATTTAAAAGAGCACTGAAGCTGTTTTACAGTTTTACTGATAGATAATAAATTAACAGGAAATTGTGGTATGTATAAAACATATTGAAGATGCAACTTGCGAGACAGAGGAACAATGCCAATGCCAATGCCATGAACTGGAATCTTAGAGCCATTCACAACAGTGACAGATGGAATATTAGAGGTTTTTGTCAGAGCAAAAAATAATTGGATGTCGCCAGCCATATGGATAGACGCACCCGAATCAATACACCATTTATTGTTACCAGCAGAAGGAGAGGCCAACATGGCGGAGGAACCAACAACATATGTCGACGGTAGCTGAGTCATGCGCTCTTGCAAAAACTTCTTGAACTCCAAGCGAAGCCATTCAGTAGATGGCGCAGCAGATTGTTGATCGGATGCAGTATCGGTGGAGGTCTCTGTAGATGCTTGGTTAGCCCAGGCTGGTTTACCATGCTTGATCCAACACCTATCTTCATTGTGATTATCACGACCACACCAGTTGCAGTAACGAGGCCCACTAGCTTGGCCTCGGCCAGGAGCAGGAGAGGAGCCACATCCACCAATAGGAGGTAGACGTCCGCCACGGCCACTGCCTTGACCGCGACCACGTCCAGAGTCAGTAGTGCGAACAGCTAGAGCATGATGCTCAATAACAGGATTGGAGGTCACCGAATGAAGTCGTTGAACTCGTTTAAGAACATCGCGAAGAGTATGCAGAGGGTTGCTAGATAGGATTTGATCGACCACACCAGAGAAAGATGCACGTAGGGCAGCTAGAAACTGGACCAGTTGTAGTTCATTGCGCTGCTTCTGGGCTTCTTTGATGTCAGCTGTCAATGGATGGTAGATTTCATACTCATTCCAAAGAGCAGAGCACTGGTTGTAGAAGTCCTCGATAGAAGTGTCAGAAGAAAGCTCCTTCTTCGCCAGCTTTTGAAAATTTCAAAAACACGTTTAGGATTTTGCTGATGGGAATAGACATGGGAGAGCTGGTCCCACATTGCCTTAGTGACATGAAGGCATAACAAGGACTGACTGATCTGCGACTCAGTGCTATTAAGAAGCCAAGACATAACACCAGAGTCGTCTTTGGATCATTGTGCATAAGTTTGCTTGGTTTTCTCATCAGCAATAGCAACATGGGCATCGGGAGGATCAATAGTAAGATGTGAGAACCGGCCTTGGGCCTTAACATAGAGGACGAAGGACGCCGACCACATATGGTAATTAGAGCCATCGAGCTTGACGGTGGTAACACACAAAGAACTAGGAGGCTCAACCGAAGCCATGATGAGCTGAGGCAGGGCAGCAACGAATAGGCGACGCAACAACAACAAGCAGTGGATAAAGAACCAGCTATGGGGCAGTAGCAACAGCAGAGATCTGACGTATCAGATCAGAAGAGACCCGTGTCAGGCAGATAGACTGATAAAGGAGCCTACACCGTCATGAGGAAGATCAATATTCCGTTATAAGGCGCAGGCAGAAAAAAACCAGAGAGATAGGAGACTCTCAACGTGTGATGGCTATGGCTGTCCGGAAGGTTGCACGTACGAAAATGAGCGGGAGGAAGCAAGAGAGGAGGAGGTCAGTAGGAGCAGATGGGCGGCGACGGGCTGAAGGAAGAGGAGCGGCGGTGGGTGGTGGGCGGCGGGCTGAAGGAAGAGGAGCGGCGGTGGGTGGTGGGCGGCAGGGGGGGGGAGGTGGCGGCGGGTGGGCCAGTGGGTGGTGGAGGCGGCGACGGATGGGGAGGGATGCACTGGCAATGGCGGCGGGATGGGGGGGGCGGGGGGGGGGGTGGGGAACAGACTAGGGCATAGGGGCAGGGTGGGCATTTACAACTTGGGGAACCGGACCTGCTCTTGATACCATATAGAAAGAATGAGACTTATTTGATGATTTTACCAGTGTACAATACAATCTCTTATATAACAGAAGGGATTAGAGACTAAAGCTGAGATGAGCAATATGGGACGAAACTACTGAAGTAAAAACATAAGCGAGGCACATGCTATGCACATGACACTCAACAAAACACAACATATCTCTATACAGATAAATTGACAATAGATGATATTGTCTTTAGTGTTTGTCAGTTAGCCACACTCTTTAGTCCCGTCATTCTAAACATAATAATAACCATCACTATGATTTATAACCTTGCCACTTGCCAAAATAGTAGCTATCTTTTTGTAGCTGCATTTCAAGAGATCATCAGTCTGATCTTTACTCTTTTTAAATGAGAAATACAATTGGATTTATCAACGAAGTGATGATATGCTACAAGATTGAGCTCCCCTCATATTATATGATAATTGTTGTTACTCTGTTCCTTCTTGAAAATAGTAAATGCCTTCTTGAGTTTTTTTTCTCGAAACCTCATATTATTTTTTGTTGAAACCAGATTATTCATACTGAAGCAAGTGTAGGAAAACCAAAAGTTGAGTCTGCAGCTGCAGCTTGCCGTGCGTATGTGATAAATGCTCTCTTCTTAGTTGTCTTCCGATTAAATTTAGTTTCTAGTCAGTCTGATAGTCTTAACCAAACTGTACACATCTTAGACTACTGTTGTTAACATCTTCCAACTTTTTGTGTAACAGGATTAACTCAACCATGAAGTTGGATGTCTACAATGAACCATTGTTGGCTAGAAATGCTTTGGAAATCGTTTCAAAGTATCCTGACTTGCCTGTCTTCTTTCTAATCTCTGACTTATGCCTAAATTTTGTTTGTCTTTGATTGCTACATCTTAAAGATATGATATTGTGGTTGATGCTACAGACAATGTGCCTACACGGTACATGATTAATGATTGTTGCGTTTTGCTAAACAAGGTAGGTGTTATTTCTGGAATGAATACAACTCAAAATTTAATTTTTTTACATTTGACAACTTAACTTCAAGGCTGTTTTCAACAATTTTGGGGATCTATCGGGTTTGAGAATTATGCTGAGAAGAGTGAAGTTTTCTTCTGTAAAAGTGCTCCTAAAGAAAGTATTGTCAATATTCTGGGATTTAAGGAGAGTGCTGCCTTCTAAATTTCTGGGAGTTACTTTATTTGTTGGCAAAACGAAAAAAGATGCTTGTGCCCTTTGGTATATAGAATCAAGAAGAAGCTTGAAGGTTGGAAATCCAAGCTCATATCTTTTGCAGGCAGAGTAGAGCTTATCAGATCTACTCTTTCTGTTACAAACTTGTATTGGATGTCTTCCTTTCCTGTTCCTATCTCTATACAAAACGAAATTGATAGAATGTGCAGAGACCTTTTATGGGGAAGTATGGAAGGTAAAGGCCTGCATCTGGTTAGTTGGTAGATAGTTACTAGATCAAAACATGAAGGTAGTCTAGGGATCAATACTCAAAGGGATTAGGGACGTTTCTCTGGCTTGCTTGTTTCTGAACTCGTGAAATGTTGCTAGTAAGGACTCTTTATGGGTCAAGTGGATCAATGAAAGATATCTTAACAAAGGCTCTTTTTGGTCTGTTAAAGAAGTTGATAATATGTCTTGGGTCTTCAGGAAGATTTGAAGCATAGGAAGGAATTTATTCTCCACTTTGGTTTCAAAGTCGGTACAGGGGACTCTACTTTTCTTTGGCTCGATCCTTGGCATGATAAAAAGTTTCTGAAAGACTTTATTGGTGAAGGTGCTGTGCTTAAACTCGGATATCCATTTGTTTGCAATGTTAATTCAAATGTTAAAAATGGAAACTGGATCATCCCCTAGAAAAGAAATATAATGAAGCTTCAGTTTTTTGTTGACAGTACCTAAACCCTCAGTTTGCGATAAAAAGCTGTGTTCAATGGTAGTGACTGTCCAAGACTTAAATGTATTTGGGAGTCTGTTAGAGAGAAGTATGAGAAGAAACCTGAATAGAAATGGATATGGAAAGGGGCTATTCCTAGAAGATTTCAATGCCATATGTGAAAGTTTTTCTTGATAAATTTCCACTTCGGATTACCTTAGAAGTTCGAAGGATGGGTATCCAGATGGTTTCTAGATGCTGCTTATGTTTCAAGGATTATGAGGACTCATCATATTTGTTTTGATTGCTTTTTTATAGCCGAGGTTTGGAATATTATTCACAGAGCTACTGATTACATTCAACCTAAGTCGTTACTGGATCTATTGTCCGACAAGTCTACTAGCTGGAAGATTGTTTGTATGACTTCTTTCTATCATTTTTGTTATGAAAGAAGCTTAAGAGCTCATGAGGGGGCTGAAAGACAGGCTGAGGGTGTGTGGAAAAGAATTCAAGCAGACTTACAAGCTCTGGGGAATGCTAGCTCTCTGATTTGGGATGGATCTGAGGGATGTTGTTCAACCGTTTTTTATTCTTTCTTTGTACATAAGGGTGGGGCCGGTGGGCTGTGCAGAATGCCCATGCTGATTCACGCCTTCTTGCTTTTTTGTTTACCATATACAAATAGATAGATAGATAGATACATAGTCTGTCTCTCCTTGATTTTGCCATTTTTCTGACAAGATTCTGTCAGCCACTTGTACATATACACTTTTGACAAAAAATAGAAAAAAGCAACAGATTTTGACCGACTCAAAAAAAACATAAGGATGTGTATCATATTATTCTTGGATCCTGTTAATATATCTCTTTATATTCTATTATTTGTAATTTCTATATATAGCTGGACCTCTATGTAATTTCTCCAGTTCTATTAATGAAAGGGTGAGTGGTCTTGAACCCTCACACGCTACATTGCAAGCATCATATGTTCACATAGTATCAGAGCAAGGTTGCTAGGGTTCATCCGGGCAGGCACCACCTCTCTCTCTCCTCTCCTCCACTCCATGCCGCAGCCCGCTGCCAGCCACAAGGCCAGCCGCCGGCGCCGCCCCTTCGGGCAGCACTCAGCGACGCCGCCCAAGGTCAGGCGCCGTAGCCGCCAGCTCAGGGCAGGCGCACCGGCCGTCAGCAGCCCAGGTTCCTCCGGTTGCTTTCGATGGCAGCGTCTACGGAAAACGGCTCATTAAATTTAATACCGGAGGCTCCGTCCGTACGTAATTTTTTTTTAATCACATCTCCATGTGTGATTAGGAAATTTTCGATTGGGGGTTGTGGATGCGTTAAAAACACATCTAATCATTTGACGTGGCGTGTATCTCTCCGTCACTCTCTGTTCTTCTGTGACGTGTATCTCTCCGTCACTCTATCTCTCCGTTGAATCATGGAGGACACCAAGGCATCTACTATCAACAACGAGATGTCACCTATCCCCTCCATCAAGCTTAAAGGGAAAAATTATCTCTTGTGGATGAATGCTGTCCATACAGTGTTAGAATCCCGAGATAAAGCAAGGCGTGTGGACTTGGATCCTCTTGCTTCTACTGACAAAGGCTATGCTGAATGGAAGCGTCATAATAGTCTGGTGAAGACATGGCTATGGGGGAGCATGAAACCTGCTATTGCTGCTAGGTTCATGTTCTATACTACTGCCAAAGACATGGGATGTTGTGAAGAAGCATTACTCTTAGGAAAAGAATGCTCTTCGTCAGTGTATGATATATGATCGCCTCTTCGCCGAACGACAGGGAGACAAGCCTTTAGAAGGATATTCGGAGTAATCCAAGGTATTGCTTAGGAGCTGAGCTTCTATCATCCAGTGAATGTCCAAGAACAAGTCAAAGACAAAGATGACTTGATTACTGCAAAGTTTCTATCGGGTCTGAATTCGTCTTGCAGTTCAGCCCGCAGTGTCATCCTCGCTTCTGACAAACTTCCCAGCCTGGAAGAAGCCTACTCGAGAATTCTACAATCAAATTTTGAACCAGTTGATTCTACAAACTTCTCGCCTTCTGGAGATTCTCATCCATCTATAGCCGCTGCAGTTCGAGGAGGCCGTACATGTATGGGACGAGGACGTGGAACACGTCCCAAGTACACCTTCTGTGACAAACCTGGACACACTGTTGAGAAATGCTGGAAGAAGCATGGAAGACCTACTGCACCACCTGTGGGGGCAGCAAACTATGCAAATACTGCTGAGTCTTCTGAGCAATCTGCATTAAGTTCTGGTTCTTCTGGCATCACACTCACAAAGGAAGAATATGATAGATTTATTCTGGCTACACAGCATATGAGTGTGGGATCTTCTTCTGCATCAAATCTGGCTTCTACCACTGGTAATCAGGCTACCTCCCTACTGGTTTCTGGTTCAACTTCTTCATGGGTGGTTGATTCTGGAGCATCACAACATATGACCGGTATGAGGAGACTACTTCACTCCATTGACTCACGTATTCCTCACAAATCTGTGATCATAACAGATGGTTCAGTGAGGAGAGTGTTAGCAAGTGGATCTGTTTCTCTGACTCCTAAAATTAATCTTAAATCTGTTCACTATGTGCCTGCATTTCCTTTTAATCTTCTCTCTGTTGCAAAATTAGTTGATACTGTAAACTGTACAGTGACGTTTGGGCCTTCTTGCTTTGTATTACAGGATCTCAAGAGTATGAGGACGATTGGTGGGGGCCTAGGAAAGGTGATCTCTACCTCTTCCATGGTGACAGTCTGCCTCACCAAGTATCTGTTCCAGCTCCGACTATCCTTTTGAGCGGTTCTCCCTTACTGTGGCACTACAGATATGGACATTCGTCGTTGGAAAGCTTGAGAAAGTTAGAACCTGAGTTATCCCAAGTGTCTTCATTAGTGTCAGTCCTGTCAATTGGGAAAACATCATAGACTGTCTTATCCAAGTCGTGTCAATAAACAGACATCTTGTCCCTTTGAGTTAGTCCACAGTGATGTTTGGGGTCCTGTAAAGACCAATAGTTATAATGGTTTCGGCTATTTTATTTCCTTTTGGATGATTTTTCTCGCATGACATGGATTTATTTATTAAAGAGTAGAGAATCTGTGTTATCTATTGTCAAGCATTTTCATCAAGAAATAAAAGTTCAATTTGATTACAATATTAAAATACTTCAATCTAATAATGACTTGGAATATGTTCAAACTGCTATGGCTGATTTTTGTAGCTCTGTTGGGATGATTCATCGTACGTCTTGTCCTTACACTCAACAAAATGGAGTAGCTGAGCGTAAAAATCGTCATCTTCTTGATATTACCAGGTTTATTACGTTTCAATCCAATGTCCCTAAGAGGTTCTGCTATGATGCTTTACTTACTACCTGTTTCCTGATCAACAGGCAACACTCATCGCTGCTTCAAGGACGTACTCCCTTTTCTGTCTTACGTCTAAAAGATCAACCTTTCCTTGTTCCTTCTCAGAGTGCTTGGGTGTACCTCTTTTGTCCACAATTTTGATCCTAAGGCTGATAAATTATCTCCTAGGTATATTAGGACTCTCTTTCTTGGGTACTCCAACACTAGCAAAGGATACAAGTGTTATTGTCCCAATCCCCACCGTATGTTTGTGTCTCGGGATGTAACTTTCCATGAATCCACACCATATTTCTCGAGTGTTCCCAGTATGGGGGATCAATTGTGTGAAAGTGAGAGAGTGCCACCATCGACATAAGTGAGAGAGTGCCACCTATCATTCCTGACTATACTGTCATTCAGGAAGAGCAGCCAACATGTGATCCATTAATTCAACAATATCAACATGTTTATAGTAGACGAGGCAGACATGATCCAGAGGAGGTAGCGACTCCAGTCTCTGAGCCTTCCCCATCTTCCTCTACTCAAGAGATCTCTACAGAACCATCTGACCTTGATGTTCCCATTGCTGTTCGCAAAGGTATTCGTTCCTGTACTATTCGACATCCTATTGTAAATGTGTGTTGTTTGTCGAAATTATCCAAGCATGCCCGGTCATTTGCTCTTGTAATTGATTCTGTGGTCATTACAAGAACTCATCTTGATGCTATGAAAGATACTGGCTGGAAACAGGCGATGCATATGGAAATGTCTGCTCTTCTACAAAACAACACATGTGATCTTATTGACTTACCTCCAGGGAAAAATGTTGTGGGTTGCAGATGAGTATTCACAGTAAAACATAATCCAGATGGTTCAATTTAGAGGTTGAAGGCTAGACTGGTGGCAAAGGGTTATACTCAGACATATGGAGTTGATTTCTTTGAGACCTTTTCACCAGTGGCTCGTCTGAATTCAGTACAGATTCTTATCTCTCTGGCTACTACCTTTGACTGGCCTCTATTTCAGCTTGATGTCAAGAATGCCTTTCTCCATGGTGATGTACAAGAAGAGGTGTACATGGAGCAACCTCCTAGTTTTTTTGCTCAGGGGGAGTGTTAGAAGGTGTGTAGATTGAAGAAAGCCATCTATGGGTTGAAACAATCTCCTAGAGCTTGGTTTGACAAGTTCAGTGATGCTGTACTAAAGATGAGCTTCTCTTGTTCTGTGACTGATCACTCCTTATTTTATTCTAGCCCTTCTGTTGGATCCATCATTATTGCTGTATATGTTGATGATATAGTTATCACTGGCAGCGATTCTACAGACATATCACGTGTGAGTGGAAGGATTGCAGGGACGCTTTCATACAAAGGATCTGGGCAAACTGAGATATTTTCTGGGCATTGAAGTACTTAGATCTCATGCAGGTACTAATTTGTCTCAGAGGAAATATGTGCTGGATTTACTGTAGGAAACTGGCATGAGTGAATTCAAGCCGGTGTCTACTCTTATGAACTATCATGTGAAGGAGATGACTGATGATACTGATTATCCAGATCCGGGTTACTACAGGAAAATTATTGGGAAACTGTTATACCTGAAGTTACTCGCCCTGACATTTCTTTTGCTGTAGGTGTGGTGAGTCAGCATATGAGCTCACCACAACAGTCACACTGGATGGCGGTCTGCCATATTCTGAGATATCTGAAGGCTGCACCCGGTAAGGGGATCACGTACTATAGATCAAAGACTCCTGTGTCTACTCTCATTCTTATTGGTTATTATAGAGATATGTTGTGTTCTGTTATGTTTTGTTGAGTGTCATGTGCATATCATGTGCATCACTTATGCTTTTCACTTTTGTAGTTTAGTCCCATATTGCTCACCTCTGCTTTAGTCTCTATTCTCTTCTGTTATATAAGAAACTCTATTGTACACTGTTTACTCAATAAACATTTCCCAGTTTCTCTATATGGTATCAAGAGCAGGTCCGGTTCTCCGTTATTTTTCTTCCCACCCTGCTCCTATGCCATGCCCCCCTCCCCCCGCCGCCGCCGCCGCAGCCCCCCTTCCCCCGCGCCGCAGCCCCCTTCCCCCGCGCCGCCGCCTCCCTCGCCCACCGCCGCTGCCCCTCTCCTCCACCCTCCGCCCACCCCTCTCCTCCCTTCTCTGCTGCCGCCGCCCCCCCTTCTCCACCTCCGCCGCCCCTCTCCACCCCTCTATCGGTCGTCGCCGGGCTGCTCCTCCTATCCTCCATCTTCTTCCTCCAGAGCCACCACCCTCCCTCTTCTCCTTGTTGCCCTCTTCTTCTCGGTTCCCCCTCTCCTGCTTTTTTGCCCGTACAATCTTCCGGACAACCATAGCCATCCCACGTTGAGTCTCCTAACTCTCCGGTTCTTTTTCTGCCTGCGCCTCATGATGGGATACTGATTTCCTCATGCCGACGTAGGTTCCTTTATCAATCTATCTGTCCGACACGGGTTCCTCCGATCTGATGCGCCAGATCCCTACTGCTGCTACTACCCCATAGTGGGTTCCTTATTTGATGCTTGTTGCTGCTGTGCCACCACCTCTTTACTGCCTACTTCTGCTCATTATGGCTTCAGTTGAGCCTCCTCGCTCTCTGTGTATTACCACCGTCAAGCTCGATGGTTCGAACTACCATGTGTGGTCGGCGTCATTTGTCCTCTACGTTAAGGCTCAAGGCCGATACTCACATCTTACCACTGATCCTCCTGCTGCCCCTGCTGCTACTGCTGATGAAAAGAGCAAACAAGCTTATGCTCAATGGTCCAAAGACGACTCTGGTGTTATGTCCTGGCTTCTTAATAGCACCGAGCCGCACATTAGTCAGTCTCTATTATGTCTTTCTGATGCCAAAGCAATGTAGGACCAACTGTCTCATGTCTACTCGCATCAGCAAAATCCTAAACGGGTTTTTGAAATTTTCAAAAACCTGGCCAAGGAGTTCTCTTCAGATGGTTCTATTGAAGACTTCTACAATTAATGTTTTGCTCTCTGGAATGAGTTTGAAATCTACCATCCGCTGACTGCTGACATCAAAGAGGCTCAAAAGCAGTGCAATGAACTACAACTAGTTCAATTCCTGGCTGTCCTACCTACTTCTTTTTCGGGCGTGGTTGATCAAATTCTGTCGAGTGACCCTCTGCCTACTTTTCGTGATGTCCTCAAGAGAGTTCAACGACTACCATCTGTATCCTCTACTTCTGCTATTGAGCATCCTGCTTTGGTTGCTCGCGCTGCTGATTTTGGACGTGGCCGCAATCGTGGACGTGGTCGTGGAGGACGTCCACCTCCTTCTGGCGGACGAGGCTCTTCTGCTGCTCCTGGACGAGGTCAAGCCACTGGACCTCGCTACTGCAACTGGTGTGGTCGTGATAATCACACTGAAGATAGGTGCTGGATCAAGCACGGCAAGCCAGCATGGGCAAACCAGGCCTCTACAAAAACTAGTACTGATGCTGCATCCGATCCACTAGCTGCTCCTCCGACCACTGAATGGCTTCACTCTGAATTTGAGAAGTTCTTCCAAGAGCGCATGACTCAACTACCTTCGACATCTGCTGTTGGTTCTTCTGCAATGCTTGCGTCTCCTTCTGCTGGTAACCATAAGTGGTGCATTGATTCTGGTGAGTCTGTCCACATGACAGGCGACATCCACTTATTTTCTGCTCTGTCTAAAACCTCTAATATTCCATCGGTCACAGTTGCAAATGGCTCGAAGACACCGGTTCATGGCGTTGGCACAGTTCCTCTATCTTGCAAGCTGAATCTTCACTATGTTTTATACATACCACAATTTCCTGTTAATTTATTATCTGTCAGTAAAACTGTTAAACAACTTCAGTGCTCTATTAAGTTTGATCCCTCTGGTTGTGTTTTGAAGGATCTCCACACGAAGACGAGGATTGGTTCGGGCCATGAAGGATCAGATGGACTATACTATTTGGATGGACCGCCTGCAGCTTCAACTCTCTTGTCTACATTTGTCTCAGGAGTTCAGTGACACTTCTGGCTGGGTCATCCGTCTGCTGCTAAATTGAAGTTTTTATTTCCTGCATTATCTGAAAACAATTTCTCTTGTGCATCTTGTGTTTTGGGAAAACAAACGAGGTATGTCTTTCCTGCTAAGAAAGAACTTGGTTCTAAAGATATTTTTGATATTGTTCATGCAGACATCTGGGGTCCATGCTTTGTCCCGAGTCAAACTGGTGTTAAATATTTTTTGACTGTTAGAGAGTCCGTTTATTTATGTTGTTAAGTGTTTTGTATTATGGGCCCAAGTACGTCTTGGCCCATTAGGGTTGTCTTATGTCCTGTACGCTTCCCTGTTCTCCTATTTATAGGAGCAGGGTTTCTCTTATCAAATATATCGACTAGCCGTCTTATACTATTTGACATGGTATCAGAGCAGCCGTCTTAGGGACCAAAACCCTACGTGAGAGAGAGCAAGAACCTAAGGAGCGCCCCCCCTTGCGGGCGGCCACCGCCCTTGGCTGCCCGCTGGGAATTCCTTCCTAGTTCCCTGCCTTCTTCGTTGTTCCTTTACGCTCTTACTATCGGCCGCCGGATCTACTGCCTATTGCCCAGCCGCCGATCACCCTACTCCCTGCGCGCTGCCGTGGCTACCAACCCTACTGCCCACTGCCCTTCTTGTCACCGTCGCCTCTAACCTGCTGCTGCCTGCGTCCGTCCCTTCCGCTGTTGCCCTTTGCCGCCGATGTTGCTCCATGCACTGCCCTTGCTGTTGATCCGTCTGCTGCCTGTTGCTGCTCCGTCGCCCTTACTACAGCCCCCTACCGGCGCCAAGTAGCCTTGCTGTCGTCGTGCCGTCGGCACTGCTGGTTCCCCCCTCATGTCGCCGCTGCCCATGCATTCTGCAGCTGTCCGAGTCTGTTGCTGCCTACTGCCCTACTTGATGCGCCCATGCCGCTCCACCACCTTGCTACACCCGTCGTTGGTCGTCGGACTCCCTTGTTGCTGCCACAACTGGAATCTCTAGCCAAGCTTGTGATTTGCAACTACTTCGTTCTGCTGGTCCATCCTTCCAGGTTGGACAAGAGTTTGTTTGCTTTGGGCTTCTCCAGCTGTGGTGACTTGAATTGCTCCCTTTTGGGAATCTGTGTGCCTTGAGATCTTCAGGTGCTCCTGCTACTGTATATGAGCATCATTGCTCTCTGCTGCATCTGAAATCTCCCATGGTTAAGGTATATGTGGCGACAAGTTGACATCAAAAATCTTGGACTGGCTAGAGCAAATTTAGATGGATTTTATCCGTAATATCATTAATCTTTATGAAGATTTGTGTGCTTGATTTCTCTTTGAAAATCTTTGTAGACCCCCCGACAGTTCTGTGACTTATTTTTCTGGGGAGTTTCTTTACCATTGTCCACCCCAACCACTCTTGTTTCCTTCCGTGGTTGGTGTGAGGGGGAGAAATAGAGGAAGAGATGAGATGGAGGAGTGATGAAGAAAGAGAAGAAGATATATATATGTTGCTGACTTTACATGGAGCTTCGTCTACTGGAGTTATTTATTTGCTTGCTACTCTGCTTACCGATCTTCTATCTGCCTACGTCGTCGACTCTCTGCTGCTGTGCGCCAACACTCTCTGGCATGTCTGTGTTCTGGCACGTCGACTTTCTGCTACTGTGATCCAGCACTCTCTGGGCTCTGCTACTGTGATCCAGCACTCTCTAGCTACTACGACGGCGACTTTGATGAAGACCTTGGTGCCTATTAGCTATTCCATCTTTTGCTCCAGATGATTGTGATGCTGCTTATTTCTGCTCCAGATGATCGAGAAGCTTCTGCGACCTACCTGCTTGCTTGGAATATCTACTTGAGGGGAAGTGTCTGAGTGTTTGAGTGTTTTAATGTAATATTGAGGGGGAGAAAAATTTTGTATGGGCTTGGTTTATCTTTTTTTGTTTTGTTTCTGTGTTTGACTCTCTATTTGCAAGCTGATTTGGGATTCTCCCAACTTCAGCTTGAGGGGGAGTGTTAGAGAGTCCGTTTATTTATGTTGTTAAGTGTTTTGTATTATGGGCCCAAGTACGTCTTGGCCCATTCGGGCTGTCTTATGTCCTGTATGCTTCCCTGTTCTCCTATTTATAGGAGCAGGGTTTCTCTTATCTAATACAACGATTAGCCGTCTTTTCTTATTTGACATTGACATTTATTGATGATTATTCCCGAACTACCTGGCTATTTTTGCTCAAAGATCGGAGAACTGTTTTGGACAATATCCGCGTTTTCTTTTCTGAAATACAGACCCAATTCAATAAAACCATTAAAATTTTCCGTACCGATAATGCCCTGGAATTCATGCAGAAATCTGTCACTTCTTTTTGTTCTGATCATGACACCATCCCCCAAACCACTTGCCCTTATACTCCACAACAAAACGGTGTTGCTGAACGGGAAAATCGCCACTTATTAGAGGTTGCTCACACTCTTCTTATCCATTATAAAGTTCCTCACTGTTTTTGGCCTTAGGCAGTCACTACAATATGTTTTCTTATAAATCGCATGCCCTCTTCTGTTTTACAAAATCGGATACCTTACTCCATTTTGTTTTCTGATGCACCTCTTTTCTCTATTCCTCCTTGCATTTTTGGGTGTACCTGCTTTGTTAAAAACTTACGCCCAGGAATGACGAAACTTGACCCTCAGGTCTACTAAATGCATTTTCTTGGGTTATTCGAGAACTCAAAAAGGTTATCGCTGCTTTGATCCTGTTAAATGATGTCTTTATATATTCTATTTGTTATTTTCCTTTTCTATATGGACTTTTGTGTAATTGCTCCAGTTATATATATATGGGGTACACATATTGTGTAACCCTACGAGTTCTCAATTTGTTTTGTCTCATGGTACCAGAGCAGGCGTAACCCTTGGGCACCGCCTCTCTCTCTCCCTCTCCTTCCCTTCTCTCTCACCCGCCGACCGCCCCCTCCCAAACGCCCCGCTGCCGCAGCTGGCAGCACCGCCGCTGCCGACACTCCCCGGACTCCGCGCCGCCTTCTCCTAGCCGCCGCCTCCTAGTCGCCCAACCACCCGGGCGTCTGTGTGAGCCTCCTCCGGCTCCATCTACTACCTGCCCGTGTCGGCCTTTGAGCCGCCGGGTCCCTTACTGCGCCTCGGCGTAGTCCGTATGTAACTAATCCACCCAGTTTTTTCTCCTGTGCCTGCTGCCGCCTAGCGCGAGGACCTAGGCGGTTATCTACTGCTTGTACCTGCCTCCTATTACTGGACTTGGTGTTGTTTGTCTGTCATGGCCTCCTCACATGACGATCGTCACTGTCAGCTGGATAGGCGCAACTACCAGCACTGAGTTTGTTCCATGGAGATTTATGCTAAATCCCAGGGTAAACATTCACACCTGACGCTTGATCCACCTCCCGCTCCTGCTTCTACTGCCGAGTCCAAGGACATCAAGGCTTATGATGACTGGGTGAAAGATGATTCGACTGTGATGACATGGATTCTCAACAACAGCGAAACACACATCAGTGTTACCTTACTCCGTCTACCTACTGCTAAGGAAATGTGGGGTCAGTTGGCAAACACTTACTCTCACAACAAAAATTCCAAGAAGGTGTTCGATTTAAATAAGCAGTTGACTCGTCTACAGTTCTCGGGACCTGACCTTGCTGATTACTTCTCTGCCTTCAAGGGACTCTGGGGTGAACTGGAGAGCTATCACCCTCTGTCGACTTATTTGGCTACCATGCAACGCTAAAGGCAGGAGCTGCAGGTAGTCCAGTTTCTGTGTGGCCTTCCTGAATCTTATGCTGGAGTTGTAGATCAGATTCTCGCCAGTGATCCACTGCCTACGTTGCAGAGTGCTTTTCAGCGCCTTCAACGACTGCCTGCCTCATCTTTCTGAGTTACCTGTTGATACTGGCGATACTACTGCCCTTGCTGCTATGTCAGGCCGTGGTCGTGGCCGCGACCGTGGTCGCTTTTAGGAGAACCGCCCTCCTCTTGGCTCTGGGAAGGGGCATGGTTTGTTTGGACGTCATGTGTCCTCTGGCCCTCTCAATGCTTCTCGCCCTCCATCTGGTCAATGATTCTGCAATTTCTGTGGTCGGTCTAACCACGTTGAAGAAAAGTGGTGGGAGAAGTATGGCAAACCTGCCTGGGCCAATGCTGCTTCTGAAGCCAATGCTACTTCTGAGGTTGCTACCCAACCTCAAGCTACTGATTCGTCCAACTCTACTACTGCTGATTTCATCCGTTCTGAGGTGGTACGTCTACTACTGGAGCGCACTGGGTCGTCATCTACTGCTACTACTGGAGATCATGCTGCAACCTACTCTGGTTGTGATTCTACTTTTCTAAGTGCACCCTCATCTAGTACTGGTAATACAAGATGGGTGATTGATTCGGGTGCTTCTTCTCACATTTCTAGAAATCGGTCTCTTTTCTCGAATTTATCTAAACCGGTTTCTAAATCTTCTGTTATGCTTGCTGATGGCTCAAAATCTGCTGTGTCTGGGATTGGTGATATTGTTGCTCAATTTTTGTTGAAATCTGCTCTATATGTGCCTAGTTTTCCTCTTAAACTTACTATCTGTAAGCAAAATTGTGCGTAGCCTGAACTGCAGTTTCACCTTTGTTCCTGGTACTTGTATTTTTCAGGACCTTCTCACGAGGATGAAGATTGGTGGGGGGCATGAAGGACCTGACGGTCTCTACTATCTGGATGAGTTGAAAAAGATCGACACTATGGCTTTAGCTTCAACACTATCATCTTCGGTTTCAGCTTTGCAGTGGCACTACAGACTTGGACCTCCGTCATCTGAGAAAATAAAGCATGTCATTTCTGGTGTAGGGACGCACAATTTTCAGTTCGAGTCGTGTTAGTTAGGAAAACAGTCTAGAACTGTCTATCCTAAGCGGTCTCAGATTAGTAGTAAAAACATTTTTGATCTTGTTCATGCGGATGTATGGGGTCCTTGTCATGTTCCGAGTTTATCTGGAAATAAATACTTTATTCTGTTTATTGATGATTTTTCTCGTGCCACATGGTTGTTTCTTCTGAAAGATCGGTCCCAAGTATTGCCTACAATAAAATTCTTCTTTGCTGAAATTAAAACCCAATACTCTATGCCTGTTAAAATTTTGCGAACAGATAATGCTTTGGAATTTGTTCAGAAAGAAGTTGAGCTGTTTTGTCGTTCTGTCGGTACTATTCATCAAACATCTTGTGCCTATACACCTCAACAAAATCGAGTTGCAGAGAGGAAAAATAGACATTTACTTGAGGTTACTAGAACCATCATGCTACACTCTAATGTTCCTCAACATTTTTGGCCAGAAGCTATTCTTACTGCCTGTTTTCTAATTAATCGAATGCCTTCTTCTGTGATTGGTAACAAGATTCCAGTACAGGTTCTACAACCAAATATGCCTCTTTTTTCCGTTCCTCTGAGAATATTTGGATCTACCTGCTTTGTGCGTTTACTTGGACCGAATTATGACAAATTATCTTCTAGAGCGGAAAAATGCATTTTCTTGGGTTATTCCCGTACTCAGAAAGGGTATCGTTGCTATAGTCTTACTACTAAAAAGTGGTTCACGAGTAGTGACGTGGTTTGCTTTGAGGATACACCTTTTTATTCTGCTAAAGGAGATACCTTGAGTTCAGATATTATAGAAGCACCATTACCAGTCATCAGTGATTGCATATCTGATACTTTACCTGCTGAAACTGCTTCTACTCCTTATTGTGTATCAACGCAGGAACCGGTCACAGACTGCTCAAGACCCCCCCCCCCAACAATGCAACACCAATTTCCTCCTCTAGAAGGTCCTACACCTGCTGAGGTAACTTCTGACTTAGATTTTCCTATTGCTCTCAGGAAAGGCACTCGTTCTTGTACCTCTCATAATATTGCTAATCATTATTCAACTGCACATCTGAGTATTAATGTGAGTAATTTTATTGCTGCTCTATATGCTATTGCTGTTCCTACGAATATCCATGATGCTTTACAAAGTTCTGCTTGGACAAATGCCATGACAGAGGAAATGACCGCCCTTGCTGTTAGAGGAACTTGAGAGTTGGTGGATCCACCTCCTGATTGCAAGCCTGTTGGCTGTAGATGGGTATATGCTGTGAAGTATCAACCTGATGGAACTGTGGAATGTCTGAAGGCACACCTGGTGGAAAAAGGGTACACTCCAACCTACGGTATTGATTATTTTGAGACTTTCTCTCCTGTTGCACGACTAAGTTCAGTCCGAGTACTTCTTTCTGTTGTTGTCAACTTGGATTGGCCACTTATTCAGCTTGATGTTAAAAATGCTTTTCTGTATGATGATCTTCAAGAAGTGGTCTATATGGAGCAACTACCTGGGTTTGTTGCTTAGGGGGAGTCACACAAGGTTTGCTGTCTAAAAAAATCAATTTATGGACTCAAGCAGAGTCCTCGGGCGTGGTTTGACAAATTGAGCAAGATACTGACTACCTTTGGATTTCTGAGATCACATGTTGATCACTCTGTCTTTACTAAAAAGACATCTTCTGGTATTGTGATTCTGATTGTTTATGTTGACGATATCATCCTGTCTGGCAGCGATGTTACTGAAATTCAGGCTACTAAAACACACTTGTGCAAGCATTTTGCTTGAGGTGTCCAAAACTGCAATATTTTCTGGGCATTGAGGTGTCCAAAACTGCTAGTGCTCTTGTCTTATCTCAGAGGAAATATGTTCTTGATCTTTTACAGGAGACTAGGATGCTTGGAGCGCGTTCTGCTGATACTCCTCTGGATCCCAATGTGAATTGGGATGATGAAACATCTCCTATATATCCAGATAATAAAAAATATAGGAGACTGGTTAGTAAGATGATTTATCTGACTGTTACTAGAGCTGATATCTCTACTGTTGTTGGTTTTTTTTGCATGTATCTTAATAAGCCTAGACAGTGTCACTAGGATGCCCTTTGTAATATTCTGAGGTACCTTAAGAAATCTCCTGGTAAAGGCCTCTGTTGTAAAAAGCATGGGCACTGTTCGCTTGAAGGTTATTCTGACTCTGATTTTGCTGGAAGTAAGATGGACAGAAAATCTACTTCAGGCTATTGTACTCATGTTAGAGGAAATCTTGTCACTTAGGAGCAAAAAGCAAAATGTTGTTGCTAGATCCAGTGCTGAGGCTGAGTACATGGCTATGGCTCACTCTGCTTGTGAACTTTTATGGGTACAATCTCTCTCGAAAGACTTCGGTGTGGAGTCTTCTACTGCTATTCCTATGCATTGTGACAATAAAACTGCCATCTGTATTGCTAATAATCCTGTGTATCATGAGCGCACAAAGCACATTGAAGTTGACTGCCATTTTATCAGAGAAACCATCTTGTTTGGTCGGATCTGCACTCCATTTACCCGCTTAGAGGATCAAGTTGCTGATATTTTTACAAAGCTGCTGGCAAAGAAACATTTTAGCTCTCTTGTGGACAAGTTGGGCATAATTGATATGTATGCTCCAACTTGAGGGGGAGTGTTAAATAATGTCTTTATATATTCTGTTTGTTATTTTCCTTTTCTATATGGACCTTTGTGTAATTGCTCCACTTATTAATATATATGGGGTACACACATTGTGTAACCCTACGGGTTCTCAATTTGTTTTGTCTCAGATCCGATGCTCAGACAGTGGTTTGTCAGTGCAGATGTGATCTTTTTTGAGCATATGCCCTACTTTTCTGATGAGGAGCAAGCCTATCTCATGATATGTTGGCACCAACACCTCTACCAGATATTGTTGAAGATTTGTCTGTTTCTAACAAGCCTGACGATTGTCCGCTGCAAGTATACAAACGCCGGCTGAAGACAAGCACTCCTTCCATGGCCCCTCCCCAACCAATTCCTCTGTCTGCGGATGATCAAACAAACACTGAGGTAACTTCTGACTTGCACCTTCCTATCAGTTTGCGGAAAGGTGTTCGCTCTTGTACTAAACATCCTATTAGTCATTACTGCACTTCTGCCAATCTGCATAACAATTTTGTCTGCTTTACTTCTGCAATTTCTGTTGTCACCATTCCCAAAAATGCTACAGAGGCTCTTACTATTCCTGCATGGAAAAAGGCAATGGACCAGAAAATGCAGGCACTTTGCGACCGCAAGACATGTGAACTTGTAGATCACCCTTCTTCTTGCCCTCCTGTGGGCTGTCGCTGGGTCTTTACCATTAAATATCAACCTGATGGGACTATTGAACGCCTGAAAGCCCAGTCTTGTTGTAAAGGGTTACACACAGACATACGGTGTCGATCATATTGAGACCTTCTCTCCTGTTGCATGACTAAACTTTGTTCGAATTCTGATTTCTGTTGCCGTTAATAAAGACTGGTCTCTCTTTCAGCTAGATTTTAAAAATGCATTCCTTTATGGAGATTTGCAGGAAGAGGTCTACATGGAGCAACCACCTGGGTTTGTTGCTCAGGGGGAGTCTTCCTTCAAAGTATGTAAGCTGAAAAAGGCTATCTATGGTCTCAAACAAAGCCCGCGAGCTTGGTTTGACAAGCTTAGTCAGATATTAGTCACCTTTGCCTTTCGTCGCTCTCAATCTGATCATTCAGTCTTTTATCCGCAAGACAGAAAACCTACTTAGAAAAACACTTTGTCACTAAAGATCTCGTAAAGCTTAGGTATTTCTTAGGCATTGAGGTCTCCAGATCATTTGCAGGACTGTGTCTCTCTCAGAGAAAATATGTACTTGATCTCTTGTAGGAAACTGGCATGCTGGGCTGCAAACCAGCCAACATTCCACTTGACCCATACATGGATTGGGATGATGCAAACTCTCCTCCCTATACTGATCATCACCAGTTCAGAAGGCTGGTAGGCAAGCTTATCTATTTGACTGTCACACGAGCTGACCTTACTGTTGCTATCAGATTCATTAGCCGGTATCTTGATAAACCCGACAATGTCATTGGGATGCTATATGTCATATTCTGCGATATCTTAAAAGTTCTCCAGGGAAAGGCTTGATGTATAAGAAGCATGGCCACTGCAACCTATCTGGCTTCTGGGACTCTGACTATGTAGGAAGTCATTCTGATTGTAATTCGTAAATCAACATCAGGATACTGTACATTTGTTAGCAGAAACCTTGTCACCCGGCGAAGCAAAAAGCAGACTGTTGTCGCCAGATCCAGTGCAGAGGTGGAATACCGAGCGATGACTCATACTGCATGCGAACTTCTGTGGGTTCAGAGTCTCCTTCAGGAGTTTGATATATCCTATTCCTGCCCTATACCGATGTTTTGTGATAATAAGACCTTCATTTTTATTGTGAGCAACCCCACTTTTCGTGAGAGGACGAAACATATTGAGGTCGATTGTTACTTTGTTCGAGAAGTAGTTCTTTCTGGCCGGATTTGCACTCCATATCTCAGCACTGACAAGCAAGTTGCGGACATCTTCACGAAGATACTTCCTGAAGCTCGTTTTCAGACTCTAGTTGACAAGCTGGACACGTTTGACATCTACGCTCCAGCTTGAGGGGGAGTATAGAGATATGTTGTGTTCTGTTATGTTTTGTTGAATGTCATGTGCATAACATATGCCTCACTTATGCTTTTCACTTATGTAGTTTAGTCCCATATTGCTCACCTCTGCTTTAGTCTCTATTCTCTTCTGTTATATAAGAGACTGTATTGTACACTGTTTTACTTAATAAACATTTCCCAGTTTCTCTATAGTTATGCAGATGCAGACTGGGCTGGTAATCTTAAATGACAGGAGGTCTACTTCGGGGTATTGCACGTTTTTGGGAAATCAACTTTTTATCTGGAAAAGTAAAAAGCAGAATGTTGTGGCTAGATCAAGCACGGAAGCTTATCGAGCAATGGCTCATGCCTGTTGCGAGTTGCAGTGGATTCAATCTGTACTTTCTGAGTTAAAGATTTCCGTTTCGTCTCCCATAGAGCTTAGATGTGACAATCAGGTTGCTATCTACATTGCCAAGAATCCTGTCTTCCATGAACGTACTAAACATATATATATAGGTTGACTGCCACTTCATCAAAGATCAGATCAAGAATGGCAAGGTGGTGACTCTGCATGTCAAATATGAAGATCAACTTGCAGATGTCCTCACAAAGCCATTGAGTCCAACAACATTTCAGAGCTTTTGCAACAAGCTAGGCATACACGATGTGTACGCTCCAGCTTGAGGGAGAGTGTTAATATATCTCTTTATATTCTATTATTTGTAATTCCTATATATTGCTGGACCTCTATGTAATTTCTCCAGTTCTATTAATAAAAGGGTGAGTGGTCTTAAATCCTCACACACGCGGCATTGCAAGCAACATACGTTCACATATCCTTTTTTCCAAGGACTCTTTTTAGCGTTTTTTAGATTTCTTTTACAATGCACAACTTTTATGCATCACGGTTATAGGTGTTCACGTGACCATTAATTTCATACCCGTTACGACTATGCTAACTTTTTTTCATTAAATTTGCAGCCACTAGTGTCAGGTGCGGCACTTGGTCTGGAAGGACAGGTTTGAGTAACATTTCCCCCTTTTAACTCTTTCTTTTTGGCAGTGGGATTGGGGAAGGGAACAGAAATCAAGATTTCTTTTCTTAACATGTATTTTAAAGATTGTCTGACTTGTTTTATTATATGTATTGCATTCACGTTCTTGAAGCTTACTATATACAATTACAATGGAGGTCCATGCTATAGATGCCTTTTCCCAGCACCACCACCTACATCAGCATGCCAAAGATGTTCTGATAGTGGGGTTCTTGGGGTAGGTACGTTGTTCTTAATTTACTCCTTGAATCAGACTGCAATTTGTTTCTTACTGCTGTCGCCTTCTAACTGTCATTATCAAACACTAGGGCAAACATGTAAAAGATCTGACCCAAAAGACTAAACTTAATTCATGCCTAAATTGACCCAAAAGACTGCATGGAATACCAGAATTAAATTTAACTTTATCTATCCTAAGTCAGCGCCTAAATTGACCCAAAATAATTGATGGATTACCAATTTACCAGACCAAAATTGAACTTGATCCATCCTAAGTCAGCCTATTTGACTTAAATCATAACTTGACTAAAACTGACCTTAAGGAACACAAAATCAGATCTGAACTGACCTAAAGCAGTCCTGATCTGCCCAGATGGCATGACCTAAAGAAACCACTTTAGCTATAAATTGACCTAAATAGGTTCTAGGCATCTACCCAGGCTACAAAGACCCTAGGTGCCTAGGATGCTACCCTGTCTACTGCCTGGGGTGCCTACGAAAGCCTAGGCAGCATTGCAATAAATCAAGGATTCCATATACTAATAATTATCATGTTGCAAGGATCTTATTCTACGAGGAATGATGTCATCTTGCCAAATTTGGATTTTAACCCTACTTAATGAGATAAACAGTTTAGTGGTTGGATCCCAAGAAACAAAATTTTCTCAATGAAAATCACTCTTGTTCTCTTAACCCGTCACCATATTGGATTACTTTCAATCCTAAAACTCATATCTAACAGTTCACTCTTGAACTCCTATCATGCAACTTGGATATTAGGTGTACATAATGAGATAGTAGAAACAAGTTAGTGATGGAAACCCTAGTAGCGCTGTTGTTAATGTAACTTATTTGATATAACTAATCAAAGAAAATATAATTTCATTCAAAGATTATCATCAAGTCTGCATCCTAAAGAGGCTTTGAAAGCCTATATATAGGCGTTTAAGACCAACTAATTCGATAGGTAGCCTATGTGGGATCAAACCAAGGGCTTTACAAAACAAAATTGAAACAATATCATATAGCACCTAAAACACATGGGACCTAATGACGCATGTTACTACTCAGACAAGACAACTATGCCAAAGGGCTATAATCGTCCTACATCAGTTCTCTTACCCATGACCATATTGGATTACTTCTAATCTTAAGACTCATATCTAACAATTAACATTTGAACTCCTCCTACCCATCAGTTGCAATCCAAATGGAATAGAAGACATTTTAGTACTCTCAGTTCATTCTGCATCCATGGATTCGATCTTGGGTCCTGACTTTCCATATAGTTCGGTATTTATACCTATAGAGATATGTTGTTTTCTATTATGTTTTGTTGAGTGTCATGTGCATAGCATGTGCCTCACTTATGCTGTTTACTTCTGTAGTTTAGTCCCATATTGCTCACCTCTGCTTTAGTCTCTATTCTCTTCTGTTATATAAGAGACTGCATTTTACACTGTTTTACTCACTCAATAAACAAGCCTCAGTTTATCTATATGGTATCAAGAGCAGACCCGGTCCCCTTTTTTCTTCCCCCCTACTCCCATACCCTGAATCCCCCCCTGCCGCCATCGGCGGCGGCCTCCCTGCCCAGTGCAGCCGCCGCCGCTGCCCATCACCACACCCGCTGCCCTTCCCCACCTACACCTCCACCCGCCGCTCCTTCACCTCCACCATCTGCCGCCGCCTCCTACCCCTCCACCCGCCGCCCGCCCCTCCCTGCTGCTGCTGCAACACCCTCCCTCTCCACCACCGCCTGTCTCCTTCCCACTCCTCTACCTTCCAGACAGTCATAGATCTCTCACGTTGAGAGTCCCCTACGTCTCCAAATTTTTTTTTTCTGCCTACACCTCATGAAGGAATATTGATTTCCTCATGTCGGCGTACGTTCTTTTCATCTATCTCTGCCCGAAAATGGGTCCTTCTGATCTGATGCGTCGGATCCCTGCTGCTGCTACTGCCCCATAGAGGGTTCATTATTTACTGTCCGCTACTTCCCATAGTGGGTTATTTCGTTGCTGCCGGCTGCTGCTACGCCACCATCCTGCTATTGCCTGCTTTGCCCAGTATGGCATCCATGGAGCCTCCTAGGTCTCTATGTGTTACCACTGTCAAGCTTGATGGATCAAACTACCATCTGTGGTCGGCGTCCTTTGTACTATATGTGAAGGTTCAAGGTCGATACTCTCATCTTACTACTGATCTGCCTCCTGCCATTGCTGCTACTGCTGATGACAAGACCAAATGGGCTTATGCCTAATGGTCTAAAGACGACTTAGGCGTTATGTCCTGGCTTCTCAATAGCACCGAGCCACGCATTAGTCAGTCCCTCCTGTGCATTCATGATGCCAAAGCGATGCGGGACCAGCTGTCTCATGTCTACTCACACCGGTAAAATTTTGAAGAGGGTTTTTGAAATTTTCAAAAACCTAGCCAAGAAGGAGTACTCAGATGCGTCTATTAAAGATTTTTACAACCAGTGCTCTGCTCTCTGGAACGAGTATGAGATCTACCACCCGTTGACTGCTGACATCAAAGAGGCTCAGATGCAGCATAATGAACTCCAATTGGTTCAGTTCCTGGCTGCCCTTCCCGCATCTTTTTCAGGCGTGGTTGACCAAATATTGTCAAGTGATCCGCTACCGACTCTTCGCGATGTTCTAAAGCGGATCCAGTGACTACCATCTGTATCCTCTACACCTGTTATTGAGCATCCTGCCTTGGTTGCTCGTACGACTGATTCTGGACGTGGCCGTGGAGGACGTCCACCACCTTCTAGAGGAAGAGACACTTTTACTGCTCCGGGACGAGGTCAAGCCACTAGACCTCGCTGCTGTAACTGGTGTGGTCGTGACAGTCACACTGAAGATAGGTGCTGGATCAAGCACGACAAGCCAGCCTGGGCAAACCAGGCCTTCACTGAAGCTACTACAGAAGCCGCATCCGATCCACCAGCTGCTCCTCCATCCACTGACTGGCTTTGCTCTGAGTTCGAGAAATTCTTTTAGGGGCAAATGAACTACCCTCGACATCGGCTGGAGGTTCCTCTGCTATGCTTGCGTCTCCCTCTGCTGGTAACCATAAGTGGTGTATTGATTCTGGAGCGTCTGTTCACATGGCAAGCGACATCCACTTATTTTCTGCCCTATCGAAACTTCACATATTCCATCAGTCACAGTTGCTAATGGCTCGAAAACACCTGTCTATGGAATTGGCACCGTTCCGCTATCTCGCAAGATGAATCTTCACTCTGTTTTTATATACCTCAGTTTTCTGTTAATTTATTATCTGTCAGTAAAACTGTCAAACAACTTCAGTGCTCTATTAAATTTGATCCCTCTGGTTGTGTTTTGAAGGATCTCCGCACGAAAATGAGGATTGGTTCGGGCCATGAAGGACCAGATGGACTTTACTACTTGGATGGACCACCTGCAGCTTCAGCTCTCTTATCTACATCTGTCTCAGGACTTCAGTGGCACTTACGGCTGGGTCATCCGTCTGCTGCGAAGATGAAGCTTTTATTTCCTGCTTTAGCTAAAAATAAATTCTCTTGTGAAACCTGCGTTTTGAGTAAACAAACGAGGTCTGTTTTTCTTGCTAAGAATGATCTTGGGTCTAAAGATATCTTTGATATTGTTCATTCCGACATCTGGGGTCCATGAAGTGTCCCTAGTCAAACTGGTGTTAAGTATTTTTTGACATTTATTGATGATTATTCCTGTGCTACCTGGCTTTTCTTGCTCAAAGACCGGAGTACTGTATTGAATAATATCCACATTTTCTTCTTTGAAATAAAAACCCAATTCCATTAAACCATCAAAATTCTCCATACTGATAATGCCCTAGAATTTATGCAGAAGTCTGTCACCTCTTTTTGTTCTGATCATGGCACCATACACCAAACCACTTGCCCCTATACTCAGTAAAATGGTGTTGCTGAACGCAAAAATCGCCATCTCTTAGAGGTTTCTCGCATTCTTCTTATCCATTACAAAGTTCCTCACCGTTTCTGGCCTGAGGCAGTCACTACAACATGTTTTCTTATAAACCGCATGCCCTCTTCTGTTTTACAAAATTGCATCCCTTACTCTATTTTGTTTCATGATGCACCTCTGTTTCCCGTACCACCTCACATTTTTGGGTGTACCTGTTTTGTTAAGAATCTGTGCCCAGGAATGTCGAAACTTGACCCTCGGTCTACTAAGTGCATTTTTTTGGGTTATTCGAGAACTCAAAAAGGCTATCGCTGCTTTGATCCGATACTCAGACAGTGATTTGTTAGTGTGGATGTAGTCTTTTTTGAGCATATGCCCTTCTTTTCTGAGGATGGAGCAAGCTTATCTCATGATGTGTTGGCACAGACACCTCTACCGAACATTGTTGAAGATCTGTCTGTATCTGACCAGCCTGAAGAACGTCTGCTACAAGGGTACAAACGCCGACCGAAGACAAACACTCCTTCCATAGCCCCGCCTCAACCAATTCATGCGTCTGCGGACGATCAAATAAACACTGAGGTAACTTCTGACTTGCACCTTCCCAGTGTTTTAAAAATCGGTGTATGCGGCCGCATAAGCGGCCGTATACAAGGTGCGGACCTCCAAAAAAATGCATAATCAAAATCGGTCCAAAAAGCGGTCCAAGCCGCATAATCGGTTGTACGGCCGCATACAAGGCCGATCATACCCCGATTTTTAGTTAGAGATATTCTGATTTCTTCTTTTATACATTTACATTCATTTATGTTTGTTTAAATTTAGATTATAGTGCATGTTTGTATTTATTTAAGTTGTGATGATTGCATATTTGCATAATTGCATCCATTATTCTTGTAATTGTACTATTTAGATACACAATTGCACAAATTAAATATGTAAATCATGATTAATATATATATATAATAATAATTAATTAAAAAAATCCAAAACCGCATATACTTCCGCATATACTCCCGCATACCGCATATACTCTACAAGGTGACCTCTCCGAACACATAGCGCATACCGCTTTTTGAAACACTGCACCTTCCTATCAGCCTACGGAAAGGTGTATGCTCCTGTACTAAACATCCTATCAGTCATTTCTGCACATCTGACAATTTACATAACAACTTTGCCTGCTTTACTTCTGCACTTTCTGCTATCACTGTTCTGAAAAATGCTACAGAGGCTCTTACTATTCCAGCATGGAAGAAGGCAATGGACCAGGAAATGCAGGCACTATGTGATCGCAAAACATTGGAGCTTGTGGATCGCCCTTCTTCTTGCCCTACAGTGGGCTGTCGTTGGATCTTTACTATTAAATATCAGCCAGATCGAACTATTGAACGTCTTAAAGCCCGTCTTATTGCTAAGGGCTACACACAAACATACATTGTTGATTATTTTGAGACTTTCTCTATTGCTGCATGATTAAACTCAGTTCGCACTCTGATTTCTGTTGCTGTAAATAAAGACAGGTCTCTCTTCAGCTTGATGTGAAAAATGCATTTCTTTTACGGAGATTTACAAGAAGAAGTCTACATGGAAAAACCACCTGGGTTTGTTGCTCAGGGGGAGTCTGCCTCCAAAGTATGTAAGTTGAACAAGACTATCTATGGTCTCAAGCAAAGTCCACGAGCCTGGTTTGACAAGCTCAGTCAAATTTTAGTAACCTTTGGCTTTCGTCGTTCTCATTCTGATCATTCAGTCTTTATTCGCAAGACAGTGGCTGGACTTGTTATTATGATTATTTGTGGATGATATTATATTATCTGACAGTGATACTGTGGGCATACTGGAAACTAAAACTTACTTAGAGAAGCACTTTGTCACTAAAGATCTCGGAAAACTTTGATATTTCCTAGGCATTGAAGTCTCCAGATCATCTGCAGGACTGTGTCTCTCTCAGAGAAAATATGTACTTGTCTGTTGCAGGAAACTGGCATACTAGGTTGCAAA
The DNA here is from genome assembly GCA_963693085.1 of Alisma plantago-aquatica. Lineage (NCBI taxonomy): Eukaryota > Viridiplantae > Streptophyta > Magnoliopsida > Alismatales > Alismataceae > Alisma > Alisma plantago-aquatica. The sequence goes on from OY856409.1 coordinate 176,035,091, forward strand.
CCGGATAATACTCCACTTGACCCAAACATGGACTGGGATGATGCAAACTCTCCTCCCTATGCTGATCATCACTAGTTCAGGAGGTTGGTAGGCAAGCTTATTTATTTGATTGTCACACGAGCTGATCTTACTGCTGCTGTCGGATTCATCAGCCAGTATCTTGACAAACCCTGACAATGTCATTGGGATGCTATATGCCATATTCTGAGATATCTTAAAAGTTCTCCAGGGAAATGCTTGATGTATAAAAAGCATGGCCATTGCAACCTATCAGGTTTCTCGGATTCAGATTATGCAGGAAGTCGTTCTGATCGAAAGTCAACATCAGGCTACTGTACATTTGTGGGTGGAAACCTTGTCACCTGGCGAAGCAAAAAGCAGACTGTTGTCGCCAGATCCAGTGCGGAGGCAGAATACTGAGCGATGGCTCATACTGCTTGCGAACTGTTGTGGGTCTCATTCAGGAGTTTGATATATCTTATTCTAACCCTATTCCTATGTTTTGTGACAATAAGGCCTCCATTTTTATTGCGAGCAACTCCACATTTCATGAGAGAACGAAACATATTGAGGCCGACTGTCACTTTATTCGAGAAGCATTTTTCTCTGGAAGAATTTGCACGCCATATCTCAGTACTGACAAGCAAGTTGCAGACATTTTCACGAAGATACTTCCCAAAGTTCGCTTTCAAACTCTAGTTGACAAGCTGGGCATGTTCGACATCTACGCTCCAGCTTGAGGGGGAGTATAGAGATATGTTGTTTTTTGTTATGTTTTGTTGAGTGTCATGTGCATAGCATGTGCCTCACTTATGCTGTTTACTTCTGTAGTTTAGTCCCATATTGCTCACCTCTGCTTTAGTCTCTATTCTCTTTTGTTATATAAGAGACTTCATTGTATGCTGTTTTGCTCACTCAATAAACAAGCCTCAGTTTATCTATAATACCAATTTAAGCATTTCTTATAGTTTGATTGTTTGTGATCTATTTGTCCTTGGGATAATTTGCTCTACACAATCTAGGGTAAGTATGATAATTGATTAATTTCTACAATCTTTTGGGTATTGTCAGTCTTGGATTGGGAAACATTTCTGTTTGGTAAGATATTTGGATCAATCATAAAACCTTTTTGTTAAATTATTCTTGATTTTTAGTTTCTTCCCAAGCAAGCAACATGCAATTTTCTCACTAAGGGCAGGCTAGGTTGTTGATGATTACAACTACTGAAAGTATTCTACATGATTTTTATAGTTAGCAACAGTTCAATGTCCAGCACTTGGATATATCATGCATTTTTTCTTCTTTCGTAACAGTTCCTGGTGTTATTGGATGCCTTCAAGCACTTGAAGCAATAAAACTGGCTAGCTCTGTCGGTGAACCCCTTTCTGGAAAAATGCTTCTTTTTGATGCCTTGTCAGCTCGTATCCGAATCGTAGGTTCATATCTGTATTTACTGTACATCTTCATAATGATTTGCTCAATTTTTGTGAAATTTTTATTCCAAGGAATTTTCATGTTTCATAATCCCGAATTTGCCTGGGTTATGACTTTTTGGGAAGATCTCTACACACCACAAAAAGAGTACCCATATTTTAGTAAATTCTTTGGTCAGTTTTGGTTATATGCAATCTATTTGTGTTAAATTTGCTTATGTGGCTACTGATGCTGTCACCGCAGTCTAATCTTGTTGACTTAAAAGTTAAAACTTTATAGATGCTACATCAGTTGACCTTATAGTTTAATTGCAGTCACCTATTGCTTCAAAGTGGACCGGTGAGGAAATACTGATCTCCTTTATCAATGCTTATATTTTCATTAAAGTCTCACTCTCATGTTGAGGTTGGCTATATAGATCATTCTTTTCGATTTAGCCCTATTTTGGGTCATTGTTTAATGGACGTGGTGAATCTAGATCTCATCAACTCTCCTCAAATAAGTTACATCTACCTCTTTCCCTTCTAACTTTGCTGGATTATATAATGTTATCCTAATTGGTGCATTTGCTGATCTATGCTTCACGTGTCCAAACTGTCTTAAGGCAAATCTCAACAGTTTTTCCCTAAATACTTGTTACTCCCACTTTATCTCTTATGTAACTTTTCTAGTGTGATTCTTCCTTGTCATTTTCACAAATTTGTCCTGGCATTGTCATTTCTGTTACATGCATCTTGTGATGCCTTGTTTCGCCACAACCCAACAATCCCTACCATAACAAAGTTCGGAATATAGCTATGTTATAGAGCATAATTTTCAATTTTAGTGGAGTTTTATGGTCACATAATCTTCTAACCACACTCGTTAGTCCCTTCTGTTGTGTGTCTTATGAGTTATGACTTATGAGAAGCATCCTCTTGTACTTTGCCTCCAATATGAATAACCGGTTATAAGTAACATACACAATCCCATTTTGGGACGTCCACTCCATTCAACTTAGCTTCACCTCCTTCTGGACTTCTAAATTGATTAATATTGCAATGCATGCAATTTAATCTTAAATCCTTGTTATCTCATTATATACACGCTCATTGTTTTTGAGGCAATCATTAAAGTCGACCGATGCAACATCTGGACGAGCCATTAAATATAAACAAAGAAACCTCAGTGTCATGTTGAGAGCCACATAAGCAAATTAAACAACAACATTGAATGTCAGTAAATCTTTTAGAGTTTATTGCATTTTGAAGTTCATATCACAAACGCTAATTCATGCATTGCTGAGACTACCATGTGAAAGTTACTCATTTGTCAAAGCCAGTAGCAATACACATTGTATAATGACGAGGCTTTCTTTTGCTACCCAAGTGAAAATGATATCCCAGGATAGAAATTGGTCTATGTAGTTGTATAAAAAAATTGGTTTCTGTAGATGACCCCTTGAGGAACTGTTGACATCAGCACCCTTACTGATGATTCCTCGAGACATTTTAGTGATCATCGATACCAGTTAGCATTGCGAAAGCCGGTCATTAAATATGGCGCCACTAAGGATCAACATGTTTTAGTTACAATTAAGACATGTCACTTTGGCAAATGCTTGTTTGTTGTTACCTTTTGTAGGACATATGATGTTTAGCATGGTTTCTCTTGAGATACTATTTACTCCGAGGACAAACACCAACCTCTCTTTGGAATAAGCTTATCTACAATATGATAGAAGATTGTTTCGTTGATGAATGTCAAATTCTTTGGAAGCTTATCTACAATATGATGGAAGATTGTTTGGTTGATGAGTTTTAAATTCTCGTTCTTTTTGCAATGCTTGGTTTATCAATGGTGTTTTTGCAATTATAGGTAAAGATTAGAGGGAGATCTCCAAATTGTGATCTATGTGGAGACAACCCTATACTTACACCATATTTGTTTAAGAATTTTGATTATGAGAAGTTTGCACAGACTCCTATTTTTGACCAGGTAAATTCTATCCTTTTTTAGTTTCATTTTCTTGAAGTTATTGTGCGCAGTTGCTTTTAACTCTTTTTTTGCATGTGTTTGGAATTCATAATAGAAAAAATTCAATTGAAATATGTATTATTCTTCAGAAATCTGAACCTACAAGGATTCACAAAGCAGTTCTGGTCATTCCCTTGTTTGTCAGTAGTTGGCTCTTCTTTACTGCTATGTTGTTTAGTAAATTAGAATATACCTAAGTTAAAGGAAAAAGGAAGAATATCAAGTTAATAGAATTAACAATTTTATTTGTCATGTCCCTGCTTGAGTAAATGTGACGGCTAATTCGTACCCAATAAGCCTTCTTCACAGTGGTGAAAATTCTTGTGAACACTAAATCAAAGGGTGAAAGATAACTACTGCAATGCTCAAAATAAATGGTTTCATTGTTCTAGATCCCTCCTTAATTGGCAGGACTCCTTAACTTGTTGTAGACTTGTAGTATGGATCTTCGTTGAGTGCGAAATACCTCAATTTGCAGGGCTCTTTAACAGGTAGTATGCAATTTAGTTTAATGCTAATACATGTATCCTTGCTATCTGTTGTGTTTAACTTAAATACGTCTGACTAGTTAGCAATTGTCATATATCATGGAAATATTTACAGCATTCCTCTTGCTTTCTGGATTTTGATTTTTCCTCTGAACTTTCCTCATATGTGCTCTTCTCCAGCAACTAACATTGCGTCAATGTTGTCTGGTTACGATTTTATTTTCCAAAAATCTTTTCTTTGCTATTTCTTTCCTCTGCATCCATTCCAGCTTCAACTTCCAATGGTCCTTTTTATCTTCACCGAGAAACAGCATAAAGCTTCAACATAAACAATAATTGTGTCTACAAATATTACAGAGGAACTTTGAACTCAAAAGTGGTACTGTCGCTGGGCTGGTCAAGATGTAGCTCTTATAAGGAGGGAAGAAGATTGATTTGTCTGTTTTGTTTTTGCGGTGTATTATATTGCCATTGCATCATGCTTACACGATCCACATCGTGAATTTGTGATTGAGTCTCTGTATTATTCAGCTGGCTTTCATATTCAATGCAGGCAAGACAGAATCTACTGCTGCTTCCTGATGCCAACCGAATCAGCAGTATAGAGTACAAAAAGCTACTTGACAACGGAAAACCTCATGTTCTGGTGGACGTGCGGCCTTCACACCACTTCAAGATAGCTTCCTTGTCGAATTCCATCAACATCCCACTTTCTGACATGGAGAAAGATCTGTCAGCTGTTGGTTCCGCCCTGAAGGGAGCACAACATGATGCGAAGTCCTCAGACTCGTCCCTCTATGTGATATGCAGAAGGGGGAATGATTCCCAGCTCGCTGTCGAGTTGTTGAGAAAGAATGGGTACACTGCAGCTAGAGATATCGTCGGTGGATTGCAAGCCTGGGCTCAACATGTTGATCCTGATTTCCCAATTTACTAGGCTTGCTGATTCTCTTTAGTGACACCTGAGGATCTGTAGTTATTCAACGCAACAATTGGAATGACCCTGCATCTGTATTATTAAAATTTTCAATCTGAGTTGGCTCATTCCATGTTTAAGGAAATGTCTAGGTTGTGCTATTCCAGTACAAGATGGAGATGTGCTGTAGTTAATCCAGTTGTGAACATTCTGTTTTCTTTGTTTGCTTTATTTTCAGGGAGGGAGAAGTTAGAGGAGAAATAGATGGCGTTAATGGATCTGATTTAGCACCAGCAGCCCTCAAAAGCCTCAAGACGGGTATGGTTTGGGGATTGGTATCCCTAGCTGGGGCTGTCAAGGCTGATCATGAGCTCAAACCTAACCCAATTTGAATTCTTAACCCGAGGTTCCATAGCATTTCAACCCAGACGCTTATTTTGTCCAGCTTGGATTGATTATGACTGAATTACATTATTTTTTAGATATTGACACGGACAAAAAGTCATTTTATGTTTCAAAGCTAAAATATGCTCTTTATTATTTTGACTTGTATTTCAATCTGGATTCGACACGAAAATTTTATCTGACTGCTCTTCCATAAACTCAAGGAAGTTTACACAACAGGATAGAATTGTTGCCATTTTAGCGCTACAAAAGGTGAGGTTGCGGTGTCGTGATAGGCTGATGAAGCTTTGATCACAATTCACCAATGGCAATATCCGATTTCTTTCTTCAAAATCCGTTGTGTACTATCAGACTAGATCATATTACGGTGGTACCTCTATTCATTTGTTGTTCCCAGAATAATACCCAATCAATCATGAGAAAGAATACAGCCGATAAATCATGAATACAGTCATCAGTTGCACACAGACTCTGACATTAATTACACGCACTTGTCCATGACAAGCTAAGCTGTACGATAACGGAACGAACTCAGTATCTGTTAGTCGCATCAGAAGCCGGAAAAGGATGCTGCCAGACCAGAAGACACGGCCAGGACCAGGAACACGGATGACAACACCCCAGAAGAGCTGGAGCCGGAGGATTGGCCGTTGGTTCCAACCGTTTTGGAGCTGCCATTTGCATCTGCTGGTGCAGCAGTAGGAGCTGAAGGGCTTGCATCTGGGTTCGCCGCTGGTGACGGAGCTGGCATAGGTGAGCTCCCAGGTGCACCAGCAGGGGCGATGGCTGAAACAAACAACCAATTAAGCGTATGTGCCTTTAGATAGAGTTGCAAACAACAGTTATTCTGTTCGTACGTATGTATGGATAATTTTCTTGCAAGAAACCTTCTGGTCGGCTACTCAGTAAATCAGTAATCCCGGTAGACATATGCGCACACTATCTACTTACCATTGCACTGGCTGAGCGGCGGGGTCTGGATCTTGCATGCCCCTGGGAGAGTGAGGGCCTGCGTTTGGTTGATGGTGGGCAGTCCTACAGGGAGCGTCTGGTTGAGGAACAAACAGAGGCAACGCGCCTGTGTCTGGACAACGGACGTGAGCTGCGAGCAGCACTGGCTGGATGGGGCGGACGAGTTACCAGTGATGAAGCCGAGGCAGGGGGACAGGTTGCTGATGGCCGGTGTGCAGCCGGACGCCGGTGGCAGTGGCTGGGCAGAGATGTGTGTGGTTGAGGAGATCAGTAGAACTACTGTGGTCACGACCACGGCTGAAAAAGCTGAGTAGCTGAAACTACGAGCTGCCATAGTTGCTGCTGTAGCAAGAGATGGAGCTGATGATTTGATCACCTTGGTGGTTTGTCTGTTGTCCGGCCGGAGAGCTGATGATTTGATCGCCTGGTGATTTGTTTGTTGTCTGGCCGGATACTGTGGTGGGATCGGTTATAACTATGTCTGGGGTTTGCTTGTGAGTTGTGACTGAGTTATTTAGGAAGGGAGCATGATTATATAGCAGATTGAAAAGAGAGTTTGGGGTTGATCAACTGGAGTTCGAGGACAGTCGAGTTGGTCATGTTGGTTGGCCGACTCGCGCCAATTCACCATAACGGAGGCCTTGTCTCGTGACAGGTGTTTGCTTGCGAGTTGCAAAGGCGCAACTTGTTGGAATGGGAATTGTGGGCTGGTCATGTATATTATGAGAATTGTACACTATCAAAAGCCGGAAGATCAATTGTCTACCAACTATTTACTAACAACCAACCACATTTCTTTTTGACCTCTAAGCTACAGTAAATTCGGACGTGTCTTTGAGCGGAAGCTGATAATCAAACAACTTTGGGAGCACTTCGCTTTGGTCTGCGAGATGAGATCATCTGTGAACAAATTAGCGGGGTTACTTGAGGTTTTCTCCTCTTGAACTCATTTAACAAAATAAACCTGGACGCAGACCAGGAAAGCTAACAGGTCACGGCTGTTTACATATTAAATCATTTTCGACTACTACTTTATTACTTGGAGATCTATTTCGAATAACAAACTATGGTAGTTGCTACTCCCATCCACTGGAACGAGAACTTTTCAAGATCTAATGCAAGGATTCAGCCACATGCAAGAAAAATAGCTATAGGCGATCATCCTGGCTTACGTGAAATGAGTTTCGAGTAGGACATATGTTATGAAAATGATTGGGAGAAAAAACCTTAGATGAAAAAAAATGCTCAATGTCTCGAAGAGAAAATACCCACATCTTCAACAAGTTTCGAGGTATGCGGTCCTATGCGGAAGACATATCTTACCTTGGTCGATTTATTGTCAGAATACATTATTCTCCAATTTCGTCATGCTTGGAACCACCATGCTGAATTGGATTGTTGGCAAGATCAATGACGACATTTTGTCAAAGTAGATATTCACATGATGGACCAAGCTAAATCAATAATCTTAATAAGAACTACACCGAATTTACTTTGAGAATGTATCGGGTCACAACTATATACTTGGCCCTAGAACTGGATATAAAATTACCTTAAATGAATTCAGTTACCCAAGGTTGATAGTTCATCCAAGAAGTATTGCCAACGAAAAACATAATGCCAATGCACCTATGAATACCCTTTTTCATGGTAAAATTGACTTCGTCGATGTATGTTAAGGTTTGATGCACTTTTTCATATGAGCACGTGCATGCACCGTCTTCCCATGATGGCGAAAAAGGCAACTTTTTCCGTTAAGTAGGAGTGAGATAATGCTTTTTTTCCCATGAGCTTGAAAAACCTCTTTTCTATTGATTTAGGAAAGAGGGGGTCTAGAACTGCAATTGACTCGATGCAACATGCATCTTTGTAGGTTTATGACCAAGCTTTCCTACAAGATGAGATAGGCCACTATCATTTGCGAGAAGAACTTATATTTCTTTCCAGCATGCCTTAAGCACATATAATGAGCGTGACGTAACTTATCACATATTAAGAGTCACTTACCCTTCTTGTAGATATATTAGTTTGACAAGATGGATTATACTGATTGCTATACATCTTAGTTTTGAGGATCAAACATAGAACCTGGCGAAAGAGATGGGGAATTTCAAGATACACATGGATGCCTTGGTGTAGATGTACATATTAAAAGAGACAAAAATTGTGCACATTAGAGTGAGCACAAGTTCTTACTTTTTTGCTTGTGACCTCCATTCTAGGGTAAGTTATTGGGTAGGGGAAAATCTGAGCTGCGGATGGATGGAAGTTGAATCTATCCAGAAGTTATTCAAGGTGTATAATGTCTTTACCAAGGCCAAGGAAATATTAATGCTTTAACTTAATAATGATGCTCCATCTAAAAGCCATAATCTTTGATATTATTCCTCTCCATTTGAGATGGAATTTTGTGGTCTGCCATATTATTCTATACATCCACTTGACAATATTTGAAGAACACCAATATTGTCTATGTATATCTTCAATATCAAACTTTGAGGTTCCAAGACCACCTAGATTCTGAGGTTAACTAGACGACACAACATTGAGAGATTGGATGATGTTGTTCGTAATATAAACTAGATCTTAAGTCTGTAATTGCATGGTATGTTCCAAAAGGTTACGTCCTCATACCGAAGTACCAACTGGAACACCACATCGTTCACCGCCCACACAAACACTACAATCCTTACCTAAGTGTGATTAAATACCCATGTTCATATCATCTCAGCCTTCTTGTCCTCCTGAGCATCAATGAATTTCTTCCAAAACTACCACTACTATTTTTCTCATTATTTTAGTTTATATCAAGGATGATGTTGTCACAAAATTGTTTATTATCCATATCAACTCCCCTGACTAGAAAATTAGTGGCAGAAAGGCTTGAGCATCCATACCTAGAATGGCTTAAACCACACAACATATATATGTAGATAAAATAAAAAAACAACATTCTTTATATCAGGCATAAGGTTTATACAATATAGCCCATAGGAAAAAAGGGAAATAAATACAAAGTAAACTGTCTAATATATGTAGAGAAATATCCACAACCCTTTAATTAAACATAAACCCCATGAACATACATTGATGTTATATTTTAATTGTTCAGAAGATATCATATTAGCACAGCGGAAACATGATCTTGACAGGATATCATGGAGAACATGTTATACCAAAATCATAAAATTGGACACAATCAGTGCAATCACATTCACATGCTGTAAATAGATACACAATTCTTGCATGTTTAGATAAACATATTAGCTTGACTGAAACTTATATAAAATCAAGAACTAAAACAAAGCAACAACTTCAAAGGCCATTTTAACACAAATCATATTTAAGTGCATTTGCATCATACTAACTATTTCATGAGAAGGTATTTGACCAACTTCCCATAGGAAGGGTCCATGAGAGTTATCAAGACTAATAATTAACACTGTTTGTTAGGGACCTCAAAACTATAAGTCAAGATCTAATCCTATTTTCAACGTGTCATACCCTTTCTTGAGTACGACAAATAGGTGCACTGTTCCTTGTGTCACTACTTCAAGAATTTAGGGATGTACAACAAGGGTTTTATAATGGACATATCTGATAATTTTTGTAGTTTTACAATATATTATAATATAAAAACACAATCATCATAACAAACATGCAACTCAAACAATACATATAGCCAAATACATGGACTCATACATATACAATACACATCAATATCATAATCAAGGTCAATAAGAGGTAAAACGTATGTTAGAACAAGAGAACTAAACTAACAAACTTGATTAGATCTTTAAAAAAAGTCCAACAAGATGATTATAACATATGAGAAAGTGTGACCTGAATAAAATCAATAACAATCTAGTCACATAATAATTATAAGGGGAGTTGGATCTTTTGTTGACTCAAGTTCTAAATTGACTAATCCTTTATTTTGATGATGACGAAATAATTCCACATATTTGAGTTTAATACTTCTACTTGAGTGATCTCATACTAGATAGAGACACTTTAAATGCTCAAAATTGCAAACCCAAATTTGAAGAACCCATTTCATACACGCACAAAGATCTTTTTTTTGGTCACGCAAAAATCCTGTTACTATATAACCAAAACTTTGGGTACATAAGCGCCCCTTGATAAAAGCACTAATAGATCCCCATATTTTTTCCACGCAGGGATCAAGACAGAAAAAAAGATACTCCAAGCTAAACTAATCTAAAAGAAGGAAAGAAGACAGACAGAACCACACGAGATATGGGAGAGAAGGGAAAGACCCATACAGAGCCAAAAGCGTACCCACAAAGATAACTATATGAATCAAATACCTCAACACCAACACACACAACAGAAGCTGTCAACTCCTATCAAACTCCCAAAAAAGACCAGCTGGATCACGATGAGGAGCAGAGTGAATAAGAGAGGCTGCCACTCCTTTCCTCTTCCTGAAGAAGAGAAGCATGTGCAACTACTTCTGAACTTCACACAAGAGACGACCACACTTCCGCTTAAACCTGAGTTGCCTCCAGAAGTTTAACCAGACAGATGCAGAAAAGGAAGTCAAGCTATTACACCACTATCGTTCAGCACACCCACAAACTGGGATCATAACCAGACTTAATTCTCCACAACTTGCCAGGTGACACCACCTGCAAGCAGTCATAAGGCAAAACCAGAAGCAAGTTCGCAGCTAGCACTAAAAAGGCAAAGAACATAAGGAGAACTTTAGACAAAACATCTATGGGGACTCCTCATTCCCAACATTTCTATGCTTCTTCTTCTTTTTCTTCATCCTAGCACCTTTATTAACACTGAAATCATCTAGAAACTCCGGATCCATGTCGCAAGAACTAACCGAAGAGACCTCATCTGAATTCCATGCTTTCTATTGGTATTCTAGGGCCAGACCTATATCGATTGTTAGCTATTTCACCAGTTTGGGGGTGCTTCTCAATTTGGTAAGGAAGAGCTCCCACTCAAGGTTGAGCAGAGCACCCCCACTCTCTGGTGAATTGCAATGCATATCAAGCTCTTGATTTCCGTGAGGAACTTCTTTCCCAACTATGGAGACATCTGCAAGTGGAACATCATCAACTGAACCATTCGATGGATTTACAATCACCTTGGCATTCTCCCGAATGCCTTGTCGACTGGTAGCCTTATCAGCTTGTAGCTGCAGTTGGCTAGGCAACGAATTACTCCTTGCAATCGCCGAATAGGAAGGGGCTCGATGACCGAACAAGTTACAATGAGAACAGATATTTGGCTTCACAACATAGACTATCTTTAGTTCTTTAGGGACACCGTCGATGACGACCGTCACCTTCTTCAGGAAGTCGGAGTGTGAGTCCATATCCACACACACAGGCGCATCCTTGAAGCATTCGACCGATAGACATGAATCTTCATTGTCCAGAGGCCTCCCAATCAGGCTAGCGATGCCGCCTAATCTCTTGAACGTCCAGTGGAGGCTTGGATTCTGGACAATGACCCAAACAGGAAGCTTAGAGAAAGGGGGAGGAGGAAGAGGAGAGCCCGACTCCCATACTTGAACGATGATGAGGGAGCCATCCATCATCCACAATGCCTCCTCGAGGATTCTCTCTCTCTGTGTGGTCGTCGACAACTTCACAATGAATCCCTCCGACTTAGAGAAAGAGGGAGGAGGAAGAGGGGAGCCTAGCTCCCATGCTTGAACGATGATGAGGGAGCCATCCATCATCCACGATGCCTCCTCGAGGATTCTCTCCCTCTCTGTGGCCGTCGGCAAGTTCACAACTTCATTGTCCAGAGGCCTCCCATACATGCACAAAGATCAATATTGAAGAATATATTTTCTTCTTAAATTTTTGATGTAAATCACTTGTAACGATTTTATGACTTGTAATTAATATCATATATGTAATAGAATCAATTAGAATGGATAAATATTGAACTTGGAGGGTCTTGGAATACTCAAAACAACAAGTCTAATAAGTCGAGTCCCCCTAGTATAACTCGACCGACAACTCTGTTCATTATCTTTACGGGAACCTCTGTCGAAGGAGTTTCTTATTAGTTTATAACCCGATCGACCTACTTTTTAGTGAGATAGAACTCTCTATCAGTCAAAATGCACCTCAATCAACAACAATCTCGCTCAAATTGTAATTTGTCTAACATGCTATCAACTAAGTTAAAATCTCAGCTGACAACAGTTCAACTATAAAAAAATAGTCATTGGAGAGAGAGCCCCAAAATGAAATATATTTGTTGGACTCTTCTCAAAGTAGCTAAAATTCATCTCAATTCTAACAACTAGGAGGCATCCTCAACTATAAATAGGACCCCCTGGGCTTCATACCATGGTTAACAAAACATGATGAAAGCCCTTATACTATAGTTGAGAAATTTTTCCCAAAGAGCCTCCTTCCACTCTTGTGATCTTAATCACTTTCTACATCCATTGGAGTGAGTAGGAAATTTGTAAGAGATAAGTCCTAGATTTATATCTTGTAAGGCTCTTATTCATCTACCTTCTTGTCTCCCTTTCTCTCATGAAATGAAGATTCTTTCTCTTATCTAAGAGAGGAGAAGAAGAAGAAGGAGATGAGATCCTTGGTAAAGCTTCTCCTTGGTGAAGGTGAACTAAAAGGTGGAAGATCTAAGTCAAGGGTTGGTAAGTCCTTGAGTGCAAAAGACTCATTGCGAAAGTAAGTCCTCGATGGAAGTGAATGTAAGAGTGGGTAAGTCCTTGATAAGGATAAAGACTCTTGGTAATAGATTGGTAAGTCTTTTGTAAGTTTGTTGGCTCCATTGGAATAAAGGGAATACAATTATCCCTTGATCTATAAAAGGATGGTCATATGATGTATCTCATATAATGGAATATATGGTGGTTCTCATGGGTGAAAAATCCTAAAGGTTGGACTCACTAGGTAGTGGAGTACATATCTATTTAGAGGTCAGAACCACTATATATACTTATGTTCCTTGGTTCTGTTCAATCTCTTTCATCCTTGCTTTTCTTGTTTATCTACACTCAAATTTCCATATAACTTGAAGGTCAACAAATTTTGCACAAGTGTTTTAGCTTCATTCACTCCCTCTAGAGTTTCATATTAGAATGAGGTCTTCTCCAAGTAATACATCCACAAGTAGGATAATAGGGGAAATAATAAAGAAGAGAGATGCTACTTCAACACATCTGGTCTTAAGCAACTTTTAACTTTGAACAAAAGAATGTAATTCCACATTCAAGGAATAAGTATTGAGCTATAAAGAATGGTGGATCTTACATATAAGCAACCAGAGACAAATCTAGAAGAATGTAATGAGGCTACTTTAAAAGAAAGCAACCTTGAGTTTCAAAGGCATAAACATCCTCTATATCACTCTCTCCTCCACAAAGTTATCTTCTTGTGACACAGTCTATGAGATATGGAGAAAGCTATGTGTCACTTAATAGGGGATAAAGCAAGTCAAGGAAAGCAAAATATACATACTTGCTCAACTCTTTGAAGGCTAAAATGTATTTAAGACTCAACACCCTGGTCAGTGGTCTTGACATATTAGGCCATTGCATGGACAATGATAAGCTAAACTCCCATGGCATGGCCAATGCTAAGATAAACTCCAAGATTCTCTACTCTCTTCCTTATTGATCGAAAAATAAGGTGACAACCATAGATGAAACCAAGTCACTTGCACTTCTCCCTATTATAGAACTTATAGGTAATATTCAAGCATATTGGGTAAGGCTCAATTCACAAAAGAACATGATCTTGAAGAAAAGAAATAAAAGGAGAAGGAGAAGGTGATTTATTTCCATGCTACATCAAGTAAAAATACTTACAAGTTGAAGAAGATGAAAGGTATTCCAAATCTAGATCCTACAAAGGTAAGTTTTATTCCTCAAGTGCTTCACACATGGAAAGAAGGGTCATTACATGGATCATTGTCCACATGGAAATAAGAACCATCAAAACAAGGGAGACAAGAAAATAGATGAGAAGAAAAGGAAGAACAAGAAACAACACAACGACTCTAGTGACTCCTAGAACTCCAGGTCAAGTGAAAACTCAAGTGAAACTGAAGTTGGAGAATTCCACTTTGCTCTTATGGCAAGTTCAATTGAAGAATCACATTAAGTAAATGTAAATTCTTTATGTAATGACTCTTTAGTTGAAGTTATTCCTGCTACTCGTGCCTCTCTTAAGTCTACCAATCATAAAAATAAAAATCTTGCTATATTGTGGATAACTTGCATGAAGAAAAATATGAACTTGAATATGTTAATATTTTCTTGCAAGATGATGTTGACAATCTACAAAAGCTTTATCTAAAAACTAGAATTGGAATTCAATGGTGTTGAGATATAGAACAATGCTTATCTTAGTAAAGTAAATATTCTTAAAACCGAAACTACTAGCTTGCTTGATAAGATTAATTTTTTAGAATATCAACCTTTTATGCCTAATTAAAGTCAAGAGCATGCTAAGAATGCTAATTTGTCATGCCTGATATTGATGCTCTTAGAATTGGGAATGAGGATAAAGACTTTATCTTGAAAGGAATAACATCTGAAAATGGTGTTTATATTTCTAAGGTTACTTTGCTTGAGAATAAAAAGGCCTTATTGCTTACAAAAATTAGTGTTCTTAATCTTGTTTTAGCTTTATTGGTAGAGAGAATGATATTTCTTCTCTTCATACTGAAAAAGATTCCTATATGACTAAAGCTTTTTTATTAGAGATACATATTTTACATGCTAGAGATGATATGAATCCATTATCAGCTACTTTTACTTCTCTTATTCATGATAATAATATGCTGAGGTCCTATTTGCAAAAATTCTTAAATGGAAAAAAGAATCTTAATAAAATCCTTGATCATGCTACCAAGAAAAATGGTAAATATGGTACCGAATTTGATGTTAGCTAAAGGAACAACAAAGGTAAATGACCTTCAATTTCTAATGAAGAATCCTTTAGTTTCATGGCTAAGGGAATTTGAAATTATTTCAAGGAAAAGGGTCATTATCTATATATTTTCCTTTCAAGAAAGGACCCATATGCAATACATTTGGGTGGCTAAACTAACCCCAAAAACTTAGAAATATGATTTGGGACCATTTCATCATTCTTCTTATCTATCACTTACAAATGGATTGACATGAGCTATTTATTTACAAATCGGTTTCTCAATCCACATAAAAAAGGAATGCAAGATGTGTATGGGCTGGAAAAAGTAGGAAATAAATGGTAAGAACATAGGTAATGGTTTTCTTGGTCATATCCAGACATTATTTTTTTTCTTCTGTCAAGTTTGTGTGCACTTTACAAATGATTTTAGTGCAAATTTTTACATATTTTTTTAGCATAATCTTGCTCAAAAAGTGCCTATGATAAGTGTACAACTTACCTTGTTTTATACATGATTGCATATTCTTTACTTTTTTCTATGGCCTCTAGAATTGTTTATATGCATATATTTTAGCCTGGACAACAACTACTATTAACCAAGTTTGTCCTGAGAAAACTTGACCAACATGCAACCTTGGGGACTTGCCAATAGCTTTTGTCGGCCAAGACGTTCAACCCAAAATTCAACCAATAGAACAATGCACTGAACATTCATATGGTTTATTGGATGATAATTCCCCTCTCAACTAGACTTCTTCAACCATTATCGTTATTATATTGGCTCTCCTCATGGTACCTTTACTTGATATGCATATTTCCATGCCTTAAAAATTTACTTATGTTTCCTACATCTTTATCTTCTTATTTTTCAATAAGTGATACATCACTCTATCTTGCAATAATTTGTCTTGATTTGTTATGCATGTTTTAATGATCTCTTTGAAACTTTTGGTTGTGATTAACTTTCTTCTTTTGTGCATTGAATTGCTACATCTATCTAGTTGTATTTCTTTTAATGCAACCTTGAGTTTCTAAGTGGCAATCATCTTTTGATAGTGATGCAAATTTTCTAGTGATTAATATCCATCCATGATTCTTTTAATTTCTTATTCCCTTGTATGGATATTTCTCTACATCTACCTATATCTAGTTTTAACTCGTGCATCTTCTACTATGATCTAGATCCTACTACTAGTCCTAACTAGTTATATCATCAAATAGTAGTCTTTTGACATGTAGTTGTAGTAGTATTCATCATTGTAATATGCTTGTATCTTGTTTCATATGTACTCAAACTTGCTCCTTTATTTGAATATCTACTAGTTTTACTTGCCTACATAGCCATGACTTGATTTTTGTTAAAACTACATCTAGGGTTGTTCAATCACATGTTTTGATTTTCTTTACATACATTTCTTAAACAAGCCCTTTTTTTTCTCTTTAACCCACTTATCTAATAAGTTGTATTTAACCTTGACAACCCCCACATTTTGTTAAAGGAGGAGAAGACATGTGTAGATCAACGTAAATCATGTGTAATTATTGTATGACCGTAATTAAGATCATATGTAATAAAATCAATTAGGATGGATTAATATTGCACTTGAAGGGTCTTAGAATGCCCAAAATAACAAGTGCAATCAACAAAGTTTCCCCTAAGTATAACTCGGATGACACTACTATTCATTGGCCTTCTAGGAACCTCTATCAGCCAAATTTCTTATTAGTAGATAACTCATCCAACCATTTTTATAGCCAGAGAAAACTCTCTGAAAAAACTTCTGGTCAGATTATAATTCAATAGACAGAGTGCCAGTTGAGTGAAAATCTCAATCAACAATAATTCTGTTGTGCATAACATTTCTATTGGATAAAGCCTCAAATGAAATATACCATCCATTGGAATATTCAAATGTTAGAATTCATCCTAAATGATTCTAACAACTAGGTGACATACTCAACTATAGATATAACACCTTGGACTTCATCCCATGACTTGCCAAGCACTATAAAGGCTGCTATCCTATAGTTGAGAGAGATTTTCTCCAAAGATCCCCCTTCCACTCTCATGAGCTTAATCACTTGCTACATCCATTTATGTGTGTAAGAAATATGTAAGAGAGATATTCCTACACATATATCTTGTGAAACTCTCAATCCTTTACCTCATAATCTCTCTTTCTCTCATGAATATGAATATTCTTTCTATTGTCTAAGAGAGGAGAAGAAGACAGGTAGGAGTTCTCCTTTGTGAAGGTGAAGTCAAAGGAGGAAAATATAAGTCAAGAGTGTGTAAGTATTTGAAGGCCAAAGACTTGTTGTAAGAGTTGTAAATCCTTTGTGATGGTCTAAGACTTGTTGCAAAAGTAAGTCCTTGGTAAGGTTAAAGATTATCGATCATGGATAGGTAAGTCCTTTGTGAAGTTGCTGCATGCCTTGGCCTTAATAGAAAGGTAGTTGTCCCTTGATCTGAAAAGGGTAATCATATGATGTATCTCTTATAATAGATTATAAGATGGTGCTCCTAATAAAAAATCCTAGAGGTTGAGCTTTCTAGGTAGTGGAGTACATCTCTATTTAGAGGTTGGAACCACTATAAATTCTTGTATTTTTTGGTGCACGTTCATCTCTATGATCTTTCTTTGCTTGTTTAGTTGCACTAAAATTTATATATAGCTAGAAGGACTAACAAACTTTGAGGAAGTGTTTTTAGCTCTATTCGCCCCCTCTATAGCCCATCATGTCCAACATGTTTCACCTAGTCTTAAGTATAGTCTCTTTCAAATATCTATTTCAACATCTCAAAAGTGTATGCAAATGCATCATCATGTTTAATATTTATTCATGGGTATGTTTCACCTAGTCTTAAGTATAGTCTCTTTCAAATATTTATTTCAACATCTCAAAAGTGTATGCAAATGCATCATCATGTTTAATATTTCTTCATGGGTCATACTTTAATTAGGATAGAACGTCCTAAATAAGTTCAATGATTTTACATTTAGGGTTAATTTGTCTTAATAGGAAAATAATAAGATTTGAATAAGATTATGATTTAACCATCAACATATCCATTGAAGTCATATATCATATTGTCAAGCCATCATAGGGCATGAGAGTTATCAACATGTGATTTCGTGTTACAAGGCTTTGAAATTACTGATTTTGTGTCACAAAATATAATGGAGCATCATTGGATCAATATTTTCACAAGATTACAGATCTAACATCAAAAATTCCATATTAATACACATTTTATGTCACAAGATCATATTTAGATACACATGTATGATCAAAGTCGAATCATGGTTCATTATATAGTAAAAAATATTGATGTAGAGTTTCTTGATGGATTTGTGTCATTATAAGATCATGATCTGCATGATGATGCATTAAAAATTCCAAAAAGTTCAAAAGTACTCATTTCAAGAAAATCACTAAAATTACTAGTATATCTAGGTCTTGTAACCATTTTTAATGGATATATTATATTTTTTTTACAAAATGATATATAAGAAGTCTATATTTGGTCAACGGAAGCATTAATCATGTTTTTACAAGATATTATCATTAATATGAATATTTCTCAGAGAGAGGGTAATAATACATGTTATGAAAAATGAGTGGGTTGTTGATCTACAACCCATCGTGGACCCCTTACGATTAGAAGAATGTGTCATAACTTATCCACTAACTAAGGAGTTGGGGAGAAAATTAGGGAGGGAGAGTGGCTAGAGAAATGCACTAAGGTCCATTGTGGACCAGACTTGGATGTAATGGATGTTGCTTGTCTCCCTAGTGGAGACTAGTTCACCCAAGGAGTACCCAAGGTGTGATAGATGGAATGTAGGTGAGAGGAGGAGAAGGAGCATGGGGCCAAAGTGAGGCTCAAGATAGGGTCGTCCAACCTCATATGGGTGCTGCAAGCTCAACTACAACCTCAATATGTGATGATGAGTCTCTAGGAAAAAAATGCCCAAATGAGCTTCTATGGCGGCACAGATGATGCATTGATTTTCAGTCATTTTTCACATGCTATTTTTCCACACACTTATTGCATACTTGTTCATTTTGAGACATATTATGCATTATTTTTAATAATTAACTTATGAATCATTTTGGAATCAATTATTAAGTATTTTGACCAAATCATGCTAAGTTATCATTTATGATTTGGACTTATGTTATTTTTCTTTTATTTTAGATAAATGGAGAGAACTTATATAGCAACTCGGTGCTACTGAAACCTATGTCGGTGTACTACATTACATGAAATCACAATAGGGAAATCAAGAAATCTCAGTGCTAAAGAAGTATGCATCTATGCTACAGAAAGTGGGAGTTAGTGCTACCGACTTGAGATCCAGAGAGCATCAGAAGTTGGGAATAATTGTCTAGGATCCACCGACATGCTTGTCGGTGGTATTGACTTCAACAATCAATTTATATCAGAACTTGTAGAAAGCAAATCGGTGCTATCGACATCCATGTTGGTAGTTGTGAGAACCTATTACACTAAATGAGTTTACTCAAAACATAAAACACAACCAATCACTAATTAATCACATACTAAAAAATATGGGTAAATTAAAACCGATTTCAACGTCAGCACCCGCTTAGAAACATTTGCATAAGAGCCTAAAATCTTTCTTATATCCATACTATGCCAAAAATTTGATACAAATTGTTCTACCATCTTAGCTACCACATATATACACAGGAGAACAATATTCATATATGCCACACAAACAAGCATTAATATGCTAACAAAAGTCTGATTCGTTTGAAACATCATATACAAACTTTTTCTCGCCCGAACCTGAGAGTACATGGATGATTCTAGGACACACTAGACATCTAATCAACTTTCTCATAGATTCATTATTATAGCTCCTCTTTTCTTCCACAGGTTTGTTTTCGTCACTTCAGATTACCTAAAAAGATGTGGCGAACCACAAGGGTGAGACCCATGTCCCAGCAAGAGATATAACCTCCAACAACGATTATTTATTACAACATTTTAAAGTAATTAAACAATTAAGCAGTTTAATCAGATATAACAAGTAAGCTCAGCAGCACTGATGATGAACAAAATACATAAAGGAGCAGATAATAACTATCATCATTAGCAGACTATCATCCTTTATCTTGTTGACAATATAAGCAATTCAATAGCATATGCATATCTAGCATCATGAGCAAGTCTAGTAACATAGAATCTCTATCATTATGAATAATTCTAGCCACATAAGAATAGCTAACAACATTAGCATGTCTAATAGGTTGAACATATCAACATCATAAAAAGAGCTAACAACATAAGCACAATTACCTAGATAAGTGTGATTATCATTATATGCATCTCTAGTTACAAAGGCATGGCTAGCATGCTAAACATAACTAACAACATGAGATAGCTAGCATCATGATTATAATTAGCAGTAGAAGTATAGTTATCAACATAATCATGGCTACTGTATGTATGCATCTACAATCTTAAGCATATCCACAATATAAGTATATCTACTATCTCTTAATTGTACTAAGAATCATCTTTATGTAAAGATAACAAACAAGGGTTATCATCCAATGTGAAACTTCATGTATAACCCTAAACAAATATGCTATACAACTGTATTACATCTTTTATTATGCCCTGAGGAATTTGAGGATACCACTCAAAATCTAACTGACCAATGCTAAGTCGAAATCAGTGCCATACAAGATCTAGGAAGAGCCAGACTCCTAAGATCTTCTCCGCCCTCAGCCAGTATGGGTCCACCACAACGACACATAAGGTCAAGCTGCTAACAACCTAGTTCATCCTTGGTACAGGTCATGACACTAGTGAAAGGAGGTGAGTACACATACCCTACCATCTGAGGTACAACTGCATTTGTCCTCCAATCTTGTTACATATATAATCACCAAGACACGACTGCAGCCGTTCTCAATCACATCAGATGTATGAGGCATGACCATAGCCAACTTCCACAATCTTCATTGTGGACAAGGATATATCCTCAACTTGCCACCCCCACATACTCAATAGTATGCGCTCTGAGTTTCCCTTAGGAATACTCGTTTCACCATCTGGAAAATTCTGACACTCAGATGGATCTATGGCACATGACACTACATGATTAGAGTTTCACTTGATTAATTATGCCAATTGAGTGAATTAAGGCTGCATCAAACAAGTGGACATACAAACCCTATTTCACTTCTAGAAAGCATATAAATATCACAACTTTTAAAAGATATAAAACATGTGAAACATAATTTCTCATCTCATAATCACATGGTACTATTCACTTGCCATTCATGAGACCACACTAGTCATCATACTATCACAAGATAATAATATTTTTCACAATATCACATGGTATATCCCTTATCAACATTAGAGGATTACACCTCATTTAGGGCTCAACCATGCCCAAAGGTCATTAAGACCATCATACTATCACATGATATAAATCCTTTTCACAATATCACAGGGTATTAACCCTTATCAAAACAGAAGGATTACACCTCATTCAGGGCTCAACCATGCCCAAAGGTCATTAAGGCCAACATACTATTCCCTACAAGATCATCATTATCTTTGCATGCCTTATAACAAGGCTAAACAACATCACTTACATATAATACACCGGATCAACACAATATTGCATTTATGATCTAGGAGAAATTCATAAATAATTATAACAGGGTTATGTCAACATTAAGAACATCCCTTCATTTCATCAACATGCAAGGAATATAGATATGATTACCCTCATCATATTCATAATGCACATGTTTAGCATAAGAAAGTATCAACCATGTGACTATGATAACCACCAATTAACATATTAAGGTTATGGTCATATTAAGGAAGTTATTTCACCATCATGCCATCATATAAGAAGGTTAAACATGAATACTCACCTTTATTTATTTGCATTAGAGTTAGGATCACAAGATAAATTATATTAATGTTACTAATCAACACTCATACCCAAACCCTAACTCATGACATCCCCATTGGATCATGGATGCATAAGGTGAAGCATCACCATCACATTCCATACTATTCTCAAGTATGAACCCACACATAAATCAAAGTGTAACCATTGGGTTATAGCATACTAGGGTTTCAACAACAATAAGAGAGTACTCCATGATTGTATTAGTCATTCAAGGACTATTCATACCCAATTACCATCATTTAGTTATATTAAAGCTAGGTATAACAAGCTATACCTCATTAGGGTTACATATCAACACAATATGGTTATTATCCCTTCTCTTCATATGATTGAATAGGTAAAACTACCTTATTAAGGGTAAACCTCCATTTGTTCCATTATCATTCAACCCATATCACCATACCACAATGTCACCCAGAACCATTGGATGTTTAAAAGGTAAGACCATTGGTTGTTTACATGAATAAACACCTTGAATGAATCATCTATGATGTTATTGAGTTGTGATCTATAAAAGTCACCATTTAATCCTAGACATCCTTTGGTTAACAACAATAAGGGTTCTGTTGAAAGTAGGGTAAAACCCACAATCGACTATTCATTTAAAACAAGCCATCCATTATCAACAAGTAAGCTCCTTAAGTTGATCATATAAAGGAAACCATCTAAATCAAATTATTAGGACCTCCATATTACATTATCCATCATTCCAATTTATTGTAGGAATAAACATTAGATCTTGACCATTGGCTCAAGTTCATATGTTAAAACCATCAATTACAGTATAGGTTCGACCATTGCATCAAGTGACCCAAGAAACCATTGGTCTAAGGATTAATTGATGCTACAACTATATTATTAACTCACCATAGATTTTGGAGATCTGATACACCATCATTAGTGACCATTAAGTCACCATAGGTTGTTAGATGAACACTATATTCATTAATCATCATCAAATATTAAGCTAATGTCATCATTGATTGATAACATTATTAGGGTACTTAATGGTTGATCATTAAACTTCTAATTGATACAAAACCTAACCTAAGGGGGTGACCATAGGTTGTCACCATCATATGAAACCTTTGATCATGACCATTAGTTGTCATGAAGACAACACCATAGGGTTGTTGCAATGGTACCATCATCAGGTCATGGGTTTATAGAAGAAATCAGCTTAAAACCTTAAAATTGACCATTGGTTGATAGGTGCTTAGCACCATAGGTTGTCAAATCAACATGATCCAAGTCATATTATACATTAGGAATAACGTACACATGATCACATGTTCATATATAACTGAAATCAGAACATGGAACATTATATAAATCGAAATCCAAGTCAAGCATAGCTGTTTAGTAAATGAATCATCATTTTCAAGCAAGAACATGAGCTAGCAAGCTTATGGTAAGCAATAAACGTGGAGAACGTTATAAAAATTGCATATAATGAGAAGATGAAACCCCACATAGAAGAAAACTTGAGCAGGTATGGTAGAAAATCCAAGAATAAGCTATGAATTCATCCATCTAGCACCTTTCTTCATCAAATGAGCAAACCCTAAGCATAAGGAGCAAGAAAGGTAGGGTTTTAGAGCTTTAGAGCAATTTCTTATTGGTATGTATGCCCTGAGAGCCAATCATGGGATGATTGAAGGGATACATTAAGATTGATTTGATAAACATCAAAGGCAAGCTTCCAATTCTTTCTGGTTCAGTCATATGAGATAGTGATAGAATAGATTGAATGTCTAGAGAATGACAGTACTCAATGACGTATGCTTTCAGGTTGAGGACTTGAACGATGAGATCATACAAATGCTAAGAGTTTGTACATTCTTGTTATGTCCCTAGTCGGATGTCATTGTGGAAGGTTGATAGACAGCAATGACACACAAGACTAGATTGTGGTGTTGGTTGATGACATAATCTCATTAGTCATGATATAGAGATATCAAACCAAACACATAGGTACTTGTTACAGAAAAAGTGTACCGGACAGACCCACCGTGAGTTTGACACATGGAACCATGACATGGTAGTCACAGTCAGTACTCACAGTGATGGTGGTGAGTGTGATTCTTTGACTTGAAATCACTACACTCAACACATGTCGTTGGGCGCACTTTGACATCATCAAACACAGTCCTGAAACATGGGTTGTTATAAATGTGATGATTGGGTGGCTTTAACACATGGGGCTTTTGAGGGGTGAGTGATAGATATGGGATTTGTCCCTCCTGAGGGAGTTTGATATCCAAGGCCACTTGATGAGTAGGATTGAAATAGGCATGCACACACATGTGTGAATCAGTATGTGATATTGATGTCATACATATCTCTTCCAATCTACTATGAGATCAAGAAAGTGAATGAACGTTGATAGGATGACTGTTCCATGCCTCGAGTTCATTCGGGATATCAGTGACAAAGGAATTATACATTCACTTTAACACCATTCATGGATTGTAGGATTGAAAGTTGTTCTCCAACTTTCTATTTCACTTGAGTAGCACTGATGTGTGACTAGGCACCACTCTTTGCTTGTGAAGTCATAAGTATTATGGACTTTCACTGCCAACGTGAAAAGGACCTGCAGGGTTACACACATAGGATTTAACCTGGAAGAGGAGTTTTATCCACAAACAATGTTTAGATTGATTACTAAAGGAGTTTCGTAGTTCAATTAAACACTCAATTAATTGATAGCTCAAAATCATAGTGTTCAAAGGTGTTGGACTGATTGATTAGAGTATCAGATTGATTGAAACTGCAATTGACTGATTCTGCACAATCTGCACTCCCAACTGATCGGATCATGAGATGAACCGATCAGCTCAGCTTGGTGAACCGATCGGCTCAGGTGGTGAGTCGATCGGCTCATGGACAAGATGAAACGATTGCTTCAAGTGTTGAAACGATCGATTCAACTGGTGCAACCGAGCAAGTTGGGAAAGTAGGATTGGTGAGAAATTTCCTTTCATTTCACTTGCCCAATTTGATTGGAACAAGGATTGGTATTTGATACCAATTAGAAACAAAAGATGGAAAGTCAATCGGGAACTGACCAGGACCACGAACCGACCGGTTCAGAAGTGAACCGACCGGTTGAGGTGTCAACCGACCGGCTCAGGTCCCCAACCGACTGTTTCAGAAATGAAATGATCGATTTAGGTTGCGAGTTGGTTGTTTTGTGGAAAATCTTGAACCCTTCTACTCCTGCTTTTAGTCCCGCATTGCCCGGGATGGAGAACCCTGTCCCATGACCCTCCTATATATGTAGGGGTATTGGGGGCTTCTCAAAGGACAACTCAGTGCAACCAGTTGCTCTGTGAAGTTGTCATTCTCTCTGGTTTTGGTAACCGAGAGAGAGCCCGAGCAAGTGCTACCCGATAAGGGAGGCACAACAAGGGAAAGACAACCGCAGAAAGCAATTGGTGGCATGAGAGTGTGTTGACGACTAGTACGCTGACAGGAGGGTGCGACTCCTTCCAATTCCTTATGGGACAAGGAGATTGGAGTTCCAGGTGGTCTGTGTGGACTACTTCAGAGGCGGGAGGTTTCTACCGCTTGGAGGACAACTGTCAATCCCGACAGTCCCGGTAAGACCAGGAGTCGTCAATCCCGGTGCAACCAGGAGCTGCACAGACACCGTCCAAGACCGGAGGTGAAGACCGCGCAAGGTGCGAGGTATTGTCACCGAGAAAGCCTCGGGACAAGGTATGATTCCACAAACCATCCTTTCCTATTGTATAGACATTGTCGCGTTTCCTTGTTCTGGGTTTGGGGGAGAAATTTTTTGTTTCCACTGCCTTCTCTGCCTCCCCTAAAACCCAACAGTGGTATCAGAGCCATGTCAACTGCTCTATACTTTAGGGATTATTGATATGATCGATTTTGGTTTGTCGCCTTTATTTATTGCATACGATGCAAATAAAATTGGCTTTATGCATGTCCAATCCTAAATCCACAAATCCCAATTTACATATATGATATGTATTATAAATGCACTCGATACACGTCACCCTTAAACGAATTTTGTGGTAGATGTATAGCGTGGTTATGACCAATAAACCCTATCTGTGTATGGTTGATTTGGTTGCTTGCATCTCGGTCTGCGCACCGATCTTCCTTCTCCTATTCTTGATGTAACTCGAAATAATTTGAGATTTCTTTCCTACCTTTTCTCCCCTCGAATGAAATTCGAGGTTTCTCTTTTTACAATGTAAAATAGGATAGAATTTTATTTCCTGTTATGTCGAAGAACGGCGGACATCCTGACGACAGCTGAGACGATCGGTTCAAGGAGTGAACTGATCGGTTGACGTTCGAGACGATCGGTTCAAGGAGTGAGCCGATTGGTTGATGACCGATTTGAGGAGAGAGACGAGCGGGTGGCGGCCATGATGAGATGCACGATGACCAGGCGAACCAATCGGTTGGAGGAGCCAACTGATCGGCTGGTGGCACCCAGCCGACCAGTCTGATGGTGAGCCAATCATTCATATGATGAGTTAATCAAATCCATAAAGGCAAAACACAGAGTTCATCTTGTACATGTTGCATATGATGTAGACCTAGATGACTGTGATTCCTCTTGGCTCAAGGAATCACATTAGGATGACCATAATCATTGCTTTTATCATTTTGCATGTTTTCTATGGGATATAGCATGTATATGGTACATACTATGTATTGTGGTGATTGGATATGTATATGTATATAAAACCAAATCCCTCATTAAATATTAAGTTTTAGATGCCTTCCAAATGCGACACATGTGAAAAGCTTGATCGACCAAGTGTGGGCACGCCCTAGCGTGGTGCACCGTCTATCTCGTGGAAGAGTGAAGGATGGATATGTGGGTCTGCACTAGCAGGGTGCATATTCATCGTGTTTGCTTTGGGTCGGACTTAACAAGGTGATCTAGATGGGATCTAGTACCTTGAAGCATGGAGATGATCATGGCAAGGAGTTTCATATGACATCTTATCAAGAGTTGCATATGATGCAATTGGCAAGAGTTGCCTACCTGAGAGATCTAAGTTGTGGGTGACAGCCCTAGCTGGTCCATGACTTAGAGGATTTTAGAATCTTTCCCACTAGAAGGTTGTACGCTGCAATCTTCCAAATTGATGGTGAGGGCTATCAATTTGAAGTAAAATAGTGGGAGGGATAATTAATTAAAGGCCTAATTATATCGTCAACTTTTCAAATAAATCAAATAAGTCAAAAATTGCATATTGCCTTTTGTAGTACAAATGGCAAAAAACAACAATCACTTTTCTTTGCGATCGGTCCTTGAAAAGGACAAGCTAAATGGGACAAACTTCCATGACTGGTATAGGACATTGAGAATTGTTCTCACTCAAGAGAGAAAGCTCTATGTCCTGGATACTCTAATTCCAGAGGAACCTGCTCCTAATGCACTAAAGGCAGAAAGGGATGCTTATAAGAAGCATTCTGATGATGCCATTGATGCAAAGTGCTTAATGTTGTGCTCTATGAACCACGAGTTACAGAGACCGGTTCATCACATGATCCGATCGGTTGGGAGCACAGGTTGGGCAAAATCAGTCAAATACGATTTCAATCAATCCGATACTCCAATCAATGCGTCCAACACCTTGAACCATACAATATTGAGCCATCGAATGATTGAGTGTTTAATTGAACTACTAAACTCCTTTAGTAATCAATCTAAACATTGCTTTGTGGACAAAACTCCTCTTCCAGGTTAAATCCTAAGTGTGTGACCCTGCAGGTCCATTTCACATTGGCAGTGAAAGTTCATAACACTTATGACTTCACAAGTAAAGAGCGGTGCCTAGTCACACATCAGTGCTACCCAAGTGAAAGTAGAAAGTTGGAGAACAACTTTCATCCTACAATCCGTGAATGGTGTTACAACGAATGTATAATTCCTTTGTCACTGATATCCCGAATGAACTCGAGGCATGGAACAGTCATCCTGTCAACGTTCATTCACTTCCTTGATCTCAGAGTAGGCTGGAAGAGATATGTATGACATCAGTATCACATACTGATTCACACATGCATGCACGCCTTTCTCAATCCTACTCATCAAGTGGCCATGGATATCAAACTCCCTCAGGAGGGACAAATCCCATATCTATCACTCACCCCTCAAAAGCCCCATGTGTCAAAGCCACCCAATCATCACCTTTATAACAACCCATGTTTCAGGACTGCGTTTGATGATGTCAAAGTGTGCCCAACGACATGTGTTGAGTGCAGTGATTTCAGGTCTAAGAATCACACTCACCACCATCACTGTGAGTACTGACTGTGACTACCATCTCATGGTTCCATGTGTCAAACTCACGGTGGGTCTGTCCGGTACACTTGTTCTCTAACAAGTACCTATGTGTTTGGTTTGATATCTCTATATCATGACTAATGAGATTCTGTCATCAACCAACACCACAATCTAGTCTTGTGTGTCATTGCTGTCTATCTACCTTCCACAATGACATCCGACTAGGGACATAACAAGAATGTAAAAACTCTTAGCATCCATATGATCTCATCGTTCAGGTCCTTAACCTGAAGGCATACATCATCGAGTACTGTCATTCTCTAGACATTCAATCTGTTCTATCACTATCTCATATGACTGAACTAGAATGAATTGGAAGCTTGCCTTTAATGTTTATCAAATCAATCTTAATGTATCCCATCAATCATCACATGATTGGCTCTCAGGGCATACATACCAACAGACTCCCACTTGCACTGTGAGCCAATCACCCATGAATCATATTCATAGTGATCTTCAAACATGCCTCACATGTTACTGTGCTCTAGTGCCATCATAGTGAGTAATGACAACACCTTGCCAAAGTCTGAACAAATTGCATGCCTCACATCTCTTCATTGTACGTCGCACGTATAAGATGGAGTTGCCGTAATATGCGATCTAGTATTCCTTTGCTAACCTTTAGCCACATTGTATGATCAAGGATTCCGGACTTGTCATCAATGAGTGGAATATAAGTTCATCTCATGAACTTTCAGATCCATATAGTATCCACTGCTGTTCACTAACACCTAGATACTCGACATTTCCCTTTTAAATGGCTTTATTGGAACATTTCCAATTATCTACAAACTTTCACTTTTATACATCTTATGTATATTTTGCGATTAATTTTCTGTCCTTTCGGAAGTTCGCATCAATGTAACTCTTTACATCGAACTCTTCCTTATCTCCATAGAACTAGCACTTATCAAGTTCTCATGGTATTCCAGTAACCCTTACTGGAAACAGACAGACATCCACTCGTCATGTCCCACATACGAGTTATCAGGATGAGCACATCATATTGCCATGTCCTACATACAAGATGATGAATGCATTTTATTCTTGCCATGTCACACATGCAAGATAATGGGATGATTACATACATGATAGATCCATATCTATTCTTAGTGTTCCCATTCTTCATAAGAATTGGACACTTGGCCTTGAGATACTAACTCCATGTAACATGGACAAGTTTTCTCCCACTGAATCTGTGCATACTGAACACTTCAGTACAGATTGCCAATGTATGCTCTCTCTTTCCAGGTCAAGATATTTTCGAGAACTATCTCTATAGATCTCTATTCCTATCACATAGGAAACATCTCTATCTTCCTTAAAGATAATTTCCACTTTTGGATTTCCAATCTTGAACAATTCCATTTCACATCAATATGTGAAATGTGAATACTCTCCCACTAAATCACAGATCCCTTCTTTATCTTTGACATATCAGTCAAACCCTTTGACTATATCATCAAAGTAAAGATCCAATTTTGAGTTGCTTGTACTCAATCAATCACATTGATTAGTCCATTGTAACTTATAGACTTCATTTGCATTAGTGGATTCATAAACCTTTTAGGCTGTGTCACGTACACATCCTGGTTTTATTCCTCATAGGAATGCGGTTTTAGTATCCATATGCCAAATGTCTTAGTCATTAAGTTGCAACAAGCATCATCCTTCTCAAAATGTTATCCATGTGTCTTAACACTTAAGACTCATCTGCACTTATGGATATGATCCAATGAGTGCTACCATCAAGGTCATACCTTATGGTTCACATGGAAGTCATTTAGGATGTAATGGTTTTAAACCATAACTCAAAATTCGGTTCCTCATATTCATCTTGATAGTTGACTCATCACATGAACAACTCATCACATAGATAGTTGAGGTGTATCTGTTAAAGATATAAGAACTCACAACCCTTGTGATTCTTAATTTCTTTTATTAGTGTGGGGTATTCTTTTATTAAGAAGAATTCAGTTATTTGATAATCATTCTCTAACTCCTTAGAGTATGATTCCTTATTGATTCAGACATCACCATGCCTTAATCATGAGTTCACTATGATACACTATCATAATCACTCATAAGGATCTCAAACATTTGGTCCAAGTATTTTATTCATTAATCTCATCAAGAATTAATACTTTACCAAACTTGTACTTCATTTATGATAATCTTGAACACTTCAAGACATTCATATTGGTATTTCTCTAAACACCATTTGAAGTATTAGCATTTATTCCAATAGGTATGTAAATATATCACATGTATTATACCTAATAGGATAATCATTCTCCCACTACATTAGTGAAGATTGATTAATCATGTCCAAGATATTCATGTCTCTTACTGGTTCTATAACCAAAAGAGTCTAGATTTATCCATCACATGGAAACTAGAAATGAATTTCTCATGATTAATGCTAATTAAATTGTTTGAGTTATCTATAACTTTTAGGTATCGTCTTATCTTATGCATATCAAATATCATAAGATAAATAAGGCATTGCCACAAAGATCACATCTTTATAAATTGAAACATCTCTTTATTAATTGCCATCATTGTCACACAATATGCAAAAATAAAGTGTTTCTATCTAAAGGCAAGTATGAAATAGCAGTTCATAACTGTATTACATGCCTTATTGGCTGAAAATAAACTAAAGTATTCCTATCTATAAAGGCAACACTTGCCCCAAGTAAGAATGCTTTACACTTTACATCTTGATATCATATATCTCAAAAAGTGTTACAAGTTTATTTACATGACACCTTCAACTCGAGGCTTCAGTCGCCTCCTTCTTCTTTTGTTCTTCCAGGTAGAGAGGACAATTCCTTTTCCAATGTCCTGGCTTTTGACAATGGTGGCAATTTCCTTTCTTTGTCACACCTCCCTTGGCCTTGAGAGCTGAAGATGGCTTGGACTCCTGGCTAGCTTCAGAACCTTTCTTAGCTTTGCCCTTGCCCTTACGCTTGGACTTGCCTTTCTTGCTCGTGATCACCATCACGGACTTAGGCTTGTCCTTCTTCATCTGTAACTCGGCTGTCCTTAACATGCCCAACAACTCTGACAGTGGCCTATCAAAGTTGTTCATGTTGTAGTTCATCACAAACTGACTATAAGATTCTGGCAATGATTGCAGTATCACGTCAGTAGCCAACTCTTGGCTTAGTGGAAATCACAGTCTCTGCAGGTTCTCCACATACCCAATCATCTTGAGTGTGTGAGGACCAACTGGATCTCCTTCTGTCATGACGCACTTGAACAGCGCCCTAGAAACATTGTACCTCTCTTGCCGTGCCTGATCTTCATACATGTTCCTGAGATGCAGAATCATCTCTATGACACCCATGTTCTCATGTTGCCTCTGCAACTCATGGTTCATTGAACATAGCATCAAGCACTTTGCATCAATGGCATCATCAGAATGCTTCTTGTAAGCATCCCTTTCTGCCTTTGGTGCATTAGGAGCGGGTTCCTCTGGAATTGGAGTATCCAGGACATAGAGCTTGCACTCTTGAGTGAGAACAATTCTCAATGTCCGATACCAGTCGTGGAAGTTCGTCCCATTTAGCTTGTCCTTGTCAAGGACTGATCGCAAAGAAAAGTTGTTGTTGTTTGTTGCCATTTGAACTAAAAAAAGGAAAATACACAATTTTAGTCCAAAACTCATTTTTGACTTATTTGATTGATTTGAAAGTTTGACTATATAATTAGGCCTTTAATTAATTATCACTCCCACTATTTTACTTCAAATTGATAGCCCTCACCATCAATTTGGAAGATTGCAGCGTACAATCTTCTAGTGGGCAAGATCCTGAAATCCTCTAAGTCATGGACCAGCTTGGGCTGTCACCCACAACATAGATCTCTCAGGTAGGCAACTTTTGCCAATTGCATCATATGCAACTCTTGATAAGATGTCATCTACAACTCCTTGCAATGATCATCTCCATGCCTCAAGATGCTAGATCCTATCTAGGTCACCTTGTTAAGTCCGACCCAAAGCAAACACGATGAACATGCACCCTGCTTGGGCAGACCCACACATTCATCCTTCACGCTTCCACGAGATAGACAGTGCACCACGCTTGGGCGTGCCCACACTTGGTCGATCAAGTTTTTCACGTGTGTCGCATTTGGAAGGCATCTAAAACTTAATATTTTAATGAGGGATTTGGTTTTATATACATATACATATCCAATCACCACAATACATAGTACGTATCATATACATGCTATATCTCACAGAAAACATGCACAAACGATAAAAAGGCGATGATTATGGCCATCCTAATGTGATTCCGCGAGCCAAGAGGAATCACGGTCATCTAGGTCTACATCACATGCAACCTGTACAAGATGAACTCTGTGCCTTGCCATCCGAGTAGATCAACTCATCACATGAATGATCTATACTCTCCAGCCGGTCGTCTGGGTGCCACCAGCCGATCGGTTGGCTCCTCCAACCGATCTGTTCGCCTGGTCATCGTGCATCTCGTCATGTCTGCCACCCGCTCGTCTCGCTCCTCGAACCGGTCATCAACCGATCGGTTCACTCCTTGAATCGACCGTCTGGAAGGTCAACCGATCGTTTCACGCCTTGAACCGATCGTTTCAGATGTCGTCTTGATGTCCGCCGGTCTTTGACATAACAGGAAATAAAATCCTATTCTATTTATTACATTGCTTTAAAAGGAAACCCCGAGTTACATTCGGGGGGAGCAAAGGTAGGAAAGAATCTCGAATTATTTCGAGTTACATCAGGAATAAGAGAGGGAAGATCGGTGCGCAGACCGAGATGAAAGCAACCACACACAACCAATCACAGATAGGTGTTTATAGGCCATAATCACGCTACACACATCCACCACAAAACTTGTTTAAGGGCGACGCGTATCGAGTGCATTAATAATACATATCATATATGTAATTAGGGATTTGTGGATTTAGGATTGGACATGCATAAAGCCGATATTATTCGCATCGTATGCAATAAATAAAGGCGACAAACCAAAATCGATCATATCGATATTCCTAAAATATAGAACAGCTAACGTGGCTCTGATACCACTGTTGGGTTTTAGGGGAGACAG
Organism: Alisma plantago-aquatica; assembly: GCA_963693085.1. Lineage (NCBI taxonomy): Eukaryota > Viridiplantae > Streptophyta > Magnoliopsida > Alismatales > Alismataceae > Alisma > Alisma plantago-aquatica. The sequence goes on from OY856409.1 coordinate 176,068,641, forward strand.
AGAAGGCAGCGGAAACAAAAAATTTCTCCCCAAACCCATACCGAGGAAACGCGTCAACGTCTATATAATAGGAAAGGATGGTTTGTGGAATCATACCTTGTCCCGAGGCTTGCTCGGCGACAATACCTCGCGCAATGCGCGGTCTTCAACTCCGGACTTCGACGACGTCTGTGCAGCTCCTGGTCGCACCGGGGCTGACAACTCCTACTCGAACCGGACTGTCAGATGACAGTTGTCCTCCTAAGCGGCAGTGTCCTCCCGCCTCTGTAGTAGTCCACACGGACCACCTGGAACTCCACTCTCCTTGTCCCACAAGGAAGTGGAAGGAGTCGCACCCTCCTGTTGACGTACTAGTCGCCAACACGCTCTCCTGCCTCCTGTTGCAACTGCAGTTGTCCTTCCCTTGCTGCACCTCCTTTTTGCGGGAAGCACTTGCTCGGGCTCTCTCACGGTTACCAAAACCAGAGAGAACGACAACTTGCAGAGTAACTGGTCGCACTGAGCTGTACTATGAGAAGCCCCCAATACCCCTATATATAGGAGAGTCATGGGACAGGGTTCTCCATCCCAGGCAATGCGGGACTAACGCAAGAGTAGAAGGGTTCGAGAATTTTCCACAAAAAGCAACCGGTTCGCAACTTGAAATGATCGATTCATAACTGAACCGATCAGTTCGACCATTGAGCCGATCGGTTGGACCTGAGCCGACCGTTTGGGGCACTCCAACCGATCGGTTGGTGCCCTGAACCGATCGGTTCATGGTCCTAATCCGGATCAAAAAGACTTTCCTTGTTTCTTTCCCAATTTGTATCGAATACCAATATTATTCCCAATCGAATTGGGCAATTTGAAATGAAAGGAAAATTCTTGCCGACATGACTTTCCCAACTGGTCGGTTGCACCAGTTGAGCCGATCGGTTCAACTCTTGAACCGGTCATCTCAACCTGGGCATGAGCCGATCGGCTTGGACACTCCAGCCGACCGGTTCAGCAACCTCATCCGACCGGTTCATCACATGAGCCGATCGGTTGGGAGCACATGTTGGGCAAAATTAGTCAAATGCAATTTCAATCAATCCGATACTCCAATCAATGCGTCCAACACCTTGAACCATACAATATTGAGCCATCGACTGATTGAGTGTTTAATTGAACTACTAAACTCCTTTAGTAATCAATCTAAACATTGCTTTGTGGACAAAACTCCTCTTCTAGGTTAAATCCTATGTGTGTGACCCTGCAGGTCCATTTCACATTGGCAGTGAAAGTTCATAACACTTATGACTTCACAAGCAAAGAGCGGTGCCTAGTCACACATCAGTGCTACCCAAGTGAAAGTAGAAAGTTGGAGAACAACTTTCATCCTACAATCCGTGAATGGTGTTACAACGAATGTATAATTCCTTTGTCACTGATATCCCGAATGAACTCGAGGCATGGAACAATCATCCTGTCAACGTTCATTCACTTCCTTGATCTCAGAGTAGACTGGAAGAGATATGTATGACATCAGTATCACATACTGATTCACACATGCGTGCACACCTTTCTCAATCCTACTCATCAAGTGGCCATGGATATCAAACTCCCTCAGGAGGGACAAATCCCATATCTATCACTCACCCCTCAAAAGCCCCATGTGTCAAAGCCACCCAATCATCACCTTTATAACAACCCATGTTTCAGGACTGCGTTTGATGATGTCAAAGTGTGCCCAACGACATGTGTTGAGTGTAGTGATTTTAGGTCTAAGAATCACACTCACCACCATCACTGTGAGTACTGACTGTGACTACCATCTCATGGTTCCATGTGTCAAACTCACGGTGGGTCTGTCCGGTACACTTGTTCTCTAACAAGTACCTATGTGTTTGGTTTGATATCTCTATATCATGACTAATGAGATTCTGTCATCAACCAACACCACAATCTAGTCTTGTGTGTCATTGCTGTCTATCTACCTTCCACAATGACATCTGACTAGGGACATAACAAGAATGTACAAACTCTTAGCATCCGTATGATCTCATCGTTCAGGTCCTTAACCTGAAGGCATACGTCATCGAGTACTGTCATTCTATAGACATTCAATCTGTTCTATCACTATCTCATATGACTGAACCAGAATGAATTGGAAGCTTGCCTTTGATGTTTATCAAATCAATCTTAATGTATCCCATCAATCATCACATGATTGGCTCTCATGGCATACATACCAACAAGAAGGAGATCCAATTGGTCCTCACACGCTCAAGATGATTGGGTATGTGGAGAACCTGACAAGACTGGGATTTCCACTAAGCCAAGAGTTGGCTACTGACGTGATACTGCAATCGTTTCCAGAATCCTACAGTCAGTTTGTGATGAACTCCAACATGAACAACTTTGATAGGCCACTGTCATAGTTGTTGGGCATGTTGAGGACAACCGAGATACAGATGAAGAAGGACAAGCCTAAGTCTATGATGGTGATCAAGAGCAAGAAAGGCAAGTCCAAGTGCAAGGGCAAGGGCAAAGCTAAGAAAGGTTCTGATGCTAGCCAGGAGCCCAAGTCATCTTCAGCTCTCAAGACCAAGGGAGGCGTGACCAAGAAAGGAAATTGCCACCATTGTCAAAATCCAGGACATTGGAAAAAGAATTGTCCTCTCTATCTGGAAGAACAAAAGAAGAAGGAGGCGACAGACGTCTCTACTTAAAGGTGTCATGAAAGTAAACTTGTAACACTTTTTGAGGTATATGATACCAAGATGTAAAGTGTAAAGCACTCATAATTGGGGCAAATGTTTCTGCCATAGATAGGAGTACTTTAGTTTATTTTCAGCCTAAAAGGCATGTAATATAGTTATGAACTGCTATTTCATATTTGCCAATAGATAGAAACACTTTATTTTTGCATATTGTATGACAATGATGGCAATGAATAAAGTTGATGTTTCAATCTTTTAAAGAAATGATCTTTGTGGCAATGCCTTGTTTATCTTGTGGTATTTGATATGCATAAGATAAAATGATACCTAAAAGTTATAGATAACTCAAACAATCAAATTAGCATCAATCATGAGAAATTCATTTCTAGTTTCCATGTGATGGATAAATCTAGACTCTTTTTGTTAGAGAACCAGTAAGAGACATGAATATCTTGGACATGATTAATCAATCTTCACTAATGGTAGTGGGAGAATGATTGTCCTATTAGGTATAATACATGTGATGTATTTACATACCTATTGGAACAAATGATGATACTTCAAATGGTGTTTAGAGAAATACCAATATGAATATCTTGAAGTGTTCAAGATTATCATAGATGAAGTGCAAATTTGGTAAAGTGTTAATTCTTGATGAGATCAATGAATGAAATACTTGGACCAAATGTTTGAGATCCTTATGAGTGATTATGATAGTGTATCATAGTAAACTCATGATTAAGGCATGGTGATGTCTAAATCAAGAAGGAATCATACTCTAAGGAGTTAGAGAATGATTATCAAATAATTGAATTCTTCTTAATAAAAGAATACCCCTCACTAATAAAGGACATTAAGAATCACAAGGAGTTGTGAGTTCTTATATCCTTGATGGATACACCTCATTTATCTATGTGATGAGTTGTTCATGTGATGAGTCAACTATCTAGATGAATATGAGGAACTAGATTTGAGTTATGGTTTATAACCATTACATCCTAAATGACTTCCATGTGAACCATAAGGTATGACCTTGATGGTGGCACTCATTGGAATAAAATCCATAAGCACAAATAAGTCTTAAGTGTTAAGACACATGGATAACATTTTGAGAAGGATGATGCTTGTTGATTGGAACTTAATGACTAAGACATTTGGCATATGGATACTAAAACCGCATTCCTATGAGGAATAAAACAAGGATGTGTACGTGACACAACCTATAAGGTTTATGAATCCACTAATGCAAATGAAGTCTATAAGTTACAATGGACTAATCAATATGATTGATTGAGTATAAGAAACTCATAATTGGATCTTTACTTTGATGATATAGTCAAAGGGTTTGACTGATATGTCAAAGATAAAGAAGGGATCTGTGATTTAGTGGGAGCGTGTTCACATTCCACATGTTGATGTGAAATGGAAATGTTCTAGAATGGAAATCCAAAAGTGGAAATTATCTTTAAGGAAGATAGAGATGTTTCCTATGTGATGGGAATAGAGATCTATAGAGATAGTTCTCTAAAACCTCTTGACCTGAAAAGAGAAATCATACATTGGCAATCTATACTGAAGGGTTCAGTATGCACATATTCAGTGGGAGAAAACTTGTCCATGATACATGGAGTTAGTATCCCAAGGCCAAGTGTCCAATTCTTATGAAGAATGGGAACACTAAGAATAGATATGGATCTATCATGTATGTAATCATCCCATCATCTTGCATGTATCAACATGGCAAGAACAAAATGCATTCATCATCTTGTATGTAGGACATGGCAATATGATGTGCTCATCCTGATAACTCGTATGTGAGACATGACGAGTGGATGTCTATCTACTTCCAGTAAGGGTTACTATAATACCATGAGAACTTGATAAGTACTTGAGAAGTACTAGTTCTATGGAGATAAGGAAGATTTCAATGTAAAGAGTTACATTGATGCGAACTTCCGAAAGGATAGAAAATTAATTGCAAAATATATATAGGATATATAAAAGTGAAAGTTTGTTGATAATTGGAAGTGTTCCAATAAAACCATTTAAAAAGGAATTGCCGACAACAATAGATACTATATGGATCTAGAAGTTCATGAGATGAACTTATAGATATTCCACTCATTGATGACAAGTATGGAATCCTTGATCATGCAATGTGGCTAAAGGTTCGCAAAGGAATACTAGATCACATATTACGGCAACTCCATCTCATACGTGTGACGTACATCGAAGAGATGAGAGACATGTACTTTATACTGACTTTGGCAAGGTGTTGCTATAACTCACTATGTTCACACTAGAGCACAGTAACATGTGGGACATGTTTGAAGATCACTATGAATATGATTCAAGAGTGATTGGCTCGCAGTGCATGTGGGAGTCTGTTGGTATGTATGCCCTGAGAGCCAATCATGGGATGATTGAAGGGATACATTAAGATTGATTTGATAAAAATCAAAGGCAAGCTTCCAATTCTTTCTGGTTCAGTCATATGAGATAGTGATAGAACAGATTGAATGTTTAGAGAATGACAATACTCAATGACGTATGCTTTCAGGTTGAGGACCTGAACGATGAGATCATACATATGCTAAGAGTTTGTACATTCTTATTATGTCCCTAGTCGGGTGTCATTGTGGAAGGTTGATAGACAACAATGACACACAAGACTAGATTGTGGTGTTGGTTGATGACAGAATCTCATTAGTCATGATATAGAGATATCAAACCAAACACATAGGTACTTGTTAGAGAACAAGTGTACCAGACAGACCCACTGTGAGTTTGACACATGGAACTATGACATGGTAGTCACAGTCAATACTCACAATTATGGTGGTGAGTGTGATTCTTTGACCTGAAATCACTACACTCAACACATGTCGTTGGGCGCACTTTGACATCATCAAACGCAGTCCTGAAACATGGGTTGTTATAAAGGTGATGATTGGGTGACTTTGACACATGGGGATTTTCAAGGGTGAGTGATAGATATGGGATTTGTCCCTCCTGAGGGATTTTGATATCCAAGGCCACTTGATGAGTAGGATTGAAATAGGCATGCACACACATGTGTGAATCAATATGTGATATTGATGTCATACATATCTCTTCCAATCTACTCTGAGATCAAGAAAGTGAATGAACGTTGACATGATGACTGTGTCATGCCTCGAGTTCATTCGGGATATTAGTGAAAAAGGAATTATACATTCACTGTAACACCATTCACGGATTGTAGGATTGAAAGTTGTTCTCCAACTTTCTATTTCACTTGGGTAGCACTGATGTGTGACTAGGAACCGCTCTTTGCTTGTGAAGTCATAAATGTTATGGACTTTCACTGCCAACGTGAAAAGGACCTGCAGGATCACACACATAGGATTTAACTTGGAAGAGGAGTTTTGTCCACAAACAATGTTTAGATTGATTACTAAAGGAGTTTAGTAGTTCAATTAAACACTCAATTAATTGATAGCTCAAAATCATAGTGTTCAAGGTGTTGGACTGATTGATTAGAGTATCAGATTGATTAAAACTACAATTGACTGATTCTGCACAATCTGCACTCCCAACCGATCGGCTCATGAGATGAACCAATCGGCTCAGCTTGGTGAACTGATCGGCTCAGGTGGTGAGTCGATCGGCTCATGGACATGATGAAACGATTGCTTCAAGTGTTGAAACGATCGATTCAACTGGTGTAACTGATCAAGTTGGGAAAGTAGGATTCAAAGAGAGAAATCAGAATAAAATATGTTAAGCATTAGAAAACCAATGTGAAAACTCCTATAGAAAATTGTCTCAGCGATCCCCTCCAGCAAACACGTTGATCTGTAGCATTTCAGTTGCAAATCTGCCCACCAAAAATGCCTAAAGCATCTAGTTTGTGGCTATATCATTCATCTCCTCATCTCCTAGCCTTGTGCTATGTTGCAATGTGACTAAATGTGATTACCTCTTTCAACCACACTCCTCTTAGGTCATAAGTGGGGGTTTGGTCGTCATTAAGTCACAATCATTGTATCTGACTTAATCTCAAATTTGCACTGATTGTGGAGATTTGGTACCACTGATAGGGTGTCGGTGGCACCGAGTTGACGGCTGAGTTGTGAATCTCAAACTATGTCAGCACTACCGACATGGGTGGCAATAGCACTGAATTGCTTTTGGTGAGTTCTGATGTAAATTGACAATGAAAGTCGATGCCACTGACAAGCATGTCAGTGGCACCGGGACAATTATTCTCAACTTCTAATGCTCTCTAGATCTTTAGTCGGTAGCACCAACTCCCACTTTTAGTAGAATTGGTGCCTCCTTCGATAGCACCAAGAGTGCTCTCTATAGAATCAAGGTTTCTTAATTTCACTATTGTGATTTCGTGCAATGTCAGTACCACTGACGTAGGTATTTCTTGCACCAATTTGTCGTATAAGTGCTCCATTTACCTAAAATAGGGAAAAATAATATAAATCTAAATTATAAATAACAAATTAACATTGTTCAGTAGAAGTACTCAATAACTAATCCAGAAGTGATTCACATGCTAATTATGTGAAACAATGCATAACATGTCTCAAAATGAATAAATATGCAATAAATGTATGGAAAAATAGCTTGTGAAAAGTAACTAAAAATCAATGCATCAAAATCCCCTAATCTTGAATGTTGCTCACCCTTAAGCAATGCTTTCTTTTGATCTATTTAAAAGAGTCAGTAAGAGGACAAATGTTATAAACTACATTTCTCAAATACCCCCACCTGGTGGTCCCGAACTGGCCCTTACTAACCACTTAACAAAAACCTACTCTAAAGTGACCAAAAATGTTCATTAAAGATGCCCATATTTAGATCAATGAAACACTATTGATATAGAAAAGTTAACATCATAGTTAATAGGGCATATGCTTAATGCATCATGTGATTCATATCTACATTGCTCTGGTCTACCTACAAAACTATGTTGTAAGCAATTCCCCATATAGAAATGAATGAGGGGACTATTATATATGTGGCCTACCATACAGAGCAATGGGTGGAAATGAGATAGGTGATTGTGGAAAAGAATCACAAGTAACATCCAAATCATTATGCATGAACAAAATATGATGCACCTATAGAATGAAGGGAATGGAAATGCATAAATCCTAATACTTAATATTACGGTGGAACGATGAATGCACTACATGCCTCATCCTAATGATGAGTGTGGGTGAAAGGATGCATAAATATAAACTACTTTCACCTTATTATGAAGAAAATTAATATTGAGTTCAAGGGATATGTTTCTCCCTTTTTAATTGATTCCTCCATTTTTTTGCCTTCTTATTTATCATAATTCAAGATTTAAGCTTGGGCTCCCTTCACCATACATCATTTGTTTCTTTTGATGTTTCTCTTTTTTTGTTTGGTAGGATTTGATGTAGATCCTTTCACTCTTTATTCATGGATAAAGTTAAATAAATACATGTTGCACAAAATTCACGGAATGATGCAAAACAAAAATATGCAATCTACATGAAATTTTTTATGCAACTAAAGGTTTCTCAACTAATCAAAATGACATGTACATCTTTATATTTTTTGCTTTTTCTAATGCACTCACAAAGAAACTAACTATCATGGTACCTACTATGCTATGCAATGAAGTCAATAGGAAATAATTTTGATTACTTGATCATCTAGTGGTGATGAATGATATATCATGTAAGGTGGATGGAATCACATGGCTAAGAGACAATGTCATTCTTAACTATAATATCCCTCTTACATCAACTTGTGTACATGGTGATCTTAGATTTTCTTCCTTGAACTCCCATTTAAGATCTCGCTACTTGTTTGGTTAGTTTGAGCTCATACCCCACCATCATACACAAATCTCAGATAACTTAAGATTTTCATTCACATAAAGTGTCCTCTAGCTGACTGGCCCAAACACTTTCTCCAATTGGTGTTGTCTTAGAAAAGTAAATGAGCTTATAAAAATTGTCTATTTTATATTCATTGCAAGAAAAAGGAACATTTTCTTTTGAATGATACACACCATCATGATAATTATGCTCCACAATTACACTAGATATATTGTGGATCCTATTATTTGAAATAAGAAAACTAATCAACATGAGAAAGAAAAGCAAGATAAAATTATTTCATCACCCCAAGCTTGAATTTGACTATGTCCTCATAGTAAAAAATCAATCTAAAAGTGTACCGGATGCTCAATATGGGGGTGGTGGATGGAATGTTCCCAGAGGCATCTGTGGCTCTAGGGGGTAGAAAGTGTTGGTGAATTGTGGAGGTTTTGCTAGAATACCTCATGGCTATGAGTATCTAGAAAAGTATCCTTGACTCTAGTAGCGGTCATAGAGTAGTTGTTGATGATACTCAATGGACTATAGGTGTGTGTGTATGTTCTTATGATTAACCATGAGAATGCACTCATTATTTTAAATCATTTACTACTACTAAAGATATTACTTCTGAACACCTTGAATCTAGATCAAGGTATCTGATTGCTATTGCTTACCCTGCTAAATAGATTACAACATCACATACATGTTCTCCATGGAGAAATAGTCTCCTCATGGTGGAGGTGGAAGAGATGAGGAGCTAAATGTTGCATAGCAGTGTGGGATATGGTGTAGATGTTTCCTTAGTGTATAAGGCATGGTAGACTCCTCTTCTTATTCCTCTTCCTCTTCCTCTTCATCATCCCCTTCTGGTACATCCTCCATGTCCTCTATAGTCCATCTCAGGTATCACACTCCTTGTAGGTAGAAGATGGGTTAGGAAGATCCATTTCCTTCATATGTCCATCTATAGTGTAGTAGGCGTACACCCTACCCTTGTACTTGGTGACAAGGTGTGCCCACTTTAAGTGCTTGAAATCAAGCATAGAAATTGTCTTGAGTTAAGGCAAAGATGCAAGGTAAGTGGTGTATGTAGGCCGCCAATGTGAACTGAGGGTTTTCTCTAGGCTTGCCTCTTCACTATCATCATATGTTGAAGGAAGAACAACTTGAGGTTGATCGTCTCCTTCTCTAAGGTCAACAATGGTCATAGAACATAAAGGTCCTCCTATTGTACTTTCCCTAGCCCCTGAGTGAACCTAGTGAAAATGGTGGTTGTCAGGTATCAGTGAAAAATTTGGGTGAAGGGGTGCTCAATGTCCACCATGGACGAGTGGTGCCATTTGATGAAAAACCCTTGAGGAAGGGTCATCTGTCTCCAATCCATACTGAAGTCAAAATCACTTGGTGTGAAGCATACCTCACCCATTTTATATCCATACATAGAGTTGAACATTGTCAAGGTGAGGTAGCGATCAGCATTGTAGAGTCAGAACTTGACCCAGTCTTTCTCTCAACCTTCCTCGTGTTTAGGGATACAATAAACCTCCATAGTTGCAAGGAAATCACATAATATCTCCTGATAGGTGGTTCAATCACCAAATAATAGGTGATTGCCCACCATACCCTTCCTAGTACAAAGATTGGGATGGCTATCGGTGAAGTCAGTTTTGTTGAGGAAAGTGTGAACTCTATACTGCGTTGGTATAATATCCCTCTTCATCATGGTGACATATAATTTCTTCAGATCCTCACCTAGGGAGGTGATTATGGTTGGCTTCAACACCATCTAATCAGGCACGCCTATAAATGAGGCTTGTCTCCTAAATGCCATCATTGTGAAGAGAAGAAGAGATGTAGAAAATGGATCTCAATGTAGACTTGGTGATGTCAATATGCTTGTGCAGTCTCAGATAGTTGTCTGGTGCCTTTAAAGTGGGAGGGGATGATTTGGGTGTGATTTGAGATTACCCTAGCCTCCATTATATAGCTAAAACTTGCCTGGACATGTTTTTTTAGTGCCACCAACATTTTGTGTCGATGGTACCACATCCTATCACTATCTGTGGGTATCAGTTCCATCTGTTGATATCAGTAGTCTTGGGTCATTGATGTAGAGACCCAAGGATCCCCTTGTGTCAGTGGTGTCGACATGTGTCGGTGGTACCAACTTGCTGAAACACATGTGTGGATTAGTGGTATCCACAGTTGGATGAGGAAAATCCTATATGTTGTTGTCAGCCAGGTTATGGGTTTCTTGTATCTGTTCCACTGGTAGCTCTATCAGTGGTACAGAGCTGATATTGGCCCACCTCTGATGATTGATTTGGTTCCATTGAGATATGTCTCGGTGGTGCCAATGTTGGTTGTGATGTAGCGTTAGGGGATGCATCTGAAAATGTCGATGGTGTCGGGTAGTTTCAACCCTTGTCATCATTGAGATGAATGAGTTGATACCACCAAGAAGCCTCTCGGTGTATCAACGATAAGTTTTATGTAGCTTTGTTATCTTTGCTAGGACTTTTTAGTGCCAAACCTCCTATCAGTGCTATCAGATTTTCTTGAAATTCTGTAGATACTAACTAGTTAGGTGTCGGTGCCACCAACTTGCTTGTCGATGGTATCAAAAGTCTAGAAAACAATGTTGAGAAAATGATGATGGCCAGTGTCACCGACATTGTTGTCAGTGGTACCAAAACTACCTCTGAATTCACACCAAACAACCTTAAATCAAGGTACCTTTTTCAATATTTTTATCAAAAGGAAACATGAATTAAAAAAACAAAATCTAATTTAATGCAAAAAGAGATATAGTAGACTATCAATTGTCTCAGTTAAAGAGGGTGAATGAGTCGGGGATCAAATACCAATTGTTAAGGATTTACCCAATGAGCAACCTTTAGCTATTAAAAACAAGGATCCATGGTTCTCAAACATAGTGAACTATTTAGCATGTGGAGAATTATTAGAAGATTGGGGATATCATGAGAAGAAGACACTACTCTAATGAACGAAAGCAACAACATGGCTTGGGCCGCGCACTGGCTGAGACTCTACCCGAAGTCTGTCACTCTTTTTTCCACTACAGCTTATTTTCTCTGGCAAGCGAGAAATGACCAGATCTTCAATAAAAAAAAGTTGAGGGCTGCTTCCATTATTGCCAGGGTCATCTCGCACAGAAAAATATGGGAGGAAGCCTCTAATACCAATAAGCTAACCTCGACGATGAACACAACCCCTACTGAGCTGGAGCATTATGTACATGACTATACCTGTTATGTAGATGTTGTCGTTGGTCCCACGACCTCGGCTATTGTAGGCACTTTCTTCTGCTCCCATGGCAATTGGACCGGTGGTTTTGGACATCGCCCCAACATCATAAGCCCAACACAGGCTGAACTCAAAGCTGTGCTTAAGGCAATGCAGTGGGCTAGCAGATTTGCCCTACAAAACGTGGAATTTTTTTACAGACTGCAAACCTGTAACCAGTATGCTTGAGGGAACGGCCGACAAGTACCCTACTTGGGATAATGACATAATTCATATCAAGAACCTCATGAATTCTAATGATTTTCACATTACGCACATAGGTCGGGAGGACAATCAAACTGCTGACTTTTTGGCTAAATTTCATCTAAAACATTCTTCTGAGGACTTGTTTTATCCTCAGCCCCCTGTCAGGCTTTTGAACCTATATAAGGGTAGTAGTACTACCTTATTTAATCCTATTATTAGAGAATGTAACAATTTTTGTTTCAAGCTTGCACGAGGAAGGCAAGATGAATAAAATTGCTTCCTGACTTACCCCAAAAAAAATAATATATATATATATATATATATATATTTCATTCTTTGAGGTTCTATGTATGGGATGATCCTATCTTGCTTAAGTTGTGTAGAGATGGCATATTGAGAGAGTGTATTCCTGAGTGCGAGTTTGAGAGTATTCTTGCTCATTGTCACTCTACCCAATAGTGGACACCATTTCAAGGATGGAAACTAAGGTTTTGGAGAGTGGATTCTATTACCCATCTTTATTTAATTACACTTTTAGTTTTGTACTGAGGTGCAACACGTCAATGGTTAGACAACATCTCTAGAAGACATGAAATGCCCCTTAATACATTTCAAGAAGTAGAGGTTTTTGATCTTTGAAGTATTGATTTTATGGGACCCTTTGTGATTTCTAATTCTAATCTTTACATTATGCTTGCAGTTGACTATGTGTCAAAATGAGTGGAAGTAATTCCAACCCACACCAATAATGCACAAATTGTATGTCTTTTTCGTGAAAAATCATATTTTCTATAGCTTTGGGGTACCTAGAGTAATTATGGTTGATGGGGGCTTTCACTTCACTAATAGTAAATTTGGAAAATTATTGAGCATATAGGGAGTGAATCATAGAGTAGGAACCTCATACCATCCCCAAACTCAAGGCCAAGTTGAGGTGTCACATAGGGAAATAAAGGTGATTTTAGAAGAGTCTATTTCAAACAGTAGGACAAATTGGAGCATGCAATTAAATGATACTATGTGGACCTATAGACAGGCTTTTAAGACACCTATAGGCATGATATATATATATATATAAACCATTATAGGCTAGTTTATGGGTGGGCATGTCACTTGACTATGGAACTAAAACATAAAGAGAAATGGGCCTTGAGGAAATTGAACCTTGATCTATCTACTACAGGGAGGAAGCACATATTAGAGATAATGAATTGGATGCAATTAGGCTAGATGCCTATCAAAATTTAAGAATTCATAAGATAGAACAAAGAACATCCATGACCATCACATTCTTCATAGGGTTTTTCTACTAGATCAACGAGTGCTATTGTTTAACTCTATGATGAAATTGCATCTAGGGAAGTTTAGGTCTCAATGGAGTGGACCCTATGTGGTGGTTAAGGAATTCCCTCTTGGCACAGTTGAATTTAGTGATGGTGCCAAAGCCTTCTTGACAAATGGACACCGCCTCAAACACTATTATGGAGGAGAGGTGGTCCACAAGGAGGAGGAGTTGAATCTCATTGAGCTTTCTGAAATAATTGAACCAAGTGGTTTTTGAGCCTAGGACATTAAACAAGGGTGCTTATGGGAGGAACACATTTTATCTTCTACTCCAGCCTTATCTTAAATTTCTATATCAAACTCTTACAGTAACGAAATCCTTCAAATTAACCTTGTTTTGGTGTCTTTCTTCTACAAAAGATACTTAATAGTTGCATGATCAGTGTACATAATCACATTTGCCCCTATTAAGTATTGTCTAAATTTATCAAAGGAAAAAATAATGGATAGAAGTTCCTTTTTTGTGTGGTATAATTAGGTTGGGCACGGTTAAGAGTTCGAATAGTAAATGACAAAAAGAGCACGATCTTTGCATTAGTTTAGAGAACTCCAACTGCATAACTGAATGCACCAGACATTAACTCAAAAGGTTGGTGATAATCTAGAGCCACCACCATGGGTGTGGAGATCAACTTCTCCTTCAAAACCTGAACTGCTTTGAAATAGTGATCATCAAAATTAAATTCAATATCCTTTCCTAACAACTCAAAAAGCAACTTGGCAATCTTCAAGAAGTCCTTTATGAAGCATCGTTAAAATCTGTCATGTCCTAAAAAGATCCTAACTCCTTTCACTAAGAATGGTGGAGTTAGATTAGAGATCACTTCTATTTTGACCAGATTGAATTCCATCCCTTTGTTGGAGACCTTGTATCCCACCACAATCCCTTCACTCACCATCATATGGCATTTCTCCTAGTTCAAAAGTAGATGAGTTCTCACACATCTTTGTAACACTTTGTCAAGACTGGCATGTCAGTCCTCAAATGACTCTCCATACACTGAAAATCCATCCAAAAAAATCTCAAGACATTGCTCTACCGTATCTAAAAAATAATGAGCATAAATCTTTGAAACGTCGTCGGATCATTACAAAGACTGAAGGTCATACAATGATAGGAAAAAGTACCATAGGGAAAAGTGAAGGTAGACTTCTCTTGATCATGTGGTTTGATAGAAATTTAATTGTAGCCGGAGTAACCATTTAAGAAGAAAAATTGTGAGTGGTAGGCAAGTCTCTCAAGAATTTGATCAATGAATGGGAATGGAAAATGACCTTTCAAAGTGGAAGTATTTAAATAGTGATAATCAATAGAAACTCGCCACCCGATCACTAGCCTAGTAGAAACTAACTCACTTACCAAATTTGTATTGACCGTGATTTCTCCCTTATTAGGAACTATTTGAGTTGGGCTAACCCATTTAGAATCTTAAATATCATAGTTTATACATGTCGGTAGAAGCTCTTCTACCTCTTTCTTCACCACCTCTTTCATGATAGGATTTAGAAGTCGTTGAGGTTGTGTGACACGTTTCCCCCCCTTCAATATAGACATTGTATTAACATAGACTTGGGTAAATCCCCTTGATGTTGGTATGGACCACCCAAATGCAACCTAATGATTATTTAGAACGATGATTAGTTGCTCCTCCTCTTTTAAACTCAATGATGTAGAAATTATTACTGGAAGTTTGTTGTCCGCCACTAAAAATGTATACTTTACATGTGGTGGTAGTGCCTTAAATTCCATCTTAGGAGGACATTTCAAGGATGGGACTGATGGTGGTGGTGGCAGTCCCAGATCTTCATAGTTTCTTGAATATATAGAAGCATGACAATGTATTTAGAAATAAGACACACTCCTCCGATGAATGGTAGCATTTGAAGTCACCCACCAAATTCATGAGAGGCTTCTAATGGCAGTTGAGGGTATGCATGTGTGATCGTAGAAAAGACAACATCTGTGACTATCATTGGGTACACTTCCTCCTCTGGCTCATCATGGTACTTTACAACCTTTGTCAAAGATATCTACTTTGTATGTTCCATAGTATCGATAGCAAGAGTACCCTTGTCCACCTTTCTCATGACATGGACCATGTCTACAAATGGTTTCTCAAGAGTAGAGGCACCTCACTGCCCAAGTGTTACATCATGTGACATTGTGCCTTCTCCTTTGCTAGTGGTTGATAGTCAGATAGCTTGATCTCAAACTCATCATCTAGGATACCCAATGTCAATATTCCTCTTCCCATCTCCAATATTAAATCTGATGTCACTTTTATTGTCCTTCCTAGGAGTAGTTCATTACCGAATCATCATGCATTTCCATGACTACAAAATTTGTTGGAAATATGAATCTGTCCACCTTTACCAGGAACATCTTTGCATATGTCTGTTGGCCTCAACACTGAAGTGTCTGCCAATTGAATCGTCATGTTGCTCTTCCTTGATACTCTGAGTCCCAGTTTCTTGAATGTGGTTAGTGGCATGAGATTACTACTTTCCCTGGAATCACATAGCTCCTCTCCAAACTTGACCTTACCAGTATAGCAAGTTATGTTGAAGCACCCTAGGTCTTGTATCTTCTGTGATAGTTTTCTCTATGTCAAGGCACTAACTTCTTCTTATAATACCAGAACATTTGGATCTACTAACCTTCTCTTCTGATTGATGATATCCTTCAATAACTTGCATATGAGGGAATCTTCTTAATAGCATCCACAAGTGGTAGGTTCATGTGAAGATTCATAAACGTGTCTAGAAATTTATTGATCTGTTGATCAACCTTCTTGGCCTTCAAATTATTAGGAAATGATACCAGACTCACATTTTTGCAACGATGAGGTTGAATGTAGGACTCCTTATTGGTTTATGTCTATCCAATTAATTCCTCTTCAGTGGCCTCCTCATGAGGTGTGTGGTCTTTATGACTGATGTAGAGGGATTTTGTCTACTGCTACTCTATTGTCTGTTGATGTGGTACTCTACTATGGAGTCACTTTCTGCTCTTTCATCAATACATTGTCACTAGGGAAAAATATTACCTTTACTTGATGGTTACCCAAGCCATTTTTTATTAACATAATGACACCGAGCCCTTCTTGCAGCTACTACTACTAAGTCAGCTGCTTTATTTTTGGTACCAACAATTAAAAAATGTTTTCCTCCATTGTTGAATGGGCTTCTCAATGGATGACACTTCTGATGTTAGTTGAGAGATTTGATTTTCAATATTGCATATTTGAGCCCCTTGATTCTGCTACTCCCTTTTTGTTTGGTCTAGTAAGGCCTCATTCTGAGTCACCAATATGCCCATCATGTCTTTAATCCTATCTATCTTACTAGGACCTTTATCATGTTGATATTATTGTGAGGATTTGTCCAACTATTGTTTCGGTTGTGGTGCGTATGAGGGGTCCTGCTAAAAATTATTAGGATCCTTCCATGAGAATTTAGGATCCCTCCTACACAAGTATTCATTGTTTCCCCTATTGTTCTACTGCCATGTGAACATGCACTCATCCTCTTCATGTACAAATGAGGTGCCAGATGTCTGATCAAATTTCTTTGTGAGTTTGTCCATCTGACCTTAAGTTCCATGATCTCACACGATTCCATAGAACTCTTCATTTCTCTCTCTTCTCCCCAGGACAGGTTCTTGGTCATGTTCTTTAAGATCTCATGACATCTTGTATCCTTATTATTTAAGAAGAATCCTACCCTTGCACTGTTAATAGTAGTCCTCTCCCTTTGTGTTGGCCATAATAGAATGTCTTCATATATGCATACAGATCAATCCCATTATGAGGGACCTTCATGAGCATATATCTTGAAATCTCTCCCAAGCTTTTTGAATATGAATTCTCTACATGTTTCTTGAAGTTATGGATTTTCCCCACCAGTTCATTCATCTAATATGGAGGGATACATCACTTGAAGGACACATCTATCATCTTGTACCAGGTTTCTATAGATTCTAAAAGTAGGTAAATTGAGGAACCACACCTTGGCTTTCTCTAATAAAGAATATAGAAAAGCTTTAGCATATTATCGTGACTGGAACCCTATCTAGCTTCAGCATATTGCAGCTTTCCACAAAATTATTTATGTACACCATTGGGTCCTCCATGATGTGGTCATGGAATGATTGTTGTTTGATTAATGCCACCAATCTAGATCTGTATTGTAGATGTCCACACTAAATGCTTGACTCTTGATTGGCTTTAATTGAGCTATAGCAGATGATGCCTTTATCTTTTCTTGGACTATCTGCTCCTCAGGTATGTCCTCAGCATGATCCTCATTGTCCATGTCTATCATATATGCTTGCTCTACCTCAGGTGGGGGAGTTTGGTTGAGCTTCTCATCTGAAGCTCCAAACTCTCATGCCTTATGAGAATTCTCCTCCTGGTCTATACTAGTTGAATTGGATTCTCTATAATTCACGGTTTGAGTGTGAACCATGCACTAGTACCTAAAAATAAATGCCAATGTGATATATCAAATACTAGCGAATTGACTCAGAAAGGTTTTCAATTATACTCTTGTTTAAAAAAAAGATTAAAAATAAACCACAAAAAATGGCCTAGAGTCTCGGTCACAACACTTGTAGTATTGATATTTTCATTTTTCCAAAAATAGCGCCAAAAACTTGACATGCTAGAACTATGTGTGTAATATGCAAGTGTACGCATCATGTAATGCCTAGCTATGAACCCCAAGTGTCGAACTAATGGAAATGTTCACCAAAGACTACTAATTAATGAATCCTAATCAACTAGGCATAGAAAATGGTTGACTGATTGTTTTATAACTAAGAGCTAAGAATTAAATCTAAATTAAAAATGTTTGTGATTCAAGACTATGATTTCAACTCAGTATGCATTGCATTCATATTTCATTTTATTAATAATCATTCACCCTTAACTCTAGACTAAAGACATTTGGCAAGTATTACCCACCCACACAGTGTAATACACTACCTAAAGTACAAACCCCACTCATGTAGTGATTTAGGAATTAGCTATGTGCATTATTGATATCTCTAGGTTGTTGTTTCACAGCTATAACCCCACTCGCGAGGTGTGATATAGACTATGTGAATCTACAATTTTCCATCCCCTAATCCCTCTCCCAAAGCAATTAGCGGTCTATTACTTTGATTATGGTGATAAAGCATAAACAAATTGATAAGAAATCATATATTCACATCCAAAATGAATGAAATAGATTATTAATTCATGGAGTTCAAATATAAAGCAACAATCAAGATACTCCCCGATCCTAAGGAATAGGGGGTTTATCACCACACGATTGATATCAATCATACAAAGAGAGGAAGAGGGAGGAGATAGGCTAAATATTAGAAAATCAATGTGGAAACTCTTGGAGAAGTCGTATCGGTGATCTCCTCTGGTGAACAACTTGATCTATATCATTCCAGTCACAAATCTACCCTCTAAAAGTTCCCAGAATGTTCGATCTGTGGCTATCTCCTTTGTTTCCTCCTCCCCCATCTTCGTGCTCTATTACAATGTGAGTAGACGTGCTTCCCTCTTTCAATCGCAGTCCCATTAGGTCATATATGGGGCTTTAACTGTCATTAAGTCACATCCATTGGTTTGGACAAAATATTAAATCTACACTGGTCGCAAAGATTCAGCACCACCAGTAGGGTGTCGGTGGCACAAAGTTGACAGTTGACAGTTGACTTGTGAATCTCAAACTATATCAGTACTACTATAAGGCCCCTAAACTTGCTTAATGAGTTGAACAAGCTTAATTATAATAATTAAATTCTTATAACCCTAATATAACCTTATTATATTCTTTGAAATCATAATAAAATCTTAAGTTTCAAATTTGGTCCAATTTGGACACTGTTTGAGCAAGTTATGCAATTTTATGCACATTTTGGACTTTTCTACAATTTACCCAATTGAGAGATTTTCTTTGCAATTTATCACTTTCATTATGTTACATGGATATTATATCATCATTATTGAGCTTTTTGAGCCATGGGGTGCCTATTTAAACCTTCGTTTGAAGGTGTTTTCTCCAAGGGTATTTTAGAGCTTACCCGTTCACGAATGAGCTACCTTTAGTAGCTATCAACTAATGAATTATTTGATTGGCTGGGAAATTCGACAAAGGAAAGCTAAGCAGGTCTATACACATGGTGGGGGATCTAATTGTTTATGTGCTTGTATATTCTTAATAAATTAAGGCCATGGACACTTGGATAGATACTAGAACTTCAAAATTTTCTTTTTCTTTATCTTAAAGTTTCATATACTTATCCCCAAGCACAAAAACGAGCCATTTTCGCTCCACCACTTCCCTCCTTCTCCCAACCTCATTATTCCTCTATGCTGCTGCAAATTTTCCTATCCAAGGAAGAAGAAAGTGGGGATCTTCTTGGAAAAAGGATCTAGGGTTGCAATTGACTTCATTTTAGGGTTGAAAAAGCTTCCTTCTAGTGATCTTGACCTAAAAGAGTAAGAATTCCCTTCTTTACTCCATCTATTTATTTTTTATCCTTCCTCCTAGCTTTCTCTAGGTAGGAACCTTACTATTACATGGTAGAAATGTTGGGTTTTAGGGGAGGAAGAGAAGGCAGTGGAAACAAAAATTTTCTCCCCCAAACCCAGAACAAGGAAACACGTCAACGTCTATACAATAGGAAAGGATGGTTTTTGGAATCATACCATAATCAAAGTAATAGACCACTAATTGTTTCGGGAGAGGGATTATGTCTTAGACAAATTGTAGATTCATACAACCTATAAGGCGCCTCCAGAGAGGTCTTATAGCTATGAAAGAACAACATAGAGATATGGATAATGCACCTAGCTAATTTGTAATTGTCTATGAGAGTGGGGTGTGTTTTGGTTTAGGTAGTTTATTATGCTAGAGAGTGGGTAATACTTTGCTACAAGTATTGATTATAGAGTTAAGGGTGAATATTAATAAAATGGAATTTGAATGCAATGCATACCGAGGTGAAACCATAGTCCTGATGAAGCCATCCATTCTTGATCACAATTATTTTTAATTTAGATTTGACTCTATGCAATTAGTTATAAAACAACCAATCAAACATTTTTAGGCCTATCTGGTTAGGTTTTAGTAAGTAGTAGTCTTTGGTGGATGTTTTCTTGAGTTCAATACTCAGGCCTCATACAACCTATATTACACAACGTGTATACTTGTATTTTATATGCATAGTTTTAGCGTCTCAACTGACGGGTAGAATAAGGATAAAGAGGGAGAGGAGAGGGGTTTTAGGCATGATATAGGTTGGAAAAAGGGGGAAAAGTGAGAGGGAAAAGAGGTGAAGAGAATAAGGGGGTTAATTTAGGTTGTGGGGATGGATAGTGTGCCCAACATGGTTGTCTTCATACCCCCATGCCCAAGCATGTCCTCAGATAGTAGGGAGGAGAAGGATGAACTCATGGTCATTGGATCAAATGGAGTTTTGCAACATCTTGAACTAAGGCCTCTCATTGGTTGAGAGAAGTATAAATGGACCATTGACGTGACAAGGAGCTAGGAAAAAGAGTTTTAAGATTAATTTTCTAGGTATAATTTTAAAAAGGTCATAGCTCACAAACTGTAAGTCTGATTAAGGTGAAATTTTCACCGTTGGTTCAAACTTTTCTCTTGTTCTTATATAGAGTATTAGTTTCAAGATGGACATGTTGAAAAGTCTAAAAAATCCAAAGTTTTCAAAGTATATAATTTGCATTCAACAATATATATTTGAGATCAAATTGATGTTTCATCAACCACATATACAAAATTGTTAATTTGGATAATGTTTGAATAATGAGTAAAATAGGAGAGAGAAAGTGTGTAGAATCTTCTATTTATTTAATAAATAAATAAATAATCTCAAATTGTGAAAATAATAACAAAATCATGTTCTAACCCCTTAGGAAGACTTATGGGTAAAGTTACACAAATTTTAAGTAATGTTATCACCTCTTTTAAAGGAGGAAAGAGAAAATGACATTTTAATTATTTAACCTATTAAAGTCCCCAAAAGGCAAAAATAATTTCATATTTGGATTCTACGCATCAAAATTAGTCAGAATATAAAAATTGGTTAATTTTGGATGTCGTTTGGGCCCCCAATCAAGGAGAGAGAAAAACATTTAATGTAATATGTCTCTTTGGCCGAAATTGGCTAGTAATAAAATTCCTTGGACAAGGACATGATTGGATCGTCGGGATCCATCCATGGACCCGGGTCCATTGATCGGATGGCTAGTGGCCGTCTTCTTCCTCTAACTGAAAAGGCAACATGTTGTTTTATTTTCCGAAATTTCAAATCGCTTTATCTCTTTCAATTCTCAACCAAATCAAGAACTTTTTGGTTCGTTGGATTCCTCATTGGATTCCGCTTCATTTTATCCTAAAATTTTGGTGTTTTCACATTTATTTGTAGAATCCCCCTTTTGGATGAAACTCCCCTCTCACCTCGCCTATGTAAACCCTAGCATAGACCTCCTTGCCTATATATAACCCTACCCCTAGGTCCGCCAACACATTAGCAACTCAACCAAACTGTCAATTTCATGTTTCGTGAATGTTTGGACATTCATATAGACACTATAGCCTCTAGTCTTGCGGCGCCCCTCACACTTTTCTCTCCTTATCTCCGTTCAAATACAAGGTACATATAGATTCCTTTCTCCTGCTTCTTTCTTTTAAGCACTTAACCATTGAGTTTCGTTGAGAGTCGCATTTTTGTCCAAACCGAGCCCAAGTAAGCTACTAGCAACTCTCTACCATGGCACGGGTAGAGGGAGGAAGATAACTCCCTATTGTTTTACCCAATCGCCCCCGATCGTTTTCGTTAGTTGTGTTTTTTCACGAGGGTATTTACGACTTCTCGCCTTTTGTTTACTCTTGTATGACCCAGCGCCGACCCGGTTCAACTAGCACCAGTCGAGGGGCCCACTGGGTACCCGCACACACAAGGCCATATTCTATTGGGCCAGGTCAGTAGTGCGAGGCCCACTTCCCTCTTCTGTTTGCTATTTGCACACATCTTTTGCCTACGTGGCATGCTATGATTGGCCGAAGTAAAATAAATCGTACAAATTATTCCAGTTGTCAAAAATTAAAAATAAGTAGTGTTTTGAAATCAAGAGAATGAGATCTATCCATTAAAAACATTTCCAAGGTTTGATTCTGATGTTTGCAAAAAAGTATTTTTAGAACGATTTAATTAACTAAAAATCACCAAAAATAACCTGAAAAATCTATATCTCCAAAATACTTAATATTATATGTCATTTTAATCAAAAAACCCTAAATAAGACAATGATGATGTTTTCGAGACCTAAATTGGTGGTTTGTAGAAAAAGTTAGTAACTTTAGGGTTTTAAGCCTTTAATGAATATACATATATCTAATACATAAATATGATGATCATATTGGGGAAAGTGGATCTGATCTCGTGTAAAAGTTATGAAAAGTGATTCTAGGATTCTAAAGAATAAGATATGTGCATAATACACTTCAGTTGGGAATTATTTGTTCCTTAACCTATGTTTTCCATAATGAGGCTTGTTTGCACTTTGTATTCTTTTCTTTTGAATCTATTGGTATACTTGCTTCATAATCATTTTGGAATATTGTTCTTGGTTCTTGGTACCCCTTTGCCATGTTCTATTTGGATGATGCTATTACTTGCCATTCTTTCTAGCATGTTGATTTTATTAGACTAATTAACTAGTGTAGTGGTACTTGTATGTACAACCACCCATAGTTGGGGAATGTGTTATTTCTCCCCCAGGGAACGTGTTATTCTCCCCCATACATGAAATATGTGTAGGTGACTGGGAATGTGTTACTTTCCCCTCACCCTTTTGGTTTAAGGTCCGGTAGGTGCCTCAACCCTACATAGTTAAGATAGTCAATATTAATCATACATGCAATCCTTGGTTATATATTGTTAATGGAAAGCATCTATTGAAATATTCCTTTATATATATGGCCTCAATCTCTTGATTGTCTTCATCTTATGATGAACCCTAGCATGTTTTACATGTTTTTCTCATCTTGTTACATTAGAATAGCTTTTTGACACATACTTTTATTTTCCTTCCCTCTTGCTGGGTGCTTTCCCAACCACCCAGATATGGACCAAGGTTATGTATATGACATGAAGATCTTAGCGTTGACATGGAATAGCTGATGGATATGTTGCTTGGAGACAAAAGTGGAGTAGTCTAGACTTCCCTCTATCTAGATCCTAGTTGTGTATGATGATGTAACCCTAAAAGGGAGATCTTTGATGTATTTTGTACAATCTTTTATGAAATTGAATATAGTCAGAAATTTTTATCTTCCACTGCTATCCAAATTGGATTTTGTTTACCATTGTTATTAGTAGAGAGGTTGATTGATTTCACTTCTTTACAACATGGTATTAGAGCCCATGGTAGTCAGAAATATGACTATTTCAGTTTTTTCTCCCTAATTAGAACCCTAGACTTGCATAGTTCCTTTAGGTGACATGGTTACCCTAGATTTGATCTACGTTGAAAGGTTGAATTAGAACCCTATAGTTTCACATTAGAGTCTTGATGAATAAAACTCTAATATTCTCATAATTAAAATATGTATAACTTGATGTTGTTTAGGTTTTGCCTTTAGGCAACTATTAGGACATGAAGTTGAAGCAAAGGTGTCTAGAAAGGACCAGGGTTTCGGGGGCTGGCAATATTTTCCTCCGTGCCACTAGCTTGGTTTACGAGGACTCCCGTGCCTATATTTTAAGGACCCTGACCTTCATTTTGGGCTTACCCTATTTGTTTTGCTTAAACCTTGTGCTTAGTTGTTTTCTAATCACCTTTAGTGGTGATTAGGGTTTGCTTGTGTTTTGTTGAGAGTTGGAGGTGCTACTTGCAAAATAACCTAAGTTAGGGTTGAAGAGCAAGTTTGCCACCTTGAGAGATGTCTTTCTCTCTCTTTACTTCCTCTAGGGTTAATAGGAAGGTTTGGGTTCGTGCCTTGAGTTGCCTTGGGCTTGGTTGAGCTCTTTTGGGCCTTATTTTCCCTTGTTTGGGCCTTGCCTTGCTTGGTTGAGCCCTGTATCGGGCAAGGATGCCCTGTGTCGGCCATAGGGTATCACCCATGGGTGTGTCGGCCTGTGACCTTGTTTGACCTCCTTGCCTTGGTTGTGTCACCCTAGCTTGGACATGTGGTCGAACCTTGGTTGAGTGGTGGCATGGGATGTGCATGTGTTTTGCAATGTGGTAAAACGTGTGGACAAGTGTCCCTTGGTAAGGTGACACCTTGCCTTGGTTTAACCTTGACCCTCATCTATATATGCCTTGCCTTTCTCTTCCTTGGGAACCCTTTAGCTCTTTTGTTGCTCTTCCCTCCTTGTGTGCATGACACACCTTCCTTGGAGAGCTTGGTGGACGATCCTTTCCCCTTGGTGGAGATCTCTTCTTCTTCCTCTAGTGTGGTGACCGAACCCTAGGTGGGTCTTGTTCTTTGGTAAGCATCTTCCCTCTCTCCTTAGCATCTTCTTCTCCATCTTGCCTACTCTTCAGCCATGGTGGTTATGGTTCTTGCTCTTTTTCTTGAAGTGGCCGAAAGTGGTGTTCTTGGAGCTTTGGAGCTTGAAGAGTTTGCTTAAGGTAGGTTACATAACTTCTAACCCTAGCTATACTACCCTCTTTATGTTGCATATTTCCTATATGTTGACGATCGACCATGCATGTTATGTTTCTTGCTCTAGTACATGTTGTTGATCTTATGGATATGGTGAGCATGTTGTTGTTTATGTTTTACATACCTTTGGATCTAGTTGGTCGAACCATAGTTTAGGGTTTTATTTGGTGGAAACACCCCTTTCTCTCCTTGGTCTAGAGAAGTGAGTTTGAGATCTAGTGATGTAGGCAATACCCCTCTCTCATTTTAGTTGAGAGGTGAGTCTACATTCTAGTTGCTTGGGCAACACCCTCTTCTCACCATGGATTTGAGAGGTGAGCTCTTGGATATGTGATGATGACCTATGTTGAGGTTGGTCCTTGTAAGTTGCCCAATTTGTGATGGAGGTTGTGCAAAACCCCTCTCTCTTGGTTGTTTAGAGGTGAGTCGATCTTCTTGATCAATTAGGGTTTGGTGCCCTTGTGCTTAAGGTTGAAGATGACCATGCTGGGTTGTGCCTTGCATGATATGACCTTGGAGTAGTGCTTCCTGATAGCCTTGTCTTAGGTTGTACCTTTGGCCGATATGCCTAGTTGAGCTTGACCAATACCCTTGGTGGAGTTGGAGCTTGGGCGATACACCTTGATGTGTGCTTTGCACGACACACCTTGTGATAGCTCTTGGCCGATATGAAGTAGTCTTGTATTGCTCGATATGGTGGGTGCATGGTGGAACTCTGTTAGGTGCCTTAATGATGGTCGATATGAGGTGTTTGACCTAGTTGGATGACAGGTCTTCTTAAGGTGTTTCTTGTTATAGGTGGGCGACATCCTAGCCTCTTCCTTGGATGATATGAGTAAGATGGGTAACCTTGTGTCGAGTATGGGTTTGTGTTTTCCCGACACACCCTACGGGAGTTGGTCGATATGGTGCCTACCATGGTCTTGGATGATAGAGTGCCTTGGCCAACATAAGAGTCCTTTGAATGATATGGGTGATGGTTGAGAGATAGGGCATCTTGTGTGCCATGTTCCTGGTCGACATGCTTCTGTTGGTGAGGATTGGCCGATAGAAACCCTAACCCTAGTACACGATAGGATCCCTGATGCACGATAGGATGATGTGTTGTTGGCTGTTCTGATGGCACATGTACTTTAGGGTTTGGAACCCTAGCCGTTATATCCTTTGGTGAGGGTTGGCGCTGCTCGTCATACCTATAGTGAGGGTTGCAGGAGCTTTGGTGAGGGTTCTGATAACCCAGAATGTATATAGTTGATAATTCTCTATTAATAATGATAATACAAGTGACATGATGTAATCACCTTGAATCCTGTATATATGATAATGGATTAAGATGATAGGTTGTGAACCAGGAAGTTTGGAAGCATATGATGTTTCTACACATGATAATGTGACACATGCATATGATCACATGTATGGAGCATGATAAATGCTTATGATTGAGGTTAAAACTATGCTTTCTACAGCTTTATATGTAATATACTCATGGATGTTGATTTATACTTGATAGCATGATGATCTTGATGACTTCAGTTATCTCTATGGATGTGTATACTAACCATGCATGTATTTTTTATGAGAATTCATATCTTGGTAAGAGCTATGAGACGTATGTGCTTGAGTAGCACCATGTGATAATGAGATAACAAGTTGATAGGTATGAGGACCTGATATAAGGCTGAGTGCCTGGTTGAGGTGTTATCCTCTGATGATGAGATAAGGGATGTGTTCCCAACATGTTGTTGCATGATGATGATTCCTCGAGAGACAATGGTTGATATCATGAGGGATTGAGGTCCCAGGACAATATGATGATGGTAACAATGATGTAATTCTATAAGGCTATGTTATACTTTGGTTGCCTCAACAATTGGCTTAAAATAAACTAATTAACTATAGATGAACATATCATGTAATTTGCCCTGGCCATAGATCCATCATTGTCAGTATCATGGTGATGGTGAAACAGGTTTATCTTGCGGGATTACCTGGAGTGCATATTGTTGAATATGCGAGGTTTCCCCTAGCCTAAAATAGGAGGGTTTGAGTGCAACTGTGGTTGTAGACTCAGGATATATGGAGCATGGTGAACAGACCCATGGATCAGGATATGTGATGATGAGCATGATGCGTTCATGGCTCAGATGTATATACGAGTAAGCTTGTAGAGTTGACCCAGAGGCTGAGGCCCTATAAGCATAAGCCTGCGGTCTTGCTTGATGATTCATGTACTGACCATGAGAAGGTGAGGTCATGGAGTCTGGGCCTCCTTAGACCTTGTATGGCACTGGATTGGGCTTCGCAGCCAATGGTTGGATTTGAGCAGGGAAGGCTCCCTTCCTCAGGGCATAATAAAACGTAATTCATCCGAATATTATATCTTGCTTAGAGAAAAACACGAAACATTGATTGAGGCCTTGTACTTATATAGATGATCTAGTTATACCTTACAGTTACGTGTATGATCCTTATAGTTTGTGATAAGTTCTTAAAAAGCTTATCTTGGAAATCATGTTCCATAAAGAAATTCTTGGTTATATGCCTCCTGGATATCTTGGTAAGATTGATGGTAATAATAGCCTTGCTCAGTATGATGCTCTTGTTATACGCTTTATCAGTTAACTGTTGTTGTTGCCTTAACCTTTTGAGGTTTTATAGTTTCGGTGGGGAGTTATGTTTCTCACTGGGACTGTTTGTCTCACCCCGTTGGTTTACACCCTTTTTAGGTGATCGCTCTAGACGTGGTGGTGGTCGTGAGGTTGTGGCTGAGCAGCAAGAAGAGCAGTAGAAGGCAAGAGGTGGATATGCTGTTGTTTTGGTGGTTTTGTGGTAGAGTCCTAGAGACATCCCTGTACTCTCAGGTCCTCGGAAGTGTTCGACGACGTTTCACAATGACTAGTTGTTGTAATTTTGGTTTATCCTACTGCTGGCCGTATGTGGCCCGTTATGTATGTATAAATAGGTGATGAACTTTGGTGCTGATGTACTGTTGGCTCCAATAAGCGGTGAACATATATCAAAGCCTGTAAATATTTTTATAACATGCTTTCTCTACAGGATCTGGATGCAAAAGTTTCCTTGAGTATGCTTTCCGATATCAGTTTTAATTAACCCATGTTTTCGGTAAGATGAGGTTCTGCACGTTTTCGCATGTCATCTCATTGTCTGGGTGATGGTGGGGTGTCACATATATGATACCGACCTGACCTGAGCTAATATGAATTGCCGAAAATAGTTTGCTTTTAGGAAATAGTAACCTTAGACTTCTATGTTGTATATCTTTGGGAACCCTAATTTGATTTGTTTGAGGATGGATACCAAGATAGTTTCCTTATGTCCCTAGAACCTATACCTTAGAGTTTGGGTGTTTCGAAAGATACTAGAGTGCACAGTGGAAGCATGATGGATCTTGAGAATGGTTTAGTTAGACTTATCCTTTAACCCTAGTTAGTTTGGCTTGATAGGTCGAACCCTTTAATGGGTGGAGTATGGTTAGGTTGGATGTTCGAGTGGTTAGATTTCGAGGAAGAAATCCTATTTAGGGGGATGGAACCCTATAACGTCTTGAAATCTATCTAATCTATATTTAGAAACCCTAACTCCATAGATAGGAGGTTAGTATGCTTGGATCTTCAGTTTTGACCAAACACATTAATAGTTATAACCCTAACATGCTTGTTTACATATTAATGAATATATAATTATCATCTAAGGAATAATGCATGTGCTTGAATCCTAATGTACATTCAATGCACATAATATGAATATCACTACTAATTGTCAATAAGTAAGATGTTAATAATGTCATGAACCAATAAACCCTAATGATATGATGAGTAAGGTTATAATTCATAATTAATACATGATAGGGATGGATAAGTGAAATAAAATGGTCATGTTGACCTAAACCCTAAGTTGCAATAATCTAACCCTAATCTATACATCTTTAATGAATTTCATGATGCATTAATGATGTTAAGATCCATAATCAGTTAACATACTTTGATACACATAAATGTTATATATATAATCATCTAATCACATATTAATTAAGTCATCAATACCTTGTTATCTAATACACATGTGGTAAGTCACCTAATGCGAATCAATTCATTAATATGTAATACGTCTCACCTTGATCATTAAAATACATGTAATGGCTTCAATGTGAATATGAAGTGTTTGGATTCACATAAATGTGCAAAATGAGTAATATAAATGAATAATGATTAACAGTGACATTAATGTGAGCAATAAAGATAATGTGACGATGAGATCATGTTTAATATAAATATATGTAATTGATGTGACATAATTTGGATTAATTGTAGACGTAATAACAAATTGAATAAAATGTCCTATGACATGCAAGATAATTTGTTATAATTAATAAAATGACCATATGAGAATAATGAAGTGTAAATCCAAATTAATAATGATCAAATATATTGAGATAATTGAGTAACATCTATTTGTGCATAATAATGAAATATAATTCTTTTTGGCAACCAAGTGTATATGACATGATGTAATTAATATAATGATGATAATGTGATATCATAAAGAGTATAATGTTAATGAGCCAAAAATATTAATAATGTTAAATCTCCTAAAAAGATATCTTAATAATGAAACCCTAGGTGGTCCTTGAGAACCTGACCTAGGAGAAGTTGCTTGTGAAGTTTCTGAACTCTCAAGTTAAAGAGAAGTTGCTTGTGAAGTTTCTGAACTCTCAAGTTAAGTAGTTGATGTATAAGTTTTGGTGGAAGTTTTATGGTTGGAGGAACAACCTGAAGTTTTGTAATGTGAGGTTGCACACTCACCCTTCCCTAATTGCTAGTGATTTCGGGGACGAAATCCTCTTTAAGGGGTGGAGTGTTGTAACATACCAAATTTTGGACTTTTTGCCTTTTTGATCCTCTTTTCCATCTTTTCCTTTCATCTATATCCTTTTTGGATTTTCTATTTAATTTGTGGAAAATATGATGGTTTAATGAACATTTGTTCACCTTTTATTCCAATATTTGGGTTTATGCACAAATACCTCAGTAAAAGTTCAGAAATGGGCTTAATATGTAAAATGTCCACTTAAGTGATAAAAAGAATAAATAAATTCGTGTTAGAAATTTCTAGTATCTTTTAGAATATGTAAAAGGAGATAATTTTCGAAATATGCATAAAGGAAATAATAAATGTGGTAATTGGAAATAATATGGAATATAATGGATAAAAGAAGATAATGGGAAATATTTTGCACCAAAAATTTAATTGGAAACTCACAAAGATAATTTGACACTCAAATTTGTTTTCTTGACTAAAAAGTAACTTTAGGGCCAAGTATCATTTAATTTGGAAGTAAAAAATATATATTAATGACCTTATCAAAAGAATGTAGGAAATAGGCCAATAAAGTGAAATAAAATACTTAATTACCTCAAAATAGAAAACTAACTCAGAATTCATATTCTAAACATAAAAATAAGCCTTTGGGCAAATTTGCAACTAATTTGGATAATGTTTGAATAATGAGTAAAATAGGAGAGAGAGAGTGTAGAATCTTCTATTTATTTAATAAATAAATAAATAATCTCAACTTGTGAAAATAATAACAAAATCGTGTTCTAACCCCTTGGGAAGACTTACGGGTAAAGTTACACAAATTTTAAGTAATGTTATCACCTCTTTTGAAGGAGGAAAGAGAAAATGACATTTTAATTATTTAACCTAAAAGGCCCCAAAATGAAAAACTAATTTCATATTTGGATTCTACGTGTCAAAATTAGTTAGAATATAAAATTTGGTTAATTTTGAATGCCATTTGGACCCCCAATCGAGGAGAGAGAAAAACATTTAATGGAATATGTCTCTTTGGCCGAAATTGGCTAGGAATAAAATTCCTTGGACAAGGCCATGATCGGATGGCCGAGATCCATCCATGGACCTGGGTCCATTGATTGGACGGCTGGTGGCCGTCTTCTTCCTCCAACCGAAAAGGCAACATGTTGTTTTATTTTCCGAAATTTCAAATCGTTTTATCTCTTTCAATTCTCAACCAAATCAAGAACTTTTTGGTTCGTTGGATTCCTCATTGGATTCTGCTTCGTCTTATCCTAAAATTTTGGTGTTTTCACATTTTTCTGTAGAATCCCCCTTTTGGCCAAAACTCCCCTCTCACCTCGCCTATGTAAACCCTAGCATAGGCCCCCTTGCATATATATAACCCTACCCCTAGGTCTGCCAACACATTAGCAACTCAACCGAACTGTCAATTTCGTGTTTTGTGGACGTTTGGACCTTCATCTAGCCACCGTAGCCTATGGTCTTATGGCACCCCTCATGCTCTGCTCTCCTTGTCTCCATTCAAATACAAGGTGCATATAGATTCCTTTCTCCTTCTTCTTTCTTTTAAGCACTTAACCAACGAGTTTCGTTGAGAATTGCATTTTTTCCCAAACCGAGCCTGAGCAAGCTGCTCACAACTCGCTGCCATGGCATGAGTAGCGGGAGGAAGATAACTCCCTGTTGTTTCACCCAATCGCCCCCGATCATTTTCGTTAGCTATGTTTTTTCATGAGGGTATTTACGACTTCTCGCCTTTTGTTTACTCTTGCTTGACCCAGCGCTGACCCGGTTCATCTAGCACCAGCCGAGGGGCCCAATGGGTACCCGCACGCACGAGGCCAGCCCCTATTGGGCCGGGTCAGCAGTGCGGGGCCCACTCCCTTCTTCTGTTTTCTCTTTGCGCACATGTTTTGCCTAGGTGGCATGCCATGATTGGCCGAAGTAAAATAAATCATATAAATTATTCCAGTTGTCAAAAATTAAAAATAAGTAGTGTTTTGAAATCAGGAGAATGAGACCTATCCATTAAAAATGTTTGCAAGGTTTGATTCTGATGTTTGTGAAAAAGTATTTTAGAATGATTTAATTAACTAAAAATCACCAAAAATAACCTGAAAATCCATATCTCCAAAATACTTAACATTATATGTCATTTTAATCAGAAAACCCTAAGACAATGATGATGTTTTCGAGACCTAAATTAGTGGTTTGTAGAAAAAGTTAGTAACTTTAGGATTTTAAACCTTTAATAAATATACATATATCTAATACATAAATATGATGATCATATTAGGGAAAGTGGATCTGATCTCGTGTAAAAGTTGTGAAAAGTGATTCTAGGATTCTAAAGAATAAGGTATGTGCATAATACACTTCAGTTGGGAATTATTTGTTCCTTAACCTATGCCTTCCATAATGAGGCTTATTTGCACCTTGTATTCTTTTCTTTTGAATCTATTGCTATACTTGCTTCATAATCATTTTGGAATATTGTTCTTGGGTCTTGGTACCCCTTTGCCATGTTCTATTTGGATGATGCTATTACTTGCCATTGTTTCTAGCATGTTGATTTTATTAGACTAATTAACTAGTGTAGTGGTACTTATATGTACAACTACCAATAGTTGGGGAATGTGTTATTTCTCCCCTGGGGAACGTGTTATTCTCCCCCGCACATGAAATATGTGCAGGTGACTGGGAATGTGTTACTCTCCCCTCACCCTTTTGGTTGAAGGTCCGGTAGGTGCCTCAACCCTACATAGTTAAGATAGTCAATATTAATCATACATGTAATCCTTGGTTATATATTGTTTATGGCAAGCATCTATTGAAATATTCTTTTATATATATGGCCTCAATCTCTTGATTGTCTTCATCTTATGATGAACCCTAGCCTATTTTACATGTTTTACTCATCTTGTTACATTAGAATAGCTTTTTGACACATACTTTTATTTTCCTTCCCTCTTGTTGGGTGCTTTCCCAACCACCCAGATGTGGAGAAAGGTGATGGATATGGCATGAAGATCTTAGCGTTAACATGGACTAGCTGATGGATATGTTTCTTGGAGACAAAAGTGCAGTCACTACTACATTTTTGGCTAGTGACATCGCTGCCCATAGCGTTGTTTTTACTAGAATAACCAACCTAATAGACTACTGCATCAGTTTTATCATAAAAACCGACCTTATAGATTTCCCGCGGCAAAATTCGTTCGATTTTGGCTTCGCGGCTCGATCTATAAGGTCGGTTTTTTAAAATAACCGATGCTATAGGGTCAACAAAAATACGGGCACCACTTTGGAACTCTAGAGTCAGTTTTTATATATAACCGACTTTACAGATCCTGACCTATAGCGTCAGTTATACTGCAAAACCGACCCTATAAGTCTATTAAAAAAATGGTGCCCAAACTTAACCTATAGCGACGGTTTTTAAGATAACCGTCGCTATAGGCCAGGTCTATAGCGATGGTTATCTTAAAAAACCATCACTATAGGTTAAGTCTGGGCACCATTTTTTTAATAGACTTTTAGGGTCAGTTTTTACAAAAAACCGACGCTATAGGTCTTCTACATTGCACATATAAACCCGATTGTAAGGCTTAGGTTTCCATTTGCTGCTGCTGCTACCCCCCGTTCCTGCTTCCGTGTCCAAAGAAAGGCAACACCGCCTCTACAAAGGTGACCTCCCCCAACCATCTCCTCGTCCGAAAAGAGGCAAACTAGCACCGCTTTCCTTGGACGAAGACGCCCAAGCTTCTTGCCACCATCTCCGGCGATGACGACGCTCCTTACCACCATCTCCGACACCGTTTCCCTTGGACGATGGCGATGCCTTAGGCATTACATCTCTCTCCTGTTCTTTCTTCCTTGAAAGGAGACGACGCCTTAGGCATTGCAAGGGCCGTGCACATCTCTCTCCGGTTCTTTTCCCGCACAAGCTCCCTCACCGATTGTTTTTTCTCAAGGTATTGTCCTTTCCGCCTCACTCTTCCGTTTACATCTTACTTTCAAGCAACTGACCAGGTAGCACGGCTGTGCTGGGCAGTACGGCCGTTTTGTTTGCACGACCGTGCTGTGCAGCACGACCGTGTTGACTGAGTTGTAGAATCATCAAAATTTGTCAATTTTGAATTTGTTACTGCTCCTATAAAATTGATATATACTGACCCCTAATTAATACTTTATAACAGAATTGAATCGTGCATTTGTGTTGTTGCAGGTGCTATTGACTTGTTGTTGACTTGTATATATTTCTTCTTCACCTTACAAGTGAGGTATAATATTCTCATTCTCCCAATGTGCCATTTTATTTGACTAGTAAATCAACCAATAATAAAAATATGTATTCATTCATATCTACATTTTGTTATCAATCACATATGTAATCATTTGGATAGTCCCCGATTTGGGACTATTTTTGGATATTTAATCTCACTTAGGATGTAACTGTATAATGTATGTTTAGTTTTGAAGAAAATTTTAGTAGTATTTCCTCATTTGTTCTCTGGGTACATATGTGGGTGGTTATTTACTTGACTAACAACTCAACCAATACTAGAGGCATGTATTCTTTGAATTATTTATTTTATTATCATTCAGGCAAGTAATCTTTTAAATATACATCATATATGATGTATACCTTATCACTTGTGTTTTTATTATCACTTATTTTTTTATCATGTATACTTGCAGGTTCTAAAATGGCGAGTGAAGATGAACATTCTTATCATGAGCATGAGCACCATGAGGATGGGAATAAAATTGATAAATCTTTATTATCTTGACCCAATGGGAATAACAAAAAGGGGCCACAAATTGAAATTGCCAACTATGGAGTAAGCATAAATTTAGTCAATGCTTCAACATGATATTTCTATTTAGAATTTGTATTTACCAACTATCATTTAATTGATAGGGGTATAAAGGCTTTTCATTAAGGTGGAGGACAAATACCCACAAAATTAAAGACATTGACTTTGAAAAATGTCAAGGTAGGTACTTTGACAACTTCTTAGTCTTATATGTATTAATTTTCAACTCTTATATATCAACTGTTATATTCTTATCTCAACTCCTGTTTATAGTAGTTTACTAACATTAAGTATAATTTGTTATTTGTAGTGTCCTATAAAAAATAATGATTGGGCTTGTGGCTACTATGTAATGAAATATATGCAAGCTATTGTTAAACAAGCATCATATGACATTCAGACTATAGATCAGGTAATAAAGAATAACATCATAAATTTTCAAGTGGTTTTAGTCATTTTATAAAATATTAGCATGTGTATTTTCTATTACAGATCTTTACAACTCAGCCTTACACACTTGAGGACTCAAATGAATTCCGAGAAGAGTGGTGAGATGCTTTTCTAAATGAAGTCAATATAACATTGGATTAAATATATCATCTCCATTTATGTATGTGGTTACTCTTTCATATTTACTTTTGTATCTGACATTTAATATCATGTCATACTTGATGTGATTATGTGTAACACAACTAAATATATGAATCATTTTTGTTATGAATGTGTGGTTTGGAATGGTGATGGTTGAGCATCAATGCTCCCCTCTCTCATATCCTGGTTCTTTTGTTCTTCTGTTCTGTTATTATTTCTGCAAAAACAATAAAAACATTTGCATCTTCGAGCGTCAGTTTTTAAAAAAAACTGACTTTGTAGGTGACGTGTAGCATGGCCGTGCTGTGTAGCACAGCTGTGTTGGGATATGGTTGCATGGCCGTGCCGCGTAGCATGGCCGTGTTGGCTTCTGGTAGCACGGCTGTTCTGTATAGCACGGCTGTGTTGGGTTATGGTAGCATGGCCGTGTGTGGTTACAATTTGTAGACCTGTAGCATCAGTTTTTTTTAAAAATTGACCTTAGAGGTTACCTCTAAGGTCGATTTTTTAAAAAAACCGATGCTACAGGTCTACAGATTGTCAAGCTCAATCTGTAGGTCTACAGATTGAGCTTGATAACCGACCTACAACCCTGGCCACAATTTTTTTCTCATTTTTTTATAGCCTATTGGGTCGATTTTCTTTAGTTAAAAAAACCGACGCTATAGGTCAAATTCTATAGCGACGACCACTTAGGAGTTGGTTAAAAAGTGACGCTACAGGCTTAAAAAAATCGACGCTACAAACCATTTCTGTACTAGTGAGTAGTCTAGACTTCCCTCTATCTAGATCCTAGTTGTAATGTTGATGTAACCCTAAAAGGGATATCTTTGATGTATTTTGTACAATCTTTTATGAAATTGAATATAGTCAGAAATGTTTATCTTCCGCTGCTATCCAAATTGGATTTTGTTTACCATTGTTATTAGTAGAGAGGTTGATTGATTTCACTTCTTTACATGGACTCTATCTTCTTCTTCCATCTGTGAAAGTATTATTCTCTCCTTCCTATGCTCCCCTCAAATGTAACTCGAGGTCTTCCTTATTACCAGGTAATATGTTAAATAGTATTAGAATAGTTAATTATTCTTACGATGAAGAATATGTTCTACACCAGATGAGTCAATTGGATAAAGGACCAAGGAAGACAGATGACATGAGGAGCTAAACTGATTGGCTGGTGGCTCAATCGAGCATCTGGAGGTATCCAGACATTGATTGGACTAAAGGCTAGATGGTTGATTCGTCAAATCCACTAACTGACCAAGAGGTGAAATGATTAGTTCAAGGGTTGAACCGATCAACCTGGATTGGTTCAAGTATAGATTTTCATCAACAATAGGTTGATGCATGTGATGTAGACCTTAGGTAGTAGTAATTCCTTGTTTCTCTAAGGAATTAAAATAGTATGACCATAATCATTGATTATATTTTAATTGCATGATTTTGTTTGTGGGATATAGCATGTATATGATACATACTATAGTATGTGTTGATTGGTTATGTGTATATATATATATATATATATATATATTTAGAAGTATAAGATCCCTCAATATAATATTAAATCTTAGATTCTTTTCATAAGAAACACACATGAAAAGCTTAATCAACTATGCATGGGAACACCAAGTGTGGTTCGTTGTCCATATCATGGAAATGTGATGGTAGCTATGTGGGTCTCCAAGCA
The DNA here is from genome assembly GCA_963693085.1 of Alisma plantago-aquatica. Lineage (NCBI taxonomy): Eukaryota > Viridiplantae > Streptophyta > Magnoliopsida > Alismatales > Alismataceae > Alisma > Alisma plantago-aquatica. The sequence continues at coordinate 176,105,677 of OY856409.1, forward strand.
GGGTGCATTGCCATCGTGTTGGCTTTTGGGGTACATAAATGGCATATAATGTCACATTTAGAGGCGTCAGTTGTATCCCAAAAACTGATGCCTAAACCATACAATGTCAGCTGAAATCACAAACCGACATCTATATGTGAAGACCGGCCAGACACGGGTATCACTTTTTATTTAGCGTCGGTTGCTCAATAAGAAACTGATGCCTAAAATCGCCCGCCAAATCCAATTTTTTCAGTGTAAAAAAATTACCTCCAAAATTTCGCATACGACATCAATTGTTTACCTAATAACTGACGACTAAAGGTTTTTCATGAGACAGAAATTGGGCCCATTTTTTCGTCAGTTTTCTCGCAATAACCGACGCCGATGTGTTTTCATGCACTGTCCCCATGAAAAGTTTTACACCCCTTTGCCGTCGGTTTTTTACGGCAATCGATGACTATGGTCATAATTCAAGAACATTTTTTTTGTCGGCATATGTAGATAGACATTGGTTTTTCTAGTTGAAACCGACGACTATCATTGAACATAGGTTTCGTTTTTTTATGGTGACCGATGCCTTTTATTTTAAGCATCAGTTGTTTATAATAACCGACATCTATTGTTAACTTAATAGCGCCAGTGCGAACCAGAATCTTCCCCTTTCTCAGTTTCATTCCCGATTTCAAGTTAGGGCTATGGCAATTCCTCTCCGTAGCACTGCTCCTGCTACCGCTACCGCCAGCCGCTCCTGCCGCCACTGTCACTGCTACCTACCGCTTCTCTTCTTCATGTTGTCGCGTGCACTGCCACCTTCTCTTCTTCTTCCTTCTGTCACGCGCACTTCCGCCTTCCACTCCTCTTCTTCCTGTTGCCACGCACACTGCCGTCTACTCATCTTCTTCCTTCTGCCGTGCGCACTGCCGCCTGCTCGCCTGCCGCCACTGCTTCCGCCACCGCTGCCACCTGCCGATCTCTCTACACTGCTCAACATGTACCTTTCTCCATGTCGGCTTGCTCCTCTTCTTCCTCCACTCTTCCTCCATCATCATCCGAGCATCTAGTTGATGTAAAACATAGATATCCATATATTTATCTATATTTGATGGTAACTAGAATAACATATGGGTAAAGAAAATATTCTATCAAGGTTCATATTTGTTGAATGAAATGGAATATGATAAAACCAATGTTCTCAAAAAGGTTGTTCTTTCATCACAATTATGGTTTGACATGTTGTTTCAGAATATATTAGAATTTACTACTGGTACTACCTCCAATGCATACTTGCATATAAGGTATACTCAAGATTTTGATAATAAAATGTGTATAAACACTAATATACATGCTTGTCACATGGACTTTTGTAACATCTCAAGAATTTTATCCTAAAATAAACATGTCCAATAATTTTCAATTACAAGTTTGACTCCTAACAATGTGAAATCATAATATGACTCCTATACATGATGACAAAATATCATACTACATATTAACTTAATTATGTGCACAACTTAGCCATGGTTATGCAATAATGTACAAGTGGGATAAATATCAATTTACTCCATATTATTTCATCTATTCTCCATTACTTGGTATATGAATATGTAGTGATATATTATAGCCTCCTATACAATTCGGTAATCTAACTCCTCTCGAATAATTATTAATTCATTAATCACCCTAGGTATCTAATATTATGAATCATATAATCCCCTAGCTCAAACCTAGAATCTAATTATAATTTTGGGTTCTTCATAATCCAATTAGCAAATCTAACAAATTTGAAGTAAATAAGGTAATTAACCCTAGCTATATGTAATAATAGTAGGGAAAAGAGTGAATAAGCATAGACAAATAAACCTAATTAGATGATGATGTAGTAGATCTAAATCATATTGGACTAAGTTCCATCCTTAGGTAGTGTGTCAATCGCAATATTTTATCACAGGCTCATTATGAACCATTAGATCTAGATCTTAGGGTATCTCTACCCTCCTAACTATGAAATTGGTAACTTGTTTCCTTGTTGAGTATACTGAGAATCCTAATCACCCTTCTTACTGAATGATGAACTCTAATGCACTCATGTGATATGCTTGGAATGTAAATGATGAACTTTGCCCTAGATTGCCAATCATGCTTCTAAAGACATCAATAATCACCCTAACTTGAAGAATTAGGATATGAATGATGAAACAAGGATTGTAGGTATAAGACATGTATTTGTTGGCCTAGAAACTCGTCCAAGATTTACTCATTAGGAGTAAATCTTGGATAGTCCCTAGTTTGGGACTATTCTTGAACACTTAATCTCACTTAGGATGTAAGTGTATAATGTGTATTGGGTTTTCAAGAAAATTTCGGCAACATTTCCCCGTTTGTTCTCTAAGTACATATGTACTTGGAGAACAATAGGGAATGCTGCCGAAATTTTCTTGAAAACCCAATACACATTATACACTTACTAGTGAGATTAGGTGTTCAAGAATGGGATAGGTGGTACACATTTATTATATATAAGACCTTAAACCCTAAACTTTTAACCATAAACCCTAATCTTTTAAACCTAGACCCTAATCTTGTTTTAATATATACTTGTTTTCTCTTTGATCATAGAATGGATAGATCATGGATGTCCATTCCAAATCGCTGCACCCCAGAGTTGATCAGTTTATTAGATTTGCCGAGGAACATAGGAAACAACCTGGAGATAGGTTCTACTGTCCATGTAGGCATTGTGGTAACAACTTAAAAGTCAGCACTGGTGATAAAATCAAAAGTCATGTCATGTGCAATGGGATTGTACAAGGCTATACAGAATGGCACTGGAATGGGGAGATTTCAAACATGAAATTAGTAGATGTCGATAGTAGTGCTTGTGTGGAAGAAAAAATTGCCTCCGATGATGTAGATGTAAACGAACCAGTTCCAGTAGACATCGTTGATGTGATGATGGATAGTTTTGGGGTAGAGCACACCGATCCACCTCCCATGTTTAGAAATATTATTCATGAAGCTGAGATATCATTATATACAGGTTGTACTAAGTGTATGAAGCTTAGCGCTATGTTGAAATTGTATAAGCTGAAAGCTAACAATAGATGGAGTGACAAAAGCTTCACAACATTGTTGTCTTTGTTGAAAGAAATTCTTCCTGAAGGAAATGAGCTGCCAATCTCAACATACCAGTTAAAGAAATTGTTGTGCCCAATGGGAATGGAGGCCAAGAAGATACACACATGCCTGAATGATTATGTATTATTTCAAAAGGACTATGTGGATTTGAAAGATTGTCCAAAATGTGGTGCGTCAAGGTATTGACGACTTTGGGGGAGTCCAAAACTGGTTCTCCTGCCAAGGTGATATGGTATCTACCTATAATATCATGGTTTCAACGCTTGTTTGCCAATCCTATAGATGCAAAGAATTTGAGGTGGCATGCAGATGTTAATAAAAATAATGATGGGATCCTACGACATGCGTCTGATTCCCCACAGTGGAAGAAGATTGATTTATTGCACCCTAAATTTGGTGAAGAAGTCAGGAATCTAAGATTTGGGCTTTGTACAGATGGGATGAATCCGTACTGGACATTGAGCAACCAACATAGCACTTGGCCAGTGTTGCTTGTTATATACAATCTTCCTCCCCAGTTGTGTATGAAAAATAAGTACGTTATGATGTCGTTGTTGATATCGGGCCCTAAACAACCTGGAAATGATATCGACGTTTATCTTGAACCTCTGATTGATGACTTAAAGAAACTCTGTGGTGAAGGTCTGATGACCTATGATGCTTCACGAAGAGAGACATTTTGTTTGCACGCTATGTTGTTTTGCACTATTAATGACTTTCCAGCATATGGGAATTTGTCTAGATATAGTGTCAAAGGATCTAAAGCGCGTCCTATATGTGAAGAGAACACTGATTCAATATGACTAAAACATGGCGGCAAGACTGTATATCTTGGTCATCGAATGTTTCTTCCAAAATTCCATCCATATCGTAGGTTGCGCAAAGCATTCAATGGACGGAATGAGGAACGGAGTGCACCTAAACCTATACCAGGGGAGGTTGTTTATGAAAGAGTAAAAGACTTTGCTAATGAATTTGGTAAGAGATCACAATGTCCCATGACCATACAGAGTGACAAATCTTTATTCAAGAAGAAGTCAATATTTTGGGATCTTCCTTATTGGAGTTCTTTGGCAGTCAGGCATTGTATCGATGTCATGCACATTGAGAAAAATGTCTGTGATAGCATCATTGGTACTCTGTTGAATATACCAGGTAAGACTAAATATGGGATAAAATCTAGAATGGACCTACGTGAAATGGGAATAAGGATATAATTAACAGAAGTAGTTAGTAGCAATCAGAGAGTATACTTACCTCCCTCTTGTTACACATTGTCTAGAAAGGAGAAGAAAGCTTTTTGTGAATGCTTGGTAAATGTTAAGGTGCCACAGGGTTACTCATCCAACATCCATTGATTGGTATCAATGAAAGATCTAAAGTTGATAGGGGTAAAATCTCATGATTATCACACTCTAATACAACAAATATTGCCCATGGCAATTTGATATATATTGTTGAAGCATGTAAGGTTTGCAATCACCAAACTTTGTTTCTTTTTCAATAGTCTGTGCATCATAGTTATTGACCCTGATACTCTCAATAAATTGCAAAGAGAAGTGGTTGTTACCCTATGTCAGCTTGATATGTATTTTCCTTCTTCATTCTTTGATATCATGGTACATCTTATTGTCCACTTGACTAGGGAAGTAAAAATGTTGGGACTAGTTTTCTTGCATTGGATGTATCCCTTTGAATGATACATGAGCATTTTTAAAGGTGATGTTCGAAACTGTTATCGGCCTGAAGGGAGTATTATTGAGGGTTATGTGGTGAGAGAGGTTATGGATTTTTTCAATGACTTTCTGAGTGGTAATGACGCTCCTCTTAATGACAAGAATATTGAGGAGCATTTTGGCAAAGGAATTTTGGGATCACTAATGAAAGTAATCAGCCACGAGCAGTTGGAACAAGGTCACTTGTATATTTTACACAACATCGATGAAGTGAGTGTTTATATAGAGGAACATACTGATATCATCAAGAGACAATATCCTCAAGCCAATTCAATGTGGCTTTCTAGAGAGCATAACAAGACATTTATTAAGTGGTTTGAAGATAAAGTCTTACATCAACTATCTCAAACACCAGATAATCTTACTAAAACTATCAAATGCCTCACCTTTAAACCAAAATTGAATATTATGTCTTATGAAGGGTTTGACATAAATGGATTCTCATATTACACAAAATGTCAAGATGATAAGAGTGTCATCCAGAATAGTGGCGTCACCCTTCAAGTGTCTTCATTGTTTTTTACAAGTGCAAAGGATCAGAGTCCATGTGAAGCTAAAATTTCATATTATGGTGTCATTGAAGACATATGGGAGTTTGACTACGTAGATTTCAGAATTCCACTCTTTAAATGTAATTGGGTTGATAACACCAAAGGAGTTATATTGGATGAATTGGGTTTCACATTAGTGAACTTTGAAAAGATTGGCGAGAAGGGTGAACCATTCATATTGGCATCACAGGTGAAACAAATATTTCATATCGATGATCCTGTAAATAATAATGGTCAGTTGTTCTTCATGGTAAAAGACAGTTCATTGAAGATCCTATAGATGAAGAACAGTACTATGATAAGTATGATGATTCCAGTCCATTCTCAGTTGGGTTGCCAACACCACCAAATATTGAATCTAATGATGACTTGTATGTGTGCGGATATCACAATGAAGGATTGTTAATTGATAAAAGATCGCAATATTAGAGGCATGCATATTTATAGTTTATTTATATGTTTTATTTTTTTGAATGTGAACTTTACAATGTGAATTACTTCACAATGTGAATGTGAACTTTACAATGTGAACTTTACAATGTGAATGGGAACTTTACAATGTGAATTACTTTATAATGTGAATGTGAACTTTACAATGTGAACTTTATAATGTGAACTTTACAATCTGAATGTGAACTTTCAAATGGCTAAGCATTCATATGATGACCGTGCTGATGTTTACCGTGAGGGTGAGGACGTCAATGCGCCGCCTCACAATGTAAGTTTTAAAAATATATCCACGAGGTTTCTATCTATATGTTCATTTATAGTTATATCCTATAAGTGTGTTTTTTTTATCAAATTTTAGGTTGGTGATGTACCCCCTGAAGAAATTGGGGCACTTGATGAGCAACAATTTTTTTTTTGAGAAAGTGAGGGGCATCACAATGATAAGCAAGTTACTACAGCAAAGGGGCAATGGACCCAAACTAGTTGTGGATTTTGATCATTTGGGAATCCAGTTGGAGTGAACCACAACTCATTTATTTCATATCTTGGGGTTCTTACTCACAACCATTGTAGTCCTAACGTAGAATCCTGACATAAATTTCCTAAGGGGAAGAAAGACTTAGTATGGAAGGAACTATGCATGAGTTATTATTATTTGCAATTCTATTTTTGTAGATTACTAATTTTTAGGATTCTAGTTAATAGCAATTCTATTTTGCAGAGTATATTTGATCTGGATGAAAAGATGCATTGTAAATGTGTGATGCAATGTTGTGGGAGGGTCCTAAGGAACTATAGGACGAATCTCACCCAAGATTACATACGCGATGTTGAGAAGAGGTTCTTGATTGATTTCCAATTCTAGACATTGATCACTTTTTGACTAACTCTACACTAATAATTTTTGTTTGTATTCTCTTTAAAAAATAAATTTAGGAAGAATCCAGCCACTGAGTAATGGAACTACCTGGACCCCAAAGACTGGGAGGAGTTTGTTACCCAAAGAAAAATGGATGAATTCAAGGTATTAAGCACCACTCCCAATTTAATTAATATACATTCTTATGTATTCACCTATTCAAGATTAACCTTTAGTGTTACTAACCAAATCAATGTGCTTACCAACAAGGCCATCATCGATGCTCAAAGAGCAAGGCGTGCACTGAATGTGCATAACCACATAATGGGTCCAAGAGGATATGTAGGCATTCACCACAGACTACAGGCTGAGTCTACTGCTTAGTCTGTTGCTACTCAGGAGAATGTAGAGTCCTCTACTATTGCTCCTACACCTCTGCCTCACCATGCTATGTGGATAGCTGGGAGGCAAAATAAGAAGGGAGATATAATAAAGCCGCAACTTCTGAGGCGGATGCAAAAATGGTAAAATTCAACTCTTAGAGCAAATCGATCGATATTGATTATTGTTATGTTTACTTACCAATTTTTATTGATGGCGATTAGCGGGAGCTTCACGAGAAGAGGAAGGAAGGCAAGTTCATCCCTGGGGGCACAAGGGATGAATAGACAGTTGCTCTGGGTAACCCAGAGCATTCTGGATGTGTTAGGGGTGCAGACACTGGTGTGGGCATCAAAGCATTCTTTGGGCCATCCCAGCGCAAACCTGTCCCAAAAGTAGGACTTTCACAAGTTGAGGTAACCTATTCTTTTTTTAGAATGTTATTGTGAAAGAGAATTCAATAATTAGAAGCTAGTGTTTATTTTATCCATGTATAGGTAGATGTGTAAATTGATAGGAGAATCCAAGAAGCAATGGTGAAGTGACATGCGCCTCAGACTGCTACTCAGACAGTACCTATGGCGGGCTGCTCTTCTCCTATTGTAGAGGTTGGGAGTAATCTTGTAGACCCACCACCTAGCACATCTGCTGTAAGTATTTTTATGACATTGTAGCTAGTCCTTTCAAGATGATATGTTTATGTATATATGTATATAACATTCTTTACGTAAATTTGTAGGGGTTGAAGCCATGTCATCTAAAAAGTCAAGAATATGTCATTGCAGGGGCGTCGACTTACCCACCCCTTCCAAGGGACATGTTTCATGGGACTCCAGTACCAAATGTTGTGGTTCGTGTGAGCCCGATACATGTACTCCCCAATTGGAGGGATCTTCCATTGCCATATGCCCACCAAGATTCTAAAATGCTTGGTGAGGCAGAAGGCGGAGTGATATTGTGGCCATAAATAGATGTTGTCTATACTAATTTTGTATGGTAAATTTACATTACGTTAATTTGTTAGTGTGTATATATGAGTCAATTGATCTAAAATTATATATACATGTCAAAAGGAAGACACCCGCTACATCTCAGCCTCCACCTCCACCTCCTGAAGTACCAAGTTGGCTTCCAAGGGACCTACACGCCTCGTTAGGTCCTAATTGTAGGGGTATGGTAGTATGGATAGGAGGACATGACCCAAATTTCCCTATAAATATTTCTATTTCAGAGGATGTTGTAGGTCAATCATATGATAACAATCTATTTATACAAGTTATTTTGGAGTTGTTTCATTATGATTGGTTGAATACATCTATGATAGAGCTATGGATATGGTGAGATCTTGTTTATACATCCATATACCTTGTTTTATATACAGTGATCTGGTTTCTTATATATTAATGCATACGTAATACATGTTTTGTAGCCATTTACACACGATATGTACATATTTTTCATTTTCCCATGTGGGATTTTTGGTTCCATCTTTGATTAGTCTTGTAGATAAAGACCCTTCATCAGTTACTTCATACTACTATTCTACTTTTAAATATTTTGGTAAAAAAAAGAAGACGGTGATAATAGCTTCATTCAATGTCGAGTAAGTTTACTTTGCTTATAATTTGTACTTAAGAAAATTACATTTTTATTGTGGATTTTGAGTTATTTATTTTTTATTTTCTTACCTCTAGTGGTAGGCATTGGGAGTTATAGTTATTGTCCCCAAGACGTTCACTGTCTATTATCTAGATCCTGTGGGGAAGGATTTGAATACATTACATGGACACATAATGAAAAGGCCATTATTCTTGTGAGAAATATTTCATATTTTTATATTTATTAACATATGTTATTACATTACTATTTAATTATGCAATTTAATGTGTTACATTAACATGTAGGGATTTACATGAGTTCAAAAAAGCTAGAGGAAAGGTCCGCAAGAAAAATAAATAACCACTAATTTGGGAGAATGTGAAAGTAATTTCCCGACTCCAATGTATATATTATTTATGTGAACTGTGCTTATTTGTATTTTTGAATATTTTGTATGTTTCAATTTATAGTGTGCTACATAAGACAATGGCTGGGCATGTGCATACTACATGATGTGATTTATGGACCTAATTATCAAACATGTCGCAATGGAAATTGATACCATACATCAGGTATTATATATAGTCTCATTAGATAATATGAAATATATCAATTTTATTATATATTATTAATTATATATATACATCATTCTCTTTGCAGGTGTTGAAAACTGACTTCACTACAGGTGAAAAGTTATTAGATGTCATACTCCCTATATGATGGAAGACTTAAATGATGTAAGAGAACAATGGGTAAAAGCCCTACAAGTAGTGGAAATTTTTAAATATGATTGGGATAGTGATGGCGATAATGATGATGATGAATAAAGAATGATATTTCTAAACTTTGTTCACATAATTATTTTTGTGTGAATGTGAATGAATTTTTCTAAATTGTCATATGTGTGAATGTGAAGATGATCAATACATGAATGTTTCTACATGTGTCTGAATGTGAAAAGAGATGAAATGAATGGAACTGCAGGTTGCTAAATGTGTGTGAAAATGGAGGAAATTTGAAATGGAACTACTTGTTTCTACATGTGTGTGATGAAAAATAATATGAATTAAATGTGCTTATACATGTGTGTGAATCACATGATCAATATATAATAATGTTCATCTTGTTAATTTTGCAGGTTTGTGGCCTGTTGTTGGCTAATATCAATGGATGATATAAACCTACAGTTCAGAACTAAACTGTAGGTTATGCTTCCTACTGACCAGCCATACAACAGGCCTGCAAACTAATAAGAAAAAAATAAGAACATAGGCGTTTGTTATTAGTACAAAACTGACAACAAAACACATAGGCGTCGGTTGTTAGTGTAAAACTAACGTCTTTATCCCTTGCTGGTGTCAGTTATCGGTAAAAACTGACGCCTATTATGCCCTGCATGACCATACTGGAAAGTACGGCTGTGGTGGGTATAGGGATATAGTGTCGGTTGTCTATGAAAATCGACACATGTTGTGTGGCGGGAAGGGTTATGGCATCGATTGTTAGTATAAAGTCGACGTCATTTAGAGAAATATAGTTTTGGTTGTGGGTAAAAACCGACGTCGATTATGCTCTTGCTGGTGCATTTTAGTAGTGGTGAGATGAGTTATGGCGTCGGTCTTGAAACTGACGCTGAAGGTTTCTACTTTTAGCGGCGCCCACTTGGGTGTCGCTTTGAAACTGACACCAAAAGTTTTAATTAACTGACATTAAAGGTCAATTATGTACTAGTGGTCAGACTTAACTAAGTCGTCTTAGTGAGATTAAGCACTTAGAAGCATGCAGATGACTATGGAAAGAGTTGGTCACACCAGATATCCAAGAATAACATAAGATGCAATTCACTACCTTAATGATTGATTATGGACATTGGTGTTGGCCAGGTAATAACTTAATTGTTTTGGGTCTTTTCTCACTAGAAGCTTGTATGCTAAAATCTTTCAAATTGATATGAGAGGGTTATCAATTTGAACAAAATAGTGAGAGATAATTAATTAAAGGCCTAGTTAAACATTGTCAAGTTCATTTTAATCAAATAAAATCATTTTTTTAAACAATAGCAAATTTCTCTTGTAGCTTGGCCACGAACAACACCTTTTCATTGTGATCAGTCCTTAGGAAGGATAAGTCAAATGGGAATAATTTTGATGAGTGGTTCAGGACACTGAGTATTTTTCTCACACAAGAGCAAAAGCTCTATGTCCTGGAGACACTAGAGCCCAAACAACATGCTCCTATTGTACCTAAGGTTGAAAGGGATGCTTACAAGAAGCATACTAAATATGTTGTTGATGTCAAGTTCATGATGTTGTTCTCCATGAACTATGAGTTGTAGAGACATCATGAGAACATGGATGTTATTGAGAGGGTAACACATCTTAAGAACATGTTCTAAGATCAGGCAAGACATGCGAGATATGATTTCTCTAAGGCATTGTTCAAATATAACATGACATAAGGAGATCCAATTGTTCCTCATGTGCTCAAACTATTGGGTATGTGGAGAACCTTTCTAGATTGGTATTTCCCTTAGGTCATGAGTTGTCCACTGATGTGATACTATAGCCATTACTAGAGTCATACAGTGAGTTTGTCATGAACTAGAACATGAATGACTTTGATAATCCATTGATAGGGTTACTTGGCATGTTGAGAACAACTTAGGCACAAATGCATAAAGACAAGCTCAAGTCTGTGATGGTGATCAACAGATCAAAGAGGAATTCTAAGGGCAAATGAAAAACCAAAGAAAAATTCTTTAGTTGGCTAAAAGCCCAAGTCTTCAGCTCTCCAGGTAAAGGGAGGGTGAATAAGGGAGTCAATTGTCACCATTCTCACCAGCCTGGACACTCGAAGAGGAATTGCCCTCTCTACCTAGAGGAACTAAAGAAGAAGAAGGAGGGGATAGAAATCTCCACTTCAGGTATATATTTTATGAGATAAAATTTAATACTTCTTCATCATGGGTATATGATATCGGATGTGAATCTCACATATGTTAGAATATGAAGGATCTAAAAAGAAGTGAGCCTTTACAAAAGGGTGAGGTCAGATTGTGCATCACAAATGGAGCAAGATTTGTTTCCACTACAGTCAAGAACCTATAATTTATCTCTGCCCATAGAGCATGTAATAGAGTTAATGAACTGCTATTTCATATATGCTAACAATAGAAACATCTTACTTTCTGCATCATATATGGATAAGGATGAATATGAAATCATATAAAGTATAGTCAATGTTCTATTTCAAAGGGATGAGGTCTTTTATTGTTGTACCCCAAATATCTTATGATCTTTGTTTCCTGGATCCAAACATAATTGATTATAACGTAAATACTAAAAGATTAGAACTTGATAACTCAAACAATGATACCTATAGCATTGTCACCTAGGGCATATGAATGAGAAATGCATTTCTAGAGTCCATAATGATGTTTGTCTAGACTATTTTGGTTATTGAACCATTAGAGACATGCAAGTCTTATTCATTGTGCAACATGACAAAAGCAACTTTAACTAGATGTAGTGGGAGACCGAGTATTCTATTAGGACTAGTACATATTGATGTACATAGACCTTTTTGGAATAAATGCTAAAGATAGTTACTAATACCTCATTGTATTTACTGATGACACATTAGATATAGTAGTTTTTATTTAGTGAAATACAAATATGAATATCTTGAAGTGTTCAAGAAGATCATGGATGAAGTATGTAACATCCTTGGTAAAAGTATTAACACATTTCGATATGATTGATGTTGAAATATTTTAAACCAAGAGTTTGAGGACCTTCTAGAGAGACTGTGATAGTGTATTACAATGAAATCTACTTGAAACATAATAATGTACTAGAAAGAAATAATCATGCCCTAATGAGTCATGGGGCGATTGTGAATAAATCTAGCTAGTCTTCCAATTTCCTTTTTGGGACATGATTTACACTAAAATAATGTATTGTCTAAAATGGTTCAATACACATCATATGAGATATTGAATGGTAAATGTTCCACTATGACTTTCATAAGTATTAGGATTGAAAGGTTATATAAAAAATGTTTCTTGAAAGGCTTTATCCACAAATCACAAAATGTTAGTTTGTTGAATACTACCTTTTACTCCAATCTGACAACAAAAGTGTTTGTTACATGGATGGCTAAATTTATGATGAGGAATTTTAATTCCAAAGGAATTAGTGGGAAAATATTAGAACTCAAAAAGTTCAAGATCAATGAGAAAACATTGGACGTAAAGATGTACAGTAGGAACAATGAGAATCACAAATTGTTGTAGAATCTCAAGTTCCTTATGTAACACAAGAGTCTCAATTTTAGTAGAACATGCATTGACCTAGAAAGATTATGATATCTTATAAATAAGAAAGGTGATGATTTGGTTGTAAGATGATGAGCCAACAATCTATGTAGAAGATATTGAGACAACAAAACCTGAGAAATGGCTTGAGGTCATAAGATTAAAGATGGACTCCATGTACACTAATAAGGTATGACCTTGGTGGATCCCCCTAAAGGGGTAAAACCCATAAGGTGCAATTGGGTCTTCAATAAGAAGACCAACATGGATGTTAGAGAATATTGGTAGTAAAGGGTTTCAACAATTTCAAAGTGTTGAACATGATGAAATTTTTCACAAGTTGCCATTATTAAGTCCATCAGGATCATGCTTGCCATTGCAGCTTATTATGACTGTGAGATCTAGTATATGGATATTGAAACTGCATTCCTTGATAGGAATATTATAGAGGATGTTTGTGTGATAGCGTCTAAAGGTTTTATAACTCCATTAATGAAAATCTATAAGCTATAAAGGCCCATCAATGTGATTAAAGAAAGCATATCAGAGCTGAAATTTTCAATTTAACTAGACAGTCAAAGAGTTTGACTTTAGTCAAGATGAATATGAAATTTGTGATTACAAAAGATTTAGTAGGAGCACATATATATTCCAAATAATGATGGGGAATAGAACCCTTATACTATAAGTATTGAAACTTGACAAGGAAAGTACCTTCTCTATGAAGGGTTTTGGGGACACATCCTATGTGATAGGAACTGAGACCTATAGAGATAGTTCTAGAAAGTTTCTTAACCTAAGAAAGATCACATATATTAGCAAGATGTTGAAGGGGTTGAGCATGAAGGATTTATTGAAAGAAAATATGTCCATGTTCCATGGGATTAGTCCTTCAAGAGCCCAATGTTCCAATTCTTGTGAAGAAAGGGAAAACATGAGTAAGATGCCATATGTGTTCACAATTGGATCTATCATGTATGAAATATAATGTACTAATCTCATTATCTTGAATGTAGTGGACATGGCGAGATGATTTTGGTCAGACTCCTATGAAGGTCATTGGAATGCCATAAAGATGTCTATAAGTACTTGAGAAGCACTAAGGATCAGTTCCTAGACTATGGAAATAAGGAAGAGATGAGCGTAAAGGGTTACACCGGTGCAAGCTTCTAAAATGGCAAAGAAAAATAATGATCTCAATCTAAAATTTGTGTTTGACCTTAAAGCAAGAGCTATAAGCTGGAAAAGTTCTGAGCAATAGAAATTTGTTTAATTTTACAATAGAAGTCGAGTATCATGATGTTATAAACACAACAAAGGATAATATATGAATCAAGAAGTTAATATTAATGAACTTGTGGATGTTCCAACCATTGATGACACAGTAACATATTATGACAACAATGGAGCTACTAGTTAGGCAAGGAATATCAGATACCTTAATACAGAAATTCCATCTCATACGAGAGGTGGTACAACAAAGAGATGTGAAACATACAATACACCACATAAAGGCAAATGTTACTAACCCTCTCGATTAGCACTTGTATAGTAGAAACATTATGGACATGTTTAAGATCACTAAGAGTAAGATTTGTGGGTGATTGGTTCTAAGTGCAAGTGGGAGTCTGTTGGTATGTATGCCTAGAGAGCCATTCATATGATGATTTTAATGACATATCTTGTAAATGATCTGATTAATAATAAAGGAAATATTCCAATTTACTATGTTTTGTTCAGTTATGCGATAATAATGAAACATAATGAATATCTAAAGAATGATATTACTTAACAATGTATGTCTTTGAACTGAGGACCTGGACAGTGAGATCACACGAATGTCAAGAGTATATACATTCTTGTCATGTCCCTAGTTGGATGTTATTGTGGAAGGCTAATAGACAACAATGACACATAAGACTAGAGTGTGTGTTGGTTGATGACATCATCTCATTAACTCATGATATGTGATATTAGACCAAACACATAGATATTTGTTAGAAAATAGTGTATCAGACAAACCCACCTTGAGAGTGACACATGGAAACCATGATTGGTAGTCAGAATCATCTCTCATAGTGATGGTGGTGATTATGGTTCTTAGACCTGAAATCACTACACTCATCACAAGTCGTTCAAAATACTTTGACATCATCCACAATGACCTTGAATAAGGGTTTCCATAAAAATGATGTTGGGGTGCATTGTGACACATTGGGGATGACTTTCAGTGATGTAGATGGGATTTCTCCCTCTTATAGAGTTTTGTCACATACTCAAATCTAGGAATATAATATAAACCCCCCTTTACCTATATGCCTCTTCAGTTATGTTAGTATTTGATTTCTTTTTGCTCAAATTAGAATATTTTAGGATTAGTCAGAGTCAAATAACAATATGTGTTATAAATACCTTCAAGATATGGAGTTTAGAGACAAAATTACATTAATACATTCTATAGTAGTAGTTATGGAATAAATAAACCAAAAGGTTTGACTCTAATTGGATACTCTAGATGCTATTTAAAATAGAGGATGAAATAACTATAGGTCTAGGAATGAACCACATGGTGAATTATTGTGCTAATCCACGTGCATCACTATGCACTCATGGATTTGGATTATTCATGTAGGCTGTCCACTTTGTAGTGGGGTCTCAAAATGGATACTCTCATAAAAGAAAGATTATATAGAGTTATAGTTAGTTTCAAGTGGAGAAATATATTCATTTATTGTAAGGTGTTTCATTGTAACATCCCTAAATATTGGTTTAGAATGAACATGACTAATCATGCTTAGTCATAAAATTTATTTCTTTTAATGATGTAAAATCCTCAAATAAGTCAGATACATGATGATTCATGTACTTATCACATCTAAGTTTAATGATACACTAATCCTAGCCCAAATTATGCAATAATGACTAACCAGGGTTTATATGGAAATTTACCCCACATATTGAGGTGAAATATTCCCTGGATGTTTATATGAGAATATAATAGGATGTTCTAGCTTACCTTAAATTTTAGTGGCATAACTCCACATCAATCATTATTGATTCAATAGTTACCCAAGGTAACTAATAATGTAAATCACATTATTCCCTATCTCAAATGGAAGAACTAAGTAGATTGTTAAATTTCTCATGTTCATTTTGGCTAGGATACAAAGTTTCATCGACTTCATATGACTCTAGCTAGGCCAATCAATCATTAGAAGAAAATAATACATATTTCATGGTAATTGACCTAGGTATCTAATTATATACATTCGATTATAATTTTTACTTGAGTCATTATCTAATAGACTAAGAGATTCTATGTCATGTTCCAATTGGCTCGAACTTTGTCTTTGGACTGTTAAGATCTGATCTGACAGCCATGACTCTATCCCCTAGCTCACACTTTTTGTACACTAAGCAACAATGGCCAACCACGATCTCCACCGACCCCATCTCCCCTCCACATTCCATGACTTCCTTTATTCTCACCACTAATGATTTTGTGAGAACATTCTAAACTCAAAGAACCTTAACTGGAACCCTATCTCTTTCCCAAGTGAAAATTCCCAAAAGCCCTCTGCGGCCAGTCGACGCAAGGACTTCCTCAAGCAGATAACTACATCAGAGAAAACCCTAGAGATCCAGAAAGAAACCTGACTCTACAAAAATGTGAATCAGTCGCCAAAGTCGACCTTCACCCAAGGCAAAAATGAGTGAGACCTAGAGCCTCCAGCTACTTCAGTTTAATTACACCTTCAGTTTGCATCCTTATGCTCTCTTCTAGTTGTTTATAAGGTCATAGCCCTCTCTATTCACCCCAATGATGTACCCAAAAACCTCACTTTAGGCCCAAGGTATCTGACCTCCGATCACCACTACAATCACACTCATATTGTGAAGGTATCAACATTATCCCCAGTTAGTTCCTTTGTATGTACCCACACCCTTAGTGATCAAGTTTTTACTTTGTTTGATCAAACCCAAACTCAAGTTGGTTCCCCTATTCTAGCCATGGTGGCAATGACAGGGGGAGCTGATGACCACATTTTGCTTTAGTGTTTGTTGTACCAGCTTCAGTCAACACTGTAGTTTTCATCTTCAGTCTCAAGAAACTTAATCTTGTAGCGAACAATGATTTTGGTCCCTCTCTTACTTCTCATACCATGTCCATTGCATGGAGATGGAGCAAATAGACACTGTAGAACCTCACCCATGGCTCAGTGGGTTCGCCTCAGTTCGGGGAACTCTCATGAATTCCCCTCTTCTTCCTATACATCGAGATTTTAGAGTTTTGATTGGAGTTTAGAACTACAAATGATCAACTAAGTTGTGTTGCGCTCCATACACAGGAGAAGAAACTAGACGATCATTTCACATCCTTACCTGCATAATTTTAATTATATCACTACTCTTCCATGAGTATTCTAGAGATTTATAGTTTGTTTCCTGGGCATTAGTAACATGAAATTTTAAATAGGTTTGTTACCAGGTTACCCACTGTCATGCCTAAGATAGACAAATAAGGCCAAGGGCACATTGGATCTTCAACCTTGTGGACGAGTGAGTCTTGAGAAACTATTTTAATCAACTTTCTCTCTTTTCTGATTGGTTAGATATTAGGAAATTCATATCATTTTACCCTGATGTCAGAAATTTATGTGCAAATACTAGTTGGAAAGGTCTTGAAATGAAGAACACCCTTGACCCATTACAATACCCTATTATCAAACCCAAATTCCCATGTTTCAATTAGAAACCCTAAGTATATGTTAATAATGTGTAATTAATTCATGGCTATGCTATATACAGGAAATTAGGATTTGATCAAGAATCAGGCCATAGTTAGTATCATCCTTAGGACATGTGATTGGTTTATGCACACTGAGTATAATGTTAGGTTTTACTATTCACATATTTAAATTATGATGATTTGTTTAATGTACAGTTATGCTACTCCTCATTATATGATTATGGAGAATGATACTCATGTTAAGAAATCACATTTTCTACTATTTTTGTGCTTATACTTTCAAGTGAATCATTATGTACCATTGTCATGTTAATGAACCATGAAATTAGGATAATCATGTTTAATGAATTAAGAAATTATGAGAATCATGTTCAAGATTAAGAAATCATGTTATGTTGATATATTCCACTCAATCATGTTTAAGTGAACCTTAATCGGCCTTATGAGCTCTATGGAAGCATTATGTGAGCCTTAACCAGCCTTATGCGAGCCTGAACTAGCCCTATGTGAGCCCTAACCGGCCTTATGTGATCCTTAACTGGCCTTATGAGCATTGTGGGTGCATTCAGGAGAGTGACTATATCAACTAAAGTAATAGTCAAGTCATTTAAGAAATCACTTCAAGTTAGTCAATTTCTCATGTAATAGTTCTAATCATGTTAAGAAATTACATTTTAAGTTATCTTTATGTCATTTCTAGCATAAGTTAATTTCATGGAAACTACCTAATGCCACTCACATGTTTTATGTTGCTTTGCATGGCTGGGAATGAGATGTTCGCATACGAGGACAAAGGTGAAGAAATAGAACCAAAGACATTAGCTCAAGGACAATGAGGTTCTAATGCAAGAATAGGAGTTCCTTGGTGGGGTGCCATTATCCACCTCAATTTAGTTTCATGTTTAACATATAGTTGTTTATTTTTAGATCTTTGAAACATGCCATAAGTCGTATTAAGTTTATTTTTATGTAAATTATTTAAGAATGAGAAATGAAATGTGTTCCTGTGATGGTTAGCTTTCAATTATTTCTTATGCATGATATTCAAGACATGTGACATCCCATCAATATTATGAGTTAGGAATTGATGCTTCCACTCATGTGCACATGTGTAAAAAACAAATTTGGGGTGTTGCAACTTGGTATAAGAGCGAAAGGATAATTGGTGACTAGGTACTCTCATAATTCTCAATTAGTTAGATGTCCCTTTAGGTCCACTAGGTTAAGATTTACTAATGCATCTTAGTTAAAGAATTGGAGTGAATAAGTTAGAATGGACATCTCTATTACTTAGGACTAGTCAATGATATGAAATCCTGAATAGAAATATATGTCTTGAGGTATATGAAGAAATGAGCATTTAGGGTTAGATGTCCATCTAGTTTGGATATGTTGTATTGACCTAAACATATGACATGTTCTCTCATTTCTCAATGGTTTGGCCAACTAATTGAGAAGTGTATAGGGTATGCCATGAGTATAGTGACTTATTGTGTTTCTCTTTCCTTCTTATTAGTGCATGTGGTATGGGACATGTGCACTATTAGTGTAAGGCCCCTGACCTAGCATAATGGTAGTTTGAGCTTACTTTGTATAATAAGATGCTTAGAATCTTAATATAATCCTTTGAGATGTTTTTTTATCATGTGGCGTGCTTATGTATCCAATTTGGTCATGTTTGGATGCTGCTTGAGCCATGTTTGCTTATTTTGGACCAAGTTGCAATTTACCCAAATTGAGGGGTTATTTTGCAAATTGTCTCATTTAGAGTGTGCCCTAGTGATTTAGCATCAGGAGAGAGAGAATGATGCTAAGGGATGCCTTCTTTGGACCTTGGTTGATGAGGTGGCGTCATGTAGTGATGATAGGGTTTCTAGGGTTTGCTTGGTAGTGCTTGGTATCGACCTTGTTGATTTTCCTTTTATGTTGCGACCTATGTCTCAACCTTGCGAAGTGTCTTGGGTGTGTCTCGATCGAGAAACCTTCCCTTGGTGTTGTTATCTCGACCTTGATGGTCTTGGATGTGTTTTGGTCAAGATGGTTTGGCTTCTTGTGATATGTCTCGACCTAGTGTGTTGGTGATCCTTTTGTTGCCGTCGATACAAGTTGTCTTGAGGTTTGTCTCGACCTCTAGGGTGGTGGTAACCTGTGTGGTTGAGACACCACCTAGGTTGTATCACTATGAGCTACATTTAAGTGTTTAATGGTTGCATGGCTATTTTCTTTATGGACAAGTGTCCTTTTGGTGCTCTATTATGTTGACACCTCATACAAACCTTACTTCCCTCCTGCTTTGGGTATATAACCCCTTATCTTCACTAAAAAGCATCTTTTTCAGCCCTACTCTTTTCCTTCTCTCTTATGAATGACCTTGGAGCTTGGGGATCAAAGGAGGTCTGATCTTGAAGCTATGGTTGTCAATCAACCTTTCTTGTGGAGGATCTTGTGCTAAATCAACCCTTTGTTGGTGATTCTTAGTGATTTCTCTTTTGGTAAGTGGTTCTACCTCCATGATCATGTTTTTCCCTTGAAACCCCATCTTCTTATTCCTCCTTTCTTGTCCAGAGACTAGAGTTCTACCCTGGTTGTCATCTTGAGAGAAATCCCTCTTCACAAAGGTCGTAGAGTATGGTTATACCATGGTGGTAACTAGTGAGAGGAAGTTTTCTTCTCTTTCTCCTTTCTTCATTGGGTTCGGCCTAGGGCTTATTTTCCTCTTTTCTTGAGCTATCTCTTAATCATGGTGTTCTTCTCTTATGAGGTGATCTTATGTCTGAAGTGCTAATCAAGTTGGAGTAACTTCTTCTCTCTTGGAGCCTTTGATCTTGGATCTTGGGTTCCTACATAACGTGGGTTATATAACTTTTCCCTCTTCTATTTTGTTACCATAATCTTGCTTTGTTTCTATCTTTGAAATGTGCTCTTAACTTGAAAAAAGGTATTACCATGATTTAGGGTTTGAACGGTGATGATATTTTTATAGGAATTGTTTCTAATTCTAAATGTAATTTTCTTGTACCCAATTTTGAGATGAATATAAGGTGGGAAGATTCTCTTGTTTTGGTCTATAATTTCTATCATCATGTATGGGGTTTTAGTACCATAGTGTAACATGGGATTTGGTGTTGTTTTGAACATGTTGAACAGGAGAATTCACCTCTCCTAATAAGGTTCTTTAATGGAAATTCTATCATATATGTTTAAAGGATTTTGGTGATCTCCTTTGTATGTAGTCATCTTCTTTTATTTTAATGAGTTTCCCTTGAGGATAACCTTCTATTTTGGTTATGGTTCATCCCTATTTTGAGGATAGTTATTTATCCTTGTGTTAGTCTGACCTTGGTGGTCACGACACCCTTTGATTTAGTCTTGGTTGAAACATATGTGTTGATTGGTGATTGATACCCATGTTTTTTTAAGTGAGGGTGGAGGTGATGATTATACAATTATTACAATACTTGGTTCTATTATCTTTATGTTAAGATGGTGAATGATGATCTTACAATTTTAGGGTTTATGAACTTGTAGTTTTATCATGTAATTTCCCTTTTTCTTAAACACTAAATTCATATACTCGATTGATAAGAGATGTTGAGGTGATGATCTCACATGCACCATGAGCTTTGGTTTTATCACCTTGCTAAGTTTCATCAACTGTGTTCTCCTTAGACTTTTGGATGATTTCCATATGTGTTAAGGGTCATCTTTCTCACTCCTATGAGGTTAGTCTTGTTGATCTTCATGGTGTTTGTTCTAGGGTTTTTATGATCAGAAATCCTTGAGTTTGGAGCATAGTGACACTTTTTTTTGTTGTTAACCTTTATTTCGGTCGACACATAAGTCACCCTTGGTTTTGGGGTTGAGACACCCATATGTTGGTTTGGGTCGAGACACCTTTTGATGTGGTTGAGACATCTTGTGTTTCTTAGGTCGAGACACCCATATGTTGGTTTGGGTTGAGACACCTTGTGATGTGGTCAAGAAATCTTATGTTTCTTACATTGAGATACCCATAGGTTGGTTTTGGTTGAGACACCATGTGATGTGGTCAAGACATCTTGTGTTGTTTAGATCGAGATATCCATAAGTTGGTTTGGGTCGTGATCCTATGTTGTACTTTGGTCCAGAAACCTATGATGTTGGATTTTTGGTTGTGACATGTTGTTTTTGGTCTCACTGATGGCATGTTGTGCTGGTTTCAGTCATGACTCCTGACCTTGCTCTTGTGTCAGTTGAGACCCTAATCCAAAGGGTTGAGGGTCAAGACACTCAGGCTATGTTGTGCTTCACTCGTAACCATGTCCCTTGTTCGGTCGAGACTGTTGACCATGTTATTTTGGTAATGATAGTTTGACATTGTTGATGGTTGGTTGAGACACCATGTTGACGCATGGTCGATATACTTATATGATACATGGTCATGACACATGCATGAAATCATGGTACAATTACACATGTATATGAAGGAGATACTTAGTGTTGTTGATATCATGACCTAATCATGTTCAACTAATGATGTTAAACACTAATCAGTTCCAAGAAAGTGAGAGACGACATAACTAGGGTTTGGTGATTTAATAATGCTATGCAATCCTAATCGGCTATGTGTGTGAATTCTAACCCTAATCCTAGGTATGCTATACTTGTTGAGTCTGTTTGCATATATAACATGTGATTGCACTTTCTCTTTCCTACTTATATGATTCTAACCTTACAAGTTAACTGAGTGTCATAGCTTGTGAATGCTATGAATATGATTAAATGATACTAGATGATGGTTGTGAGCCTTGATGAAGCACATTGGTATTATAATAATGTGAAAGTGCATACTAAGTTATAATCTATAATGCTTAGTCTAAAACACTCCAAACATATGGGAGGTAATGAAAATCGGGATTTGTAAATAAATAATGCTATGAAACCTTATGTGGTTAAGCATGAAACCCTAACCCTATATTGAGGGGACATATGATGTATTTGCTTCGAGTGCTTAAGGTGATTGACATGTTGTAATACTTTCTCTCTCCTATTTGTATAATTTTGAACTTGCAGGTGAAATGATTATCATAGCTAGTGATTGCTATGCTATATATGTGATGTGACATAGGTGATAGTTATATGCTAGATGAGGCATGATGAGATAATAATGAGTTACAGGAATGATGTGATCCTGGTGAAGGCTTAGTGCCTAGTATGATGTGATATTCTCCAATGATGAGATAAGGGGTTGATATCCCCAGTGATACAATGGTGATGTTAGCCATGTGTGGCAGAGATAATATATGATGATATCCTTGAATAAGGTAGTGAGATAGTGATGTCATGAGATGATATGACAAGTTTTATATTTCATACGTTTTATACTTCTGAAGTTGTTTCATAGTTATACTTGCTAGATTGAATTAGGGTTTTGGTATGGTCCACTTGTATGGTAAAGTCTTAATTTACCCAATTGGTATAACTAATAAAGTGAAACCTTAATCTTGTAGTTGCCATGTACTATAGATCCATATTCAGTGTCAGTATGTAGTTGGATGGTGAAATGAGTAAATTCCTATTGGAAACTCAGAGCGCATAATATTGAATATGCAGGGTGCAAGTTAAATTATCTCCTTGTATCCTTGAATTTTTGAAATATTAGTATAATGATCTAATATAGAATGACCATTTGTGAGCCTTTTCTCTAGTGTTGTGCCATGTACCAAGGTAGGGTAGTTATTTTACAGGACCATAGCTTTGACTATGAGTTGTTGTCTACAGGACTATAGCTATAAGTTGTTGTCTTGCAGTCTAACTATCATGTCACTGTGTTGTAGACTCAAACTGACCAAGTAGTGCTAGTGATGATCATGGAGTCTGGCTCTTCCCATTATCTTGTATGGTACATATTTTGACTTAGCAGTGGTTAGTTGAATTTGAGTGGTACGCCTCAAATCCTCAGGGCATATTGATAAAAGTTATAATACAACCATGTAGTATAGTTGCTTAGGGTCAAATATAAATCACATTAGATTACCCCAAGCTTTATTTCTTATACTGCTTATTTTATAACAATTATACATGTTCTTCATATTCCTTCTAAAGGCATAAGATGTTCTATTGCCTAGTATGGATATATGAACTGCTTAAACAATGAAAATTGCCTTGTTTATATCATTTAGCTGAATCTACTTATCTGTTAATTGTATAATCTATTGTTTAGCTTATTTGTGTTTAAAATAAATGTTGGCAGAGAGTTATATCTCTCTCTGGGACGTTTGGTCTCACCCCGTGGGTTCTCACATCTTTTGGTGTACGTGTATGCTGAGATAGAGATCGTGTTGCTGAGACTAATAACAAGAGGAGTTGTAGTTGTTGGATCATGAAAATAGAACTAGTGTCTAGTAATAGAGTCTTATGTGTCATCCCTGTACACTCAGGTCCTTGAGGAGTTTTGTGAATTTTGTGCATCAGTTTGAGTTATTGAATTCATGCCATAATGGTATATATATGATTTGTATACATGAAAAGGTGGTCATATGTAACAAAATGTGGTTGGTTAGCCAGTGAACAATGATATGTAATATATTTGGCAATGAATGATATACAAGTGGCACAAGTTTATGGCTTCAATTGTGAATTGTTCAACTTGAGATCCTATCATGATATCGATTTGAATTTATCCTATTTTTTGGTAATATTTCTATTAATATTAACTCCACGCTTTGTTTTGAGTAATCTTGCTTATGTGGCAAAGGGTATCACATTTGGTGGTATCATAGCTATAGGTTCGTTGAGTCTATAGGGATACTAGGACTAGGATGATGTCTAAGTTGAGAACATGATATAAAATATGATGCATACTGCCTAACCTTAGTACTCGAGTTCCTTGGCTAGGTATACAAATGTTGAAGGAAAAGTGAGTATGGAACTGTTAGGTTGTTATGTTTCTGATTACTGTGATCAAGTAGTCATTTTGAACAATCATTAGAGAATAATAAATCAAGAATCATGGTGCTAATATCTCCATGTTACTTTAAATAAGATGAGAACTACACCATAAACTTCTAAATCTTAAATGTTTGATAATTAAAAGAGAAAGATATGACACCATGAAACCTAAACCTGAGCACAAATAAGCTATGAGAGATTCTAAAGTTGTAATTTCAAGGAGTTTATAAAGAAAAAGATAGATAAATCTGTGATAATGAAATAAGTTAGAGTGTAAATGCCATAAAGGATGGAGAGAATTCCCGAGATAAGTATGAAGTTAGAATACAAATAAGATCAAATAAAGAATGAGAAAATGAGAACCTGGGTTAATCTCAGACTAACCTATAAGTATAAGAAAGTGTAAGGTGCAATCTGTGAGAGAAAATAAGGGAGATAATCACTGCTCAATAAAATACATGTGAAACGAAATGATCTATCTCTCGATGAGGAGTTGAAAAACATGGTAAAACAAGGGATATACATGAAAATGATGAACAAATAATAAAGAAAGAGTAATGATATGTATCTATCTTTATAATTCCCATGATGATGAAAAGGAAACCAAGATGAAAAAGGTAGAATGATGCACGAGAAGTTGTAAACATGTATAATAAACAAAGAGAGTTGGTATCCCCTTCTCCTTGATAGAAATCCCCAGGTGGTGCTATGGTGTTAAGGGAAATATGCTCCCTTGGTGTTCCTTTTTTCATAGGACGTGACATTCAAGTGAGTCTCATATCACTTAATGTGTATGGTTTTTTTTAGCAAAGTCAGGAGGCACTCTTATTCATTCTACCCTCCTCATGCGAGCTAAATCAAATAAATTATAGTCACTAATTAAGAAATTAATAGGAAACACAGTGGTACTACTACCATTACATATTTAACTACCTACTAGATGTTGGACCTCACTAGGAGGTGTCGCATACTCTAAGTATGCACTATTGTTTTTTAGGCTAATTTTAGCCAAATTATCAGCCACCTTGTTCCTCTCCCTGGCTACATATTCGATACTCCAGTTGCGCTTCATCATACTTTGAATTCTCCCAATCTATTTGGCATACCTTGGGTTCT
Organism: Alisma plantago-aquatica; assembly: GCA_963693085.1. Taxonomy (NCBI): domain Eukaryota; kingdom Viridiplantae; phylum Streptophyta; class Magnoliopsida; order Alismatales; family Alismataceae; genus Alisma; species Alisma plantago-aquatica. Next base: position 176,131,481 of record OY856409.1, read on the forward strand.
CATTGCATCGTTGTTGGATCATGGTCTTAGCCAGAAGAGAGTCAGTTTCCACAATAGTCGATTCTAGTCCATGATCTTTGGCAACTTCCATGGCCAGTAGAATCCCCTCCAGTTCAGCTTCAGTCACGTCTGAGCAATGCACCTGTCTTGCTACACCACCCATCCATCATCCTAGGTGATCCCTAATCACCACCACACATCTCGCCTTGTTCTTCTTCACTACCACATCTATGTTCAGTTTTGAGACTCCACGCATGGGTGGTTTCCAGCAAATCTCTCATATCTCTTCTTGTTCACTACTATTAGGATATCTCTTGAACTCTTCCCTATGGATTCTGATTTTCTCTCTTATAGATCTCGCTTGCTGCAAGGCATTCATGGTTTTTTTGCTGAAGACCTGCTTGTTCCTTGCATTCCATATCTGCCAGCAAGTGATAAGGAAGATAACCCCATGCTCCTCATCTACCTCTAGTTATTTCGTAATACACTGCTTGACATCCTGGATATCCCTGAATTCCATAGTAGTTTGGACACATAGGATGGTCTCCTAGATAGCATTTTTACAGTCCCTTATCGCATGCAACAAAGACTCCTCATCCTCCTCGCATCTTGGACAAAGACTGCATTTGGCTATGTTCCTCTGGACCTTCTTCTTATTAGTGAGTAAGGCGTTGTGGATTATAATCCATGCAAAGGTTTTAATTCTAGATGACAACTTAAGCTTCAAGATGGTATTCCATTTGCCTTCCACTATGATTCATTTTCCTCTCTCAACCTCCTATATGCAGTTTTTGTTGTGTAAGTACTATTTTTCATGTGATTCCAGACCCTGACATCCTTTCCATCCTCCATGGAGGGGGTTCTTATCCTCTTTGCCTTCTCAACTATGTTGTTAGGCAGCCATTCTTCCAGGAAGCTACTGTCCCATGAACCATCGAGGTCAACCATACTGCCTACTTTCAGATCCATCAGGTCCTCAAGAATGGGTTTAATGGCATAATCTCTCAACAAAGGCCCTTTTTTCCACCACTGATCTGTCCATGTGTTTGTGCTCATTCCATTCATTGGGATGATGTAAGAGTTATCTTCAATGAATTTCATACCAACCAACACCATATTCCCCAGTCTAGTACACTTGTGAATCTTCCTGTCTGGGTGGGATTGGAATCTAGTTTTCATGATATTAGCTCAAGTGACTTCCCTACCACTGATGACGTCCTAAGAGTATTTATAGTTTAGAGCTAGATTCCAGTCTCACAAGTTCTTGAGGCCTAAACCTCCATCTCACTTCTAGCAGGTGACCTTGTCCCAAGTCACTAAGGCAAGGGGGTGGGCTTTGTAGTTACATCCCCAAATGAATCTTCGTATGATGCCCTCGATTCTATCACAAAGTTGAAGAGGAAGCACTGTCGTCTGCATCACATACGTCAGCAATGCCTCGAGCATCGTCCTAGACAAGCATATTCTCCCAGCCAGGGAGAGGTCTCTCGCCACCCAGGCTTGAAGCTTTCCATTAACAGCGTCCAATATGTTGCAGTAAGTTCTCTTATTAACTCTCTTATGAATGAGGGGCACACCCAAATACTTGCCCAGGTCATTGGTCTGTTGGAACCCGCTTGATTCAGTAATATGATCTCTGAGTCTATCTTCCACGCTCCTTATGAAGAAAATCCTAGTATTTGCTGTGGACACAGTCTATCCCGAGGCCTCCTCAAACAGCTTGAAGCACTCCTTGATGACTCCCATATGTGTGGTGCTGGCTTGTGCAAAGATAATTAAGTCATCTATGAAGCAGATGTGGGAAATCTTCAGACTGTAGGTTCCCACCTTGATAGGCTTCCAGCTTCCCTCTTCCACCTTCTTATGAATGAGTTGAGTTAGTCTTTCTAGAGAGAGAACAAAGAGGTATGGCGACAATGGGTCGCCTTGCCTTAAACCACGGATCGCCTTGAAAATGTTTGTGGTTTTTCCATTCCATGTAATTTTAATGTTTCCCAGGGAGATAGAGTTCATTATATAACTACTGATGTTTTGGGGGATACCAGTGCTACTTATTGTGTCCCTTATGACGTCCCACGACATTTTATCATAGGCTTTGGTTAAGTCGACCTCAATCGCCATCATTTTTTCTTCTTTCTTTTTCTTCATCATATGCATAATCTCCTGTACAAGGGTTATGCTGTCTGTGATCCTTACCAGACACAAAGCTACTTTTGCACCAGGAGATCCAATTTGACGTATGGGATTTTAGTCTCTCCACCACTACTTTGGATATAATTTTAAGAATAATGTTGTTTAGGGATATCAGTCTTAGATGCTCGCATCTCTCAGCCGACTGCACTTTGGGGATAAGAACAATAGTCGAGCCACACAACTCTTTTGCTACCTTGCCTGAGGCAATGGCTTCTTGAATAGAATGAACAACGCTGGACCCCACAATTTTCCAATTAGCTTGGATGAATGTACCATTGAAGCCATCAGGGCCAGCGGCCTTGGTAGGATCCATGGATCTGACCACTGAATAGATTTCCTCCTCATGTAGGCATCTACTTATTATCTCCTTCTAACTTGTAGAGAGGGTAGCGAACCTCCCCGAGCACTCTACCATTCTCAGTGGATCCAAGCATTCAGGAGCAGTGAGTATCTTCTCAAAATGATTCACCACTAGCTGCATTAACTCTGACTCCTCCGTTACCCATTCGTCTCTGTTGTTTTTCAAGGTATGAATGGTGTTTCTCCTTCATCTTTGATTGAAAAAGTTCTGGTAGAACTTCATGTTGATGTCTCCATCGGTAGCCTAGTTGATGTGGCTTGCATGCTTTAGGTCCTCCTCCTCCTTCTTTATGATATCATCTAGCTCATCCTGGAAGGCGGTGCACAACACATCAGAGATGTCATTGTAATCATCTGCCAATTCTATTTGCAGCTTATTCATGTTGTTGATTAGGATATCTTTCCTTCTCCTTGCTTCCTTCTTTGCACTCATGTCCCATCATGTGATAGTGTTCTAAGCTTGTCTTAAGGCATCAAGGAATGTGGCATTTGACTTCCAAGTATATGTGGGCATGACTGAGAAGCCAACCATCTTCTGCCAGGAGGCACGGGAGGTGAACCTTCTAGCAAAGTGCAGTCTCAACTTGAATCAGATCAAGATGGGGTAGTGATCCGACCCCATTCTAGGGAGGTGTTCGACAGCGGCGTTGGGATAATTGTTGATGAAGTCATTGTTATCCATCGCTCTATCCATCCATTTTTCTAGCATTCCATGCCTATAAGTGTACCTCATACCAGAGAAGCCTAGATTGGTCAGGCCTACTTCCATTAAGGTGTGTTGTGCTAGAATAGCTTCTGAGTCATTAAATTAATCACTTCCACATTTTTCTTCTGGGCTAACAATGGTGTTAAAATCCCCGACCACAAGCAACGCTGAGGTGACATGGTTCCCCATGTTGATTATGTGCTTCCACAGTATCTTCCTGGTGCAGATTTAGGGGATGGCATACACAAAGGTGACAATCAATCTATCATTGATCTTGTAGGTTATAAACTTCCTGTGAGCTAGCATGATTTGGATTTTGATGTGACCTTGGGATGGATGCTTTGAAAAGTATTTGGTGTACTTGGACTTTAATTCCAAGATAGTGACGTTGTGGATGACGATGTTTCATGGATCTTCCAAGATGATTGGAAGATTCACCCGACACGTTCAATATTAGCAATACAACTAAGGAACTGATGAGACAGGGATGTGATGCATTCTTAACGCATGTGATGGATACCAAGGTGAGGAATCCTCATATCTAGGAGATGTCAGTTGTATGTAAAATTGAGGATATGTTTCCTGATGAGAATCTAAGTGTTTTGTCTCCTAGAAAGATTGACTTTGAGATAAATCTAGTTCTGGGTGCCCAACCTATAGTACAAACACTGTATGTTAGGAGTTTATACACTATATTGGATGACGTCGGTGAGGACACAAGAGTTGAAGAGACAGTTGCAAGATCTTCTTGGGAAAATAATTTTATCAGACCGAGCATGCCTCCTCGAGGTGCTCCTGTTAGGTTTGTAAAGAAGAAGAGGGGATCTAGGAAAATGAGCATTGGTTACAGATAAATATACACGGTGTTCAAGCCCCAACCAGATCAGTTTATGGTGAGAATTGTATATAACATATCTATCTACTTCTAAAGCAATTTTACTTGAATATGTGACACTTTCTAGTGAGGTTAGTATGAAAGAGGGGACAACTTACAACATGTACAAGAGGTTTATTGAGGACATATGTCTAGTGGCGATTAGCCCTAACATAGTTAACAAGGAAAAGGGTTATAGAATATTTTATGATGCATTAAGGATTAATTTGGGTTACAGATGCCTTGGGTAGGAAGTCTTTTTCGTCATCATTTGTTGAGTAGGCAAAATGGTCTCCTTTTGTGAGACATGTAGTCTCCATAGTACAAGCTGAATGTACATCTGAAGGTGCATATGATAGTGGGATTGTTAGCACAGTTATAAGTGAAGTTGGTGTTGAGTCAGCATCTCAGAGTAACATGCGGAAGTGTGATGACACCCACATATCAGAGGGTGGTACAAGGTTCTCAATGGGAGGGTGTCTTACAAGTTACAATTGCCACCTAAGTTGTACATGATGGATGCAATGCTTCTATGCTAAGGAAGTGTCACCTTGACACGGAGTCGACTCTACACCCAGTAGAGGTGAAGTTAGTTGAGGACGAGTTCTATGTGGTAAATCCTGTGTTGATCCCGGATAGAAAAACATCATGTTGGTTAAAGTTTTATAGAATCATTGTGGCATAGAGAAGTCACATGGGAGTTTGAGGACGTGATGCTTGGGAAGTATCTTTCTCTTTTAGCATGTGATTTTGGGGGAGAAATCCTTGTTAGGGGTTTATGGTTCTAAGGCCCCTAACCTAGCTTAATGCTAATTTGTGCTTCCTGTGTATATTAAGATGATTAGAATCTTAACATGATCCTTTGAGATGTTTTGTTATCATGTGACATGCTTATGTTTTCAGTTTGGTCCTATTTAGATGATATTTGAGCCATGTTTGCTTGTTTTGGACCAAGTTGCAATTTACCCAATTTGAGGGGTTATTTTGCAAATTTTCACATGTATAGTGTGACATTAGTGATTTAGCATCATTAGAGAGAGAGAATGATTCTAAGGGGTGCCTTGTTTGGACCTTGGTTGATGAGGTCATGTGGTGCTGCTAGGGTTTCTAGGGTTTGCTTGATGGTGCTTGGTATCGACCTTGTTGAGTTTGCCTTTTGTGTTGTGACTTATGTCTTGACCTCATGGAGTGTCTTGGGTGTGTCTCAAATAAGACACCTTACCTTGGTGTTGTTTTCTCAACCTTAATGGTCTTGGATGTGTTTTGGTCGAGATGGTTTGGCTTCTTGTGGTGTGTCTCGACCTAGTGTGTTAGTGATCCTTTTTTTGCAGTCGAGACAAGTTTTCTTGAGGTTTGTCTCAACCTATAGAGAAGTGGTGACCCATGTGGTCAAGATGCCACCTAGGTTGTATAACCATGAGTTGCATGTAAGTGATTAATGGTTTCATGGTTTTTCTTCATGGATAAGTGTCCCTTCGGTGCTCTATTATGTTGAAACCTCATACATAACTTACTTCCCTCCTCCTTTGGGTATATAATCCCTTCTCTTCCTAGAAAGCATGTATTTATGCCCTACTCTCTTCCTTATCTCTTATGACTTACCTTGGAGCTTGGGGAGCAAAGGAGGTCCGATCTTGAAGCTATGGTGGCCGATCAACCTTGCTTGTAGAGGATCTTGTGCTAAATCAACCCTTTGGTGGTGATTCTTCGTGACTCCTCTTATGGTAAGTGGTTCTACCTTCATGATCACATTTTTCCCTTGAAACCCCATCTTCTTCTTCCTCCTTTCTTATCTGGAGACTAGGGCTCTACCCTAGTGGTCATCTTAAGAGCAATTCCTCTTCACAAAGGTTGTAGACTATGGTTATACCATGTTGGTAACTAGTAAGAGGAAATTTTCTTCTCTTTATTCTTTCTTCTTCAGTTTCATCCTAGGGTTTCTTGTCCTATTTTCTTGAAATATCTCTTGATCATGGTGTTCTTTTCTTATGAGGTGATCTTGTGGCTAAAGTGCTAATCAAGTTGGAGTAACTTCTTCTCTCTTGGAACCTTTCGTCTTGGAGCTTGGATTCCTACATAAGGTGGGTTACATAACTTTTCACTCTTCTATTTTGGTACCATAATATTTCTCGTATATTGTAGTTTCTATCTCTAAAATGTTCTCTTAACTTGTGAAAAGGTATTACCATGATTTAGGGTTTGAACTGTGATGATAGTTATATAGGAATTGTTTCTAATTCTAAACCTTAATTTTCTTGTACCTGATTTTGAGATGATTATAAGATGGTCAGATTCTCTTGTTTTGGTCTATAATTTATATCATCAAGTATGGGGTTCGAGTACCTTAGTGTAACATGGGGTTTGGTTCTATATTGAACATGTTGAACATGAGAATTCACCTCTCTTAATAAGGTTCTTTAATGGAAATTCTATCATATATGTTTAAAGGATTTTGATGATCATCTTTGTATGGAGTTGTCTCCTTTTATTTTGATGGTTAATCCCTGTTTTGAGGATGGTTATTTATCCTTGTGGTAGTATGAACTTAGTAGTCACTACAACTTTGTTTTAGTCTTGGTTAAAACATACATGTTGATTGGTGATCGACACCCATGTTTTGTTAAGTGAGGGTGGAGGTGATGATTATACAAGTATTACAATATTTGGTTCTATTATCATGATGTTAAGATGGTAAATGATGTTCTTATGATTTTAGGGTTAATGGCTTTGTAGTTTTCTCACATAATTTCTCTTTTTCTTAAACCCTAAATTCATATACTCGATTGATAAGAGATGTCTAGGTGATGATGTCACATGCTCCATGATCTTTGGTTATATCACCATGCTAAGTTTCAATCATTATGTTATCCTTGGAGTTTTGGATGATTTCCATATGTGTTATGGGCCAATTTTCTCTCTCCTAAGAGGTTTTGATTGTTGATCTTCATGGTGTTTGTTCTAGGGTTTTGATGATCATAATCCTTGAGTTTGGAGCACAATGACACTTGGTTTTCCAGCTGTTAACCTTTGTTTCGGTCGACACATATGTCACCCTTGGTGTTGGGGTCAAGAAACCCATATTTTAGTTTGGGTTGAGACACCTTGTGATGTGGTTGAGACATCTTGTGTTGCTTAGGTTGAGACACCCATATCTTTGCTTGGGTCGAGAGACCTTGTGAAGTAATCGAGACATTTTGTGTTGCTTAAGTCGAGACACCCTTATGTTGGTTAGGGTCGAGGCACCTTGTGATGTGGTTAAAACATCTTGTGTTGCTTAGGTCGAGATACCCATATGTTGTTTGGGTCAAGACACCTTGTGATGTGGTTGAGACATATTGTGTTGTTTAGGTCAAGATATCCATAGGTTGGTTTTAGACATGATCATGTGTTGTGATTTGGTCGAGACACCTGTGATGGTGAATTTTGGTAGGGAAATGTTGTTCTTTGTCTCAGCCATGACATGTTGTGCTAGTTTTGGTCCCGATCTTTCTCTTGTCTCAATCGAGACCCTAACCCTAAGGGTTGTGGGTCGAGATACTCATGCTAAATAGCATGTGATTGCACGTTCTCTCTCCCACTTGTATGATTCTAACTTTGCAAGTTAATTGAGTGTCATAGCTTGTGAATGCTATGAACATGATTAAATGATACCAGTTGATGGTTGTGAGCCCTGATGAAGCACATTGGTATCATTATAATGTGAATGTGCATACTTTGTTATAATCTAGAATGCTTAGTCCTAATACACTCCAAACACATGGGAGGTAATGAAAATAGGGATTGGTAAATAAATAATGCTATGAAATCTTATGTGGTTAAGCATGAAACCCTAACCCTATATTGAGGGGACATATGATCTATTTGATTCCAGTGCATAAGGTGATTAACATGTTGCAATGCTTTCTCTCCTATTTTTATAACATTAGACTTCTAGGTGAAATGATTATCATAGCTAGTGATTTCTATGGTATATATGTGGTGTGACACATGTGATTGCTTAGTGCCTTGTATGAGGTGATATTCTCCAATGATGAGATGTGGGGTTGATATCCCCTGTGATATAATGGTGATGTTAGCCATGTATGGCAGAGATAATATATGATGATTGCCTTGAATAAGGTAGTGAGACAGTGATGACATGAGATGACATGACACGTTTTATATTCCATACATTTTATATCCTTTGAAGTTGTTTCACAGTTATATTTCCTAGATTGAATTAGGGTTTTGGTATGTACACTTGTATGGTAAAGCCTTAATTCATCCAATTGGTATAACTAATAAAGTAAAACCTTAATCATGTAGTTGCCATGTACATAGATCCATCTTCAACTTCAGTATCTAGCTGGATGGTGAAACGAGTAAATCCCTACATGAAACTCAGAGTGCATATTATTGAATATGTGGGATGCAAGTTGAATTATCTCCTCATATCCTTGAATTGTTGAAATAGTGGTATAATACTTTAATATAGAACAACCATGCATGAGCATGTTCTCTAGCATTGTTCCATGTACCAAGGTAGGTTAGTTGTTTAATAGGATGATAGCTTTGACTATCAGTTGCTTCCTACATGACTATATCTATGACTATAAGTTTCTTTCTTGCAGTCTGACTATCATGTAATTACATTGCAGAATCAGACTGTCCGAGTAGTGTTGGTGATGATCATGGAGTCCGACTCTTCCATTAATCTTATATCGTACTGATTTGATTTCGACTTAGCAGTGGTCTGTTGGATTTGAGTGGTATGCCTCAAATCCTCAGGGCATATTGATAAAAGATATAATATATTTGTGTAGTATAATTAATAGGGTCAAATACAAATCACATTGGATGACCCCATGCTTTATTTCTTTTTTTCTTTTTTTTGCACTACCAGGCTAATCTGGTTACAAGGCGACCCGATGGGCTAAATTAGAAATAGGAACAATCTTAAATAGGTTTGTATAACTAATCCTATCCTTTTCGTAAAGCTCAGCAAGAAAGGACGGGCATGTTTGGAAATCGCCTGCTAGGTCAGGCTGTTTCAGACATTGCTTTGCCAATTGATCTATGAGGTTATTCCATCTTTTCTTCACGTGGATTAAGGAACCTCCAGAAAGCTCTGACCATAGGCACGTTATAGCTTGAACGATCAATGTGTATTTTGTTGGAGGATGTTGGGCCCCCTTGATCCATAAGACAGCCAGCTGATAGTCACTAATCATAGTAAATTTGAGGATGTTCCTTGTTCAGATGTGCCGGAGACCATCCATGATTGCATAGAGCTCGCCCCCCATGGGGTCTGTACCGCACATGAAGGTTGTGCCCCCGGAGATCCAAGTCCCTTCTGCATTCCAGATGATCATGCTAGTGGAGATGTGTTCATTTTTAATATCTGTTGTTGTGTCGATGTTCACCAACACTGAGTCTTGGGCAATCTCAGTCAGACAAGTGGGATCCTTAGTTTGGTTGTTATTGGGTATGCTGGATTGGATGAAGGCTTTGGTAGTAGAAGTTGCTTCCCCTCGACAAGAAATGGCTAGAGACTGCAGCGGTTTTACAACTTGCTCAAAAATTTTATGATTTCTGTTCTTCCATATAAGACAACATGATATGGAGAAAAGAACTGGCCATCATGTCACTAGTTTTAGGTGTTTAAGGTTGTAACCAAGCCAATCCTTAGTTGTGTCAAAGTTGAAGAATTTTGTGGCTTCTTGGGGGATAAGGAGCAACCATGTGCTACGGGCTATGTAGTAGTCTCTAACGGCATGAAGGGTGGATTCTGGGGCATTGCTACAAATAGAGCAGGCGTTGGAGTCTGTTAGCTTCCTTCGGTATCTGAGAACATTTGTGAGAAGTCAGTCTCTGTGGATAAGCCATAGGTTGGCTTTGATGTGATGCGGAATGGGCAGAGACCATAGTGAAGCAAAATGACCAATTGGCAAGGGAAGATTTGTGCCACTGAGGTCCCTCTATGCTGTATTGGCCGAGTAATTACCATCCTTAGAAAAGGTCCAAACAAAGTTGTCAAGACCATATTGAGAAGGGGGGGGGCGGCATCCTTCAGATATCATGTGTAGTATGGTCTGTGAACCAATATTGTAGGAACTCAGAGTCCTAGGAGCCATCGTCTTTGACCAAGCTCGCCACTTTCAGGTCCTTAATATCTTCGGGCATGATGAGTGATGTGCGGAGCACCGATGTATAACCTTCTTCAACCCAGGAATCAGTCCACACATATGTGCCCTCGCCCGAAACAACTACATTTTTTGAATGTGTTAGGAGGAAGGGGAGAGAGCCCTTTATACTTCTCCATTAATGAGAACTGGAGAAATTACTCACTGTTTGAGATGAGTATTTGGCCTTCATAAGTCAAACCCAGGGGAGTGGTTCATTCCTCAAGTACTGCCAAGCTTTCTTCATCAACAAAGACATGTTGAAATACTTCGCCTTTCTGATGTCTAACCCTCCGGAGTGGTAAGGTAGTGTGATTTGCTCCCAGGAGACAAGGTGTAGCTTCCTGGTCTGGGTTGAGCCACTCCAAATGAAGTTCCGTATCAACTGGTCTATCTTATCGCAACATGCCACCGACAACTGTGTCATCTGCATTGTATAACACGGTTGGGCAAGTAAGGTAGACTTCACCAATGTGACCCTCCCTGCCATAGATAGGAAATTGTTCTGCCATTTTTCTATCTGACCGTGAAGCTTCTCAATTAAGAATTGGTAGTGATTTTTGCTTTTCCTGTTATGAATTATCAGTACACCCAAGTGCCGACCCAAGTTAGTAGTCTCCTTTATGTGGAGTTTCCTGCAAATGGACGAGCACATGGCTCTAGGAGTGTTGACAGAAAAGAAGATAGTAGATTTTTCATGAGAAAGAAACTGTCTAGATGCCTTGCTCAATAGATTGAGGCATCACAAGATGGATTTCACCTGAGAGATAGAAGCCTCCCCGAAGAGTAGAATGTCATCGGCAAAGCTTACATGTGTGAAAGGTAGTTTTTGCCTGGTGAGCACAATAGGTTTCCATCGTCTAGCATTTGTTTCCGCAACAATCAACTGGCTAAAGCACTCTAGATAGAGCACAAAGATGTATGGAGATAATGGATCCCCCTGTTTGACACTGCAGGAGGGATTGAAGGACCCAATAGCTTCGCCATTCCACATGATGGTGGTCTGTCTGGATGAGATAATCTGCATGATTATTCTGGTGAGCTCACTCAGGATAGAAGTTCTTCACAGTGTATCTTCAATGAAAGGCCAACTCATCTTATCAAAGGCTTTCACAAGGTCAAGCTTGATGTCTAGGTGATGTTTCCGGCTACTCTTCCTCTCCATTGAGTGGATGATCTCCTAGACTAAAGTTATATTGTCACCGATCTACCTTCTTGGGACAAAGCTAGATTGCATAGGCGATATCCACTCATTCAAATAGGGTTTGATGCGTACTACAATAATCTTAGAGAGGATTTTAGTGCACACATTGTTAAGGGATGTGGGACGCAGTTGAGAGCATTGCTCCGGGATGGGGACTTTAGGAATAAGAACCAGTGTGGAGGCAGTGGCTGTTGGCGGGACCTGTATGCCTCGAAAGGGATCGATGAGGAATCTCTTCATTTGAGTCTCGATAGTTGGCCAATTCTCTTGAACAAATTTAGCAGCTATCCCATCTGGGCCAGGGGCCTTGAGAGGGGGTGTCGAGCATACAACTTCCTAGATCTCGGCATCCGAAGGAATAACAACTAGGTTTCTTCTACTGGCTTCCAGTAGCGGTGTGAAGTGCCCAATGAATGAGCTACTAGCGATGGATCTGGCCTGGTATTCACCCTCTAAATAGACGTTAGAGAAAAAAGTAAGAATCAAGTTTTTCACCTGGGCCGAGTCTTCAATCCAGTTACCCTAATCATCCTTGAGCCTTAGAATTTTGTTATGCCACCTCCTCATCTTCACTAGGTTTTGGAAATACCTTGTGTTGTTATCTCCTAGATTGAGCCAATCACAATGTGCTTTCTGTTGCCACTCCTCTTCCCTATATAGCATGTCGTCCAATCTACCTTGTAGGTCGATCATCTCTGCCTCAACTAGGGGGTTGGGGTGGAAGGTAAGAGGGGCCTGGTACCACTTAATCTTGTTACTGATACGATGTTGGTCTCGTCATTCAGTTTTATTTGACTTGAGCTCCCAGTCCTCCACGGCCTCAAGGAATTTAGCGGCTGCTTGTTGAAATGGTACCTCACCATCCCAATGATCCTTTAACAGCTGTTTAAACCTTGTCATGCTCGACCAGCTGACATAGGTATGAAGGTGTCTTTGCTTGTAGTTGGGCGGAGATGGGGAGGAGATGAGGAGTGGGGTGTGGTCAGAGTGAGCCCTCTCCAGGACTTGCGTTGGGTCAGACACAAAAGCTTCAATCCATAGGTGATTCCCTAGAGTACGATCAAGCCTCTCCTGAAAGAGTCCTCTCCGGAAAGTGGTGCATGCTCCATTAGCTCCAAGGTCATGGAGATGACATCGGCTCATGGCCTGAATGAAGTCCCTACTATTGGCTGTATCAAAGGATGAACTCCCAAACTTTTCCGTCTGGAACATGACGACATTGAAGTTGCCAAGTACTATCTAGGGGACGGAGATGGAGTGGGACATCAATTCCAGGTGATCCCAGAGGAACTTCCTATAGCTTCTCGTCATCGCGACATAGACAAAGGTGAAGAGACAGTTAGTAACTCGACAATGGACAAATTGCTTATGGGAGAAAATGATTTCCAGGGGGATGTGGTGGTGTCATAACACCCAAATATCATCCACAAAACCAACTGCTTCCACCCTATGCGATTGGGGAAAGCCCATGTTCTTGATTATCCATTATGCCTTCCTACCACTACAACGGGTCTCAAGCAGAGCAACAATCGAGATGCTGTACTTAAAAACTAATGCCTTAACTGCTGACTGGGTATCCTTGTCGCAGATACCCTGTACATTCCATGTCATGAATTTCATGCTAAAGGGTCGTCCAAGGTGGATGATCCCATCTCCTTCTCTTCTACTTCCAAGTCCTGCAATAGTGATTGTTTCCCACGTTTCCTTGTGGTTGCCCTGGCTGGGACGCTAGCTGTGTGGATGACCTTCCTGTTTCGGAGGTGAATACCTACTGACAGTTTGGAGGGGCTCCTGTAGGATATGTAATTTGGCCCCCCTATAGGGGAGTTTCCCACCACAAAGTTGGTGGACAGGAATGGAGGTAAGGAGGCATCTCTTCCTAGTAGGACAACATCGCCTGAGGGGGTGGAAACTGTGGGATCGCCAGCTTGGGCATTAGTGTTATGAAGTTTTGCTCATTCTTGGGAAGGCCTCATCATCTCCGGCTGGGGTTGGGCATCTTTCTTCCTTTGTTCCTTGTTCAATGTTTTCCTCTGTCTCCAGTCAATCCCTTCTATAACCCGCTCAGCAAGGCCATCTATTGATGGGATTTCTCTGACCTCCTCCTCTTCATCCTGATCTGCCAGATTCTAGATATGATTTGTGGTGGCCATGGAGTGCTTGTGTGGGTTTGCTGCCGCTTCTTTCCGTGGTTTCCTTAGTGTAGGTTGTGCATAGATTGCTTCTGAGAAGCCCTCCTTCCTTGGTGGAGGCTCATGTACTATAGAACTTGCAACTAGAGCCACTTCTCTAGCCTAGTTTTCTACTTCTAGCCTGGCTTTGTAGTCCTTCTCTAGATGACCTGTGTGTCCGCAGTGCAAACAAATGAAGCGGATGTTCTCGTACTCCACCTTGAATTTTATGCCAACAATCACTATGAAAGGTATCAACAGGCATGACATATCCAGTTCCATCGCAATCCTCACAAAACGGCCTCTACATTGAAGTTTGGTGTTCATGTCCACCTTGACTATCGTCCCAAGGTGATTAACTACTTCTGTTAGTAGGGTTTCCTGGTAGAGATATATTGGGAGGTTCAGAATCCATACCCAAGCGACCAGTCTTGGCAGCATGGCTACATGGGGGAGGAATACCGACGACCAACTTTGCACTGTGAGGTAAGAGCCAAAGATTGGCCATGGGCCAGCCATAAGTGCATTAATGTAATCTTGTTCGGTTTGTAGTTGGACAATGAAGAAACCATTCTCCACGTCTATCAGGTTAAAGCCACCTACCGGCTTCCACAAAAGTTGAATTCTATCCCTTAACGTTAAGAAACCAATGTCTCGAGACAATAATTGCACAATCACAACAAACTTCCATGGTTGTAGAAGATGCTCCAGTGCCTCCATTATGACGTCGAATGTTGGGGTCCCTCCTTCTGTAGAAACTAGTATGTCTTCTTTTGAAAGATTGACTCCTGCAGTTTCCGCATCAATCAGGATATAGGTGTGATTTTGGTTTATGGTTTTCCCGTGATTCACTGAGTCTTTGTATGACAACTTCTGTGTGGGTGTCTCGCCTGAGTTTACAGTTGCAGAAGGGTTGCTCGGTAGGTTCGGGAATTGTGTGGCTGCGTCCCCTTGATCAATTTCCACCGTGGCTTGTGTGGGAGGGATGTTCTGCGCTGCCGTCTTTGACTCAAAGTTAAGGTGGATGCCTGTGGAACCCCGTGGAACAGAGGTGTTGATTGGTGGGGGGTCTCCATCCCCTTCCTTGACCACGTTATTCAAATATGGCAGACGGTCTCCGCCGTTCCTGGTCTCCTGTGAAACCCTAGTAGACGACGCAGATGACATCGCTCGCCACACAGAAAATTTAAAGTTTTATCTAAATGCACCCATGCTTTATTTCTTATACTAGTTATTTTATAGCAGTTATACATGTTCTTCATATTCCTTCTAAAGGCATACAAAGTTCTATTGCTTAGTTATGGATATCTGAACTGCTTAAACAGTGACAATTGCCTTGTTTATATCATTTAGTAAAATCTACTTATCTGTGAATAGTGTAATCTGTTGTTTTCTTATCTGTGCTTAAAATAGATGTTGGCAGAGAGTTATATCTCTCGCTGGGATGTTTGGTCTCACCCCATGGGTTTCCACATCTTTTAGGTGGACATGTATGCTGAGATAGAGATCATGTTGCTAAGACTAATAACATGAGGAGATGTAGTAGTTGGATCATGAAAATACAACTATTGTCTAGTAATAGAGTCCTATGGGCTGTCCCTATACACTCATATCCTTGAGGGGGTTTTGTGGTTGTTTTACATCGGTTTGAGTTCTTGGCTTCATGCCATAAAGGTATGGATATAATTTGTATACATGAACAGTTGGCCATATGTAACAAAATGTGGCTGGTTAGCTAGTGAACAATGATATGTAATATCTTTGACAATGAATGAATTGCAAGTGGCATAAGTTTATGGCTTCAATTGTGAGTTGTTCAGCTTGAGATCCTATCATGATATCGATTTTAATTTACCCTTTTTTGGTAATATTGTTATTAGTGATAAATCCACACTTTGTTTTGAGTATTCTCGCTTTGTGTGGCTAAGGGTGTCACAATTAGGTTGGTGGAGAGTAGCATAATGAGGTCTCACATCATAAGATATGTGCCCTATCAACATGTATCTAGGTATATCACAAGAATGGATAATACAAAAGACCTAAATTAGATAGTCGCCTAAACCTAATACATTAGTTAATGAAATCCATTATTTGTGCCAAGGTTACAGGTTAAATGCATTTATGATTAAGTCAGGAGGCTCAAGAAAGTTAACAAGATTAATTGTAAGAAAGTAATGTTAATTAAGTGATTCTCCAAGGAAAATGAGAACTTTGGTGCCATGATCTCTTTAGTGCAATGAGAACTTTGGTGCAAGGTTATGTAAAGAACTCGTCTGATTTGACTCAGTGAAAAATAAGACTATTCTAATGATAAGGGTATGTGAGAACTTTTGTCATGGTTTGTTGTGAAGTATGGTTTAGTTTCAAGTTAGATTGGCAACTGACACCTTTTATTTGTTGTTCAAGTTATATTTAATGCATTTAATACCATTCCATGAATATGTTAGTGAAACTTATGAAAATTTATGGCAAGACTTATGTTTTGGTGTACATATATGTGAAACTCTAAGGTGGGTAGTGCTTTAGTAAGACATGAAAATTTTGAGCACGAAATTCCTTTAAGGTGGGTATTAGTTTAAAATAAACATGACTAATCATGCTTAGTCACAAAATTAATTTCTTTTAATGATGTAAAATCCTAAAATAAGTCAGACACATAATGATTCATGTACTTATCACATTTAACTATAATGATACGCTAATCCTATCCCAAATTATGCAATAATGACTAACATGGGTTTAAATGCAAATTTACCCCACATATCTGAGGAGAAATATTTCTTAGATGTTTACATGAGAATATAATAGGATATTCAAGCTTACCTTCAAAATTTGGTGGCATAACTCCATATCAATCACTACTGATTCAATAATTCCATTGGGTAACTAATAATGTAAATCACAATATTCCCTATCTCAAATGGAAGAACAAAGTGGATTATTGAATTTCTCAAGTTCATTTTGGCTAGGCTACTAAGTTACATCATCTTTAGCAGACTCTAGCTAGGCTAATCAATCATTAAAATAAAATAATATGTATTTCTTGGTAATTGACCTAGGTATCTAATAATATACAGTCGATTGTAATTTTTACACAAGTCATTATCTAATAGACTAATACATTCTATGTCACACACCAGTTGGCTCGAACTTTGCCTCTAGACTCTCAAGATCTGATCTATCGGCCAGGACTCTATATCCTAGCTTGTGCTTTCAGCATGCTAAGAAACAATGGCCAGCCATAATCTCCAACGACCCTGTCTCCCCTCCACGGTCCATGACTTCCTTTATTATTTCCACTAATGACTTCTTGAGAGCATTCTGAACTCAAAGAACCCTTATCGGAACCCTATCTCTTTCCCCCAATGAAAACACGCAGAAGCCCTCTATGGCCAGTTGATGCAAGGAGTTCCTCAAGAAGAAAACACTACATTGGAGCGAACCCTAAAGATCCAGAAAGAACCACGAGTCTATAGAAATGTGAATCAGCTACCAATTTGTTGTTGAAGCTAGTTCAGGAGCCACATCTTAGTTGATTGTCACCCAAGGAAAAGACTAGCTAGACCCAGAGCCTCCACCTACTTTAGTCTAATTACACTTTTAGTAAGCATCATTACACTCTCTTCTAGTTGTTTATCATATCCTTAGCCCTCCCGGTTCACCCCAACTTCACACCCACAAACCTCACTTCAGACCTGAGGTATCCGACCTTCGACTATGACTATAGTCACAATCATACTGCTAAGGTACTTGCCATATCCCTAGTTAGGTCCTCTGAAGGTACCCTCACCCTAAGAGATCAAGTTTTTCCTTTATTTGATTGAAACCAGACTCGAGTTGGTTCCCCTGTTTTGGCCATGGAAACAATGATAGGGGGAGCGCATGTCAACATTTTTCTTTGGTGTTTGTTGTATCAGCTTTGGTCAGGACTGCAGTTTTCATTTTTGGTCTCAGGAAACTCAGTCATGTAGTAAACAATGATTTTAGTCCCTCCCTTACTTCTCTTACCATGTCCATGGCATGGATACAGAACAACTAGACACCGCAGAACCTCACCCATGGCTCGGTAGGTTCGCCTTAGTTCAGGGAACTCTTCTAAATTCCCTTTTTTCTTCCTAGACACTGAGATTTTGGATTTTTTATCAGAGTTTAGAAGTGTAGAGGATCAACTCAGGTGCTTTGCACACCATAGACAGGAGAAGAAACCAGACAGTCATTTCATGTCCTTAACTCCCATAATTTTAATTATATCATGATGCTTCGATGGATATTCTGGTGATTTATATTTTGTTTGCTTGGCATCAGTCACATGCAATTTTAAATATGTTTGTTATTAGGTTACCCACTATCACACCTAAGATAGACAAATAAGGACAAGGGCACATTGGTCCTTCAACCTTGTGGACGACTGATTCTCCAAAAACCATTTTAATCGACTTTCTCTCCTTTCTGATTGGTTAGATATTACAAAATTCATATCTTGTTACCATGATGTCAGAAATTTGTATGCAAGTAGGTGAAATGAGGAACACCCTTGACCCAATACCGGACCATATTACCAAACCCAAATTCCCCTATTACAATTAGAAATCCTAAGTCTATGTTAATAATGTGTAATTAATTTATGGTTATGATATGCACGTGAAATTAGGATTTGATTAGGAATCAAGCTACAATTAATATCTTCCTCAAGGACATGTGAGTGGTTAATGCACACTGAGTATAATGTTAGGGTTCAGGGTTTTATTATTTACATATTTATTTATGATGATTCATTTAATGTACACTTGTTCTACTCCCCATTATATGCTTATGGAAAGTGATACTCATATTAAGAAATCACATTTTCTACTATTTTTGTGCTTATGCTTTCAAGTGAATCATTATGTATAATTGTCATGTTAATGAACATGAAATCAAGATAATCATGTTCAATGAATTAAGAAATTTTGAGAATCATGTTCAAGATTAAGAAATCATGTTATGTTGATATATTCCTCTCAATCATGTTTAAGTGAGCCTTAATCAGCCTTATGAGCTCTATGGAAGCATTATGTGAGCCTTAATCATCCTTATGTGATCCTTAATCAGCCTTATGTGAGCCCTAACCGGCTTTATGTGAGCCTTAATTGGCCCTATGAGCACTTTGGGTGCATTCAGGAGAGTGACTATATCAACTCAAGTAATAATCAAATCATTTAAGAAATCATGTCAAGTTAGTCAATTTCTCATGCAATCATGTTAATCATGTTAAGAAATTACATTTTAGGTTATCTTCATGTCATTTGTAGTATAAGTTAATTTCATGTATAACTACTCAATGCCACTCACATGTTTTATATTTCTTTGCATGGCTGGGTACGAGATGTCCACAGGTGAGGAGAAAGGAGAAGAAATAGAATCAAAGACATTAGCTCAAGGACAATGAGGATTCAGTGCAATAATAGGAGTTCCTTGGTGGGGTTCCATTATTCACCTCAGTTTAGTTTCATGTTTTTTTATCAATATTTTAAGTTGTATTAAGTTTAGTTTCATGTTTAAGATATAGTTGTTTATGTTTAGATCTTTGAAACATGACATAAGTTGTATTAAGTTTCCTTTTATGTAAAATATTTGAGAATGAGAAATGAAATGTGTTCCTATTATGGTCAACTTTCAAATATTTCTTATGCATGATATTCAAGACGTGTGACATCCCATCAATATTATGATTCAGGATTTGATGCTTCCTCTCATGGGCATGTGTGCAAAAAGAATGGGGTGTTACATTCATCTTCCTATGTACAAGTCAAATCATAGTCCTATTGTCATTCAACCAATAGGAGGTAGCTTAAGAGAAAGAAAAGACGAAGGAAGTTTTTTTATTTTGAGCCTTTGTGGTTGGCTGAAGAAGAGTGTAGTGAAATTGTTTCAAAGTTTTGGGAGACGTCCCATATGTTGACTTCTTGGAAAATTAGAGGGATGTGGAGAAAAATTAAATGTCTAGGTGAATAATAAATTTGGGAACATAAAGTCAAAGAAAAAAGAAGTACAACATCTCTTGAAAGAAGAATAACAAAAGATGCCAGATAATGTGTTGCTTAGCAGGTGTCTTGGAACTTTCTAAAAAATTAGAATACTAGAACATGTTAGAGGATTGCTATTGGTGTGCAACGGAATGAGTGAATGAAATGAAGGTGGGGGGATGAGAACACGACCTATTTCCATCAAAAGGAATCCCATAAAAGAAAAGGAAAATATATTGAAGGTATAAAGGACAATAATGAGGTATGGAAAATGAGGACAAGGAGATAGTGGTTGTGGTAATGGACTATTTTCAAAAACTTTTCCAATCTAGCGATCCATTGGGATTTGAGGAAGCCATAGTGGGGATAAAATCTTGGGTTGATGATACTCTGAATAACCTTCTTAAATATGATCTATGCGATGAGGAAATTAGCAAAGCTCTTAGACGAATGCATCCTAACAAATATGCTCCACCAGATGGTATAAAGCATGTCTTTTATAATAATTCTAACACATAATTGGCATGGATGTTTCAAATTCACTACCACATAACTACATAAAACTCCACACTTTTTTTGCCACGTGTTAGAAAGTGTGGCATGTATCTATCCCATAACTCTACCCCTCTCTCTCCACATCCCCATGCTTCCTTAACGTGTCATCCTTTCCCAATTTCATTTTCCCATCTAACCCAATACTTCTCTTACCCATTTTCCAACAACACAGTGCCACAATGCCATGGGTATGACTAAAATAAGGTCTCTAAAGTATGTCCCAACCCATCTCTACCTCTGTCCTTTGTTTCATGTGTGGCGGCAGTCTCAAGAAATAGGAAGGTGAACTTGCTAGATATTTTTCAATATGCCTCTGGAAAAGGTGAGATAGGTAGATGAATTTTAGTGGAGGTTTCAGATGCATATGTGTAGAGGAGAGCCAACTAATATGGTAATGTGAAATCCCTATTCCTTGGCACTATTTCCCCTTCTCCAAATTCGACCATATTCACAATATCTAATGCAAAAGACTTGCATTTATATTTGGGACATCATCAAGGAATCAAACCACCCTATTGTAGAATAAGATCACACTCATAGTTTTGATTTTGTCATCCACATAGACCTACATGATAGGGCCTAATCATGTGCTTTGCACCTACAGAGCACTAGCTTTTCCCCTTTCTTGTAAGGTCAATGGCCAATTTCCAGTTGTCTTTAGCTTTTCTAATATTACAACAACCTTGGTCATCTGACCCTTATAATGTGGTGCATAGGTATAGCTGACACTTGGTACTATTGCCTATTAATAGAGTGAACAACCTGAATACAGGTGTCAAATGCTTTTGCCAATTGGTTCTGTGTGATATGATTCCCCTTTCATTGATTGGGACCCACCTTCGAGCATGATTTTCCTCCACCATAGGTAGGTGAAGGTTGTTGCCTCACCCTTCCTCTGTTGGTACCAACCTAGAGTCTACCAAAGTGGTATCAGAGCCTGACGACCCTGCCATCCACAACTTCCACCCTAAAAACCCCACCTGAGCCTCAAGCACATCGTCTATCACCACCATTCACACAACCCACCCACCCTACCCACCACAGAAGATGCAGAATGCTGAGGAGATGAACCAATTATGCCATTTAGTGGACTGTCATGAGAAGGGGATTGAACAACTTTCCTAGAAACTGGACATAGTCCTTCGTGAGATCACACTTCACCGATTTGAAGAAGAAGGGGAAGGAGACAAAGTATGATGACGATCGCAACCCAAAAGTTCTACGAAGGTAGATCTCGCCGCCATGACTGCTTCAAACTATGATTTCCTAAGTATGATGGAACCAAGCCTCCAGATAGGTGGCTCCATAAATGTGAGTATTATTTCCACCATGGAGAACTCAACACCAATGAGGAAAAATTCGATCTAGTAGTGCTACTCCGTAACGGCGACATGCTTGACTGGTACCAAACCTATGAGACAACGGTGTTGGAAGCACCTTACATGGACTACTCATGGGAGGTGTTTCGTGATGATATCATTGAACATTTTGAAATTGCAGACACTTGACTACTACAAGGCAAGCTCAACAAACTCTACCAAACAAAGTCAATTAAAGAGTACCATAAAGAATTTGAGAACCTCGCCCAATTCACCATCAGCTTTCTCAAGTCACATATCTCAGAGATGTTCTTATCGGGCCTGAAGGAGGAGATCCAGTGAGAACTTCATCTTTGAGGAGTATCGGAGATCTTGTCCAGAGAAGATCTAGCTCGACGAGCGAGACTGGTAAAAGAACAATAGGCAGACCGACAATGACCGAACCGCCAACCTTACAATAGCTTCCATCACGAATCCAAAATGGAAGGGACACCACCGACATCGACTGGAGAAAAACCTCTAGCACCAATCTAGAAAATCACCCAAGCAAAGATGGTGGAATGACATTCTAAGAATCTGTGCTACTACTTCTCAGAGAAGTATGTTAAAGGGCACAAGTGCAAGAAGCCGTCCTTATTTCTCATCCAAAAAAATGAGGAAGAAGAAGATGATAATCTAGAGAGTTCAACCACAGAAACACCAACTTCAATAGATCTAGAGGTCAAACCAACCATATCATCTTTTGCAATGGACATGGAAGGCACCTCAGACAAAAACTGTATGTGGGCCTTACTAGAACCTTAGAGTGTGCTGGTACTACTCGATTTAGAGAGAAATCGGAACTTCATCGACACATGCGTACTAGATACATCCCTGGAGACGAGCCTCATAGAAGCAAAAGATGAAGTAGCAGTCACTAGAGGGGACTCTGTCCCGTATAACAGAAAAGGGAAGCACCTTCCCCTGACATTGTAGGGTTGCGTTGAACATATTGATGGATACTTCATGTGCATTAGTATCTATGCCGTTTTTCTTGGAGTAGTCTGGTTGAAGAGTAGAGGCCCATCGACTTGGGATTTCTATAATCACACCATCACATTCCTATATGGATAACCACCATTCAAATTGTAGGGTATTAAACCATCGTCACCAGAACTCTCACCACAAGGGGACATCATTTCATCCCTAAGGAAAGCTAGACACATTTTCCTCATCTCCTATGAACCCCAACCCATCACTACCACAATTCCACCTACGATAGCAACCATCATACCAGAATTCACACCTATCTTCTTTGAGCCAACAACCTTACCACTGCCCCGACCTTAGGATCATCAAATATCTCTCATAGATGAATCCAAATCTATCACTACTCCACCCTACCAATATCCTCATTTCTAGAAAATAGAAATAGAAAAACAAGTCATATAACTTTTTCGATAGGGTTACATCTAGTGTAGTGTCAACCCTTTCTCTTCTCTGACACTCCTAGTGAAGAAGGATGATGACAGTTGGTGCCTATGTATTGACTACAGAGCTCTCAGTAAATAGATGATCAAAGATAAATTTCCAATTCCTATGATAGAAAAGCTCTTAGATGAATTGTAAGGCGCAACAATATTTAGTAAGTTTGACCTATATGCGGGATAGAACCAAATTAGAGTGGCGGTAGAGGACACTAAGAAGATGGCATTCCAAGCACATGAAGTACATTACAAATTTCAGGTAATTCCCTTTGACCTATGTAATGACCCATCGACATTCTAATCCCGGATGAATGAGATTTTCCGCCCCTATCTCCAAAAATTCATTCTAATCTTTTTTGATGACATTTTGATATATAGAAAAATAGTTTCTGATCACCTCAACAGCCTCACTGCCACTTTTCATATTCTAAGGAACATCAACTTATTTGTTAAATTAAGCAAATGTTCTTTTGGGGATACTGAAGTATCCTACCTAAGACACATAATATCCAGTGAGGAAGTCTGTGCAAATCTAGCCAAGTTGCAGGCCATTCAAAAGTGGCCAACTCTGTGCAATATAAGAGACCTACGAGGATTCGTGGGGTTAGCTAACTATTACCATAAATTCATTTGCATGTATGCTTCAATTGCAGGTCCACTTCACCTTTTTCTCCGTAAAGATGCCTATCATTGGGACACATCAACTGACAAAGCAATGAAGGACTTGAAGAAAGCACTTAGTCATCCACTGCTCCTCAACCTACTAGACTTCACAAAACTGTTCGTCATTGAATGTGATGCATCAGGAGTGGGACTCAGAGGCGTCCTAATGTATTAGGACCACCCAATTGCATACTTCAGCCATGCCTTGTCACCTCACCAACAACACCTATCCACTTATGAAAAAGAGCTACTAACGTTGGTGATAGCTATCACCAAGTGGCAACAATACCTACTGGGAGCTCCATTCATAGTTTGGACAGATCACTAGAGAATCAAACACATTCTGGAGCAAAGGATACACACCCCTTCCCAACAAAAATGGAATACAAAGATGATGGACTATGATTTCGTAGAGTATAAGCCAAGAAGATGCAACAGTGACACTGATGCCCTCTCCAGACTTCCTTTCACCCTGGAGACCTTCCACATTTCTGTCATTCAGTCAAATTAGATAGAAATGGTACACCAGGAGTACAAAACCTTGGACGACCTCCTCGACAACCTTTAACGCTACCATCAAAGGTCACTGAATCCAAATACATACAAAGAAGATGCAGGGCTTATTTTCTACAAGGGGAGAATCCTCCTCACCAAAAACTCTTCTCTTAAGCAGCAGATACTACATGACCCCCATGCATCTCTAGAGGGAGGGCACTCTGGTTTCAAAAAGACCTTACATCGCATCAAACATGATTTATATTGGCAAGGACTTAGCAATGATGTCAAAGCTTATGTCTGAGAATGCATCACTTGCCATCAACAAAAATACATTACTTTGTCACCAATAGGCCTTACGCAACCCTTACCAATTCCAAACCAAATCTGGGAAGATATCTCTATGGATTTCATATAAGGACTGCCACTAACCCAAAATTTATCTACAATCTTGGTGGTTATCGATTGACTAAGCAAATATGCCCACTTCAAAACACTAAATCCATTCACAGCAAAATCCGTGGCTACCACCTTCATCAACAACATATTCAAGCTCCATGGACTACCCAAATCATAGTATGTGACCGCAATAAAATTTTCCAATCTTCCATCTGGAAAGAGATCTTCTCCAAATTGGGAACCAAACTCTACTTCAGCACAACGTACCACCTCCAATCTGATTGTCAAACGGAAGTCATCAATCATTGCCTTGAGACATACCTTTGTTGTTACTGCTCGACAATTCCAAAGGAATGGGTATCTATCCTCCCTTGGGTTGAATACTGGTACAACACCTCATGGCATTTTGTAGCTAACACGACCCCCTTCCAGGTTGTAAATAGGAGACTGCCACCATCCTTGGTCCAGTACATTACAGGTACTTCCAAACTTTCAGTCATTGATGAACTTCTCACAGCCAGGGACCAAGCCTTGGCACAACTGAAAGACTTCCTCCATCAAACACAAAACTGAATGACATAGCAAGCAAACAAACACCACCAACCCAAGGAATATTAGGTAGGAGACCTAGTGTATTTCAAACTCCAGCCCTATAGGTAAAACTCAGTGACCTTTCATGCTCACTAGAAGCTAGCTACCAAGTACTATGGGCCCTTCCCCATCTTGGAATGCGTCGAAAAAGTAGCTTACAAACTACAACTACCACCAACATCGCTGATACAACTAGTGTTTCATGTATCACAATTGAAGACACACCACGGTCCACCACCTCTGCCTACTTCACAAGAACTATCACGGTTGTGGCCACCAACAGAGTCAACCCATCGCTTCCCTTATAAAATCTTGGAGCATCAAATGGTCAAGTACGAGAACCACGCCACCGCGGAGGTCCTCATCTCCTGGGTTGATACACAAAATGAAGAAGCATAATGGATGCCTTAAGCGGATCTTCATTCCAAGTTTCCATCCTGGGTTGACGCCATGGAAGTGGTTGGATCTTTAGAGGAGGGTATTTGATAGGACCTAATCACGTGCTTAGCACCTGTAGAGCACTAGCTTTTTTCCTTTCCTGTAAGGCTGATGGCTAATTGCCAGTTGTCTTTAGTTTTCCTACTATTACAACAACCTTGGTCACCCGACCTTTGTAATGCAGTGTACATGTATAGCTGACACCCGATATTGTTGCCTATTAATAGAGTGAACGACCTAAATACAGGCGTTAGGCATCAAATGCTTTTGCCAATTGGTTAAGTGTTTTGTGATTCCCCTTTCCTTGATTGGGACCCACCTTCGAGTGGGAGTTTCCTCCACCATAGGTAGGTGAAGGCTGCCGCCCCGTCCTTCCTCTACTAGTACTGTCCTTGAGTCTACCACTACATTTTATACCACTGCTTGGGCTATAATACCATGGGGACGCTAGGTAGAAATTGAGGTCAATGATTTTTTTTTTCATCAATTAGAAATTGTTGTGTTAGACGCAAGATCCTGAACAACAGAACATGATCTACTCCTATTTGAAAAATTCATATAGAAAATAGGCAACGACACTTGCAAATTCTTGTTGTAGCTTCCAACTTTCAATTCTCATATTTCCATATTTTGGTCTCCCTTGTTTTAACATTTCATATATATATATATATATATATATATATATATATATATATATATATATATATATAAAAGTTCAGATAGAAAATAGGCAACGACACTTGCAAATTCTTATTGTAGCTTCTAATTTTCAATTCACATATTTCCATATTTTGGTCTCCCTTGTTTTAGCATTTCGTTTGATATATATATAGTACACTTGTTTATGGTGTATATAGTACTGCACAATCTAAGTTATGCACGTCGATCTAAAATTGTTTGTTGTCTACTGCCATATATTATTGATATGCATAAAAAACTTATTACTTACCATGCCGAGAGACCACATTACTTATATTAAAGCTCAAATATAAAAATAGTCTCCTAGACCTAGAGCAATTTCTTTATTAGTCAATTCTCAGTTTCCATCTCATCTTACTCCCTATTCAGTTGAGTCTTGCCAATGCATCGTGCAAGTACAACCTATTTAGGGCCATATATATATATTTTCTCCCCAATACTTATGTAAGGAAGAAAAAAATGTCATAATATTTCCATGCTTATTTTTTAAAAACATGACTTCTGTACTTGTTTTAGTATATATTATAATCATCTCTCTACTTCCTTAGACCATTAGCTCTCCAATTACACATAATAACATTCATATGTAGAAAAATTAGCAAATATAGTGAAGAATGTAGGTTGCTTGATTTGGACTAGACTCATTAAGTTTCGAATTAAATAATTTCATGTCCCTCAGCTAACTAGAAGTAGCTCTTTCCTTTTATCTTACTCTCATTGGAATTGTTCGGTTCGGTTTTGTCTTTTTATGCACCTAGCGCTTACTCACATGTGTGTCACACATGCATGCAACACACATACACACATGCATGTAACACACACATATACGCATGTGCATATGCGCGTGCGCGCACACACACACACACAAACACACACACACATATATATATATATATATATATATATTCTTTTGGGAGTAGAAGTAAAAGTAAAAGCTTATTTTACAAGTTCATTAGAATATATTAGTGACTTAGCAAACTATGTGGTGCTAATATGGAACTTGAAAGTATTTTTATGTGTGTTTAGAAAGTGATATCCATGAATCCCCTATCCTAAAAATGATGTGTGTATTGTATTTTCATGGCTATTCCTTCATTTTTGAAGTTGACTAGCTCTTGACTACTATGTTGTAGAAATTATCTTCTCTTTTGAAGTCGACTTCCAAACAAGTATCAATATGCATTTGACACATGTAACAGTGTTATTGTGTTAACTATGCCACATTGTGGATATGTAATTCATACTTGCATATATCTTTATAATTAATTTTTCTTCACCTTATGTTACACGCCTACAACCATGTAGTTTTATTCTTGCATTAACAACAACCAAGTTGGTTTGTGACTTGATCAATAATGAGGATGTTGTGATCCAAGGAATTCTTCGACAACATTGGAGTCATCTCAGAAAATCATTTGGCATGTCTTTGGAAAATCTTATTTCATGCTTGCTTTCTATTTTGGTAAACAATTATCCATTTTCTTATTTTAGAAACTTCAACATTTATCTATATTTATTCTTCTAACCAATAACGTTTGATTTATTTTGGAATGTGGATATTGTGCTTGATAGGCCCCTTCCTTTTCACTATGAATTCCATCTTCAGGCTGACTAATGTTAGTGCCTTACAATCCCTCCCCCTTCATTATCATGTATGATCTATAAATTGGTTTATATGATTGTTTCTTATATACTGGTTCATGTTTCTTATAAAACATGGGATATATATTTCAGCCTCCACTCATATTGCTAGGATTTCTTCCTACACTTGTCATCCTCCACCAAGGTAGTCACTATGACCGATCCCATATTCGCTCCTTTCAATTGTATTTTGTGATGCTCATTTTGGACACTAAACACATGTCATTGTAGTATTTATTGTTAGGTATTTTGTGTTCATTGAAGTTATTTCCTTTTCACATGTCAACATCGCACATTTTTAGGTCCTAGGGATAAAAACCTAATGATACATCATTGAATTAGTTAGCACCATCATATAATGCTCATATATGCATGTGATCTTATTTGTATATTTTTCACATGACAGAAAGATGAATGTTTTAACAATGAACCTTGTTAACTATTCTTTAAACATATGGTTTTTATTTTATATGATAATCTTGTTTCAAAATTAGTATTTATTGGGGATGTAATGTTCTTTGATGTTCATTTTATAAGATTTTTCCACAAAGATGGAAAGGAAACTTATTTTGATAAATTTCAATAAAATTGTTGATGAGTGATTATCAAATCAACCTTGGGTTAGATGATAATGGAGATGGATAAATATTTTTCATGCAATATTAACCATTGTGGTATGGTCAAAATCTTCACATCATGTATAATTTGTGTACAAAATTTGATCCTTGAGTTTAGTTCATTAATGGTCTTCTCTAGTTCTCTAAAACATTATGTTGTGGCGATAGGAATTCTATTTAATGCTACCATTTATGTTGTTACCAATCCTGAATAATATAGAAGGAATAACCATCATTAATCTGTTGGGCTCAACATCTTTTTTAGAATTATCATGGAACTCTTAAATCCCTCTGGTAGTTGGCACTAGGATCTACCTAGAATTTTCAATCCATGTGATCTTACTTTCATGTATAACACATAGTGTTATATATTTTAATCTATTCTATTCAATAGGAAACTTATTTTAGGCTGATTAATGAATGGCACCGGAATATGGTCTATTTTAATTATTAAAGATATATATGTTGTTATTGCATATGAGACAAGGAATGAGTTGTACTAGAAATTAAGGAATTAGTCAAGAATTAAATGTCCAAATAAAAACTTGACATACTGAGACAATATAATAGGTTGAACGGTAATGGAGACAAGAATATACATATGTCAAATGTATGTAGCATTACACTTTTATGTTGAATCGCAATATGAGATTCATGGGTCTGGACCCCAGACCAAGGTTTGTGAAGTAGAACTTATGTGAGAAGTATGGTGTTGGGTTCTAAATTATCCATGCACTTACATAACTAACATCATTGATTGTTGAAAAGAAAAAACCTATATTCTAGGAAGCACAGACACTCTCCCGAAGGTTCTGTGGCCATGTCTAACACATGTTGCACATAGACACACCATAGACATGAAGTAGACACTATTAGGGTGTGTCTAGTTTTTTTTTTGGGGGGGGGTTGGACATGGTCTAGACATGACCAGGACACACCAACCCAACCCGTCAGCCAACTTAACACAAAAAAAAACTCGATACATCTCTGAATCCCCCCATCCCTCCCGCTCTCCACCCAAATTCCAAACCTGGACTCCTACTAAATCCCCATCCCTAGCTTCCTCTCCTTTTGTACCCGTGAATCCACTGCTCCCACCATAGCTCCTCTCCTTTTGTCATGAGCATGGCACCAAGTATGTAGATAAGAGCTCACATGGAGTTGTGCCAGCCGCAAGTAACAACTAGGCTACTGCTGCAAAGAGAAGCCAACTGGGCTACCACAAGTAGCACCACAAGGAGCAAGCAACGCTGCATGAAGCGGCCATTGTGGATGCTGGTGAAGGTTAGGCCCTCACCCCTCTTCTTCTGCCTCTATTTCTTCTCAACCACTTCACTTTTTTCACATCGTTCCTTTCTTCCTCTTGCACCTCTTCCTTTTTTTCTAAATGTCAGTTCTCCCCTTACTTCTCCATCTCTTCTAGCTAGACTTGACATCATAAATAATTTATAAATATAATTATATAAAATTTGAATAAAGTAAATGTATAAATAGGATATAAGGAAGTCACATTAATATGTATTAAAATGACAAATATGTTACTCTAGAAATGACAAGTACTAAACAACTATGAAATTAATGAGAAGAAGAGGATCTTGATTCAAAATTCATAAACAATTCAAAATATTTTGATTATTTGAACAACACATAAGTAAATAGGAGTTGAAATCATTATTAGGAGTGGCATTATATTTATAAATTATAGAAACCTCACTTGAAGGATGAGGAGGAGAAGCCCCCCTAGCACAGAGAGGACCAAGAGAAGACACTTAGCAACTCTGTGGCACAATACTCGTTCATATCTCTGATGGATAAGGTTACATAGATATAGAAGAGGGGGAGTTAATTAATGCATAAACAACTGGGAAATTAAGTAAAAAGGGAAGGAAAGAGGTATAAGTAGGCTAAGATTTCAAATAGAGAAGGGGAGAGAATAATAGAGGGAAATAAGTAGACAAAAGGGGGAGGGGAGGGGGAGGGGGAGGAGTGAACTATTAAGGAAGAGTAGAGAAAGAGGAGGAAGAAGGAACAAATATCAGTACATCGAAGGGCAGGTGAAGGGGATGAACTGTAAAGAAGAAGAGTAAATCAAGACAAGGAAGAGAAAGAGGAAGAGGAAGAGGGAGACAAGGAGAAAGAGCGAGAGGACATAAGGGGGGGGGGAGGGGACGGACTTCAAAGAAGAAGAGTAGGTGAAGAGGGAGAGAAGAAACTCACCTTCTAGTGTAGTAGGCTATGATGGCTAGTAGTTGCAAGCGCCAACAATAGAGGAGTGGTGGTGACTAGCTACATATCTTAGCCAGTGTCATTGTAAGAAGAAACCACAAAGCTTGAGGGGATGGAAACATGCTTCAAGGATCTATGATGACCACAACTCTAGAAAGTCCATTGACCACAACACTACAACTTTGTAGGGTCTAGAGATCCTGCGACATTTGGGGTTTAGGGACTTGGGTGTCGTGGTATCAAGGTATCTGGGGCAATAGTATTTCAAGCTTCATGGGGGGTGAAATAGCCGCTTAAGTGGCCATGTAAGATACTCGACTTGTTGTCTTGAAATTGGTCTGAACCACCACTTCATTGGTTGCGGTTCACCGATTTTGGGATGGTTGAATGCTATTTTTGGGTCCGTGTGTGGACGGAACTGCTATTGTGACCAGTTCATGATTTAAGAAGTTGAATTGGCCAGTTCGGTATAGTTTTGAAAACCATAATATTTTGTACAGATATACCATTTATTTGACACACATGCACTACCTTCGTAAGTAGTGACTATGCATTCTGCTACTATGCCTTTTGAACAAGGTTGTCAGATTGGACCCAAGAAAATTGGTGAGGCCATTGATTCTCAATTCATCTGTTCAACAAATGGATGAACCCGTTCAATTGGTGATGTCAGGATGAAAAAACAAGAATAGGAACAAACATTAGCACAAAAATATACACTACCATTAGCATAGAAATAGGTAGTAGGCACACACATTAAGACTGTATATTGTGATTACTTATTGGAATTAGCATTAGGTAATCAATACTAGAGTAAAACTGTGAAGAAAGAAAGAATAAGTGTTGAGTTAGATGAAGAATAGTGTCACTAAACACATTCATGGAGAAGTAGAAACACACACATGTAGCAAATAAGGTCACCCATGGAAGCAACATAGCAACAATTATTCGCCAAGGAATCAACAACTACACTGTGGTGAAGTTATATGAAGAGAAGGGGGAAGATGAAAAAGAAGAGGAGAGGAAGAGGAGGCACACTTGAGTCAATAAATATCACTTGCATCAAGCATATCAAGAGTGTTGTAGTAGTTAGTAACTGCTTCTTTAGTCAGTGGTACATATAGCTACTAGAGGTAGTGAGTAGGGCAATGACACCTCTTAGAGTAAACTTAGGAAGAAGTTGTTCGCCTCATCACTAGAACCTCTAGGAAAGAAGAAGGCTGCAGCACTGGAATAGAAATGTTGGGGGAATAATGGGAGGTTAGATCTCTTTATCTATTTTAACGAGGCACTACATGGTGATCGGTCTATTGGCTATAAAATGAACTAGTTCGTTGATTCCATGGCTAGTTGATCGGTCCTTAGCCGCTTATGTGGAAATTATGGGCCTATCGCCAAACTGAACTATTATAGTGGCTACTTATCAATTCACTCAATTAAACTGACCAATTTGGATGACTTCTAACAACCTTGCTTTAGAATGAGATGATTCACCATTCTACTTAGTTGATCCTTACTTTATCTGTAAGCCTTTGATATATGATGTGTACCTTGGGATTGTGCTTTTGTTGGAAAGAAGGATATAACTTTTGTTGGAAAGAAGGATATATGTTATCCAATTCAGTGAAAAAATTGAAGGAGACAACCATTGGTCTTTTGTGTCAACTATTGTCTAATCATGACAAACAAAATACAATCACACATGATCTCTAGTTTTCTTGTATATCATGGGGGTTTTCATCTCATCTTCTTTGAATGGCCATTTAAGTGTGGAAGGTTAACATTTCTTGTGTATCACATTTGAAATGAGGTAGCCTTTCGGTGGTTTGTTATCATGACTGAGGGAACTTGTTAGGATTTATGAGCATAAACTCCAAGCTTTGTTCACATGCTTCCAACATAGGAAGGAAACACAAACCAGGATGAGTGGTTTTTCTTGAATTATAAATGAGTTTTCCATCCCTATCCATGTTAGTACCTATCTTTAGCTTAATGTTGGTCTATTCAATTGGATATTTTTTCCTTCTTGATTTTGTGGGGGATTGATATATTCAATTCTAGTTACATGATATCAACACCTTCATTAGTATTACAAATGTTAGTGGTGTATCTTAATGTGTTAGGGTACCACTAAATTTTCATTTAGTGGCATCCAAATAGTTTTTATCATGAACATTCACAACCAAAAGTTATTTGAAATGAGTCCCTAAGTCATTAGCATTCATAGTTTAGGTTGGATTGATATAATATGCATTTCATGAATAAGTCTTGAGAACTAGAGTTACCTTTCGAACATATATTTCCAACAATCTGTGCCTATATGATTTATTATATCTATATATAGTATATTATTTTTGTGCTTAGATGCCAAAACATGGTTGTCACCTTTGTAACTCTAACACCAAAGTCAACCAAAGTTGGATAATCTATAGTATCTTATACCTAAATGTTCTTACACAAATGAAAATTCACTTAACATGTCAAATTTTTCATCAATATAGACTAGTACAGAGATATGCACTTGATAAAAGGCCCCAACTGCTAGGGCACTTCTAATTGTGATACGATGTATGTAGATGGTAGTGCTTCTATTTTTAAGGAGGTTGTATAGGTGTTGGTTGGGCTAATGCACGTGTAACATACCAAAACTTTGACATATTCTCTTTTTGGCCCTTTCCTAATATTTTCAAATCATTTCTATCCTTTTTAGCCTTGATGATTAAATTGTGGAATTTATAGTGGTTTGGTGAACATTTATTCACTAATTGTACCAATACAAGGGTTTATGCACAAATACCTCAATGAAAGCTTATTTAAGGATCTAAAATGCAAAATCACCATTTTAGTAGAACAATGGTATATAATTTGTGCTAGAAGTGCAAGGCCCTAAACCTTGATTAATATATTAAACAAGCTTAATTACCATAATTACGTGCTCTAATCCTTAATATAACTTTTTAATGTGATTTAAAAATATAAAATGAGCCTAAGTTTCAAATTTGGTTCGATTTGGATGTTGTTTGTGCAAGTTATGCAATTTTAGGTACATTCTAGACTTTTATGCAATTTACCCAATTGGGAGGTTTTCTTTGAAAATTATCACCTGAATTTTAATCCTTAGATATTCCCTTACTATTATCAAGATTTTCAACTGTGGGGCATCTGGTTACACCTTGGTTTGAAGGTGTTTCTCTCCAAGGGCATTATAGGGATTACCCTCTTTATAAATGAGCTTATGTTTAAAAGCTATCAACCAATGTGGTTATTTCTTGGTTTGAAGGATGGTGGGGATGGCCTAGAAGTCTCCATGGGATTTTAGGACCATATTTTGATATACAAAAAGTCTCTATGAGCTGTCATCTTGCATGTCCATGAAGCCCTAGGCTAAGGACACATGGAAAGTCTCATAGACACCTCATGCTTGCCCCCTTCTTTATAAATCCATGTCTACGCCTTCCCACCTTCCAATCTAAGAAGCAATACTCTCCTTCTCTATCCCCTAGTTTATAGCATGTTCCTTCTATGTTTGTCCATGAATTTGTTGTCCCAAGGTAAAAGAGGGTGCCTACCTTGGTGAAGAAGGCTCCTAGGAATCCAAATTTCTTTATTTAGGATTTCTTAAGCTCCTCGGTGACTTTGACCAAAACTAGTAAGTATCCTCCTTTCCTTCCTTGTTTACATTCTATTAGTATTCCTCCCACCTTCTTCTAGGTTGAAACCATGACCTTCCATTGTAAAACTTCACCTAGATCCCTAAAACATCTCATCTCTAAGCTCTTTTGTAGGGTTTGCACCTCTAAAGTGGAGAAGGTGATCTTTGCTCAACAAAGGAGCTTAGCTTGGAGAAACCAGACCTTATGATCTTGAGATCCTTTCTATTTGGACCTTCTTACCTTCTTTTAGGTGTGTTTTATAAACCCCTTCTCATATATTGCTTACTACATGCTTAAAACTCATGCTTCTATGTTTAAAATTGATGATCTCCATCTCTTTTTACCATGTTCTTCTAGGGTTTTGGTTTCTTTCTATTTTACTTTCTCTAGCAAATCTAGTTTGGTTACCTATGTAACTACAAACCTTATCTTGGGTCAAATGGTTTTTTCTCCCTCTCCCTCTCTCTTCAATTATCTCGATCAGTTTGATGATGTGGCAATTTCCTATTGGTCGGCTTTGAAAAATTCATATCTTCTAATCCGCTTATCCAAATTTGACAAATAAATATGTTTTGGAATTGGAAAATTAATCTCTATCTAATAAAAAAATTCAAGGTCTGATTTCATGGTTTGAAGAAGGGTGATTTTTGTAAAATGAATTGAATGCATAAAATCCATAAAAAGTACATCTTAATCATCATAACTCCAAAACTAACATAAAAATATGTTTTCTTTATCAGGATAACCTGATAAGTTCATTGGTGATATTTTCAAAATATAATTTGATTTTTGATAAAAAGTTATAAAATTAGGGTTTCTATACATTAATGTACATTTCGTACTCTAATACATGTTAATACATTGAAAATAGGCAAAGTGGAACTTGGACTCAATTAAAGTGGTGAAACTTAATAATTGATATCAATAAGAGAGGTATGCACATTTATTACACCCTAAGTTGGGATATTTAGAAACCAAACCCCATATTCCCTACTAAGGCACTATATGACCCTATTTCCTCTATTCATGATTCTTTTGTTAAATTGCCTCAAAATCAGTAATGATATTATTTTTCTTGGGTCTTGTACCCCACTTCCATGATTTAATTGATATGATGCTTTTACTTGCCATGAATGCTTTTCTAGCATGTTGATTTTATGGACTATTTAGTTATAGTAGTGGTACTTATGTACAACCACCCATAGATAGGGCATGTATTAATTTGCCCTAGGGAATGTCTTATTCTCCCCCATAAAAATATGTGTAGGTGAATGAGAATGTATTAATTCTCCCCTCACCTATAGGTTGAGGTTCGGTAGGTGCCTCAACCCTACTTAGTTAAGGTAGTTATAATTATCATACATGCAACCCTTTTATTATATTTTGTTATGGCAAGCATCTATTTAAAAATAGCCTCATACTCATGAAATCTTCATCTTATGATGAATATTAGCCTTTATTTACATGTTTTCTTTTCCTTGATAGCTTATTCATATTTGTTGACACATACTTTCTTTTCCTTTCCCTTTTATTGGGTGTATTCCCAACCACTCAGGTTTAGACCGAGGTGTTGAATATGATCAAGGAGAACATAGCTTCCAACATGGACCTAGCTCTTGGAGATGTTGCTTGGAGACATATTTGAAGTAGTTTAGACTTCTCTCTATCTAGATCCTTTTTGTTGTATCTTATTGTAAACCCTAATGAGAGATTTTGATGTACTTGTGTAATCTTTTATGAAAGTTAAATATAGTCAGTTATTTTTTTTATTCTGCTGCTACACTTTGGTCTTTTGCATACCATTATAATAAATTTGATAAATTTGGAAAATTTATATCTATTCCAACTTACCTTTGAGTGTGTTTGGAATGGATGTTAATTCTTTAAAATTTTAGTAAGTGGGTGATCATGCCTTATTACAACATGTCTCAACTTCTGACAGGTATAGTCTAAGCTTCCAACTCACCACATAATGTTTTGGCAGCTAACTGTGTGATTTATTTGAAGGTCAACGGTTGATATGACTACTGAGTTCAATGCACACATCACTCTTGCAGTAGATTTTATAGACTGACAAGAAAGTTGCCAAGTAGGATCTGTACCTAGATGCACAATATGATGTAATACTTTTGATGTAATTCTTCAGCTGAATGCATATGGGTAAGCCAAATCAAAATATTTTTTCAATAAATATACCATGTTACAATAGCTATGTATTACCCATGTACCTTCTTTTAAAGATAAGTCACTAGGCTAAGGAGATCCAAATTCTAAAGGCAATTTGCATGCTCATATTTCCTCTCTCTTCAATGCTATTATATTGTTAGATTAAACTAGGTCATAAGTTCAAGAATGTTACTATTGTGCTCTAATTGTCTACTTAATTTGGTATGGTTTATTTATCAGATTCATCTTTCATTTGTGTAACATAATTGTATGTATTGGTACAAATCATGAGTTGAATGCATGGAAGTAGCAAGGATTCTGGAGGTCGTTGGTCTGAAGAAGGGAGCACTGGATCACTTATCTATGCCTCATTTCGTTTCTTTTTCAATTTAAGCTCTAGTCTTATACAACACTCTGTATCTGGAACATGTAAAACAATTCATGTCCATTTGTACGTATACTGTAGATTGTGTTCTAGAAATTAAAAAAATCTGGTATCTTGCAACTTCTAAAGGCCTACCATAAATTATATATGCTATGGCTCCAATTGAATTTACTACTAAATTGAATGTTCGGTGCATTCAAGATTAAAGGTCTGTGATTAAAAATTTAAATGAACTATCTATCAATGCTCATAATATAAGCTTCATATATTTCCACACTTTTTGTCGTGCATAACTTTGGCGCCAGAAAAATGTAGTTTTCTGTTAATTTTTCCACACTTTTTAGAGTGGATGATTTGTTCCTGCCAAATAAAACTACATACAAAATTGAGATCTTTTTGCAATTTCAAGTGTGGACAAAGCATGAGTAATTTTTTACGGTGCAATCTTGCATGCTCTTAGCTAGCGTTGATGTCACACGTTTCCATGCTTTTAAGAGTGGAAAAAGTAATCTTTCAAGTGTGGAAAAATGCAGGCATTTTTTGTAGTAGTTACATAAAAGTCCTGCCCAAATGCTTATTTTTATGTTTAGAATATGAATTTTGAGTTAGTTTTCTATTTTGAGGGCATTAATTATTTTATTTCACTTTATTGGCCTATTTCCTACTTTCTTTTGATAAGGTCATTAATATATATTTTTATCTTCCAAATTAAATGATACTTGGCCCTTAAGTTACTTTTTAGTCAAGAAAATAAATTTGAGTGTCAAATTATCCTTATGAATTTCCAATTAAAATTTTTGGTGCAAAATATTTCCCATTATCTTCTTTTATCCATTATATTCCATATTATTTCCAATTACCACATTTATTATTTCCTTTATGCATATTTCGAGAATTATCTCCTTTTACATATTCTAAATGATACTAGAAATTTCTAACATGAATTTATTTATTCTTTTTATCACTTAAGTGGACATTTTACATATTAAGCCCATTTCTAAACTTTTACTGAGGTATTTGTGCATAAACCAAAATATTGGAATAAAAGGTGAACAAATGTTCATTAAACCATCATATTTTCCACAAATTAAACAGAAAAGCCAAAAATGATATAGATGCAAGGAAAAGATGGAAAAGAGGATCAAAAAGGCAAAAAGTCCAAAATTGGGTATGTTACAGTCTCAATATGGAAATCAAGATATAATATGAATAAACCACCAAACCCAACCGAGCACAAACATCTAGGGCTATTTTCCATAACCATACTACACATCCACTATCAAAATCAATTTTAAGGTGATGCGTGTAAGTTGCATATATATCATATCAGATATATATAATAGCCGGGTTCGTATGTGGTATTTAATTAGATATACACATTAATCATTTAACTATTCACATTGTATGCAATAAATAAATGAGGAAAACCAAAACTCAATCGTATCGATTAAATCTCAAATAATAGTAAGTTGACGTGGATCTGATACCACTATACGGAAATATGGCAACCGATAAGACAGTAGAAATAAAAATTTAACAACCATATTCCCCTTTTAAACAATTGATCATGTCAATAACTATGTAATGGGAAGGATGGTTAGCAAGGTTATACCTGGTCCTAGATCAAGTCCAACAATCTCCCCTTGTAGAAGCGTGCACTTTTCTTCAAGTCACACCTAAACAACATCAACAATAGCCTCCTAGTTGATCACCACAAACAACAGTTGACCTCATGCTACTAGTGGCAGGAAATAACCTCCTCACCTCTATAATTGTCCACACGGATCACTGAGAACTCCTATTATTTTAGAGAAATAGACAATAAGGAGTTGCCCCTTCTAGCCGGTCTACTAGAACCAACTTACTCTCCCACAATTGTTCTTTCTTGCTATCCATCCTTTTTATGGTTAGAACTTACTTGAGTTTCCTTCGGTTACCACAACTAGAGGAGACAACAATTTTCAAAGTAATTCATGTATCTAAGAAGCCCCCATTACCCCTATATTCATTGAAGGGTCAGGGTCAGAGTTCCTAGACTGAGCTGGAGTCAAAGGGGACAAAATTTCACAAATTTTTGCATCCTACGAGCGATGAAATGGTCGGTTTAGGGGTAAATCGATTGACTGGCATGTTATGTGATTGGTTCAACCCTTGAATCAGTCGTGTCAACATGTTTTCCAATAACAATTGTATTGGAAATTAATATTTGATTAATACACAACATAACGTTAGTAGCAATCCTCAATACAATTGAATTGATTGACTAAATGGTCTATTCACAACCTAAAGCGATCAGTTCATGGACCTGAGCTAATAGGTTTCACTTCTTGAACTGGTCAGCTCATGTACCAGATTACTAATTTTTCTTTAATTGACCTGACATTGTGATCAATTCAACACCTTGAAGCGGTCGATTCACACTCTAGTTGGTCAATTATTCAACCAATGTTATTTAAATTGAATCCCTAAAACTCTTTAGTAATCAATTTTAAACTATATTTATGAATAAACTGCTATTCCGAATGTATCATATGTGTGTGACCCTATAGGTTCGAAGTTACGTTGGCAGTGAATGTCCATAACTAATTTATGACATAACAAGCAATAAGTGGTATCTAGGAACACATCATTGCTACATAAGTATTTCAAAAAGTTGGAGAACAACTTCAACCTACAATCTGTCATTATTGTTATAGTGATTATATAATTTCTTTCTCCTTGATATCTAGATTAAACTTGAGACATGGAGTCATAATCTCTTAACATCCAATCCATGTTCGTTGAACTAGAGTAGACTGTCTGTGGTATATGTGAACTCAATATCATATGTTGTTTTACATGTACATGCACACCCTTTTCTCAGTCTCATTTATCAAGTGGCCTGGATATTAAACTCTATAGGAGAGAAAAATCCCATCTACATCACTCACAACCATCCCCATGTGTCACAATGCACTCAAACATCACCTTTATGGCAACCCTTATTCAAGGTCACGGTGGATGATGTCAAAGTACATCAAATGACATGTCATGAGTGTAGTGATTTTAGGTCTAAGAACCACAATCACCACCATCACTATAAGAGATAATTCTGACTACCAATCATGGTTTCCATGTGTCACTCTCAAGGTGGGTCTATCCAATACATTATTCTCTAACAAGTATTTATGTGTTCAGTCTGATATCACATATCATGACTTAATGTGACTCTGTCATCAACCAACACACACTAAAGTCTTAAATATCATTTTTGTCTATCAGCCTTCTACAATAACATCTGACTAGGGAGATACCAAGAATGCATATACCCTTGAAACATGTATGATCTAATTGTCCAGGTCCTCAACCTTAAGACACAAGTCATTGAGTAATATCATTCTTTAGACATTTATAATGTTTCATCATTATCTCATAACTGATAAAAACATAATAAATCTGAAGATTGCCTTTATTATTAATCAAATCATTTATAAGATGTGCCATTAGAATCATCATATTATTGTCTCTCTGGACATACATACCAACACTCTGGTCTACTGACAATGAGATAGCTACCCTTCTTAATTCCTTGCCCAAAAAAGTAGACCAAGAACAAGAATTAAACTAGAAATTTTATTGAAGAAAGCATAATACAAGATGTAATAAGTCCAAAGCAAGAAAGTAAACAAGTGCTAAAACTAGGAGAAAGATCCAAAAATTCGTATGCCTTTTTTGTGGACTCCCCCTCCTTTTATAGGGGAAGGAGGGGGTGGAAATCGTATAGTAAAACTAACTGGAGGCACTATAAAAGTATTTACGAGGAGTGTGAGTTGATTGGTTTAGGTTATTAGTCGCCTGACTCACAGTTGCGAGTGCGTGTATCCAAGGAAGCAGGTCAAAACCCTAAAAAAAGGTTGGCAATGTCGTTGACCAAGTCTTGGTCTCTAAGGAATTTGAATCAACTGCTTGGAGTTTGAAATGCCCAGTTCGGACTTCTGAGCTGACCAGTTTGTGGTATGGATTATATGATTCAAATGTTGAATGGGACGGTTTAGATTGTGAGTGGAGTTGTTGAGTTGGCAGATCGACACCATGAATTGGCCATTTGGAGTTCTGGAATGGAGTGTTATGTATGAGTGATTTGATCAGTTCACTGACCAAATCGCTCGACTCAAGTACTCAAATGCTTGGAAATTTGTATTCGATATCCTTGGGCTCTTTATTTCCATGTAAGGAAGCATGCCATCATTCTATGAGGTAGAGAAATTATAATGAGGGTTGAATCTACAAAGTAAGAATGAAAAATGGTGAGAATTCTGAACAACAGGCCAAGAGTAAGTAAATTGCAATTATTTCTAGAAAATTGGTAAAAGTTAGATAAAATCTTAGGAGAGGACTTTAAAAGTTACAATTGAAAAAGGATGAATAGACATTCATTCAAATACCCCTGACTTGAATGCTTGCTTGTCCTCAAGCAACAAAGAATTACAAATTGTTCCAATTTGTACTAACAACATGTCTTTCCTCACCCTCATAGCATTAGTTTGTTTCTTACCTCCTTTCTTAGCCAAGTGATCTAATCTCTGAGAATCATGAAACACAAAATTCAACATTCCCTATTAAACCATATTTCATGGCTTGTTTCTATATCAAGAATTTGTAAAGAAACATGCTTTATCTCCCTTTACTTTGACACTCCCACATTTTATTGTAAGTTTTGCACATGAACAAAGTGAATGAGGTATGGAAAAAAATGCTCCCTCCTCTATTTGACTTGGGACCTTTTCATTCATGTATTGTGGTTACATTGACCACATTTTTTTCAGTGTGCAGTTTGTCATCTTTGGATGTACACCCTTACTAGAATTACTAGGGGTATGCAAGGAATGGTGAGAGGGGTTTGAATATGCTACCCCAGACTTGGGGTTTGGCATAAGGTGGTTTTGATTTTTCTTTGTGAGGCGAGGGAGGTTAAGATGGTGAAAGAACGTTATTCCCTATGCTCTCAAAAACTTTCATTTTTTTTGGGAGCATCATTGCATCAGTTCGACTCTTCCTATCACCACATCATACAAGAGATATGACAAGTTACTCTGCCCTTTAGAATAGAAAAAGTTTTTATTTGATTTTTATCAATGCAATAAGGATTGTCAAAATTTCTAAGGAATAGTGCAAAATTGGGGTCCTAGGTGACATGGTATTTTTGAATCATGGCAATTTGTAAATTTATTTGCAAATAAGATTTACTACATTCGAGGGGTTAAATGATATGAAAGTCTATTCATATGACTAACTAGATAAGAGCCACTTTGCATAAAAAAGAAACAAAGAGAAAATACATTTTAGAAAGTAAACTACATGCAAGCAAATAAAATGACAAAGTAAATATGTTAGGAAAGGAAGATATGGGGTAGAATTGGTACGTACCACCCACCTCCATCCTTGACATAGAATCTTGCTCATCTCGAGAAAATCCAAAACCCAAGGAAGGAAGAAAATCACTATTGTGGTGGATGAGCATATGAGGTAGGGGGTGATAGTAGTAATGGCCCAATTAGGGGGAGTTGGGGTAAAGATATGTCTGGTGGGTTCCATACTCAATGTAGGAGGGTCTGGTAGAGGCATAATGGCTACTGTCCACATGCCAAAACTCCTGAGAATACTACATTAAGTAAAGGTAATTGAGTTGATGTCCCTGGTGCTGCTGCTGACGCTGAATCTGGTCCAGCTGCTCCTGAATCTTGTAGAATCCATAAGGCTCATTGGCTCCCATATCATTTGTAGTGTACATCCTGGTGTGATGTCAAGATGATGGAGGAGGGGGGCCCAGACTCATTATCATTTACCTCTGTGGTGGTACTCCGATGATGGACAACGGGCTTAGGGATGTCGTCCCCTGGAATGGGGTTCTCTAGAAGGAACCACTGGATATGCCCCGACAAGTTTGAGAGCTCATAAGTAAGGTTGGATGCTGCGAACCTGGTATGTCGGGGAAGCTCAAGGTGGACAGTGGTGTCCTATAATACAAGATAATAGGCATCTTGCTGGGGGACCGTAGAAAAGGTTTTGGCTTCCCTTCAGATAGGGTATGTCAATCAGATGTTGATTTCCCTTGAGATGGATTGTCTGGAAGGGAATATGAGTGAAGCCTAAGAAGATGGTGATGGCGGTGACAAGATGGCTGATGCTGAAGGCTGAGGTAGTATTGTGGCTCGCCTAAGTGTCAATATAACTAGGGCACATACCCGTA
This sequence comes from Alisma plantago-aquatica, assembly GCA_963693085.1. Lineage (NCBI taxonomy): Eukaryota > Viridiplantae > Streptophyta > Magnoliopsida > Alismatales > Alismataceae > Alisma > Alisma plantago-aquatica. Next base: position 176,174,697 of record OY856409.1, read on the forward strand.
TAGTCCACAGTTAAAAAATTGTCCACAGTTATTTCACATTTTAAGTCCACGGTATTTAGACTGCAACGTTTCTTCATGCAATGGACCATGGTTTTTGGGCTTTAATCCCGGTTCCATTTGACCCAAATAGTACTTCTCAAACCTTTTATTATCCTATCTCGTCAACTTTATGATTTGCAGTATCCTATTACCGTTTGTTTCCTTCGTGTCCTAGAAAAGCACCTTCTATAGTGCGGCAGTGCCTCTGCAGCTCTACGTAGATCTACTGCTAAACCAGAGCAGCAACTGGAAGGGGCCGAGGCAGCTTTTGATGGAGAGTGAATCAGCGGTATCTCTACCTTGACACCCCACAGCCGCTGGTGGACAACGCGCCCTTCAATAGCAAGGCTGTGCCTAGTTCAATCGGCAGTTGGCTCAAGATAGATTCAAGCCTACTCCTTAGTCTTGGAGCTTGGGTAGCAGCAGTCCTCTTCTAAGGCCCGTGATGTGAAGTACCAGAACATGACACAAGCATTTGACGGTTCATACTTAGATCAGTTTCCCCCTTTTCTTAAGATAATTTTTCTTGTGAGAAGGAGAGTTGACTATGAAAATAACATGTTTTGTTTTCTTATATCCTATGTCTCATGCATCTCACTTCCTCTCCAATTTGGTTGAAATCAAAAAATCTAACAACATGTTAGTAAAAATCTAGCCTAATAAAATCAGATACATGACATAGAAAATTTGTTGTTTAATTGGCTATGTATATATATTTTTGATTTACGAGAGAACCGCCCCCGTAGAAGCATCACAATTGTGACAGTAGAAGCGCCACAAATGTGACCACACAAGAAATACATAACCAGAGTAGCCCGGCTGGTTACGGCTCCGGTCACCCCCCTCACACGCCCAATCAAATTCATGTTACTTTTCGCAGAGCGCCTTCGACGTGATTCGAACTCGGGTCCTTCATCTGGACTTACCGAGCCGTAACTAGCTGGGTTACTCTGGCTATGTATATATTACAGGGATATGAACACTAGATTAGATTCTCATACCAGGCGATATTCTACCTATCACATCTGGCCCTGAAGTGAGAAAGCAGTTTTAATTCCTACCTCCAGTACAAAAAAATCTGTTATAATGTATTCACTTTACAATGATTGATCATGTTTGGAAGTAAGAAATTTGTCTATATTGTAAATTTGTTAATATTTTCACACATCACAGTAGTGCAAAATCTTCTATAATCCACGGTTGGTAGCTTAGTCCATGATTGATATCTTCACACATCACTACCGTAAGACTTTGTTTAGACCACGATTTCAAATAAATGCACGATTATATTTTATTTAGATTTTAAAGCATATTTCATAATTTAATTGGTGTAAACTTGATAAGTTATTAACTATGTATACTCACAATAGGGTATTGATTAGAATCGGAAAGTTAGGAAGAAGGTTTATTCTTGGTGTACTTTTGAGAAGAATCTTATCATAGGCGCATACGTCCCGACGCGTACTTCATCTTCCTGTGAGTGCTCTAACTTTTTCTTCTTCCAATATACAACTAACATCAACTATAGTAATCATTTTAAATTTCACCATCATCGACTGTTATAAGGTGTTAATACTTATCGATCAATATTCATGTATGACTTCACATATGCCCTGATCTAGAAGAGTGTTAAAGGCTTGTATTTATCCTCCATGTTTTATCCTATGTCTTGCATATTACTTTATATTCATACTTACATTTTGTAGTTGACTATAGGTATTGTCTTTTTCATATGAGATACCAAGTTGCATGTTTTATATTAAATGATCAAATAATTGAAACTCTTTTTTATCAGATAAAAAATATTATCATAAAAAATATTGAGAAAAAATATGAAGATAATGCATGTATTTAATATCAATATCGGTAACCAAATTGTTTGAATTAGCAACACATTTTGATGAAATTTTAGAAGTTTTGTTTGTTCAGAAACTAGTATTATTTGTGACAATATAAATCGACCTTTTCCTAAAACATGTCTTTTTATGTTAGGCTTCGACTATGAACAATCAATATTTTATCGACAGAACATGGATGTATAAGCCAAAAACAAGATTTGATTATCGTCGGGATAATGATTTTATTGATGGGATAGATTTCTTTATGGAATTTGCCTTAAATAATGTCAAGACGAGAATGATGCTTTATCCATGTATGAAATGTGAGAATAAGTTTCACAAAGAACACAACATAATTAGGGAGCATTTAGTTCTCTATGGTTTTTTCCCTCATTACACTCTATGGGTGTACCATGGTGAACTTTTTTATAACAATCAAACTACTAGAACTTCACCACTTGAGTCAAATGATGATGTGGATCAAATGATTTTTGATGCAATAATTGAGGATGTTGATGATATGGAACACAATTTTGTTTCAAATCTAGATCATGAGTCTGGAAAATTTGAATAAGTTTTAAAACAAGCTAACACACCCCTATATGAAGGTTGTCAATATTCAACATTGCATTTTGTCTCTAATCTCTTTAACATTAAGTGTGATAATCATTGGACCAACAAATCAATGTGTGAGCTTCTTCAGATACTCTATAAGGTATTTCCAGTGAATAACAACTTTCCTAAGACTTGGTATGAGATGAACAAGTTGATGTCTTCTTTAGGTTTAACAAAAGAAGTGATACATGCATGTCCAAATGACTGCATGTTATATAGAGGTGATCAATCCAATCTAGATGAGTGCTTAAGGTGTAAAACATCGAGATGGAAGCCTACAAATCCTAAAAAAGAGACAGATTCCAAAATACCGGTGAAAGTTTGTCGCTATCTCTCCATTATTCCTAGATTGAAGAGGATGTTCAATTCAACCAAAATGGAAAATTTCATGACATATCACCATACTAGCCCGAAACCACCTGAAGGTAAAATGTTTCATCCTCGAGATTTAGAACTCTAGAAGATTTTGATGAAAAACATCCTGAATTCAGTAGTGAACCTCATAATGTTCGACTAGCACTATCTATTGATGGATTCAGTCCTTTTAATATGGCATATTGAACCAGTCATAGTATTTGTCCAGTGATTATCCTGAATTATAATCTGCCTCCTTAGTCGGTAACAAAACAATCATATTTTATGATGCCTCTTCTAATTGATGGGCCAAAGTCTCCGGGAAACAACATTGATGTCTATTTACAACCACTGATTGATGAACTGAAGTTGTTGTGGATAGTAGGTGTTGATACATATGATGATGAAAAGTGTGAAACGTTTAGGATGCAGGCTGCTCTTTTAGGAACCATAAGTGACTACCCTGCATATAGGATGTTATCTGGTCAAAAAACTAGTGGAACTTATGGCTGTCCTGAATGTCACATTGACACAACATCCATTCATTTACCATTTAGTCACAAATTAGCATACATGAGGCATAGAAGATTTCTTCCTATTGACCTCCCATGGAGATATGATGATAAACACTTCGATGGAACTATTGAACTTGATTCTACACCAAAATCTCTTTTTGGACAATAAATCTTTGAACTATTGGATGATTATGATAATGTTATATTTGGGAGGGAAACATCAATGTACCAAATGTCAGACAATAATTTCCTCTTGCTTGGAACAAGAAAAGTATTTTTTTTTAACTTCCATACTGGAGTAAATTGTTAGTTCACCATAATTTGGATGTAATGCATATCAAAAAATATATATGTGCTAATTTATTAAGTTGGTTGTTGTATAAGGATGGCAAAAGTAAAGAGAACATAAATGCTCGTTTGGACATGGATAGGTTGAAGACTAGGAAATCCTTGTGGATAAAAAAGGCAATGAGTAATGGAAAAGTTGTTATCCCCCTGCATCTTATAGCATGAATCCTAAGGAAAAAGAAACATTTCTTTCTATTTTAAAAGATCTTAAATTGCCACATGGATATTCTTGTAATTTCTCTCAGTTAGTTCAACTTCATGAGAAGAAGCTTGTTGGCCTAAAAAGTCATGATCATCACATTATAATGCAACAATTGCTTGTTCTATCCTTAAGGAAAACCACTTCAAAATATGTAGGGAAAACTTTGATGGAATTGTCCCTATTTTTTAAGCAGTTGTGTGCTAAATCTATTGATGTTCAAAGCATGGAAAACTTGAGCATGCAATACCTCTAATTCTGTGCATGTTGGAGAAGATATTCCCTCTAGCATTTTTTTGATGTAATGGTTCACCTATCAGTGCATCTTCCAACACAGGCTAAACTATGTGGTCCTAATCCATTTAGATGGATGTACCCAATAGAGAGATACCTATTTACTCTAAAAAAGTACGTCAGAAACAAAAGTAATCCAGAAGGTTCCATTGTTGAGGGTTATTTGAGAGATGAAGTGGCTACATTTTGTTCCCGTTACCTATGTGATTCAGATTCTAAAGAAAAATGGAATCCAGACTATGAGGATGGACCAATTTGAGCCAGTCAAATTATTGCTCTTTCTATTTATGAAACTCATCAAGATCACCATTTTATCCTTTTCAATGATGATTCTATCGATGACTACATAAAGTAAGTTGAAGAAAATTTCAGTTACTTATTCTTATCATTTTATGGTAGCATACCAAGAAGTGTATTTTATTGTTTTTGTAGGCATCATGTAGACATCCTAAGATATAAACATCCTTTGTGGTGTGAAGATGACATCAAATTAGAACAACAGAGAAATTTTGTGTGTTGGTTTAAAGATCATGTAAGAATTTTTTTTATTTTACCGTTAGACATAATTGTACTATGTGAATACTTAAACCTATTTACTTTTAATAGGTTAGAGAGTTAAGGAAGAAACAACACATTCCAGAAAGGATAAATTATTTATCTGAAGGACATTCAATTAAAGCATTTTCTTATCATGGTTATTACATCAATGGATATAAATTTGAACCACATTATATAGAGTGCGGCCGTGTAACAAAAAACGGTGGGGTTGCAATTGTTGGACTGGATGACAACTTATATTATGGAGTTTTATTGGCTATTTATGAATTTAAATTCCCACATTTAGATCCATACTGTCTTTTTAAGTGTTTGTGGTACGATAGTGATGATGGAGTTGGAGTTGTAAGGGATTATCTTAACTTCACCATTGTTGATACAACCAAACTTGCATTTGATGATGAGCCTTTTATATTCCCTAAACAAGCAAAACAAGTTCTATTCTACTGATCCTGAAGATGGAAATTTAAATGTAGTTTGCTCTTGGATTTCTAGAGACACATATGACATTCCCATTGATGTCGCCTCTTTTGATACAAATATATCAGATGAAGAAATTTTAATAGAAAGTTTGTCAGATGATGATATAGAGCTTTGGGTAAGAACATATATAGATCCTAAAATGAATCAAGTAGATGAAAACATTATAACTAAATGTGTGCACAAAAGAAAACATAGTCAATTTATGGTAAGAATTATCATTCTTTTTAATACATTTTGATCATATGTATCTTCCTTCACATCACTCAAGTATATTATCTCACTTTATATTTTGTGTCCTATAGGAAAATGCCTCCTAAGTGTATTTTTGTGAACAATATCATCAAGAAAACCGACCCAATAAGCAAGGCTTCCATTAAAGAGTTTGAAAGACATGGGCAGGATAGACCATCAAGTGGAGGTAATTGTTACAAGTAGAATAACCTTTTATACTAGATATATAGAGCTGATGTATTCTTTATTTCTCAAATGTGACATCCAGTGAATCTTCAAGGCTAAGTTAATTCTCAAAAGAAAAATTCAGACCTAGAGCAAACCTTGCAAAACATGAAAGGTACCAATTTGAGTTAAAAGTAGTGTGTTAAATCAATGTATATTCATTTTCAATATATGAAATGTAGGAAATGGCAAGACACAAGTGAATGCCTCAAAAAAATTCACAAGACATGGGCAGGATAGACCACCGAGTGGAGGTAATTGTTATAAGTAGAATAACCTTTTATACTAGATATATAGAGATGATGTATTCTTTATTTCTCAAATGTGACATCTAGTAAATCTTCAAGGCCAAGTTAATTCTCAAAAGAAAAATTCAGACCTAGAGCAAACCTTGCAAAACATGAAAAGTATCAATTTGAGTTAAAAGTAGTGTGATAAATCAATGTATGTTCATTTTCAATATATGAAATGCAGGAAATAGCAAGACACAAGTGAACGCCTCGACAGAATTCACAAGACATGGGCATGATAGACCATCGAGTGGAGGTAATTGTTACAAGTAGAATAACCTTTTATACAACATATATAGAGATGATGTATTATTTATTTCTCAAATGTGATATCTAGTGAATCTTCAAGGCCAAGTTAATTCTCAAAAGAAAAATTCAAATCTAGAGTAAACCTTGCAAAACATGAAAGGTACCAATTTGAGTTAAAAGTAGTGTGTTAAATCAATGTATGTTCATTTTCAATATATGAAATGTAGGAAATGGCAAGACACAAGTGAATGCCTCGACAAAATTCACAAGACATGGGAAGGATAGACCATCGAGTGGAGGTAATTGTTACAAGTAGAATAACATTTTATACTAGATATATAGAGATGATGTATTCTTTATTTCTCAAATGTGACATCCAGTGAATCTTCAAGGACAAGTTAATTATCAAAAGAAAAATTCAGACCTAGAGAAAACCTTGTAAAACATGAAATGTACCAATTTGAGTTAAAAGTAGTGTGTTAAATCAATGTATGTTCATTTTCAATATATAAAATGCAGGAAATGGCAAGACACAAGTGAATGACTCGACAAAATTCACAAGACATGGGCATGATAGACCATCGAGTGGAGGTAATTGTTACAAGTAGAATAACCTTTTATACAAGATATATAGAGATGATGTATTCTTTATTTCTCAAATGTGACATCCAGTGAATCTTCAAGGCCAAGTTAATTCTCAAAAGAAAAATTTAGACCTAGAGCAAACCTTGCAAAACATGAAAGGTACCAGTTTGAGTTAAAAGTAGTGTGTTAAATCAATGTATGTTCATTTTCAATATATGAAATGCACGAAATGGCAAGACACAAGTGAATGCCTCGAAAGAATTCACAAGATATGGGCAGGATAGACCATCGAGTGGAGGTAATTGTTACAAGTAGAATAACCTTTTATACTAGATATGTACATATGATGTATTCTTTATTTCTCAAATGTGATATCTAGTGAATCGTCAAGGCCAAGTTAATTCTCAAAAGAAAAATTTAGATCTAGAGAAAACCTTGCAAAACTTGAAAGGTACCAATTTGAGTTAAAAGTAGTATGTTATATCAATCTATGTTCATTGTCAATATATGAAATGCAGGAAATGGCAAGACACAAGTGAATGCCTTGAAAGAATTCACAACACATGGGCAGGATAGACCATCTAGTGGAGGTAATTGTTACAAGTAGAATAACCTTTTATACAAGATATATAGAGATGATGCATTCTTTATTTCTCAAATGTGATATCCAGTGAATCGTAAAGGCCAAGTTAATTCTCAAAAGAAAAATTCAGATCTAGAGAAATTTTTTCCAAATGGGATATCTAGGAATGAGCATGGCGCAAAGCACATTGGAGGTACAGTTTATATGAAAATATAATATTTCTTATCTAATATTTTATTTAAACATCTACATACTTTCGTTATGTTAACTCTAGGAAATGAATAGAGGCAAGTGTGTACTACAACTCCAGTTATAGGTGTTGAGCATATTAGACATCACAAAGGAGGTACACAACTTATTAATATTTCTATACTCATTATATCAAATAATTCATATTGATGTTCATTTGCTCGCATTATATGAATTATAGTGAATAAAAAGAGAAAAGTGCATATCTCAACTGCAGTTACTGAGAATGAGCATATTAGACATCACAATGGAGGTATAAACTTTATTAATAATGATGTGATTGTTATCAAATAATTCATATTGATGTTTATTTACCTGTCTTATATAAGTTCTAGTGAATGAAAAGAGAAAATTACGTGCCTCAACTCTAGCAGGGAATGAGCAAAGGCACGCGGGTACCACATCTCTGAGAAATGATAATGGTAGACAACACACTGGAGGCATAATATTTTATGATAAAGTTATATTTGTTATCAAATAATTGATGTTGATGTTTATTTACTTTTACTATGTAATTCTAGGAAATTAACAGAGGCACATGCGAACCACAACTCCAGAAAATGAAAATAATAGACAACAGATGGGAGGCATACTATTTTATGATAAAATTATATTCATTATCAAATAATTGATGTTGATATTTATTTACTTTTACTATACAATTCTAGGAAATGAACAGAGGCACATGCGTACTGCAACTCTAGAAAATGAAAATAATAGACAACAGATGGGAGGTACAATATTTGTGATAAAGTAATATTGATGCTAATGTTTATTTACTTTTATTATGTTGAGTATATATTTCCTTATTTTTCTACTATACCAGGAGTGGATGATCAAAGCCAAGATGTAGTTCATACAAATTTAATAGAATCAATTGAGCATGGTGCCACATGTGTTATATTTTTCTATGAATATTTTTCATTATCAAACTAAAAGTTAAATCACATTTTCCAAAATTTTTTAGATGTTATCATACAAAATGTTAACAAGAGAAGGACACGAGGTAGAATCAGTTTAAAGGCAGTGGCCCCTACATCTTGTCAGAAGCATAAATGCATTGTTCTCAATGATGGTAGAATTGCTGGACCAGGGAAATGCACTTTGAGCAATTTTTTAGGAATATTAGCTCGTAATTCCTCTTTATTTCCGATACATAAGGAGTGGGGACTAGATCATGAATCGGCGATTGAAATGGTTATGACTAATGTTCTAGTAAGTGTTCTACTCTTAAGATAGCTTTTATATTTTTATTTTTATCTAACTAAAATAGCAAAATACTTTGAATCTTATTGTTTTCATATATATTACATTTTATCGATGCAACTTGACTTTGAATTTTTCAATATGGATGATACAAAAGTGACTTCTTATGATGAAGTAACTACTTTTGTCCAAAAGATGATCAATCAACAATTGCACAATTTTCGTAAGGATCTAAAATGTAGGTTAAATCATAATATTCCCATTGTTGAACAAATGGAAACTATAGATGATCGAGTTCCACAAGAAAATTAGGTATTACTTATAGATCTTTAGAGTAGTCAATCAAAATAGGTAAAGTTCAAAAGAAATATTGCATTGTCTTTGTGACGTCCCCGGATGTTCTAAAACTTAATCTGATGTGTGATGTCCAAATTGAAACCCTCACCTCAGCGAGAATCCCAATTTAAACATCCCATACTAGGCTAAGAAGAAGAAAATCAGAGGAAGTCAGAAGGAAACAATTAGTAGCACATGTACATGAACAATAATAAAACCATACACACATGTTCACCATTCAACATATAGTTACAACATGAATTGTTACATCACTTGATATTACATTTTGATCAGCAAACTTATACATATACATATACTACAACTAAAACTACATGATCTTAAGACAACAGGTCCACATGTACATCAGCTCGCCACACAACTCTCAACTATCCTGGATCTTCAAGAGCATAACCACAACCTAAACAACAGATTACATGCGGTACACATCAACACAATATTTCATGAATATTGTACTGAGTACGCCTACATGTCTTTTTATATACCTCTCATCATATCTTGGCAATAAAATAAAACTAATACTTGGCATTAACAGAAGAATATAAGAAAAGCGTATACTTGCACAAAGATATTCATTAACAAAAGAGAACACATATTTTAAGTACATTTTCCATTATATATCCATTCATTTTCCACCTGAGGGAATAATGCATCATCTCTGCTACCAAAGAGAATGAGATGTAAGGCCTTATGATCTACTACCAAAGAGTTAGATCATTGTACAATGTGATCTGCTACCAAAGAGAGTGATCACTTTCCAGCACTATGCTACCAAAGAGAATTAGTGTTTTCATATAATGAAACAGATATATTATGTTTCATGTGTTCATAATCATTAGTATGGAAAATCAAGTAACATATCATGTAAGAATAATCGTTTCATCCAATATCATATGCCAAGTATTTTACTACACATATAACACAAGCATATTGTATAATAAGCCAAGTAAGAGGTAATGGTGTACCTTCCAAAGAGATATCCTAATCACATATATTCCTCATGTCATCTATATCCTTGGTCAACCCTGATTAAGACAAGATTACATATCACCATCAGGTTCTCATTATTGTTAGCCTTACTTATGTCCATTTTAGGGCTTGCTTACTCATTTGGATATTTGCACCATTACTTGCATTCATATCTTATGATTATCTCAATGATGTCATTTTCCAGATTACATCTCATTATCAAAGTTCATCATCTGAACATTAGGTTCAATATCCTTTTTGTGCACATTAATTAACCCTAGGTTACACCATTAACCAAAATTAGGATTTCATAACATGTATCAAGGTTCATCTTTATGTAATAAGAATTTTGTGTATATAACTGATCTCATATTTATATATTATCTTCCAATTACAGATATGAGGGTTTTCTATAAATATCATCATTTATTGAGCATGCATGTATATATTGCATTATCTTTAGTGTTATTAACCCTAATTAGCCATATTAATCAAATTATATGCTTTTGTGCATCAACATGAACATATCTAAGATCATATGCATTCTATATGTAATTATGGACTTACTGATATTTTTACATGATTTTATGTCATCATTTGCTATTTATTATCCATTAAACGAGCATTTCACAACTTATATGATATAACTGAGATTAGTGCATAAAAAGACAGATATTATGCTTCCACTGCATTCTACGTATTTTTATGAGAATTTTGGTATATTGTTTGTATTTTTCTGACAACAGAGCTAATTACTAGGAATTTTGCAAGATCTGACAATTTTGAAGGAAATACCTTTTTTCCGGCCAATTGGCCTCTGTCACGTGTCCAGTGGGGCCGGTGCTTCTCTTTGCTGGATGTGGGCCGGTTCAAGCTGGTTCACGGGTGGTTTATGGCCAGTTCAGGGTTCTCGACCTGGTTCATTCTTTGTTCTGCTTCTTTCTCAGCCTGGTTCGCCTTCTCCCTGTGTACGATCCCCCGATCACATTTCACACACCCGCCGCTGTGAGGTCCTCGTGTCCATCAGGAATGGGCCGTAGCTCCAAGGTCCTTCGCCCAGCTACTAGGAGAAATCAATGGCTTCCCTTCTACTCATTCTCTCTAGAGGCTCCGGGTATCCACAGCGGATCTATCCCTACCCCGACCATCTCAAATCTGTGGGGAGCCTACAGCCGTCTGCTCGCGAGCTCTGCCGTGTGCGCCCCGACCTGGGCATGAAACTGCCGCCCGCCTGTTCTCCAATCGGTGCTGCAGGTGTCTCCTCTGACGTGCCGCCTGTGCAGGCTCGCCGCCGCCTACTCTCAGGTGCCACTGTGGCTCCGTCCTCTCCTCCTTCCTTCTCAGCAGTGCTCTTCGCTCGACGCCCCCATCTCCCGGCTTCTGGGCGTCGTCGTGGCTTCCAGTGTTTTATGAGCAACCCGATGCTCCTCCCGGCTGCTGCTGCAACTGCATCTCCTACTCGACACTGGTCTGCGTGAGGTTGTCGCAGGCACCAAAAGTGCCTCGGTTGAACTGCTCTAGCCAATTCCATCTATTCTCAGGAAGGAGATAAGAGGGAAAGGGAAGTTTGCTCTCGCTGGAGGTCTGTATGAGTGGGAGTGGAAGTGTGGGGGAAGGCCTCATTCCTCACTAAGTCAAGCCAACTACTCGGTTCAGTTTCTTCCATCTGGCCACGACCAAATGTGCGCTCAGTCAAAACACACCCACGATGTTTGGCTTAACCGCAGCTTGGAGACAAACATGTGGCTGTCAGATCATCCACATCCCAAGGATATGAGAGGTAGATCCGTGGCATCTCCAACTCAAGTCTATATCCACGGGATCAACCTATGTGTTTTACATTTTGTCCATGTAGCCAAGAAGTAATGCATGAGCGTGACATCCCAAAGAAAAAGGACTATACTTAGTTTAAATGATCAAAAACCTTGGTCTGAATCATTGTAATGTATCAAAGAAAACTCTAAACCTATATGTCTTATGATTGGATGGTCTAAATATCTAAAATTTGACTATAGTTTTGCAACTCATTGATGCACCTTTTACTCAAACTTGATCCCAATAACACACCAAAAGATTGATTAATTAATTCCTTTAAGAAGGTTCATATATCTAGTAACAACAATTGTAATGGCAATCGTTTAATCTTTACATTTTTCAAAAACACTTGGGCCTCTTATTATAACCTTGATATATATATATATGTTCCAAAAATCTACTCCATCACATCCTACACACCTTAAAAGAAATTTCGTCCTCGAAATTAAACCATACTGATACTTCCAGGGAAAACCTTATCTTGCTTTCACCCACATATAAGGCACTATTCTGGGTGCAACATATCCAAAAGCATAAGCTTCAAAACTATACCCAACCACTATTAGGAGTTTTTTTTTTAAACATATAAGGTATAACACCCCTTCATAGAAGGCTCAAACAAGGGTTTAGAAACTCTGATTAGGTCATAACATATCACATTGTTTGGGGTTTCATCCATATCTTTACCCATGAATTAGGGTTCTGTTATCATATTATCATGTTCTAAAGGAGTTAACTAAAGTTAACCCATTATACCAAGGTGTCATCAACATTTTATTTAGCTGATTGTTAGAACATGTTCATCATTAACATATACTTTTTAGGAGGGAGTTAACTATAATTAACCTGTGTTATCCATCTAGATTATATCAAGGTGTCATAATCATTATGTTGTGCTAGCTGTAAAACTATATTTTCCATCTTTGTTAAGTACTAAGATTAACACCTTGTGTAACATATTTCATACATATGATCTTATTTCATTACTCATAATAAATTGCAACATTTACTAGTGATTTGATCACAAGATTAACCAACACTATCAATTTATCATCATTATTCATGCACATGGTTAACCATTTATGCCTTTATATCTATTAAACCATTTCTATATATTTCACCATATCATGTTTATATATCACATCTCAAGATTAGATCACATCTTGCATATATTATATCATGACTGTGCTAAACAAACTTATGTGAGTGGATAATCAAACATATATCAAAACTTCATCTAGTCCAACTGAGGCTCTCTAGACCCAAGCCATGAGGGTAGTAACATGCTCAGTCTCTCTGAGCTAACTCGACTCTATGAGTATTTCCTATGCACATACTTTACCTTTCCTCTCTCTTAGTCTAGGGTTCTCGGATTACCTCATTGGCACTAGTTGATTGCTTTACTAGCTCTAGCCACATAAGCACAAACCAAAACATGACATGATGTTCTCATCACAGGTCTTCTACCCATGAAACATGCTTACCCAAAACTCTCTTATATACACCACTAGATTGCTATGTGGGAAACCACCAACCTGAGCATGAGGCTTCACAGAAACTAACATAGCTACCTCCTCTAGGGTCTTGGGCTCTCTCCCTCACCCAGATGGTAGGCACTCGTATTCATGCTCACATGCACATATATCCAACCTCTCTCTATCTCTAGGGTTTGGTCTTCCCAAGGACATCTAGGGTCCAACAAACTATATTAATCATGCATAAAGCAACTCAACTCAATCACTCAGGAGTAGTCTAGTTTAGGACATATCATATCACATATCTCAGAATTCTCATATCTTGGAGTTTAGGTTCTCTAACCTTCTCCCAATGGGTCTCACTCTCTCTGGAGTTAACCCTGAAACTGGTCCTAACACTAGAGGTCCTCCTTCGTAAAAGAGCTTGAGGCTCATGCTGACTCACAACTTGTCTTAACTTAACGTATCTTGTCTCATAAAAGAACTCATACTTGCATCATCAAAACTTATCTCAAATCCTCAAACTGAACTTAAGTCCTCAAAGACAAACATAAATCATCATAACCATCTTATAACACCTATATAAGACTTGCATCACATCATCAGAACTTATTTCATCTATTCCATCTATCATATACACCAAAAACGCTCTAGACATCTAATCTAGAACTACTCTCTCTTCTAGTCTGATGCCATTCACTTTCACTTAGGCCACATGACAACCTCCTACTCGTACATGTGTGGGGACACATTTTTATAATACATATATATAATAAAATATTATATAGTTTTTCTCCGATAAAACAAGCGTTAGAGAAAACTATCAAGGTTCGATCCGATTGGAATCCAAAACCAAATCTTGAAAATGAGTGTCCCACACATAGTAGAGAGTACAGTGTCATGAAAATTAGTGAAAAGGGTGAGAACAAGGGGTAGACTAGCGTAGCTACTCTAGACAACGAGCGCCATATGTCTAGGGTTTCTCTTCCCTTGATGCACGTCATTTCCAAATAGTGCAACGTCCCATACCACTGCACTACAAGGAAAGAATGACATCTAAGGACTTGCTACTCAACAAGCACTAGTCTAGACCTAGTTCTCAGACATCTAGGTGCTAACCTAGAGGCTAGGTCAGATCTAGTCTCTAAAAGACGACTAATCTAACCCTAACGATTAATATGGTTCAAGGTTCTTTATTTTTTGAGTTGCATAATGAGCAAATGTTAGGCTTTGCTATTGTTCATGCTCTGATACCACCTGTGACATCCCCGGACTTTCTAAAACTTAATCTGATGTGTGACGTCCAATTTGAAACCCTCACCTCAGCGAGAATCCCAATTTCAACATCCCACACTAGGCTAAGAAGAAGAAAATCAGAGGAAGTCAGAAGGAAACAATCAGTAGCACATGTACATGAACAATAATAAAACCATACACACATGTTCACCATTCAACATATAGTTACAACATGAATTGTTACATCACTTGATATTACATATTGAACAACAAACTTATACATATACATGTACTACAACTAAAACTACAGGATCTTAAGACAACATGTCCACCTGTACATCAGCTCGCCACACAACTCTCAACTATCCTGGATCTTCAAGAGCATAACCACAACCTAAACAAAAGATTACATGCGGTACACGTCAACACAATATTTCATGAATATTGTACTGAGTACGCCTACGTGTCTTTTTATATACCTCTCATCATATCTTGGCAATAAAATAAAACTAATACTTGGCAGTAACAGAAGAATATAAGAAAAGTGTATACTTGCACAAAGATATTCATTAACAAAAGAGAACACATATTTTAAGTACATTTTCCATTATATATCCATGCATTTGCCACCTGAGGGAATAATGCATCATCTCTTCTACCAAAGAGAATGAGATGTAAGGCCTTATGATCTACTACCAAAGAGTTAGATCATTGTACAATGTGATCTGCTACCAAAGAGAATGATCACTTTCCAACACTATGCTACCAAAGAGAATTAGTGCTTTCATATAATGGAACAAATATATTATGTTTCATGTGTTCATAATCATTAGTATGGAAAATCAAGTAACATATCATGCAAGAACAATCATTTCACCAATATCATATGCCAAGTATTTTACTACACATAACACAAGCATATTGTATAATAAGCCAAGTAAGAGGTAATGGCGTACCTTCCAAAGAGATATCCTAATCACATATATTCCTCATGTCATCTATATCCTTGGTCAACCCTGATTAAGACAAGATTACATATCACCATCAGGTTCTCATTATCGTTAGCCTTACTTATGTCCATTTTAGGGCTTGCTTACTCATTTGGATATTTGCATTCATATCTTATGATTATCTCACTGATGTCATTTTCCAGATTATATCTCATTATCAAAGTTCATCATCTGAACATTAGGTTCAATATCCTTTTTGTGCACATTAATTAACCCTAGGTTACACCATTAACCAAAATTAGGATTTCATAACATGTATCAAGGTTCATCTTTATGTAATAAGAATTTCGTGTATATAACCGATCTCATATTTATATATTATCTTCCAATTACATATATGAGGGTTTTCTGTAAATATCATCATTTATTGAGCATGCATGCATTTATTGCATTATCTTTAGTGTTATTAACCCTAATTAGCCATATTAAACAAATTATATGCTTTTGTGCATCAACATGAACATATCTGAGATCATATGCATTCTATATGTAATTATGGACTTACTGATATTTTTCCATGATTTTATGTCATCATTTGCTATTTATTATCCATTAAACGGGCATTTCACAACTTATATGATATAACTGAGATTAGTGCATAAAAAGATAGATATTATGCTTCCACTGCATTCTATGCATTTTTCTGAGAATTTTGGTATATTGTTTGTATTTTTCTGACAACGGAGCTAATGACTAGGAATTTTGCAAGATTTGACAATTTTGAAGGAAATACCTTTTTCCGGCCAATTGGCCTCCGCCCCGTGTCCAGTGGGGCCGACGCTTCCCTTTGCTGGCTGTGGGCCGGTTCAAGCTGGTTCACGGGTGGTTTATGGCCGGTTCAGGGTTCTCGACCTGGTTCATTCTTTGTTCTGTTTCTTTCTCAGCCTGGATCACCTTCTCCCTGTGTGCGATCCCCCGATCACGTTTCACACACCCGCCGCTGCGAGGTCCTCGTGTCCATCAGGAATGGGTCGTAGCTCCAAGGTCCTTCGCCCAATTACTAGGAGAAATCAATGGTTTCCCTTCTACTCGTTCTCTCTAGAGGCTCCGGGTATCCGTAGCGGATCTATCCCTACCCCGACCATCTCAAATCTGTGGGGAGCCTACAGTCATCTGCTCGCGAGCTCTGCCCTGTGCGCCCAGACCTGGGCGTGAAACTGCCGCCCGCCTGTTCTCCAGTCGGCGCTGCAGGTGTCTCCTCCGGCTTCACAGTAGCAGCGCGCATCCTGGATCTCCATCTAAGATGTCCTGTGGCCATGGGTTGATACTGGAGGTTCCTCCTCCGTGGTCTGTGTTATAACTGCTGGATCTGACGAGAGCAAGAAGCAGCGCCTCTGGGAGGCCATTACTATAGGCTCGTCGCCGCCTTCATTCCTGCCTCTTGCAGTTGCTGGGAAGATCGGCCACACCTCGGGGTGCCGCCTGTGTAGGCTCGCCGCCGCCTGCTCTTAGGTGCCACTGTGGCTCCGACCTCTCCGCCTTCCTTCTTGGCAGTGCTCTTCGCTCGACGCCCCCGTCTCCCGGCTTCTGGGCGCCTTCGTGGCTTCCAGTGTTCTATGAGCAACCCGATGCTCCTCCCGGCTACTGCTGCAACTGCGTCTCCTACTCGACGCTGGTCTGCGTGAGGTTGTCACAGGCACCAAAAGTGCCTCGGTTGAACTGCTCTAGCCAATTCCATCTATTCTCAGGAGGGAGATAAGAGGGAAAAGGGAAGTTTGCTCTAGATGGAGGTCTGTACGAGTGGGAGTGGAAGTGTGGGGGAAGGCCTCGTTCCTCACTAAGTCAAGCCAACTACTCGGTTCAGTTTCTTCCATCTGGCCACGACCAAACATGCGCTCAGTCAAAACACGCCCACGATGTTTGGCTTAACCGCAGCTTGGAGACAAACATGTGGCTGTCACATCATCCACATCCCAGGGATACGAGAGGTAGATCCGTGGCATCTCCAACTCAAGTCTATATCCACGGGATCAACCTATGTGTTTTACATTTTGTCCATGTAGCCAACAAGTAATGCACGAGCGTGACATCCCAAAGAAAAAGGACTATACTTAGTTTAAATGATCAAAAACCTTGGTCCGAATCATTGTAATGTATCAAAGAAAACTCTAAACCTCTATGTCTTATGATTGGATGGTCTAAATATCTCAAATTTGACTATAGTTTTGCAACTCATTGATGCACCTTTTACTCAAACTTGATCCCAATAACACACCAAAAGATTGATTAATTAATTCCTTTAAGAAGGTTCATATATCTAGTAACAACAATTGTAATGACAATCGTTTAATCTTTACATTTTTCAAAAACACATGGGCCTCTTATTATAACCTTGATATATATATATATATATATATATATATATATATATATATATATATATATATATATATATATATATATGTTCCAAAAATCTACTCCATCACAGTCTTACTATGTTTTGCCATGCATACATATATCCAATTCATAAATTTACTTGATCATTGAGTAGCAAGAAATGAGCATTAATAAACGCAATCAAAGTATTTTACAAGCTACACACACAACTGGACCGATATCTTATGCTGAAAAATATTTGAATGCGGTAAGATTTCTAATATAATTTAGAATAGTTGAAATAACTTATACTTTTTCATATGTTACATATATAAATATTTTTCAAGAGAAAAATGGTGGGAAAGTGACACTCCTACAAACTTGGATTGATGGTCATAAAAGGAATGGCGAATATGTAGATGAAAAAATAAGAGTGATTTGTGTAAGTCTTTATATCATCATCTATATTCTTCTAAATTAAGAAAAATAACTCAATATGTGAATTTACCTTATAGGAAAAGGTAATAGAAAGATGTATAGAATTGGGACTGGTGAATACAAATGATCCATTGAAGTTTGGTCCTATTGTGGACTATGTGTATGGGTCCCATCATGGAGGGTATGAGAGAGGAATAAGTGGAGATATTACTAGAAGAAATTTAAAGAAGAAGAGGATGGTAGAAAATTCAAATAGAAGTGTAACTAAAGCTTGGGAATCCCAGTTGCAAGAGAAAGACCATCAGATCAAAGAACAACATTGCCATATTAAAGAAAAAGAATGTGAAATTGAGGATTTACGAGCTCGGTTGAAGATATTAGAGTTACATATATTGTTTAATATTTAAAACATATTATAATTATATTAAATATTTAGATTTGTTAAAATAAAAATTCTTTATACATATTTATTGCAAGACAAGACAACAACTCTTGAATCTAGTTTCGAGGATTCACTAGATTCTTCAGTATGCTAGCTATCTTGTTTTTCTATATTTATATATCACTCTAGAATAATATTTTAATGTTTTTTTTCAATCACTGATACAGGAAGGAACGGATATTGATTCTCCTCATTTGGGTAAGAATTACTTTTTCTTTAAGCATAACATGTAATATTTTTGTTCAGTTAATGTGTTATTGGTGTATTTTTTCTTGTTAGATACTAAATGAAATATCATGTTTAATTTGTCATTCAATTAATATAGATACATACATGTTTGAATTTATTTTACATGATACAACCATGTTTGTATTATATTACTTTTTTATGAAACAATAACATGTACAAAAACAATGACTTGTTGTTTACGATTATAAAATTATCATTAAGTTATCTATAACATGTGCAAAAACAATGACTTTTATAGGAATATGACTATTACACAACATGTTTGGGAAGAAAGTAAACACTTCAGGAGTCAAGATCTGAAAGAGACTAAAATATCATACAACATTGTTGTAGTTGTTGCTACTGTAATACCATGTCATCAGATTCTCAAAACACATCATGTTATAATATTTAAGTCCAGAATGTATACAAAAAGACTATGATATTTTTAGAATTTCTAGAGATGTGGCTGAGAGAGATTGAACTATCATGTTATTATTTGTTTCAAACATATGGATATTGTTTATGAAATCACTTTATTATCGAGATCACTAGTAACATGATTACCAAGAATTTGAGCAGAGTGTGAATGAAGTATTATGTCTTTTTAATTATCTCAAATAAACATATATTTCGGTTACAATTTGTTGTGATTGTTAAATATTTAGAATTGTAAGATCTAATATGAGTACATCATGAATGAATATCACAATATAACAAGTTCCTTTTTATGTGATATCTTATAAAAATGAGGTTTTTACCATGGACTGTAAAATTTATTTTAATAATAAATGAATAATAGTCCGCGGTTATCACGGTGGATTATATGATTTTTAATTTGAGATACAAAAATACAAATAGTCCACGGTTTTATAATAGTCCATTGGTTTGTCCGTGGAGTATGGAGAATAGTCTACGACTACCTAATCTACGGTAATAGTCCACGGTCATTTTATACTCTACGATTAAAACCATGGATTATGAAGCATAGTCCATAGTAATATTTGTAGACTATAAGCCTTTTTTCTCTAGCATATGCTCTATGACACTCCCCCATTTGATCGGCTCAACATGAAGTAGACACCACAAGGTATAGAAATCCGTCAGAGTGATGGTGCCGTGGGTGCTTGACCTGTTGTAGATGGTGCAGGAGAGGATCCGGTGAAGGTACCAAACGATCGAGTTGTGGATGCTGAAGGACTTGGGTCCCTTTGGCAGAGTGGGAGGTAAGCTAGTAATGTCGGCCCAAAACTGTGCCTGATTGTACCTGCTGTGATAGGCAGAATAGGAACGTGCCATACATCATGATAGCAAGAGTTGTCGCCGCCGTCAAGGAGATGAAGGAGGTGATCTGCCAGGCGGAGACTTTTATATGCTCTCCAAAGTTGCAGAACATACAACTGGAGCCCCCTTGTGAGTTCTGAAGGCGACATAATATCGTTTTGTTTTGAATTCAAGAGTAAGGTTACTGAAGACAGAGAGGACCCGGTAAGGGAATTGGAGGATGTGGTTTTTCAGCAGGATCTGGTCGACCGACTCTCGAATGCTGGTGAGAGTCCCGCCGGAAGCCCATCGTGGAAGAATGACACCGATGGTGAACACCGTGGCAAAGCTCGCCATGGTCGACGTCGTTGATTACTTGGACATAGCTGCCCGGGTGAGGAGCAATGCACAATGGGCGTGGCACAAGAGAACCTGGATCATAGCGGGGTCCTTGGCTAGCCTCGGCCTCGATCATCTGCTTCCTCAAGGTCGCCAAGCATCTCCTGGGCGATGTCAGGTGATAGTTCACCTTTAGACGTTCCATAGACAGTTTTCTTGAGTGACCCACAACATATAATGGTAGAATACATTTCCATCGTATATTATCGGAAAAAGTGGACATAAGTTAGAGATAATTTCAAATTATTTTCGAGACAGAGTGTGGCCGTGGCCACAACTACCAATACTACTACGACATGTATTACTCTAGTATCTCCTTAGACATCAGAGCAAAGAACGTGATCATCAACAAGAGGATGGCCTTGTTACCGCAACCAGGTGGGTTGCGCCGGCGATTGGGGCGGTCAAAATCAATTCAGATGTGGCGGTGAAGAGAAATCAGGCATGCTGTGCGATCGTTGGAAGGGATGACAGAAGAAGATGGATGGGGGGAGCGGCTGCGTGGCTTCACACTGCTGATGATGCGGGAGAGGCGGAACTGGAAGGTATCTTGTTAGCGGTGGAGGTGGTTCGGGACAATAATCTGCCCAAAGGGACGATCGAGTCGGACGCACTTGCGGCAGTCAAGATGATAAACGGAGAAGTAGACATCAGCCCGAGATATGCCAAGTTGATTAAACAAATTAGGTGTTTGCGGAGGCCATGCGGGAATTTCAAATATATTAAAAGAGATGGCAACGCCGTGATGCCCAAAGGGACGATCGAGTCCAATACCCAAAACCAATCGACATACACTGTATATGCCCTCCCCCCTTAGTGGTGCACTAGTCTTATTGCCAATGATTGTAATGGTAATAGTACTACCATTTTTATAGTTTTCAGTTTAATTAATGATTGTAAGATTTCTTTTGATGAAACTCACAAGAAGAGGGCGGGGATGAACATCTGTATCCCCGCCGAAATCAGTGGACAAGATGACGTCGACGACATAATTGACTGTCCGGCCCTTCATGGTCCAATACTGCCGGAGCACCCCTTCCTTCCGAAATCCAGCCTTCTCCAGCACTCTCAGGCCCAGTTTTGGCCGCTGGCTTCAGAAATCTCGGTAATAAATGTAATAATTGGTCGTTCATGACGTTATACGTGGAACTCATAATTAGCCGTCACGTAGCTGTTGTAACGGCGAATGACGACTTTTCCAGTCATGCCGTAACCGACGGTACTGGAAAATACAAGCGTTCAGGCCGATCTTCCGTCCTACTGTGTCTTTTTTCTTCACCAATTAATACTGAATTTCCAAAGCCATACGCAGCTAACCTCCGGCGGCCACTGAAAAATAGCTATGTCCAGTAGGTGGCCAAACTGTTAGATAACTGATTATCGTTAGCTGTTAGTTACGTAACTACTGTAGCTATTAGCTAGTTACTGTAGCAGCTCACTTATGTAGCTAGGCTATTGTGGTAATCATTTATTTAGCATGGGTTAAGCCCAATGTAGTGCAGCAAGTACATGTGAGAATGTAGTGTTGTTTCTAATGCAAATGACAAAGAAGTTTTATCCCATATTGCTCACACCTAGAACTTTTGTGGTCCTCATATGTAGGATCACATGGGGCACTAGTGTCCAAAGGAGTCCTAGGAAGGAGGTATGCTCACCTCCTTGGTGGGTGGGGTTACCACATCACAACGCACGTGCGCGCGCGCGCCACGCCTCGCCTGGCCGGGCTCGGGCTCGGGCTCGGGCTTGTGGATTGTGGATTGTGGAGAACGTCTTCCGTCTTCTTTTTGCACTAGGATACAACTACGTAATTAATTACTCGTGTAATTAATTGTTGTTTTCTTATTCGGATTTCTTAAATCCTAATTAGAAAGTGTTTCTCTTTTACGGATTATTCTCGTATTGTGTACGAGAGCAACTGAATGTTGCGTCTAACTGGGAATAGGATTAGGGATGTACGTGACTATTTATATGACTCCGGTCATTAGGGTTAAACACACCGAAAACAGTTTTTCTGCCGCCGTGTGTTTTGTGAACCCTAATCCCGAGTGCGAGAGTAGTCATCCCCGGAGTTGCTTTGCGGAGTTGTCCTCCTGTGAGAAGCGAGACTCGTCGTCCTTCCCTTCAGACGCAGCTGTCAGGCGGTGGTACCTGTGGTGGCTGTGCTGCACTGGTAGCAGTGCGTCGTGCGCGAGCAAGACGTGCAACTTCCAGGTTTGTGCCGGATCGAGACTGGGAGAACGGTGCCTATCCGCGAGGATTGCCGGGCACTGGTTTCTTTAAGTAACACGTTCGTTTCTAAACGAACGATCTGGTTTGCGAATCTAACCCTTAATTTTATTCTCCTGCATTGCTTGTTCTTCGTATCTTATCTTGGATCTGCCTGCACTGTTAATTAAATTGCACCTGACGCTGTTGCATGAACGACAACAACAATTTTAAACAACAGTCTTAAAGAAACCATTTTTTTTGTCGTTAATTAACATGGCCGGTCAGGGTAATTCGGGATGTAGGATTGATACAACCAATATGCCTGAAAAGTTTACTGGTACGAACTTTGCCCGTTGACAGAGTCGTATGGAAATTTGGCTAAATATTGCGGGATATGATCAGTATTTAATTGAAACTGAACCTGTATCTGATGACACAATTCCTGATAATGCAAACATTATTGCTAATTGGAAGAAGGGTGATAAAACGTGCCGCGGGTTGATTCTGTTTGGTTTAAATAACAAACTGTATGACTCTTACTCAAAGCCGCCAGTCACTACGTCCAAGGTTTTATGGGAATTGTTAGTTAAGAATTTTAGCACTGAAAATCAGGGTGTTGAAAAATACTGTGTGTCAAAATTTCTTAAGTTTCAGATGGTTGAGGGTAAGTCAGTTTCTGATCAAACACACGATCTACAACTCCTAGTTCATGAACTCTCAGATGCCAAGATGGTGTTGCCTGAGAAATTCGTTGTTATGTCTATCATAGAAAAATTCCCTAAGTCTTGGGAATCGTTTGGTATGTCTCTGAAGCATCGCAAAGGGACACACACCATGGATGAATTAATGATGGATATTAATATACAAGAAGAACACTTAAAGGAGAAAGGGGTCAAGGTGCCTACTGATGCTAATCCAACTGTTAATCTTACTTCTACGAAAAATACCAAAGATAAGAAATCTAAGAATGCACATAAACCCAAGGCAAAGATCTAAAAGAAACTGAAGAACAAACCTTGTTGGACTTGTGGACAGGTTGGCCACTGGAACAAGGATTGTCCTAATAAGAAGGCAAAGAAAGCTACCTCATCTACAACTGAGGAGGCTGTGGTCAACATGATGACTACATCCTTGAACCTCAATGATGGGTACGTGTCTATTAAACCTGAAATTCTCTCTATATTTGAACCACTTTATTGGATAATTGACACTGGGGTAATGTACATGTATGTGCTGATAAATCCCTGTTTGTGTCTTATCAGGCCTCTCGAGGTCGGTCCGTGACTTTGGGCGATTCCAGCTCTGCAGAAGTCAAAGGCGAAGGACGGGTGGACTTGAAGTTCCCTTCGGGGAAGGTTTTGACTCTCAACAGGGTCAGACATGTTCCAACCATTCGACACAATATCCTTAGTGGCGTCATATTAGTTAGAGAAGGTTATAGAGTAGACTGTAAATGTAATAAGGCTATTATTACACGTCTTTGTGATTCTTTGTTTTTTGGCAAGGGGTACTTATGTGACGTGGAGAACTTATTTAAGATTCATGTTGAACCTGTTTCAAATTCCATTTTAAATTTGAATGATTATAGTTCTGTTTGCATGAATCTTGTTTCATTCGATGTATGGCATTCAGGTTTGGGACATGTTAATTTTGCCTCAATGAAGCGTATGATGAATCTAGATTTGATCCCTAAATCTGAAGTTAGCAACAATAAATGTGAAATCTGTGTACAAGCTAAATTGCCTAGGAAACCTTTTCATTCTGTGAATAGGAATTCGGAAGTTTTGGATTTAGTTCATACAGATATCTGTGAATTTAATGGTGTTGCTACGAGAGATCAAAAACGTTATTTTATAACTTTTATTGACGATGCGAGTAGATACTGTTATGTCTATTTACTTAGAAGTAAAGATGAGGCATTGGATAAATTTCAAATTTATAAGAAAGAAGCTGAAACTCAAACCGGTAAAGTACTTAAGCGATTAAGGTCTGATAGGGGAGGAGAGTATACCTCGAATTTGTTTTTGGAATTTTGCCAATTACATGGTATAGTTCATGAGGTAACTGCTCCTTATTCACCACAATCAAATGGAATAGCTGAACGTAAAAACCGAACCTTAATAGATATGGTAAATACCTTACTCCAAATATCTGGATTACCCAACTTTATGTGGGGGGAAGCTTTGAATACGGCTTGCCATATTCTGAATAGAGTTCCCCATAAACATTCAGAGAGTAGTCCGTTTGAGTTATGGAGAGGAAGGAAACCGAGTCTTAAATATCTTCGAGTGTGGGGGTGCCTTGCTAAGGTACTTGTCCCTGAACACAAAAGGAAGAAATTAGGACCGAAAACGGTTGATGCCATATTCTTAGGTTATGTAGAGACAAGTTATGCTTATAGATTCCTGATTGTAAAATCAGATATCTCTGGCATTGAGGTCAATACAATTGTGGAATTACGTGATGCTACATTCTTTGAGGATGTGTTTCCTATGAAAACTGGTATGCCCAATGAAGTTTCTCAAGAAGATTCATTTACCACAGGTTCCATTCCCGAGCACGTGGAAAGGATGACAAATGTGGGGGGCGACTCAGAACAAGCTATTTCTGAATCTGATGATTCTGAAGAAATAGTTGAACCAAGGAGAAGTAAACGGCCTAGGACATCAAAGGACTTTGGAAGTGAGTTTCTCACTTACAATGTTGAGGATGATCCTGTTACTTTCAAACATGCTATGGAATCTCCAGAAGCTAAGTTTTGGAAAGAAGCCGTTAATGATGAAATCCAATCAATTCTCTCGAATGGAACTTGGGAATTGGTGGATTTGCCTCCTGGTTGTTCTGCAGTTGGTTGCAAATGGATTTTTAAGAAGAAACTTAATGCAGACGGGACAATCAATAAGTATAAGGCTAGGTTAGTTGCTAAGGGTTACACACAAAGGGAAGGAATAGATTATTTTGATACCTATTCACCTGTTTCCCGTATGACCACAATCCGAGTGCTTATAGCATTGGCTTCCATTTATAATCTCTATATCCATCAGATGGATGTGAAGACCGCGTTCTTACACGGTGATCTTCAAGAAGAGATATATATGGAACAACCTGAGGGATTTGTGGGTCGTGGGAATGAGTCCAAAGTGTGTAAACTTGTTAAGTCATTATATGGCTTGAAACAAGCCCCTAAGCAATGGCATGATAAGTTTGATTCTGTGATATCATCGTTTGGCTTTATTTCTAATGAATTTGATAAGTGTCTCTACTGCAAGGTTGTCGATAATGGATTCATTTTGTTATGCTTATACGTCGATGATATCCTGCTTTTTGGTTCTGATATGAAAGTAGTAAAAGAGACAAAGTCATTCTTGTGTAGCAAGTTTGAGATGAAGGATATGGGTGTCGCTGATGTGATTTTAGGGCTTAAAATCATAAGGTCTACTGATGGTATAACTCTCTCTCAGTTTCACTATGTTGAGAAGATACTGGAGAGGTTTGAGTACACATTACGTAAACCTGTTAAGACTCCATATGATTCATCCAAACCCTTGTTCAAGAATGAGACTGGGGTTCCAGTGTCTCAATTACGATACTCTCAGATTATCGGAAGTTTGATGTATCTTATGAACTGTACACGTCCAGACATTGCGTTTGCCGTGAACAAGTTAAGTAGATACACCAGTTGTCCCGACAAGACCCATTGGGAAGCTCTTGACAGAGTTCTGAGGTATATCAAGGGAACACGTTCCCTTGGGCTGCATTATGGTAAACATCCTTCTGTAGTCGAAGGATATAGTGATGCAAGCTGGATTGCCGTGAATTCTGGGAGTAATGGTGTCTCAGGATATGTATTCCTGTTGGGAGGAGGAGCTGTATCCTGGAGGTCTAAGAAACAGACCATATTGTCTCGGTCCACTTTTGAGGCAGAGTTGTGTGCTTTAGATGAAACTGGATTGGAAGCTGAATGGCTACATGGACTTATGTCTAGTTTACCTATGGTAATGAAGTCGCTTCCTACAATTTCAGTTCACTGTGACAGCACTACAACTATTGCTAAGATAAAGAGTTCCAAGTACAATAAAAAACAGCGTAGACACATCCAAGTCAGATTGAAATATGTAAGGGAGTTAGTGTCTAATGGGGTCGTGGCTGTGGACTACGTCGGTACCAAAGATAATACAGCTGATCCTTTCACTAAAGGTCTTACCTTGGCTTTAGTGGAAAAATCTAGGTTGGGAATGGGACTGAAACCCCTATAGATTTGCAGGCAGTAGCAACCCAACCCAAAAGAGTGGAGATCCCACAAATTGGGTTCAATGTGGTAATAACAAGCTGTCGGGTAAATCAGATGACACTATGTAATCTTATTTGATGATTCTCGCATCTGTGTGTCTATTTCCTGGAAAACCTGTTAGTGTCATGACTGCAAGTTAGTAAGAGAGTAGTCTCTTAATGGTGTCAAGTCTTAGGACAGGATGTTAGCAGTACATCCTTGGAGACTCCAGCTAAGTGATTGATGTTGTGTAGGCCGCAACAGGAGAATTGGGTTGTTCTCTGTTATCAATCATGATTTATATTTTGTATGCATGGCCTTAATGTATTGTTTTTCTTTACTACCATGTCTTTATTGTGTTGTTACCAACCTATACTCTTGTACCCAAGGTTCAGGTTCAAGACTTTTGTTCACCTAGTTCCTACAGGGGTCACAGTTGGATAACTCAGGTAGATTCAAACCGTAAGGTATCTGCTGAAAGCACAGTATGGAGGACTGAATGGTAGAGCACACTACACATTGGACTTTGTGGGGGATTGTTAGATAACTGATTATCGTTAGCTGTTAGTTATGTAACTGCTGTAGCTATTAGCTAGTTACTGTAGCAGCTCACTTATGTAGCTAGGCTATTGTGGTAATCACTTATTTAGCATGGGTTAAGCCCAATGTAGTGCAGCAAGTACATGTGAGAATGTAGTGTTGTTTCTAGTGCAAATGGCAAAGAAGTTTTATCCCATATTTCTCACACCTAGAACTTTTGTGGTCCTCATATGTAGGATCACATGGGGCACTAGTGTCCAAAGGAGTCCTAGGAAGGAGGTATGCTCACCTCCTTGGTGGGTGGGGTTACCACATCACAACGCACGCACGCACGCGCGCGCGCGCCACGCCACGCCTCGCCTCGCCTGGCCTGGCCTGGCCGGGCTCGGGCTTGGGCTTGTGGATTGTGGATTGTGGAGAATGTCTTCCGTCTTCCGTCTTCTTTTTGCACTAGGATACAACTACGTAATTAATTACTAGTATAATTAATTGTTGCTTTCTTATTCGGATTTCTTAAATCCTAATTAGAAAGTGTTTCTCTTTTACGGATTATTCCCGTATTGTGTACGAGAGCAACCGAGTGTTGCGTCTAACTGGGAATAGGATTAGGGATGTACGTGACTATTTATATGACTCCGGTCATTAGGGTTAAACACACCGAAAACAGTTTTTCTGCCGCCGTGTGTTTTGTGAACCCTAATCCCGAGTGCGAGAGTAGTCATCCCCGGAGTTGCTTTGCGGAGTTATCCTCCTGTGAGAAGCGAGACTCGTCGTCCTTCCCTTCAGACGCAGCTGTCAGGCGGTGGTACCTGCGGTGGCTGTGCTGCACTGGTAGCAGTGCGACGTGCGCGAGCAAGACGTGCAACTTCCAGGTTCGTGCCAGATCGAGACTGGGAGAACGGTGCCTATCCGCGAGGATTGCCGGGCACTGGTTTCTTTAAGTAACACGTTCGTTTCTAAACGAACGATCTGGTTTGCGAATCTAACCCTTAATTTTGTTCTCCTGCATTGCTTGTTCTTCGTATCTTATCTTGGATCTGCCTGCACTGTTAATTAAATTGCACCTGACGCTGTTGCATGAACGACAACAACAATTTTAAACAACACAAACTAGGCCCAGCGACCTGACATTCGCCACATCCACGCGGGCCTCGACTCTTAGAAGCCTGGGCATCGCCGCGAATGCTTGTGGCGCGACAGTATGGATTGCAGAAGCCGTGACACCGCACCCCCATCACTGGCGAGCCAACACGTATCCGATCAATCCCCGCCGCTCCGAGAAGTCCTCGTCCCTAGGCGTCACCGATAGAGCGTCGACGGGGCGCCCACCCAAGCACACGACGCGGTAGAATGGGTGTGAGTTGGCGTAAGGGAGTCCTTGCTGGGAAATTATTAATGCAATACCTCCATGCACCAAAACTATACTTGTACCTCGGGAATGCACATATGACACAATTAACACTTAGCTTTGTGAGTGGAGATACATAGAATAGTTAGTGTTAATGGATCAAAAGAGTACATTAGAAAAAAAAGAGAGATAGTGAAAAGACATAAACTGTAATTAATAGACATAAGGTGGTAGTGCATGGAAAGAAATGGATGGAGAGAGATGGAGAGAGATTGAGAGACAAAGAGAGAGTGTGTGTCAAATAATTCGTAAAGACACTATTAGCATTGTGCACATATAAAGTAAGTATTGTAATACATATTAATGAGCAATGTTTAATTTAAAAATATGTTATAATACTTGTTAATAAGTAATGTTTGTTTCAAAAATGCTCACTGTAGTATGTATAAATACGAAATACATAAATATTATATAAAATATATATAACTTATAAAACATGACGTACACAATTATATATATAGTAGTGTTTAGTATTTATATTGGTACAATTTTGATTTAGAATCGGTAATGTTCTTAATGACTTTTATCACTAATAACAACTCCTTGTATAGTTTTTATCCTCTCAATCGTCTCAAAATTCTTTGACTTCTGGCACTGTGCTAAAATTTTCTTTATACAGTACCAGACGGTCGCTTCGTATGTGTTTGTGTGAATCGAGATTTGGGTGTAAATCTTGGTGGAATAAGTGTGCTCTATTATTACTCGTCCTTGCTAGATGGGGAATCTATAACATCAAATTACATGTACACTGTCTCATGCATAAATCATGGCCATCGTATGCACTACAAAACACACCATATGTAGAAGACATATAATAATTAAATACTACATTTACAAGAACCCATGGCAATAGGCGACATCATTCTACAGTGATACATTGTCAACACTTTATAATGTCATTCAGGATAGCATCATAGTCTCACCACACTCATTCAAACACATAAATGTCTGGGACAACCCTTGATTAAATAAGGATCAATATAGAAAACATGAATCTCCAAATTGACATTCACCACCGACTGTATCAAATTATCTCAGATCAAGCATTGATCCTTCTTAAATAAAATAGATAAATTAATTTTATAGCTACATCCACACTCATTCAGCAATGTGTATATAGAACATATCAATTACACACTTGAATTTTTTTTTGCACAAACACATTATGCGGAAATGAGGGAAAGCTTATACACCAAGAACCATATGCCACTTTTTTGGTAACCCGTGCAAGAAGACAATTTTTAATAAACTAATGAAGATAAATTGTCCTATTAAAACATTATCCTTATATGGCTAATAGGGAAACAAAAATACTCACCACGCACAATTGGATTAAAAGGAATTTTTATGGCCCCACCAATCGACTTATGTGTCTAGCCACACATGAAAATAGTGAATGCATTTTCTTCTTATGCGTCTTTTCTATAAAAACGGCTAAATGTCTTCATACACCTCAAAATATTCATTCAAATAGAACAAATTACTATAAACCGTATTTTTAAAGCTAAGTCAAAAATTTCTCATATAACCTACCCATATATTTTAGCAATACCATCTTTAGGTCCACATAGAGAGAAAGAAAATGTTGTATATATGAAAATTAAGAACAATGTTTCCAATTTAAGGAGGATTTCATTTTTGTATGATGATATTAAAATTTTCAAGTGTTGATTGAGATGTTGGAGCAATCATTAGAGAAGTAAAGACAACACAAATGATACAATTCTGAAATGATGATATTTGTCACGACACATACTCAACGGAACAAATTCTAAAAAATCAGAATCAAGATTGAAGTGACTGACTTTTTTATGGATGTAATAGACTACCATTTATGTTTTATTTTTACATCTTATCTCCGATGCTTGCTTAAGGGTGCCTCCCCTACAAACTCACATATGTTGTAGCTTTCTAAAAAGAGCTTTTAGTTGTACTTCTTGGTAATGACAAATACAATTTCTATCTATCATATAATACAAACTCACGTATTTGATTTCGGAAACTTTTTTCTTATGAATGAAAGAACATTTCATCAAAAAAAAAACATAGGAGGAGAGGTGGCCTCCCACGGAGTGTAATGGAGGTATGAAACATTTTTCCGCAAATTTTGACGAAAGCAGGCATCATATGAAGAAAACCATCATTATTTCAAGGTCGTATGGCAATTACAACGGCATTTATTACAAGTCCAGCTTAGACACTCGAGCAAAAAACAGGATCATCGGCATCGCCGCTGAGGTCGGTGGACAAGATGCTATAGAAGGCAGTATCGACTGTCCGGCCCTTCATGGTCCAGTACTGCCGGAGCACCCCTTCCTTTCGAAACCCAGCCTTCTCTAGCACCCTCAGCGACCTGACGTTCGCCACATCCACCAGGGCCTCGACCCTCAGCAGCCTTGGCATGGCGGCGAACGCTTGCGGTATGGCGGCACGGATCGCGGCAGCCGTGACGCCACTGCCCCACCACTCGCGAGCCAGCACGTATCCGATCTGTCCCCGCCGCTCGGAGAACTCCTCCTCCCCCGGCGTCACCCACAGGGCGCCGACGGGGCGCCCGCCCAAGCACACCGCCCGGTAGAACGGGTGTGAGGTGACGTAGTCGGAGATGAAGCGCTCCAGGGAGTCCTTGCTAGAGTAGCTAGGCGAGCGTAGGAATCTAGTCACCTCGTCGTCCGAGGCCCACTCCCAGAAGTCATCGAGGTCGGACGGCGTGAAACGCCGGAGAGTAACGGAGGGGGCTTCTGTCACCGCTGATGTTGCTGGCTTCTTTTCACCCATGCCTGTATGGCTGGTTGGGGTTTCGAGCTGCGAGGCGGAGACCATCTTCTATATGTGCTCAGTGTACCGGTAATTTTGTCTTGCACCGTGACACTTACTTACTGAATGACGACTCTTGTCGAATCTTGGGCTTCTTTAATAATGCATCTCGGCCATCAAAATAAGCAAAATAAGCATGCATGCCTTACGCATGGCTTCATTCTTTAGTTATTTATTGTTTTTGGGAGTCTCAATCTTACATGTATATGAGATAGCCACGTGCCACGTTTGACGTCATGCATATATATAAGAGCTACGCTACCCACGGTTAACTACCCGCTGCACCACCCGGTTTCTTGGAAACCCGCACAAAGTTGTTCCAGCTTTTTCTTTTAATTGGAATTAACTCCTCCATCAACTGATTTCATGCAGCAAATGAAGATTCCTGAGATTCTCTCTCCACTCTTCTCTTCTATCCAGCTCCCATATTTATTAATTCATTTTTTCTCTTGTAATTATTCTCTCCACTTCTATTCCACCCACCAGCATTCCCGCATTAGTACAGTACCTACAGAATCCAATAGCAACATTGATCTGGAAGCATAAGCACAGTACCCACGAAATTCAATAGTAACATTTGTCATCTGGACATAATTTTTTTTTTTTACAAAATAGAGAGATAAGTTGAGTGCCCACTTGTTGATGATCTCAAAAGTATAGTGCACATCAGATTAAAAATCATTTATAAAATACATCCATAAGTATGGTACCCACTTGTTAATTTCAATTCATTTGCTGAAACATAAGTACAATACCTAGCAAATTACAAAATCAAGCATAATTGCATAACTAGTCTAGAAGTATAAGCACAGTACCTACGGTATCTCATAGTAATATTGAACATCTAGACAATTTTTTTTACAAAAGTATAAATACAGTACCTAGAAAAATACAAAATCAAACATAATTATATAACTGGTCTAGAAGCTTAAGCACAGTACCTACAGAATCACATAGCAACATTGACCATCTGGTCGAAAATCAACTATAAAATGCATCTATAAGTATTGTACCCACTTGTTAATTCCAACTCAGTTTTTTCAAACTTAAGTACAGTACTTACCAAATTATAAAATCAAGCATAAGTACAATACCTAACAAATTACAAAATCAAGCATAATTGTATAACTAATCTGGAAGCATAAGTACAGTACCTACAGAATCCAATAACAACATTTTTCTCCTGGACATAATTTTTTTACAAAAGTGTAGTGCACATCTGGTCAATAATCAAATATAAAATGCATCTATAAGTATTGTACCCAATTATTAATTTCCAACATAGTTTGTCAAACATAAGTACAATACCTCTCAAATTCACTTGTGAATGTATATGTATTTATTGTAGGTACAGTACTTTCGTAATCTGCAGTGGGGATAAATATGCAATAGAACTTTTTTTAAGCTATAGTGGATTGATATCTGCAATTTGCATGACTGTTGCATGGAGTGGACAGAGTATATGTACCTTGCATGTATTTTGCATGCTTTTACATGGGTAATAGTATCAAAAAACGGTTGCATGCTGGGACTAATTAAAAATCATCTATTCCCGAGTTCCGGGTAGGCCAGCGGGTAGGTCATCAGTTATGTCAAGAATTTTTCTATATATAATAATCGAGTCCGAAGCCGCATCAATAATTGATTGATTCCAATGCACGTTTGGTTTAAAGCATTAAGCTGTATTAGATTGTAATCTTGGAACCAACCGCAGAAACTTTAAGTTTGCTTACACTACCAAAAACCATACTATATGTGACAGTCATGTAAAAAGTTACGTATTTTAGATGACATGTTTGTGTATTACTTATAATCTTTATAGACCTGTGTGAAATAGATGATATACATTTTAGCATTTTGAAAATGTTATGTACTTTTGGTGACATATTTCTAAATCATCTATAATCTGTATAATCCTACGTAATATAGATGACATATATTTTGACATACATGAAAGGGTTACACCAATTAGGTGACATATATTTGAATCACATATGTTCTAATGGGGGTTTTCCACATAGGTGACATGTAAATGAGTCACAAGTGATCTACAAGGGGGTATATATTTAGGTGACACACATGTATGTCACTAAACTTTAGGTGACACATGTACTTGTAACCTAAACTTTAGGTGATAGACATGTCAGTTATTCAACATCAAGCATCAATAATCTTGTAAATGTCGCTTCATGGGGATATATTAATACATTTATTGAAAATTCATAAAGGAAGATATGTGAGAAGAATTGTTGCTGCGAGTCTTTCTAAGTAATTCTGAGGGTCAATCATAGAGGGATGTTGGCATAAAGATCTTCCTCCAAACTCCTATATGTCTCTTTTGTGAACATTCTAAGTCTAATGGACATTTGTCTTGCGAGGAAAATTTCTCCTTGACAACGACTGGCATAGACCACCCACCCCCAGCAACAGTTGCTGCAAAAGAGTGGTGGTTGTCGAAAGCACTCGAATGACCTTGCTCCCATCGTCTTCGAACTCATACACATATCTTTTATGAATAGTTAAGAGGACAATACATATATACATGTCTCAAATCTAAGTATTTTCGAGGACTTACTATGAGAGGAAACTATCATGATATGATATGGCCCCTAGCTCCACCTAAAAGCATTTTCACAGACTTTCTACTGATACACATTGTCATGATATGGACCATGGCTCCTCAGTAATACATTTTTGGAGATTTCCATGAGAGGACATTCTCCGATATGGGCCCAGTCTCCTCACAAATACATTTTTAAGAACTTGTTGTAAGAGGATACTATAAATATATGAGCCACAAGTCCTCAAAGATGCATTTCAAGGTAGTTGTTGTGAGTGAACACTGCCATGGTATGGTTCATGGATCCTGTGAAAACCTGACTTTCTCTCACCTTGATTTTCTCTCTCCTATATTGTACTCCTCTCTCATCAAGTGTCTCACTTACTCATTTTAATATTAGTTTCATAATTGGATAGTTGTTCCAATTTGGCGACTACCATTAAAAATTTTGCAATGTGCAACTCTAATTTGTACTTTTAACTAAGTATCTCTCCATACAATGTAACCTTCCTGTATATAATTTTGAATCTCAACACCATGATCTTTTGTCTTTCTAATATGCGCCACGTTGTAGTGGATTCAATTACAAATACAACAGAACAAAAATCAACCCAATCAGACCTTTGTAGCATGAGTTATGAAAGCATGAAGGTGCTTTGATTTACTTTGATTTTAAGTGCTTTTATACCCTTGCTTGCCTATTGGGCCTACCCATCCACGGGCCCAGCTAGTGCGTGGTAGCCTGGTTGTATCCAACTCCCTTCCCTTCCAATTCAGAAAGGAAAACACATGCACAATTTCTTCCCCCTCAGACTTGCCGAATCAGGAAGGTGACCATAAGATGGTGATTAGAACCCCAAAACCCTAACCTCTTGCCCTTTTATACACTCCCTTGTTTCTCTTTTTCATTTCTTAGTTTTCACCCAGCCGCCAACATGATCTGGAAGGGTCCCCTCCCTATTTTTCCTGTTGTCGCCTCCCAAGAAGCACCCCGCCCGTTTCTTCTTGTTGTTGCCCATGCCAAACCCTAGAGGAAGGGTGCCGCCGCCCCTCACCTCACGGAAACTAGTAGACGACGCCGGCGTCCACAAACCTCAGAAGCTCAGGCGGCGACGACAGTGGCTGCACCGGACACTTCTCTGCTACTCGACAATGGGTACAACAAGGTGGTCGATGCTGGGGAATCTGTGGTCTCCTCTCTATCCACCGCCCCAAGATCTGCTGCATGTGGACCACCGCCACCATCGCCCCAGACTGCTGGGAGCCGAGGTCGAGCTCCATGTGGGGTTCACCGGGATGATGGGGAGGGGACGGCTCCCCTGTTTCTGCTCTGTTCCAAACAGAGGAGCCGATGAAATGAGGCGAATAGGGGGAAGACGCCGCTTGGGCTTGGACCAGCAAGGCCGGAGGCCCAACACCCATGGGCGGCCAAGGCCCAGTCAAGGGACATACCATATTTCTAGCTAAAATAAGGTATTGTTCCCCTTTTTAAGATCAATTCTTTGAATATGATAACTCCTAGACCTAAGTCCAAAATGCACGAACCTATATATCAAATCGATCAACTCGAAAAGATCTACAACATGAGAATGGTTTCTGACCCGGAATCTTCTTCTAAACCTATGATAATGCTAGATATGTGATCTTTGACTTCTTTGACCATGCTTAATGCACAATGGTGATGAATCTTGAATATTTGATGTATACCTACCCTCCTAACCTTGAAGTCAATAACTTTTATACATATTGAGTTTAATGGAGAGTCATCATTATCCCTATTGCTCATAAACGACTCCTTTTTGTGTACATATGTGCCTAGTGCAGACTTTAATGATGAACCTTGCCCTAAAATTGCTAATCTTGTTGCTAATGGACAACCACCTAATCTTGTTATATGTTTCTTATGTTGCTGATCTAAATCATCTTTTAGATCTAGACCTCTTGAATCGATGAATTATGATCTAGGGTGTCCTATTGTGAGTCTTTTGACCCTAGAATACATGTAAATGCCTTAAACATTGAGATGATCATAGAAAGTGCATAGAACGTCATAATGACATGGAACTTGAACCACACTCATAAGATGGAACCTAGATCAATATGAAATCATCTAATGTATTAATAACCAACCTTGTAACCTAAATTGGCCAAAACCCTAAAATGCACCTAATTAGGGTTAATGATAAGAATCTAATGTGTATATGTAATCTTGTTGTTAATCAGGTTTGGCATGTGGCTAGATGATGAAGGATATGTTAGGTTATGAAATCTCTGAATCAGGTATGGGCCTTATCTAGTTATATGACTACCACTTTCTTGCTTGAAAAGACATATATTGTATGCTTGTTTGTCTATTTTCTCAAATATTGCCATGTAGTATTGTTATGTGTTACTCGATGTTTGCCTCGCCAATTTTATAACTTGAACACATATATAGATAGAACTCCATTATAATATTGATTGATAAAGGGTTAGCTCTTGGCTACGGACTTGAGGTCCCTCTCGTATAAAAGGGTTAGCTAAGCTTGAGCACCCTTACGGACCCTTCCGACGGGGACATGGTCAAAGGCCTTAAACATGCTTGATATTGTTGGTATAATGGAGTGAAATGACATAAAATATGGTTTTGCATTTGTTAAACAATTAACATGTTTATTCTTGTTCATTTAGTCTTGAAATCTTTTCAAAATTATGCAAAGCTTATATATATGTGTATCTTTCGGCCCCATACTCAACACCTCGTGTGTTGACCCATTTCTCGTATGTTGTTTTTAGGTTCAGAGATAGCTTGAAAGATGACGGGGTTGGTGAGCTATGCTAGGTGTACTTGTTGTAAGATCCAGATATAGTATACATGAGCAGACTTGTACAAAGTGACTCTTGAATATGTAATTCAAATTGTGTAATATAATGATGTTGCTTAATATATCTTGTTAATTGTTGAGATTATGTTGGTGCTTGTATCTTGTTATCTGTTCATGTGTGCTAAGCTTTACGCTTCCGCATGTCACCTTGGTATTCGTTTGGTTCATGGGATTGGGATTCCGGTTCCGTGATAGATCCTCCCCAAGCATTTTCATGGGGATATATCAGTACATTTATTTGACAACTTGTAAAGGAGATGTGTGAGAGAAAATGTTGTTGAGAGTCATTCTAAGTGATTCATAAAGGGATATTGGCATGAAAATAGTCACCAAACTCATACATGTCTATTTGGTGATCATTCTAAGGTCAATGGGCCTTTGTCTTACGAGGTAAATTTCTCCTTGACAACATCTTACATTGACCTCCCACCCCCAGCAGTGATTCCTACAAATGGGAGGTAGCTTCCATAATCATCCAATCAACCAGGCTTCAATTGTCCCCAAACTCATAGATGTCTAATTATGAATAGTTAAGAGGACAATACATATATACACATCTCAAGGATTGTTTTGTAAGAAGACAATGTCATGACATAGGCCTAGCCCCTCATCGAAGTATTTTAATGGACTTGTCTGAGAGGAAATTGTCATGCTATGGATCGTATCTCCTCACAAATGCATTTTGAGGGACTTTACTGAGAGGATTCTCATGATATGGTCCTGGATACTCACAAATACAGTTTCAATGACTTGTTATGAGAGACTACTATCATGATATGGGCCCAAGATCCTCACAAATGCATGTCAAGGGACTTGTTGTGAGATGAAACTGTCATGATATTGACCTAATATCCTCACAAATGCATTTCAAGGGACTTGTTGTGAGATGATATTGTCATGATATGGGCCATGGATCCTCCTAAATGTATTTATGGACACTATCAATATATGTGCATTATCACCTCCTTAATGCATTTGAAGGGACATGTTGTGAAAGGACACTATAATGATATGGGTCGTGGAACCTCCCAAACACATTTTTAGGGACGCACTGTGAGATAACACTTGCCATAATATGGGCCCCGAAACCTCCCAAATGCATTTTCATGGACTTGTTGTAAGAGGACGTTCTCATGATATGAGACCTGACACTTCTCAAATGCATTTTTAAGGACTTACTATGAGTGACATTGTCATCATATGTGCCATGACACCTTCCAAATGTATTTTTAAGGACTTAGCGTGAGAGGAGATTGTCATGATATGGGGCCAAACTTCACCCAAATGCATTTTAGGGGCTTATTATGAGAGGAAACTATCAATATATCTCCTCCTTTATGCATTTGAAAGGACATGTTGTGAAAGGACACTATCATCATATGAGTCGTGGCCCCTCTCAAATGCATTTTTAGGGACTTTTTATGAGATAAAATTTGTCATTATATGGGCCTTGACACCTCCTAAATGCATTTTGATGGACTTGTTATGAGAGGAGGTTGTCATGATATGGGCCCTGACACATACCAAATGCATTTTCATAGACTTGTTGTGAGAGGATGTTGTTGTGATATGGGACCTAACACCTCTCAAATGCATTTTAAGGACTTACTATGAGATGACATTGTGATCATATGCTCCATGGCACCTCCTGAATGTATTTTCAAAGACTTGGTGTGAGAGGATGTTGTCATATATGGGCCCAAACTTCACCGAAATGTATTTTTAGGGACTTATTATGACAGGACATTGTCAATATATGGGTCCTGGCTCCTCCTTAATGCATTTGAAGGTACATGTTGTGAAAGGACATTATCATGATCTGGGTCATGGAACCTCCCAATTGCATTTTTGGGGAGTTGATGTGACATAACATTTCTCATGATATAGACCCTGAAACCTCTCAAATGCATTTTTATGGACTTGTTGTGAGAGGAGGTTGTCATGATATGAGACCGAACACCTCCCAAATGCATTTTTAAGGACTTACTATGAGATGGCATTGTCATCATATGCGTCATGGCACCTCCCAAATGTATTTTCAAGGACTTGGCGTGAGAGGACATTGTCATGATATGGGCCCATACTTCACCAAGATACATTTTTAGAGACTTAATATGGGAGGAAACTGCCAATATATGGGCCATGTATCCTCCTTAATGCATTTGAAGGGACATGTTACGAAAGGACACTATCACGGTATGGATCATGGCACCTCCCAAATGTATTTTTAAGGACTTGATGTGAGATAACATTTCTCATGATATGGGCCCTGAAACATCCCAAATGCATTTTGATAGACTTGTTATGAGAGGATGTTGTCATGATATGTGACCTGACACCACCCAAATGCATTTTTAAGGACTTACTATGAGATGATATTGTCATCATATGTGCGATGGTACCTCCCAAATATATTTTCAAGGACTTGGCATGAGAGGACATTGTCATGATATGGGCCCTAACTTCACCGAAATGTATTTTTAGGGACTTATTATGAGAGGAAACTACCAATATATGGGCCATGTATCCTCCTTAATGCATTTGAAGGGACTTGTTGTGAAAGGACACTATCACGATATGGGTTGTGGAACCTTCCAAATGCATTTTTTGGGACTTGATGTGAGATAACATTTGTCATGATATGGGCCCTGATACCTCCCAAATGCATTTCGATAGACTTGTTATGAGAAGACATTATCATGATATGGGACCTGACACCACCCAAATGCATTTTTAAGGACTTACTGTGAGATGACATTGTCATCATATATGTGATGGCACCTCCCAAATGTATTTTCAAGGACTTGGCGTGAGAGGACATTGTCATGATATTGGCCCAAACTTCACCCACATGCATTTTCAAGGACTTATTATGAGAAGAAACTATCAATATATGTGCCCTTGATCCTCCTTAATGCATTTGAAGGGACATGTTGTGAAAGGACACTATCATGATATGGGTCATGAAACCTCCCAATTGCATCTTTAGGGACTTGATGTGAGACAACATTTGTCATGATATGGGCCCAGACACCTACCAAATGCATTTTCATGGTCTTGTTGTGAGAGTACGTTGCCACGATATGGAACCTGACACCTCCTCAGTGCATTCTTAAGGACTTATTATGAGATGATATTGTCATTGTGGCAACACATCCCATTATCACACAGATAATCAGGTATTACGCGAAAACGTGCAGAAATCACCATAACCACAGCTTATGAAAACACGGGTTAATTAAAACTGATTGCGAAAAATAGATAAACTGTGAAACTATTCCTTTCCAGTCCTCATCCTGCACAGAAACATGTCACATATATATACATACATGAGATCTAATACGTGTCCACAACTCAGGAACAGCTATTCATTCATCACATGAGTTCACCACCTGTTCATATACATAAAGGCCCACATCCGGCCAACAACAGGATATACAAACGTCATCGATCGATCATCGTGAAACAACGTCAAAACACTGCCAAGGACCTGAGAGTACAGGGATGACTCTAGACTCTACTACAAAACGTCCAAAATAGCAGCATATCCAACGCTTGCCTTCTATTGCTCCTCAAGCTGCTCGGCCGCAACACCGCGACCACGACCACGACCACGTCTACCTCGACCACCTAAAAAGGGGTTAAACCAGCGGGGTGAGACAATTGAACAATTGTCCCAGCGGGAAACATAACTCCCCACCGCAAGTACAAAACCTCAGCAAGATATACTATAACAGTAGATATCTAATAACAGATATAACAAGAGCAGTCTATATAAAACAGATTATTCTAACTGACAAGCTTACCAGCTGTACAAAAGCATATAACCAGATCTATCTTAGGGAATATGATTAGCAAGATAAGATGTATCCCTACGTAACATGATTATTAGAACAAGATATAATGTCACATAACCTGCAAGGTATAACAGAGATATTACACAAACAAGGCCTCAACCAATGTTTCGTATTTGATATGAGTAGTAAATACTAAATGACTGTAATACGTATTATTATGCCCTGAGGATTTGAACCGTACCGTTCAAATCCAACCTTCGGTTACGAAACCCAAGCCGATGCCATACAAGGTCAATGGAAGAGCCAGACTCCACGACCTCCCACCTCGTGGTCAGTACACGAGTACAACACACGCAGGACCGCATTCACATGCTGAAGTGGTCTAAGCCACAGGGTCAACTCCATAGACTACCCTCACTCTAGCCCGCCTTGGTACATGTCTCGGCGCTAGTAAAACTGAGCCACGTGCCTATTCACCGTGCTCTGAGCCATGAACGCATTCATGCTCACACATCACATATCCTGAGCCATGGGCCTGTTCACCATGCTCTTCATACGTATCTGAGTCTGTAACCGAAGTTACACTCTTACCTCCTCATTTTCAGGCTAGGAGTAACCTACACATATTCAATAATATGCGCTTCCAGGTTAACCCGTAGGAGAACCTATTTCACCATCACCAAGTGCTGACGATGATGGATCTATGGCCAGGGCAAACTACATGATATATTTCACTGTGATTAATTAGTATCTTTTAGATGGATTGCAAGATTCAAC
This sequence comes from Alisma plantago-aquatica, assembly GCA_963693085.1. Taxonomy (NCBI): domain Eukaryota; kingdom Viridiplantae; phylum Streptophyta; class Magnoliopsida; order Alismatales; family Alismataceae; genus Alisma; species Alisma plantago-aquatica. The sequence goes on from OY856409.1 coordinate 176,216,741, forward strand.
CAAGTTGTATAACATACAAGATATAACGGAAAGTTAACAACATTATATTATTATTTAATCACATCAACCTGATCCATCACAAGGATCCAACATCACATGTTACCACTTGGCCTCTTGCCAACCATCCAGATCCATCTCAAGGATCATCACATACCATGGGATCTCAATCCCTCATCATATACTGTCAATGCCTCTCAAGGCCCACATCATCATCATGGGACTTAACACATTATACATATCATTCTATTAACCAGAGTAATTACCAAGTGATGTTACTCATCACATGTGTCTCATAGTCCTTTTTAAGGCTAATCATCACCTGCATGGTTAGAGTACACAATAATCGTAGATTCAATCATAAGGAATATGCTACCATCATGAAATGCTATTCAAGATACTTCTACTTATCATTCTTACACTATTTGCTGATCAAGTGTATAAAGTACATCATCAACAAACCATATCTATACTTATCCTTATCTCAGAACTATATGAATAATCAAGATGTTCACATCAAGTAAGATGTCATGTAGAATACAAAGAGCCAGTATTATTGTTACCACTAACATTACTATCATCATCCACTAACATTATTATTATCATATCATTAAGCAAGCTATTAGTGTAACTAACACCATTCTCATTTAATAATTAAGTACAAGGATTACTTCATGCATATCATTACTATCATTATTGCCATCATTATTATGATCAACAATATTACTATCATCTTCTTTATTATTATCAAATAAGCATAAGGACCACATCATGCATCTTATTACCATTACCTTCCTCATTATCATCACTACTACCATTATCATCATTACCCACAATATTAGTATTGGCATCATTACTAGTATTAGTACTGTTATTATTGCAAGGAATCATACTCATTATGGTTATTACTTAACAAGACACCACCATCGTTTATTGGTGCATAGCTAACCACTTCCTCATCACAAAGGACTGTTACTATAGGATTACAAGACTCTCACCATAACTCATCACCACCCTCACTAAAACCTATCATGGCCTATCGGCCGACACACACACCAACCCTATCAGCCAACACTACTCAAGGCTGTCGCCCACCATGGCTATCGGCCATCATGGGTGTCGGTCAGCATGGATATCGACCAGCACACCATGCATGGCTATCGGCCAGCACCAACAAACTTCCAAGAAACTTAGGTCTATCGTCCACCATGAGGAAGAGGATGTCTCTCAACACAAGAAGGACCATCTCGCCCATCATGCCCACCATGTCGACTAACTCATCATACTAACCTATCATCCAACACACGACACTCATGTCGCCCAACACCATCACAAGAGAGGATGTTGCCCAATACACGCAAACAAGGTAGGGTATCGCCCAACAAGGGTCACCCTATCGGCCAACACAAAGAACACCACTATGTCGCCCATCACAAGAACAAGGGTGTCGCCCAACACACCCAAACAAGGGAGGATATCGCCCCTCATCAAGGCAAGAGAGGATGTCACCCATCCAAGGGTCATCACCTACCTCCAGCACAAGGAAACCCTAAACCCTAGAGAGGGATCGGCCACCAAAGGTACACAAGCAAGGTATAAAAGCAAGGAACTAAGCTAAACTACTAACATGCAACAAGATCATAGCTAGAGGTAAAGGAGTTAGGGTTAGAAGCTATGCAACCCACCTTAAGCTCCAAGCTCCAAGGAAGAAGATGCACTTCTAGCTCCAAGGGATGTCGTCCACCAAAGTTGATCCAAGAGAGGATATCGGCCACCACTGCAACTCCAGGGGAGCGTCTCGGCCGACACAAGCAAGAGAGGGAGGAGTGTCGTGCACTCAAGGTGGAGGAGGGACCAAAAGAGAAAAGGAAACTAAGGCAAAGGAAAGAGCCACATATATAGAAAGGAGGGGAGGAGAAACCAAGGTAGATCCATGCTAAGTGTCGTCCACCCAGGGGACACTTGTCCTAGGGTTCAAGCCAACACCAAGAGACACTTGTCAAAGATGCATACCAAGTGTCCACCAAACATGGTCAAGGTTGGACCAAGAAACATGGGCGACACAACTAGCAGCTCTGCTGGGCGACACACACTACTCCAGGTCAACACACCACCTCTAGGTCGACACACACTCTTCCTTGGGCGACACAAGCTGGTCTTGGCCGACACAAGGCTCAAGAAAGCCCAAACAAGACACCTCAAGGCCCAAACAAGCTTAAGCAAGGCCCAAGAAACTCAAACAACAAGCCCAAGCCTTCCTCTCAACCCTAAAGAAAGCAAAGAGGGGAAAACATCTCACAAGATGGCAAACTTGCACACAAAACCCTAGACTTGGGTTATTTGCAAGTAGCCCCTCGAACTCTCAACAAAGCATAACAAAAACCCTAATCACCACTCAAAGGTGATTAGCAAGCATCAAACCACCAAGGTTAAGCAAAACAAATAGGGTAAACCCTAAACGCAGGTCAGGGTCCTTACAGTCATCATATGATGGCACCTCCAAAATGCATTTTAGGGACTTACTATGAGAGGATGCTGTCAATATATGGTCCCTGGATCCTCCTTAATGCATTTGAATGGACATGTTGTGAAAAGACATTATCATGATCTGGGTCATGACACCTCCCAATTGCATTTTTTGGGACTTGATGTGAGATAACATTTGTCATGATATAGACCCTGACACCTCCCAAATACATTTTCATGGACTTGTTGTGAGAGGACGTTGTCATGAAATGGGACCTAACACTTTCTAAATGCATTTTTAAGGACCAAATATGAGATGACATTGTCATCATATGTGCCATGGAAGCTCCCAAATGTATTTTTAAGGACCAGGTGTGAGAGGACATTGTCATGATATGGGTCCAAACTTCACCCAAATACATTTTTAGGGACTTATTATGTGAGGACATTGTCAATATATGGGCCATGTGTCATCCTTAATGCATTTGAAGGAACATGTTGTGAAAGGAAACTATCATGATATGGGTCCAATTGTCTAACTTGGTGTTTGGAGTTGCTTCATAATCTCTAAGAATAGTTATATAATTTTCTTACTCTTACCTTGCATGTACATGATCTTGCACCTACATGATTGTTCCTAGTAGAAAGATGCTTCCTTTACCCAACATTTGTGTTTGTATGGTGATTCTTGAGTAGTGCATTTTCTTGGATGAAACCTAACCGTTGTGCATGAACCTCCCCTTGGAAATGGAAGTTTTTGTACTTGCATGTTTGTAAAAAATGATGGGTTTTGCTCTCTCAAATGATGGTTGTCATATGACTCATTGCTAAGTTCTTTCTCTTATGTGGTTGCCAATGTTTGAACCTTTAGTGGGCGATGAAGAATTGGACTCTTACAGGTTACCAAGAGTTGCGATTTCAATCGGTCGCAAAGTTTTATGTCTTCATCGATTGTCAAAGTGATCTAACCCTAGAGGTCGCTATGTTCTCTGACCATAGTAGTCGATGAAGCTTTGATCCATGTCGGTCACCATGACCTTGAACCCTAGTGGTCGCTAAGGCACCTAACCCTTGTTGGCTAAATTGACATTAGTATAATCCCTTTGTTTCGATGATGAAAAACATTTCATTCTTGTCGATCTGACGTGCTACTTGAGTGTTGCAGGAATAAAGTGGATGACAAATATTTGGAAGATCTATATGTTAAATTTCTTTAATTTCATGTAATCAATTGTAAAACTTGTACAATATATATAATGTACAAGTACTTAGACATCATGTAAATCAAGCGTTAGATCTTCCCTAGCCAATCACAACACTTAGATAGGTCATCCCCTAAAATAGTGTCACATCTGTACACTCATACACACACTCAGTACTTAGTTTAAAATGTCGAAACAGGGTCATTCTCGGTCGACAAACTCCTCGACCGAGACACTCTCGGTTGACAAATTCCTCGATCGAGATTGACCCAAGTAGCCGTTAGACCCAGCAGACAAGGTGGTTGGGAGTTGGAAATGAACGTTGTAAACACTTGCTACAGGACGTCCCTTGGTCGAAAAATCTTCAACCAAGAAGGACTCTCGATCAACAAATTGTCGACCGAGATGAGTTCTGTCTGCACTTTTCAGAATTAATTAACTATCTATTGTTAAAGCAACTAATGGTTACCTAACGGCTAGTTAAGCACTAAGAATCCCCTAGAAAGTGTCTAGAACGTCCTTAAGCACTTGTAGGTCATTCCTATAAATAGGAAATGCCTCAGGACACCTAAACTTACTCATATATACTTGTGCTATACTTGAGATTACAGTTGCAATTGGCAATCTATTTTGAGCAATTGAGCAACACTAGCATTGACTACTCATTCCCTTGCTCTAAATTCGTGTCCTATAGGCTAGCATCTCCTATCCACATCACTTACACTTCTATATACATTGGTTAGGAGATCAAAATGCTTGATATAGGAAATCAAGCCTTGAGCTACAAGTGGTATTGTAACTTCTATTTTTCCTTCTTGTTCCTTTATATCTTTTGTACTCTCCTTGCTACTCCTAGGGTTGGAGGCTACGGATTGGAGAGGTTTTGACTTCTTAGGTGGAGAAGGGTCTTCTCGGTGGAGAAGGTGGACTTTGGACTACTTCTAGAAGGTTGTTGCAACGGGAAGCTACTTCAAGAGGAAGGCTACTTCAAGGGAGAGCTTGAAGTTACTTCAAGAAGGCTGCTTCAAGGTTGGTGCAACTACTTCAAGGTGAAGGCTGTCCGAAGGGTTTGGTGAAAGTATTGTAATTTTATGTAATATCCTTGCGAGGTAATAAAATTTAATACTTTCAAAATCCCAATTGGGTAAGCAACCGGGTAATGGATTGACTGCCTTAGTATTTGCTAAGGTTGAAACCACTCTAAATCCTTGTCCCCTTATCCAATATTTTTTTGGTTTCTTGCTTTGGTTGAATTATTATTAAAATATCCATAAAACCCTATTCACCACCCCTCTAGTGTTTTTTTTCAATTGGTATCAGAGTAGGCTTCAAGGAGCTCTAATCGAGTCTTGAAGAATGAAGGGTGGTGGTGTCTACAACTGCAAGCAAAGGAAAAGCATGGGCCAATCTTCAACAAGTTGCAGTTGGTGCTTAGGAACAAGCCACACAACAATTAGTTGTCCATAGAGAGAAAATAAGGAAGAGGTGCACAAAAATTGCTTCATTGCTACAACAAATGAAGAAGAAGAAGAGGTAAGCCTTCTTGATTTATTAAAAGAAGAGCTAATTGCTAGTCTTGAAGAAACACATAATAAGTATATTGAGTGCAAGAAGAAATTAAAGAAGTCTAATAAAGCAAATGATGAGTTACATGCTAAACTTCTTACTCTCACATATGAAAATGAAGATTTGTATGCAAAATTAAATGATCTTGGATTTGAAAAGGATGGCATTATTTCTGAAAATCATATTTTGAAATCATCTCTAAATGATTGTAATGTGAAGATTTTTACTCTAGAAACAAATTACAATCTTCTATCTCAGGAAAAGGTTGGATTACTTGCAAAGTTAAATGATCTTAAAAAAAAACATGTTTTGTGTACACATCTAGATTATGACACTATTGTGAAAGAAAGAGATTCCTTATTATCTAACCTAGATCAAGCAAAGCTAGACATCAATAAGAGAATGGATGAGATTGTCAAGCTGCAATAAAAGATTAGTAGTTTGAATAACAATGATACCCTTGATAAAATTTTAAATAATTCTTATCATCAAATTGGAAGGAGAGGACTAGGTTATAATCCTAAAGGAAAATCTTATCAAAAACCTAGTTGGAGAAAGACACAAGCACTAGAAAATCAATCTATGTATGTACCTAAAGGCAAACATACATATGTACCCAAGAACAACCTAGAACAAAATCATAGAAAGAGATATGAGGTTGATTCGATATGTTGTCATTATTGTTTGCGTCTTGGACATTACTCTTTCTCATGTCCCTATAAGAAAAAGGATGTTGAGTTAGTATGGGTTCCAAAAACCTCAAACTAAATGGATAAAATTAAGTTGAGATATGACCAAAGACTCTAAGTTGTATATCTCTACGTCTATCTCAACTTAACATAATAGGACACCAAGTTAATCCAAGAAATTAAAATTTCCAAATATACATCTTAAACTACTTGTTTTAGTTTGGATTCTCAAAATGTATATGATTAGTTGAGACTTAACCTAAATGTTGCCTTGATATTTAAATATCTCAACTAAATCGAGCTTTAACTTTCATATTCTTGTTTTACTTGGGAACAATTACTGAAAACAATTATGAAACAGTACAAAAACTTTCTTGGTCGAGAAACTTTTCGACCGAGAACATTGTCGGTCGAGAAATGGTCGACCGAGCAGGTTACTGCTTTGTAATTTACAATATATCTGATAAAACATGTACAAACAGCAACATTATCGGTCGAGAATTAGTCGACCGAGATAAATTCATTCGACAAATAGTTCGACCGAATCAAGTTCTGCTGAACCTATTTTTCAATTAATTTAGTTTGCTATCAATTTGTTATTAATAAATGATTTAGTATGAAAAATTAATCTTGGAGACCATCTTTGAAACAAGACATATTGATCTTTTTGCATCATGATTTAAGGTATAACATTATGAATATGAAATCCTTAAACATATTGCATAAGTATTATATGAAGATTGATTTTTAAACAAACCTTATTTATTGATTGAAAAAGTTTATTAAGCCTGTTCATGGTTTGTCTTAAAATTGAAAATTCATGAATCATGTATGAGATTATTTTGGTTTACATGGTTTAAAATTGAAAATTATGCACCATGATTGGTATAATCAAGGAAATTACTATTTTATCATAGTCCACATGGTTTATCCTATGTATTTCTTGGTCTATCTATGTAGGAACCATGTGTATTAAAATTTAAATGGTCATAATCATTGTATTTCATGAAGTTACATGCTTCCATCTTGATCATTGTATTGTGGATATACTTCTACTGTTCTATCATAATTATTGTGTCATAATCATTATGTTTTCATTAGTTTGTCTACAATAATCTTTGATTCATATATACAAACCATGAATGGATATTGTTTTTGATCATTGTGATTCAACTCATGTGAAGATGCCATTTTGCATAAATAATAAAAAATTCATGGCACAAATGCATTTTAAATTGAAAATCTGCAGAAATTATACTTCACATATAAGTGTTCAAATTGGAAATCTACAGAATTTGCCTCTTGATTGAAATTAAATTTAATCAAGGGGTGCTATGGTCGAAGTCAAGGTCGACCTAAAATAATCTTGACAAAATGCTTATTTGTACATCATTCTACTGCATGTAATCTTAGTATCTTGATTCAAAATATGTTTATCATATTGAAAACATAATTTTAGTGCATAAAAGGTCAACTTATTATGATCTAATATTGATTGTGATCTTAGAATCCTTAAATTATCTTGACTATAAGATTAAGGGGGAAGCTCACACAAACTATCTTGATTATGAGATTAAGAAGCTTCCAAAACTTTGTAAACATCATTTGAAGCTTGTTATGACTTAGTATCCTTAAAAGTAGTTTTGGTTATGAAAAACAAAGAAATTTACAATATTCATGAATATGACATATATCTTGCTCTTAATGGAATTCTCTAAACAAATCAGGACTTAACATCTCGTGCATTTGGTTAGAGATACTTTTTATGTATCCATCATGAGCTTGAGGGAATCTCCTTTCATTTTCAGGGCTTAACAATCCCTTGAAAAATGGATGAGAAATCAATACACATATGCCATGAACTTAAGAGAATCTCATATCATTTCAAGACTTAACATCCTTTGCAAATGATTGAGAAATAAATTGTGGCTAAATTTGACAATAAGTGGTTAGCATCCCTTGATTTTAAAATTGAATATCTTGTTAAGGGGGAGCATCTAATTATCAAATTAAGGGGGATAAATAAAAAGTCATACTAAATGATTATCTGGGATATCTTTTTGAAATGACAAAGGGGGAGAAATAATATAAAATCAAAAAAATAAAATAAAATACGAGTTTCATAATATCTCGGCCATCACACACTTGCAAAACAAGAATGGATACAAAAGGTAAACTTCAGGTATGAAACTCATATGATTTATATTTCCTTATTTTACATTTAGGAAATGTTTGTCATCTTCAAAAAGGGGGAGATTGTTGGCTAAATTGACATTAGTATAATTCCTTTGTTTATATGATGACAAACATTTCATTCTTGTCGATCTAACGTGCTACTTGAGTGTTGCAGGAATAAAGTGGATGACAAATATTTGGAAGATCTATATGTTAAATTGCTTTAATTTCATGTAATCAATTGTAAAACTTGTATAAGATATATAATGTACAAGTACTTAGACATCATGTAAATCAAGCGTTAGATCTTCCCTAGTCAATCACGACACTTAGATAGGTCATCCCCTAAAATAGTGTCACATCTGCACACTCATACACACACTTAGTACTTAGTTTAAAATGTTGAAATAGGGTCATTCTCGGTCGACAAACTCCTCGACCGAGACACTCTCGGTCGACAAATTCCTCGACCGAGATTGACCCAAGTAGCCGTTAGACCCAACAGACAAGGTGGGGAGTTGGAAATGAACGTTGTAAACACTTGCTCTAGGACGTCCCTCGGTCGACAAATCTTTGACCGAGAAGGACTCTCGATCGACAAATTGTCGACCGAGATGAGTTCTGTCTGCACTTTTTAGAATTAATTAACTAGCCGTTGTTAAAGCAACTAATGGTTACCTAACGACTAGTTAAGCACTAAGAACCCCCTAGAAAGTGTCTAGAACGTCCTTAAGAATTTGTAGGTCATTCTTATAAATAGGACATGCCTTAGGACACCTAAACTTACTCATATACACTTGTGCTATACTTGAGATTACACTTGCAATTGGCAATCTGTTTTGAGCAATTGAGCAACACTAGCATTGGCTACTCATTCCCTTTCTCTAAATTCGTGTCATATAGGCTAGCATCTCCTATCCACAACACTTACACTTCTATATACATTGGTTAGGAGATCAAAATGCTTGATATAGAAAATCAAGCCTTGAGCTACAAGTGGTATTGTAACTTCTATTTTTCCTTCTTGTTCCTTTATATCTTTTGTACTCTCCTTGCTACTCCTAGGGTTGGAGGCTGCGGATTGGAGAGGGTTTGACTTCTCAAGTGGAGAAGGGTCTTCTCGGTGGAGAAGGTGGACTTTGGACTACTTCTAGAAGGATGTTGCAACGGGAAGCTACTTCAAGAGGAAGGCTACTTCAAGGGGGAGCTTGAAGTTACTTCAAGTAGGTTGCTTCAAGGTTGGTGTAACTACTTCAAGGTGAAGGCTGTCTGAAGGGTTTGGTGAAAGTATTGTAATTTTATGTAATATCCTTGCGAGGTAATAAAATTTAATACTTTTAAAATCCCAATTGGGTAAGCAACCGGGTAGTGGATTGACTGCCTTAGTATTTGCTAAGGTTGGAACCACTCTAAATCCTTGTCCCCTTATCCAATATTTTTGTGGTTGCTTGCTTTGGTTGAATTATTATTAAAATATCCATAAAATCCTATTCACCCCCCCTATAGTGTTTTTTTTCAACCCTAGAGGTCGCCAAGGTGTCTCTAACCTATGTGGTCTATGTTTCCCTGACCTAGGTGGTCAATGGAATTTTCTTGACTCTATGGTAAATAGTTATGTTTGACCTTGTGCTTTCATGATTGATGGGAATTCTAAGAATTTGGGTTCATCTTTGATGTTGTTTTGTAGCCCTAATTCAGTCTTCTTTACTGAACCTAACCCTAATATAATTAAGTGATGACACTTAATGATATATAGTTTCTTGTTGTTGCTCCTAGCAGATTCATTTCCAGGGACTTGTTGTTGGAGGTCACTATCACGATATGGTCCCTAGATCCTAGCAAACATATTTTAGGTAATTTATGAGAGAGGACACTGCCATGATATGGGTCATAGCTCCTTCAAAATGCATTATTGAGGACTTGTTGTGAGAGGACACAATCATGATATGGATCATGGATGCTCCCAAATGCATTTCCAAGGACTTGATGTGAGAGGACATTGTCATGATATGCACCACTAGATAATAGGCTCACGCATGGCCGTTCCATAATAAGGCAATATACCACTCTATATCAACAATTTAAGGATATGCGGAGATGCCTCCACTTGCACCCCACATATTCAACAATATGCGCTCTAAGTTTCTAGTAGGAGTTACTCATTCACCATCCAACTAGATATTCACATTGAAGATGGATCTATGGTATAGGGAAAACTACATGATTATGGTTTCACTAATCTAGACGTTCCAATTGGGTATCTTTTAATGCATCAATCAAGTTACAATGTATAAACCCTAAACAAATTCTATAAAATTAAGGTAGGATACAACACCAGAACATATAAAATGTACAAAGTGAGAACTTGTTTCATCATTACATGACACTTGTATCACAACCATTACTAGGTCATCAACAATATTATATCACTATGGGATATCAATCCCTAAATTTATGCACAAGGCACATACTAGGTCATTATACCAATTCATGTAACTCTTTCATAATCAATATCACAATATTCCTCAACATTACTCATAATCACCATCATGTATTACACATGGGTCAACATATAATTATCATAGATATGACATTCATCTCACCTACAAGTTAGTTTTACACAAGTAGGAGAGAGAAGGCACAATCACTAATATTCACTTCAAGTAGAACTGACACATACATCATGTTATCACAAGATTAGGGTTAAGATTCATAAGTATCCCATTAGGGTTTCATAACATTATGCAACCATGAAACCCTATGTAAAAGAGTGAAATCACCCCTTTACTAAAAATTTGAAAAATAAAACATCCATCCAAAAGCATACTCAAAAGGTATGCCGAAATGGGTGTAAAATTTTCAAATCTTTATAAAAATGGTGTAAAAAAGATCAACGAGTAATGCAACAGAATATAATTTCATGACTATAATCAATTTTATAAAAGTATACATCATCATTCTCTCATATAGGGTTTACATGAAAGATATAATAAAATGATGTAGATAGAGGGAAATCTAAACTACACCAACTTTGTCTCCAAGAAAATAACTTCATGAGATAGGTCCAAGCTTAAAGCCATGTACTCTTTATCCTATTCCTAGGACGGTCCTCCACACTCTTGTTGCACAACTATAGTCCTAGGCCTTGCTCAACTCTTTGATTTTAATCTTGGGTGGTTGGGAAAACACCCATCAAAAGACAGAAGCAAGGTATGTGTCAAAGATAATGAATAAGGAAAAAGATAAGAAACAACATGTAAATAAAGGCTAAGATTTCATCATAAGATGAAGATAATCAAAAGAATGAGTTATAAGTAAATAGATACTTTCCATAACAAAAATAGTAAAAATGTTGCATGCGTGATTAATTTTGACTACCTAAAATATGCAGGGTTGAGGCACCTATCTAACCTCAACCAATAGGTGAGGGAGAGTAACACTTTCCAATCACCTACAAATATTCTATATTAGGGAGAGTAGCACATCCCCCAGGGTGAATTTACACATGCCCTATCTATGGGTGGCTGTAAAAAACTACCCCTACACTAGTTCAATAGTCTAATAAAATCAACATGCTAAGAACTATGGCAAGTATAAACATCAATATAAATATGGCAGTGGGGTACAAGACCCAAGAAATAAACATTAAAACTGATTTTTGAGGCATATATAGATAAGGAATTGTCAAAAGATAAATTAGGATTTTATAAAAGCCTCATTAGGGAAACTAGGTTAAGGTTACAAATTTTCCCAGCTTAGCCGTAAGGAAAGAACATACCTTTTCTTAAGAGATATAATTACTTATTCTTCACTACTTTATTCGATTTCGAAGCTTATTTTCCTATTTCCAATGTTTAAAAAGAATTAGGGTTTACTCATGTATAAAGGCCAGGAAACCCTAACTTTTGGAATTTTTGAACACAACCTCAATTTTGACTCTAAAACTATCACCATTAACTTAGTTAGGTTTTTCTGATTAAGAAAACATATAATATTGTATATTTTGGAGTTGTGAATATTTAGGTGTATTTTTAGTGATTTTTAAGTAATTAAATCATTTTCTAGAAAATATCCTTAGATAAAACTCGAAACCAAACCATGAAATTATTTTTATTAGAAAGAGCATCTTTTTTTGAGTTCAGAACATATTTTATTTTTATTTTTGGACAAAGGAATAAACATCTATGATTTTTTGAATATCGACCAATCAGAGAGTGACACATCAGCACTATTGTGCAAGAGAAGAAGAGTGAGAGTGAGAGAGGGAGATGAATAGTGACTTGGCCCACTGGGAGGCATCCAAATCACTTGGTCAGTGCCTCATCACACCCACGGTCAAAGGACCAAAGTAAAACAAAAAAGACAGAGATAGCCCCACGCAAAGATAGAGACAAAGAAGAAAGAGAGGGGCAAAATAGGAATTTTGCAGAGGGGAATTATCCCCTTCACCCTACATGCCATGCCTGCAACTGAAAAGCTGCTTTCTTGGCTGTGATTTGGGAAAAATGAAATACTTGATCAAACTCAAATCTGAAAGAATCAAAAGCAAGAAAGGGAAGAACAAAACTCACTGAAACACACAATTGAGTTGGAGATGCACAGAGGAGGCACCACAAGGTTTGGGGAGAAAAGCTCCTCACTGGTAGACCTGTCAAATTGGGTCAAAATCTGCGGGCGCCCATGGGTCGACCCGTTTAAGTTGGGTTTGGGTGGCAAAATTTGCCACCCGCTAGAAATGACCCAAACCCATACCCACCCGTTTATTTAGTGGGTTTCACGGGTGATCCGCGGGCACCCGTGGGTGCCCATTTAACTCAATAATATATTAATATAAATATATTATCTATATGACTCTTAAGACATGCAACACCTATACATTTATCAATCAACTAAATTAATGACGTGTAATGTATACAATATAAAAAGTTAAAGTTTAACTTTCTTTATTGATAACCTTTGTTAATTGTTTACACTAGTAGAAACAAATTCATTAGCTTCTATATTATTTTTATGCTAACGAATATATAGTGTAATTCATGTTTTATATTCAATTATAATGATTATATATCTTTCTGTTCACTTTATGTATTGGACAATCATAAGAACATGAAACATCAAGAACTTTTAGCATAAGATGACAAAATATAGTGTTGTTATGGTAATATGTTATACTATTTGTAACATCTATATCATTAAGTTTTTTTTATTGTACATTGCAGAAATGGTAATTTTTCATTTTATCTCTTACATTTTATTTCAAAACATCATAATAGATGTTACATTGTGTTGGACACAAAAAGTAGTGGAAGCTTGCCCTCATTTTGTTATGTTTACATTGAAAATTATTAATGAATCATTCTACTCTTTGTCGTAGTGAAGAAACAAGCAATATCTTTTCACCATGCACATATTATATGGGCACCCACGGGCGACCCGCAACCCGCTGGGTCGGGTTTGGGTGTGCTACTTCCCCACCCGTTTAACATTGGGTCTTTTTGACCCGCACCCGCGAGACCCAAACCCGCAACGACCCAAGCCAAACCCAACCCACCCACCCGTTTGACAGGTCTACTCACTGGAGGCACACACACAATGTACAAAGAAATTGGGAAAAGAGGGGAGTTGCAATGAGACTAAGGAAACTCAGAGCATGGGTATTTATTGGTGAAGATGCATGGAACGGGGAATAGGAAGGTGGCCATGAAGTCTTATTGCCCAAGAATTGGGCATTTCTTGATTTGGAAACCCTGGATCTCAAGTAGGGTATAGGCTTGTGTGGAATCTTCTAACAAACCCGTTGGTGGAGAAATATCAAACAAAGATCAAGTATAGAAGGAGAAAATCACGTTCGAACATCACTTGAACCCAACACGTATTTCCTTCTGTGGTACGAGCTAGAGGACGATCCACTAGCCATTGAATCATGGATCCAATGGTCCAGATCATGTCACAAGACCATATAAGAGTGACATTAATTCTATTCCAAATGGATTACGAATAAAGTGCAAATATATTTATATTCCTTTTTTTTCTCTCCTCTTTTGAGGATGCAAACGAACTCCAAATTAATTCAAATTTGACAACCAACCTGTTTGTGATATGAGGAATCATAATATGTAATTAGTTTTGCCTTTTGGGAACTTTTAGTGTATTAAATAAATCTAAACTTATTTTCTCTTTCCTCCTTCATTAATGGTTATAAGATCCTCCAAATTTGATGAAACTTCATCCACAAGTTACATTAAGTACATTGGATACAAATTTGCCATCAATATTACATGTTGGAGTTGTTTGTATAATTATTTAATATTTTGAAGGTTCTACACACTTTCTCTTTCCTAATTTAACATGTATATTAAAGATTATCCAAATTATAGAAAAATTCGCCTAAAGGCTAATTTTAATGTGTAAATCACGAATCTAAGATTATTTTAGACTTTTGGAGTCATTAAGTATTTTATTCAATATTCTGAGGAAAACTCACCTTTTCTTTTCAAAATAAAAGAGATATAATTACTATTGTCCCAAAATTATAAAACTTATCCTCCAAGCCAAACCAAACTGAAGGAAAATGAATATCAACTTATCTTTAACCAATTAGTCTCCCTTTTATGAGTTTAACCCATTATCCAATATTACCAATATTTCCCATATTAATTAATCCAAAATCGCATTAACATGTTTAAAGTAATATTATTCATTCCTTTTTCTCTTCCTTGCTCCATAAGGCTAAGGAATGATCTAAAATGAATATATTTTATTAATACGTCACATGAGTGGTAAATTTTCATATTAGACCCTTACTAGAAATATTTACTGAGGTATTTGTGCATAAACCCATATACGTTGGAAATAATAATGAAAAAATGTTCACCAAACCATTATTATTTCTACAATTTGAACATCAAAGACAAAAAGGATAGAAAATAAAGGAAAAGCTTAGAAATAGGGTCAAAAAGAGAATATGTCTAAGTTTTGGTATGTTACAACACTCAACCCTTTAAAAAGGATTCCGTCCCTGAAATCTCAAACAAAGAGGGAAGGATGAGTGTGCAACATCTCAACACTAACTTCAGGTTGTTCTTCCAACCATGAAACATCCACCAAAACTTTCACCAACATCTTCTCATAGGTCGGGTTCTCAAGGATCAACTAGGTTCCACTATTAAGATTTCTTTTATGAGATATAACAAAATTAACAGTTTACGCTTATTATATTTATTAAGATATCACATTATCATTATCATTCTATTAATTGTGTCATGTTATATTCATTTTATTGCCAAAAAGTTATATTTCATTATTATGAAAGAAACCTTATATATTTCTTATTTATCTCATTAGGAATTTTAAGCACAATTAGAGTTATACTCAAGTATGTATTTATATGTGACCATTATCCTTAATAATTTGGTATTAGACTCCATTATGTTCATATTATCACCATATTGAATTGTATATGATTATTTTACATGAAATAAGACATTTTATCCAATTTGTTATTAAGTCTACAATTAATATAATTAATGTCACAATAATTACTTTTATCTATATTAAACATTATCACATTACCTTTCTTACTCATATTAATGCCATCATTAATTATTTTTTCATTTTTATTCATTTCTTATTATTGATTATGAACAATTATGTGAATCCAATTACTTCTTATCCATATTGAAGTCATTATACGTATTTTAGTGAACAAGGTGGAACATATTACACATTAATTATTTGATTGGCATACCAAGGCATGATTAGGTGATTAATTAGGTATATATTAAATAACAAAGCAATATGCATTATATAATGATAACTTGATTAATATATGATTATGTTATTATATAACATTTGTGTGTATCAAGGTATATTATTTGATTATGACACCTAATGTCACTAATGTATCATTAATGACATTAAGGATGCATAGGTTAAGGTTAGATGATTACAACTTAAGATTCAGGTTAATATGATCACTATAGTTTACTTAGCATGTATTAAGTCCAAGATTAGGTTACTATTATCTTAGTCATCATTTCATTAGGGTTTATTGGTTTATGACATGGTCAACACCATGTATATCCATTTTTAGTATTAATATGTGAGTTACTCATATTATGTGCATTAGATATGTATTAGGGTTCAAACATATGAACTATTCATTGATCATCATATGTTCATTAGTATATTAACATGCATGTTAAGTTATAACTATAACTTTTTTTGGTCAATTCTAAAGATACAAGCACACTAACTTAATAATCATGGAGTTAGGATTTCTAAAGTCACGTAGCTAGATCTCGGTATGACAAAGGGCTCCATCCCCCATAAAAAGGATTTCATCCTCAAAATCTAACTACCCAACATAGACAACCAACTAATCTCCACCCCTTAAAAGGATAGACCTACCAAGACAAACTAAACTATAGGTAAAAGGGTTAGTCTAACTAAATCATGTAAAAGATCCATCACACTTCCATTGCGCACTCGATAGCTTACTAAACACCAAACCTCAAAATCTAAGTTCTAGGCATAGGCTACCCAAACATGTAGTCCTAAGGGACTTGAGGGAACTATGTTAGGTATCCATCCTCAAAATAAGTCATAATAGTAGGTTACCACATAAGGCTTCCAAAGATATCAAATAAAGATCGCTAAGGTTACTATTGCCTAAAAGCATGCTATTTCAGACAATCCATATCTAGCTCAAGCCAAGCAGGTATCATGCAAATCCAAGATTCCTCATAAATAAACCTAGTGGTGTGGAGGAAAATATTTCCAACCCTCAAACCCTGATTCTTTCTAGAAACCTTTGCTTTCAACTTCATGTCCTAGTAGCTGCCTAAAGACAAACCTAAACAACCTCAAGTTACTATGGTTACTTACATCTTTTAATTGTAAATATTTTAGGGAGTTATTCAACATGATTCTAATGTGAAACTCATAGGATCCTAATATCAACCTTTCATCATCTCAAGGGTTGCATAGATCAATTCTAAGGCAAACATGTCACTTAAAGGGGAACTCTGTAAGGCAAACATTCTAATTATGGAGACAAAATTGAAACAGTCAGATTCTGACTACCATGGGCTCGATACCATGCTGTAAAAGAGTGAAATCACCCATTTACTAAAAATTTGAAAAATAAAACATTAATTCAAAAACATACTCAAAAGTTATGCTGAAATGGGAGTAAAATTTCCAATTCTTTATAAATATGGTATACAAAAGAACAATGAGTAATGCAGCAGAATATTATTTTATGACTATAATCAATTTTATAAAAGTGTACATCATCATTCTCCCATACAGGATTTACATGAATGATATAACAAAAGGATCTAGATATAGGGAAATCTAAACTACACTAACTTTGTCTCCAACAAAACAACTTCATGAGATAGGTCAAAGATGAAAGCCATGTACTCTTTATCCAATTCCTAGGATGGTCCTCCACGCTCCTGTTGCACAACTCTGATCCTCGGCCTTGCTCAACTCCTTGATTAAACCCTGGGTGGTTGGGAAAGCACCCGGCAAAAGACAGAAGAAAGGTATGTATCAGAGATAATGAACAAGGACAATCGATAAGAAAACAACATAGAAATGAAGGCTACAATTTCATAATAAGATGAAGATAATCATAAGAATGAGGTATGAGTAAATAGATGTTTTCCATTACAAATTAGAAAAAAGGTTGCATGCATGATTAGTATTTTCTACCTGAACTATGTAGGGTTTAGGCACGTACCTAACCTCAATCAATAGGTGAGGGAGAGTAACACATTCCAATCACCTACAAATATTCTATATTAGGGAGAGTAGCAAATCCCCTAGGGCGAATTTACACATGCTCTATCTATCAGTGGTTGTACAAAAGAACCAGTACACTAGTTCAATAGTCTAATAAAATCAACATGCTAAGAACTATGACAAGTATAAGCATCAAGTAAATATAAACATGATAGTGGGGTACAAGACCCAAGAAATAAACATTAGAACTGATTTTTGAGGTAAATATAGTTAAAGATTTGTCAAAAGAAAAATTAGGGTTTTATAGAAGCCTCATTAGGGAAACAAGGTGAAGGCTACACAATTTCCCAACTTAGGTGTAAGGAAAGCACATACCTTTTCTTAAGAGATCCAATTACTTATTCTTCACTACTTTAATCGATTCCAAAGATTATTTTCCTATATTTCTAATGTTTAAACGTGAATTAGGGTTTACTCATGTATAAAGGCAAGGAAAGCCTAACATTTGGAATTTTAGAACACAACCTCGATTTTTACTCTAAAACTATCACCATTAAATTAGTTAGGTTTTTCTGATTAAGAAAACATATAATATTGTATATTTTGTAGTTATTCATATTTAGGTGTATTTTTAGTGGATACCAAAAAAGGTGTATTTTTAGTGATTTTTAAGTAATTAAATCATTTTCTAGAAAATCACCTTTCATAAAACTCGAAACCAAACCATGAAATTATTTTTATTAGAAAGAGCATCTTTTTCTGAGTTCAAAACATATTTTATTTTTATTTTTGGACAAAGGGATAAATAGCTATAATTTTTCAAATATTGACCAATCAGAGAGCAACACATCAACACCATTGTGCGAGAGAAGGAGAGAGAGTGAGAGAGGGAGCCGACCAGTGACTTGGCCCAATGGGAGGTGGCCAAATCACTTGGTTAATGCCTCATCACACCCGCGGTCAAAGGTGCAAACTTAAACCAAAAAGACAAAGATAGCCTCATGCGAAGACTGAGAAAGAAGAAGAAAGCGAGGGGCAAAATAGGAATTTTGCATAGGGGAATCATACCCATCACCCTATATGCAATGCATGTAGTAGTAAAGCTACTTGTTTGAATGTGATTTGGGGAAAACCAAATTACTCGATCAAACTCAAAACTGAAAGAACCGAAAGTAAGAGGCAATAACAGAACTCACCGAAACACACAATTGAGTTGGAGATGCATGGAGGAGGGAGGAGGTGCCACAAATTTTGGGGAGAAAAGCTCATTTCTGGCGACACACTTGTAATGTGCAAAGAAAATGGGAGAAGAGGGGAGTTGCAATGAGACCAAGGAAACTCGGAGAATGGGTATTTATAGGTGAGGATGCATGGAACGGGGAATAGGAAGGTGGCCGTGAAGTTTTGTTGCCCAAGAATCGGGAGTTTCTTGATTTTGCAACCTTGGATCTCAAGTAGGGTATAGGTTTGTGTTGAATCTTCTCACGAACCCATTGGCGAATAAATCTCGGACAAAGATCAAGTGTATAAGGAGAAAATCACGTTCGAACATCACCCGAACCCAATGCACATTTCCTTCTTTGGCATGAGATAGAGGATGATCCACTAGCCATTGGATCATAGATCTAATGGTCTAGATCACGGTGTAAGACCATATAAGACAAACATTTAATTCTATTCCAAATAGATTTTGAATAAAGTGCACGCATATTTATTTTCCTTTTTCTCTCTCCTCTTTTGAGGATGCACACAAACTCCAAATTAATTCAAATTTGACACCTAACTTATTTGTGATATGAGTAATCTGAATATGCAATTAGTTTTGCCTTTTGGGAACTTTTATTGTGTTAAATAAATCAAAACTTATTTTCTCTTTCCTCCTTCATTAATGGTTATAAGATCCTCCTAATTTGATGAAACTTTGCCCACAAGTCACATTAAGTGCCTTGGATACAAATTTGCCATCAATTTTACATGTTGGAGTTTGTATAATTATTTAATATTTTGAAGGTTCTACACACTTTCTCTCTCCTAATTTAACATGTATATGAAAGATTATCCAAATTACATAAAAAATCACCTAAAGGCTATTTTTAATGTGTATATCACGAATCTAAGTTTATTTTACACTTTTGGAGTCATTAAGTATTTTATTCAATATTATGAGGAAAACTCACATTTTATTTTCAAAATAAAAGAGATATAATTACTATTGTCCCAAAATTATGAAACTTAGCCTCCAAGCCAAACCAAACCCAAGGAAAATGAATCTCAACTTATCTTTAACCAATTAGTATTTGTTTAAAGCAGTATTATTCATTCCTTTTTGTATTCCTTTCTCCATAAGGCTAAGGAATGATCTAGAATGAATATATTTTATTAATATGTCACATGAGTGGTAAATTTTCATATTAGACCCTTATTAGAAATATTTACTGAGGTATTTGTGCATAAACCCATATGTTGGCAATAATACTGAACAAATGTTCAACAAACCATTATTATTTATACAAGTTGAACATCAAAGCTAAAAAGGATAGAAAAGAAAGGAAAAGCTTAGAAAGAGGGTAAAAAAGAGAATATGTCCAAGTTTCAATATGTTACAACACTCCACCCCTTAAAAAGGATTTCGTCCCCAAAATCTCGAGAAAAGAGGGAAGGATGAGGGTGCAACATCTCAACTCTAACTTTAGGTTGTTCCTCCAACCATGAAACATCCACCAAAACTTTCACCTACATCTTCTCATAGGTCAGGTTCTCAAGGATCAACTAGATTCCACTATTAAGATTTCTTCTATGAGATATAACAAAATTAACATTTTAGGCTTATTCTATTTATTATGATATCCATTATCATTATCATTCCATTAATTGTGTCATGCTATATTCACTTTATTGCCAAAAGAGTTATGTTTCATTATTATGAAAGAAACCTTACATATTTCTTATTTATCTCATTAGGAGTTTTAAGCACAATTAGAGTTATACTCAACTATGTATTTATATGTGACCATTATCCTTAATAATGTTTTAGTAGACTCCATTATGTTTATATTATCACCATATTGAATTATATCAAATTATTTTACATGAAATAATTTATTTTATCCTATTTGTTATTAATTCTACAATTAATCTAATTAATGTCACATTAATTACTTTTATCTATATTAAACATTGTCACATTACCTTTCTTACTCACATTAATTCCATCATTAACCATTGTATCATATTTATTCAATTCTTATTATTGATTATGCACAATTGTGTGAATCCAATTACTTCTTGTCCATATTGAAGTCATTATACATATTTTAGTGAAAAAGGTGGAACATATTACACATTAATTATTTGATTGGCATACCAAGGCGTGATTAGGTGATTAATTAGGTATGTATTAAAGACCAAAGCAATATGCATTATATATTGATAACTTAATTAATCTATGATTAGATTATTATATAACATTTGTGTGTATCAAGGTACATTATTTGATTATGACACCTAATGCCACTAATGTATCATTAATGACATTAAGGATGCATAGTTTAAGGTTAGATGATTACAACTTAAGATTTAGGTTAATATGATCACTATATTTTACTTAGAATGTATTAAGTCCAAGATTAGGTTACAATTATCTTACTCATCATTTCATTAGGGTTTATTAGTTTATGACATGGTAAACACCATGCATATCCCTTTTTAGTATTAATATGTGAGTTACTCATATTATGTGCATTAGATATTTATTATGGTTCAAACATATGAACTATTCATTAGATGATCATCATATGTTCATTAGTATATTAACAAGCAGGCTAAGTTATAACTATAACTTTTTTTGGTCAATTCTAAAGATACAAGCACACTAACTTCCTAATCATGGATTTAGGATCTCTAAAGTCACGTAGATAGATCTCGTTATGGAAAAGGGCTCCATCCCCCATAAAAAGGATTTCATCCTCGAAATCTAACTACCCAACATCAACAACCAACTACTCTCCACCCCTTAAAAGGGTTGACCTACCAAGCCAAACTAAACTATAGGTAAAAGGGTGAGTCTAACTAAACCATGTAAAAGATCCATCATGCTTCCATTATGCACTCAATAGATTACTAAACACCAAACCTCAAAATCTAAGTTCTAGGGATAGGCTACCCAAACATGTAGTCCTAAGGGACTTAAGGGAACTATGTTAGGTATCCATCCTTAAAAGAAGTCATAACACTAGGTTACCACATAAGGTTTCTAAAGATATCCAACAAATATCGCTAAGGTTACTATTTCCTAAAAGCATGTTATTTCAGACAATCCATATCAACCTCAAGCCAGGCAGGGATCATGCAGATCCAAGATTCCTTGTAAACTAAGCTAGTGGTGCAGAGAAAAATATTGCCAACCCCCAAACCCTGATTCTTTCTAGACACTTTTTCTTTCAACTTCATGTCCTAGTAGTTGCCTAAAGACAAACCTAAACAACCTCAAGTTACTATGGTTACATACATATTTTAATTGAAAATATTTTAGGGAGTTATTCAACATGATTCTAAAATGAAACTCATAGGATCCTAATATCAACCTTTCATCATCTCAAGGGTTGCATAGATAAATTCTAAGGAAAACATGTCACTTAAAGGGGAACTATGTAAGGCAAATATTCTAATTAGGGAGACAAAATTGAAATAGTCATATTCTGACTATCATGGGCTCGATACCATGTTGTAAAAGAGTGAAATCACCCCTTTACTAAAAATTTGAGAAATAAAACATCCATCCCAAAACATACTCAAAAGGTATGTTGAAATGTGAGTAAAATTTTCAAATCTTTATAAATATGGTATATAGAAAACCAATGAGTAATGCAACGAAATATAATTTCATGACTATAATCAATTTTATAAAAGTGTACATCATCATTCTCCCATATATGATTTACATGAAAGATATAACAAAAGGATCTAGATAGAGGGAAATCTAAACTACACCAACTTTGTCACCAAGAAAACAACTTCATGAGATAGGTCCAAGCTTAAAGCCATGTACTCTTTATTCTATTCCTAGGGTGGTCCTCCACTTTCTTGTTGTACAACTCTGATCCTAGGCCTTGCTCAACTCCTTGATCAAATCCTGGGTGGTTGGGAAAGTACCCAACAAAAGACATAATCAAGGTATGTGTTAGAGATAATGAAAAAGGACAAAAGATAAGAAAACAACATGGATATAAAGGCTAAGATCTCATAATAAGATGAAGATAGTCAAAAGAATGAGGCATAAGTAAATAGATGCTTTCCATAACAAATATAGTAAAAAGGTTGCATGCATGATTAATATTAACTACCTAAACTATGTAGGATTGAGGCACCTACCCAACCTTAATCAATAGGTGAGGGAGAGTAACACATTCCAATCACCTACAAATATTCTATATTGGGGAGAGTAACACATTCCCCAGAACAAATTTACACATGACCTATCTATCGGTGGTTGTACAAAAGTACCACTACACTAGTTCAATAGTCTAATAAAATCAACATGCTAAGAACTATGGCACGTATAATCATCAAGTAAATATAAACATGGCAGTGGGGTATAATACCCAAGAAATAAACATTAAAATTGATTTTTGAGGCAAATATAGTGAAGGAATTGTCAAAAGAGAAATTAGGGTTTTATAGAAGCCTCATTAGGGAAACTAGGTTAAGGTTAAAAAATTTACCAACTTAGGTGTAAGGAAAGCACATACCTTTTCTTAAGAGATCCAATTACTTCTTCACTACTTTAATCGATTCCAAAGCTTATTTTCCTATTTCCAATGTTTAAACATGAATTAGGGTTTACTCATGTATAAAGGCAAGGAAACCCTAACTTTTGGACTTTTCAAACATAACCTCGATTTTGTTTGTGAAATTATCACCATTAAATTAGTTAGGTTTTTATAATTAAGAAAACATACACTATTGTATATTTTGGAGTTATTTATATTTAGGTGTATTTTTAGTGATTTTTAAGTAATTAAATAATTTTCTAGAAAATCACGTTCGATAAAACTTGAAACCAAACCATGAATTTTTTTATTAGAAAGAGAATCTTTGTCTTAGTTCATAACATATTTTATTTTTATTTTTTAACAAAAGAATAAATAGCTATGATTTTTTGAATATCGACCAATCAGAGAGCGAAAGATCAACACTATTGTGCGATATAAGAAGAGAGAGAGTGAGAGAGGGAGCCGATCAATGACTTGGCCCAATGGAAGGCAACCAAATCACTTGGTTAGTGCCTCATCACACCCACGGTCAAAGGCGCAACGTTAAGCAAAAAAGACAAAGATAACCTCACGCGAAGGCTGAGAAAGAAGAAGAAAGTGAGGGGTAAAATAAGAATTTCACATAGGGGAATCATCCCCTTCACCCCACATGCCATGCCTATAGTAGAAAAGTTGCATGCTTGGTCATGATTTGGGGAAAAGGAAATACTCGATCAAACTCAAAACCAAAAGAATTGAAAGCAAGATAGGGTAGAACAAAACTCACCAAAACACACAATCAAGTTGGAGATGCACATAGGAAGGAGGAGGAGGCACTGGAAGGTTTAGGGAGAAAAGCTCCTCGCCAGCAGCACACATGCAATGAGTATAGAAATTGGGAGAATAGTGGATTTGCAATGAGACCAAAGAAAATCAGAGCATGGGTATTTATAGGTGAGGATGCATGGAATGGGGAATAGGAAGGTGGCCATGAAGTCTTGTTGTCTAAGAATTGGATGTTTCTTGATTTTACAACCCTAGATCTCAAGTAGGGTATAGGCTCGTGTGGAATCTTCTCATGAACCTGTTGGCAAAGAAATCTATGAAAAAGATCAAGTGTAGAGGGAGAAAATCACGTTCGAACATCACCTGAACCCATCACCTATTTCCTTCTCTAGCGTGAGCTAGAGGACAATCCTCTAGCTGTTGGATCATGGATCTAACTGTCCAGATCACAGTGTAAGACCATATAAGAGTGACATTTAATTCTATTCCAAATAGATTTCGAATAAAGTGCAAACATATTTATTTTCCTTTTTCTCTCTCCTCTTTTGAGGAAGCAAACGAACTCCAAATTAACTCAAATTTGACACCCAACCTATTTGTGATATGAGGAATCCGAATATGTAATTAGTTTTTCCTTTTTTAAACTTTTAATGTTTTAAATAAATCAAAATTATTTTCTCTTTCCTCCTTCATTAATGGTTATAAGATCCTCCAAATTTGATGAATCTTCACCCACAAGTCACATTAAGTTCCTTGGATATGAATTTACCATCAATTTTACATGTTAGAGTTATTTGTATAATTATTTAATATTTTGAAGGTTCTACACATTTAACATGTATATTAAAGATTATCCAAATTACATAAAAATTCACCTATAAGCTATTTTTAATGTGTAGATCACGAATCTAAGATTATTTTCCATTTTTGGAGTAATTAATTATTTGATTTAATATTTTGAGGAAAAGTCACCTTTTTTTTCTAAATAAAAGAGATATAATTATTATTGTCCCAAAATTATGAAACTTATCCTCCAAGTCAAACCAAACCCAAGGAAAATGAATCTCAACTTATCTTTAACCAATTAGTCTACCTTTTATGAGTTTTAGTCCATTATCTAATATTACCAATATTTCCCATATTAATTAATCCAATATCACATTAACATGTTTAAAGAAATATTATTCATTTCTTTTTCTCTTCCTTGCTCCATAAGGCTATGGAATAATCTAGAATGAATATATTATATTAATATGTTGCATGAGTGGTAAATTTTCATATTATACCTTATTAGAAATATTTACTGAGGTATTTGTGCATAAACCCATATGTTGGCAATAATAATGAACAAATGTTCACCAAACCATTATTATTTACACACATTGAACATCAAAGACAAAAAAGATAGAAAAGAAAGAAAAAGCTTAGAAAGAGGGTCAAAAGAGAATATGTCTAGGTTTTGATATGTTACTCCCTAATTCTACCACCTCCGACATATTTAGAGAACACTAGGGTT
This sequence comes from Alisma plantago-aquatica, assembly GCA_963693085.1. Taxonomy (NCBI): domain Eukaryota; kingdom Viridiplantae; phylum Streptophyta; class Magnoliopsida; order Alismatales; family Alismataceae; genus Alisma; species Alisma plantago-aquatica. The sequence continues at coordinate 176,242,638 of OY856409.1, forward strand.
AAATACTACTACTGATAGTTAGCCATTCATACTCAAATTATCTTATGTGGACCATTATATTATACATTGACTACGTAGATACATGTCTATAGGTGTCTCAACCACACTCATCACATATGTGTCTCAACCCCTCATACAACAGGTGTCACGACTGTGACACCTTTACATGGTCACAACCATTGTCAATCTTAGGAATAGCTCCTAGGTCCACTTATTGGATCCCTAGCAAGCCCCCTTTGCTCCTTCATGCAACTCCCCTCTTCTACAAGTAGGTGTGAGATCTAAGTAGCTAGTGTAAGTGTGATTAGTGTAATTGCCTAGGGTTTCCTAAAGGCTAGATTGTCAGTAACATGAGGAGAAACATCCTCATCTCTTCTCCCATTCCTACCCTTGGATTTCAATTGCTCCAATACGACTTACCCTAGAAACCTAGACTTGCCAAGTCCTATTAGAATTACACCTAGCCCTAGTTCTCCAACTTGTAGCATAGGGTTTATTCCAATAGCACTTGCCTTGTTGTTTGGTTTGGTGATCTAGATTGAAAATATGAGTTTTGCATGCTATGTTAACATTCCCCCAACTAATGTCAAGTTTCATTCCCAAACGGGCCACCTATCCATCTTATTGCTTAAAACCTAATTTGTCTTCTTACCTTGTTAATGCTAGTTTAGTTAATTCCATTTCTTACTTCTTAGGTAATTGCTTATCCCTTGTTAGTTAGTTCTTGCCTAGGCAATTAGGAATCTTATTAAGCTTGTTTGTGTTAGTCTTGTTAGCTACTGGTAACTTAGACTCTTGCTTGATTTATTTCTTAGCTTGCTTTTTAGTTGTTAATTGCCTTTCTAGTGTATTGTAGTTCTCCTTTCTCTTACATAGTTGCTTTCTTAGCCTAGTTACTTATTCTTAGCTTTCTTAGGGTAATCTAAGATTTTTTTTAATCTAGTTTCCTTCTTGTTGTTAATTACTTGCAATCAAAGCATAATCAACCAAAACCAACCTTCAAACCCTCAAACCTTACTCTCTTCTTTAGGAACATAGCTCACATTAACTTATCTCTAGTGCCCCCTCTCCCCCTGAGGATCCACCCTACTCTTGCAACTTGCCTATACTACAACATGACCCCATGCACTTGCAGGTATGTGTGATTAGTTAAGCCAGTGTGTCAGACTAGGTCCATATATAAATTTTGAAAGCTCCATCATATGTGTCTGTTCGCGGGGTTGCATCTATTCAAACTCTAATTGGGTAGTGTGTAACACCATTGGAAGAAACACATCAGTGTTTGTTTTAGGGTTTGATGATCTTGGACCTATGAGTTTTGACCTTGATGACATTGGTGTTCTTGTTGTTGGGTCTTGTTTTGGTCAAGACTGTCATTTCTATTGTGTGTTGGGTCAAGAAAGATATGCACCATGTGTGTTTGAGGTCAAGATAGTTGGTGTTGTTTTGGTTGTGATGGTTGGCCTTATTTCAGTTGTGATGGTCCATTTTGCTTCTAGACATGACACATGATTTTGGTCTGGTCACGACGTTGTGTTTGTTGCTATCATGACATTGTGTTGTGAGGGTTAGTCTCTAAGCCTATGTGTAATGCTGGTCGTGATGCCTTACTTTAACATTGTTGTATCACATTCTATCGGGGTCACAACATGTGTCGTGGAGACAGTCACGATGTTGCATTGTGAGAGGGTCGTGACGCCTTTGTGTAGCAGTTGGTCGTGATGTTGTTCTTGGGCTTCAGTCACGATGTTGCCTTTTTGCTTTGATTGCGTTGTTGCTGTCTCATGATGGGTGTAACGTTGTGTCATGTTTGGGTTGTCGCCGGTGCGACACCATGTTTCATGGTGGTCGCGACACCTACTTTAGTGGTGGGTCACGAAACAACACGGGAAGGGTAGGGTTAAAGCTAGTCGTATGGTAAATATTTGTAATGTCCTATTTTAGAGCCTACTTGGGGAGAGCGGGGTGAATAATATAGCCTCCCAAATTCATCTAATTTTTTTTTATTTCGAGGACTAATCAGGTTGAATTCACTAATTCGATAGAGAATTGACCATCCTCATTATATAAGTTATTTAGTTTGTCAGGGACCCAAATGTAAACATTGAAATTTTAGGTAAAATGGATCTCCCCTCTCAATCCTAGGTCAAAGGGATGTAAATAGAATATGATGAAAGTAAGTTTAGATCACACAAATTTTCAAGTTGCCCCAACGGAACCCCCTCAATCGGTCAATCCCATGCTTCCCTCTATTTCCCCCACTCATTCAACAGTCGCTCATCTCTCTCTCATCCTCGATTACTTACCAACCAACCCCCACTCCTCCTCCATTTTACACCACTTCATGTACGTCCTTCCCACATGTGGGTTGTGCGATCATAAAACTCCTCCAATCTGTCTGCTCCATCCTGCGAATCACATCTGTAGATCATCGATGATGCCCGTGGGAGGGTCGACACATCTTTGAGAAAGATACGATCCATGTCATCTCAGAACTAGAAACCACCATTGTCCCAAAACTAGACAACACCACTGGTGGTGCATTTTCCATGTAAGATACAATAATTCTCTTCGTTCTATTCCTTCACTATCCCTCTAATCCTTCATTTTCCCTATGTCTCTATATACTCTTATCCCTTGTTTCTTTGTTTCCTTATGGTGGTGCCGAAGAAGACCACATGTTTGATAAAATGCCTACAGTGCTGATGTGCCCTTGAGTCAGTCAAAAAGATAATGAGTGTCCTTGCTATAGGCCTTTGGGTTCAGATTAATCTTTGCATCCTAGATACATCTGATAGGTGGCGATGAGAAACTAATCAGATTGCTGAAAGAGTCTAGATTTGTGCTTCTACTGAAACAAAAATAGGACCTAGGATGGCGATCTTCAAGCCAAGCTCAAGACCTTGCACACAAGGTAAGCAACACATATGTCACACTGACCAAACTCACCCCCTTCAGTAGTTATGGGTCTAGAATTTCATTTCACCACTCAACACTATGCCCACCTTATTATTTAAAACTAAGGGGCTCATCAAAATGGTTAAGGATGATAGTTCCTATACAACATGCTCTACTTCTTAGATCTCTCAAGGATGGGGTCTCTGATAGCTTTCTCCCTTTTTTTCAATATCATCGTTAAGGATGACAAATTCCTTTACAATTTGTAGAACCAACTTTCAACATTAATAGTGCCTTTATAGCAACCAAAGGTTTTAGTAGGACTTGTAGAGGTCTTAAAATTGCTTCAATAATATGTTTCTTCCCTTTTAAATTCATCCTAGTGTTATTGTAACACAAAGTTATGCTAATGATAAGCACGACTGTCATGTTCTTCATTGAGTCATATGCTTTACCAGCACAACTCTTAGTCTCCATCTGAAGATTGTGGCACTCTCCCTGGATAGGGACTTGCAAGGGAAGTTGGATGGACTTTGTGCTTTGTTGTTGCAAGGCAGGTTTAACAGATGAACCCCTTTCTTATAAGCTATCATATTTTCCATTTCTTGGGGTGCATATTATTATCAATCTTTTATTTTTTCTCAAATTGGTTATTGCATTCCCATTACGATTTACCTACTCCAGTTTGCCTATTACAAGAACGTGTATTAGGTGAGGTAAGAACATGGAACAAGTGAAAAAAATTGCAAGCTTGTTAAGATTACTAGATTGTGCTAAAGTTGAAGCATCATTAGCTGTTGGCATTTCTTGGGGGTATGGATGAGGATGTGATTAAATAATTGATTTAGGTTTACTTCCAGCAACTATGAAAAATCTTGCAGTTTCTTAATTTAAATATGTTTGTATACTACTAGAAATCTAGTCCTTTGTGATGTAATTTTTTTCTAGAGTGTAGCAAGTTTCTAAGACAGTAGGTGTTATATAATGTAGTATGGGAAAAGCTTCATTAAAATATAGTATTAAGTAATATGGAGGAGGTCAAATCTTAATTAAATAAGATCCATAGTACATTAGTATCTAAAAAGTGATATGGTCCATTATGGTGTTTCCACAATATAAATTTTCCTTCCTTCCTCCCGAACTACAACCTAGTTCCACCTAATTTTAAACATTCCTAAAGAGTCTTCCCTATAAAACCTATCTTTTGTGTTCCTCCAGGGCTTCTTTAATCTTTGACACACAATCTTGAGCCATTTTTCATTTGTTCTTTTGAGGTTTTATTTATGTGCCTATGGTACTATCATTTTACTACACATCGGATTTAACCTATGTATGGCCTCACACTTCTTTGTATAAGTAGATAATGGAGACCAATGGTGGTCATGTATGATAAGTAGAAGCTTCTAATCACATTTTTTAAACTTTGCATCTTTCTTGTGGCCTTCTGAAATTGTAGGTCAACCATATGAGTGCTAGATGAGTCAACATAGATAAGTGGGCGGTTGTTTCTAAAGACATCATTTATAAGAGATCCTAGAAAATGAATGAATTGCACTAACACCTGTCCTCATTTTTGTACCATAAGACACATGTCTTCTCGATTACCATTATTATCTTTCTAAGCCAAAGTTGAATTCATTATTTCTGTGGCGGTCATTTTGCATAATAAACTTGACATATTCTCATTTTAAGATGGATAAGGAAAGTACCTCAAGTCTAGGAATGTTGTCTTAATATAGTGTTCCAATTAGTCAAGCCTTTTTTTCTTTTGTGGTCTCATCTTATTACTCAACACTTCATCAGGAAATTTATTGGGTAGTGTTTCAAAGTCTAGGACATGCATATTTTCATTTTTTTTAATCTCAGGAGGATGTGCCTACTCTACATTCTTAGGAAAAGGACGTGCATATAATTCTTCAGTAGCTTGAAATGGAGTAGCATGAGAAGTAGGAGTTTGCTGACCTCACTACCCTGATGGGATGGTGGTTCCATGTGAATTTTTTTCCACATATCACCTGAACTTTTCTTTCTTCCTTGGCATATGTTTCACTAAAAAATGAGAGTTGGAAAAATATCTTGTGTTGTGGCATCCTTTGAGGATATATTTTCTATGATGGTGTTGGAAGTTTTTCCTCCTATATCAACCACTATCATTTGTTTAAGGATCACTTTGATCCAACATGGGACATGGAAGCCTCAGGAGAACACAATCTTCGAGTAAAGCGTACTTAGAGAGGGATCTGTCGTTTTAGTAGTAATCAATGCCTCTCATGTAGGGTGTGGTTATGACATATGGGTAACTAAGAAAAAATAATGAACGATCTGATCAGGGTTCTTCAGTCCATATCTGTAGTTGGTGTTGTCTATGCAATCGTCCTCCTAGATTTTCAATAAATGAATAGGTGACATCCTTATATAGGTCTACACCATCCATGTAGGTGTTATGCACTCGAAAGACACAATGTATATGATGGGAAACTCATGGTGGGTCGTCAGTGTAGGAAAGGATGGCGTCTGGCATTCATGGTTTTCATTGACTAGATCCAACAACTACTTTGATGAGTCAGGAAAACTCATCTTCATTTGTTGATCTAGAAAATTGTCAATGGATACATGAGGAGGGACATCGGGAGGTATATGTGATTATGTGGTGTATGCGATCCTCTACCAAAGGATGTCATCATTCTTTTATTGAACAATCATGAAATAAGATCCATACAAATTTATCTTTCTAGATAACTTTCTTGAGGTACGTAATTCTAAAATTCACTATGAAGAAATCATAGCCAGAGACAATCACGTTGTTGCATTTTTTAGAAGATAATCTGAAAGAGGAACCCCCAAGAATTGAAAGCTCTCAAATGGTGAAAGAATCAATTGTGTTGACATACTTCCTTTCATGTAAGGGGATTTGTTATTTAGATGTTAAGACCAGAGATTTTATTGCCTAGGATATTCCCTTATTTGGGGTATAGTTGGTGCACTTTTTAGTTTGGTTGTAATATTGATCAATTTGTTTATTTGAATCATTGGTAGCACATGTCTCACAATAGTGGTCAATCATAAGGAATACAAATGAAATATTACTAAAACATCGGCAATTGGTTTATTGTAAGAAACTATAGCAAACATCTATATATGTATGGTTGATGCCTCTTAGAATGTTTTTAGGTTTTGCCGATAAGTCACATTTAGGATGAATAGATTAGCAGTGAATCAATTTTCCACGACAATGATATAGTAGAGAAGTAATTTATTTTTTGTGAAAAATTCCATTCAGTTTTAGATGTATTGTTCCACTGTAAGATAGATATCTTATGTTGGCAACTGAAGTGTATTATTCCACTATAAAGTAGATATACTATGCTGGAAATTGAAGTGTCTGTCTTATAGGTCAATAAAAGTTAGTAATTAAAATAATTTTGTATCAAAATTCCTTTCTCACATATTTAATGTGGTATTTTTTCTCATTTGTTCCATCTACTTATTTTAGTAAATACCAGTCTGAGTGATGAGAGAAATACTATACAAACTTCCCTCCAACATGTAGTATGTTCTTATCAGCAACATGCCAACCTAGCATCAAATTAAGGCATGCACATTTAATAACACTATATGTCCATACTCAACGACATTCAAATTGAGTTTTGAGGAAGACAAATGAATTACTTGGCATGGTGGATGCACACTATTGAAAATTAATCTTTTGAATCACCCACACCTCAACCTTCACAGCTAAATGTGACTGTGATCGGGTGCTTGTTGAACCAAGTTACTTTTTTATAACTATCTCAAGGTGGTTGCTGAAATGCATTTCTTTTATGTAAATATGTAAAAGTGGTTGCTAAAATGAGTTGATTTTATATAAATATGTCCAAGGGGCAAGGCTTACATCCTCCCCTCTGTAATTTTCTATTTTTATATATGAATACAAATGATTTTTAGACGTGTGGTGTATGTTTCAACACTTCCATTCTCTCTTGCAAAGAGCTACTAAAAGTTATAACTTGATAATAGTTTTATTGTATCATTTTCATTATTTCTTTACTAGATTTAGAATCTAAATAGGTGACATCGATGCATGTGATTTTTTGACATCAATGCACTAAAATAGATTAAATTACTGCATGTGAAGTATTGAACATGGGTGATGTTCTTTGCTGTCACCTATTGTTAGGTTTTAGAATCTAGAAACTACCTATAGGTGACGTTCATTCCACATAGATTACATAGCACAAAGGGAACCCTTAATAGGTGACATCAATTTTATTGGTAATGTTTAACTGTGTGACCTTTTTACTTACACATTACATCTTTAAATGTCACCTATACCCCATTTTTTAGTAGTGTTATTTGGAGTCAAACAACGAACGTAATCCTATAGTTTTTGATGTGCAGTTGTTGCAGGATTATTGTTCTCTTTTCGAGATGACTGGATGCTGAAATGCACCAAGTGGGCGATGCAATAAATGTAGCTACTCCATGCTCTTTGAGACTCCGCTGTCCTACTTTTTAAGATGCTAGCCATGATCTGATCCTACTAATTCAAACATAAAACTATTATTTGTTGCACTTCACAAAACCAACAATCAGTTATACCTGACAAAACAAATTATGTATTCTTTCATATCCAGACTAATCCTGGAAATTAAACATGCCCTAAGTGGCATAGGACAACCTACCACTTTGGAATTCTCTTGTTGAATCTTCCTCATTTGGAAGCTACGAAGAACAAATCTTTGAATAACAAAAATGCACCATGAATAGAACGTGGAATCTATCGATCAAACACACAGTTTGACCAATTAATGATTCATCAAGGTCTTCTCTATTCTTCAACACTTGCTATATTCCTTTCAATGCCAGCCATTGTGAAATATGAGGATAATCCTTGTGTGTAACTAATCCTATAGTGACGATGATACAAGGTTAAAAAAACTAACTATCTACTCAATCTCATATATTAAGGCTCATCTCAGATAAGGGAAAAACTGGAAGCAGTTTACAAATCACACTGTATTCTTTTATGCATCAATGTGTATATGTATGTTTGCTCAGGTAAATAAGTAACCTACATTTTGATCAAGAAAATAAAGAAGACCCTCAAATATGATAGCAATCTTGAAAGGCAATTTCAAAATGTGAAATTATAGACAAGGCTTTTTAGAGAGAGGTACATTTTACACATGTAGTGCTCCTTAAGGCTCTATGGCGATATAGTCATAACTAGTCTAGATAGTTCTGTCAACAATATAAAGTAGGGTTTGAAAAGGAGTGTTTTTCATGAGCTACTAATTATAGAAATAGTGATGTAAACCATCAAGAGTTTGCAACATAAATTATTTGCTTTACCTATGATACAAAAACTGGCTACTAGTATCTTCCCCACTATGCTTTCAACAAATTATAGCATTTTTTGTTTTTCAACTTGCAAATGATACAATTATCCTTAAATTCAAACCATTCTCTAGAAATCATATTGAAATAAGTTTTTTTGCCTTATCACCATCCCAAAAACAATTAATCCTTGACATAAGTCTCTGATGATCATGTGCTTTGATGTCCAAATTTTGAGTCAACAACAAATGATGGAGGGGATACATCCCCTCAACCTTTTTGCTTCCCCCTCTGGGCCCACTTCTTTTCTCCTCACGTATTCATCACCCCAACACGTCTAACCCTAGTCCTCCCCTCTCTGTTGTTTTCTCAATCCCTATCATCCTTAGGAAACTCAAATTTTATATGGCTACTGTTACTAGTATAAAATATTACAAGCACCCCTTTACTTGATAATGTTTTCCCATCCTTCATCACATTTGCTAAAATTCTAGAAATCCCCTCCTTTCTAACAAATCCCAAATAAAATCCCCTTTATTTTACATATTTCTAATTAACCCCCTTGGACCATTTTTTATCACCTTCCATTCCTTTTCATTACAAGTCTATTTGGTTTTTCCTTTTTAATTCATTCCTTGTCTCTCTATTCAATATTAATGATGTATGTTTTATTATACTAGGAATATATGATGTTCTTTAACTATAATATTAATAAGTCGTATCTAATAACACTCTTAGTCATTTTGATGTTTTTAGATTTCACTCTCAACCAACACAAACCAACACAATTGGACCAACTTGAAACTCCTAGGTTATTAAGGGGATTCCTAGATTTAGGGTCGCGTCGCAATTATTGGTGTAGGGTGAGTCTGAAACTTGGGTGGGATGGTGCCCACCACACTCTTTCAAGTATGCATTTGGATAATGGAGAAGTCTAAGAAAAAAACATGAGGTCCCTTGTTGGTTCTTGTTTCACCTCTCTGTGCTATTCCTTGTGACACAAGAGAAATAATTGACTCTATGGAAAAATTAAGTCTGATTCCCTCACCTTTTTTAAGATCTATGTGAATAGGTTGAAAGATATTTTTACTATCCCAAAATTTGAGGCATCAAATTAAATAATCATAAAATGGATGATTGTACTGCCCATATTACCGAGGCGCACCTCCATTTCTGGGAGTGTATCACTAAGAACTCAAAAGTTAAGCATGCTCAGCTTGGAGTAATACTAAGGTGGGTGATAGGCTGGGAAGTTGATATCAGCTTGTGCGTGAGTGAGGACAAAATAGACAGTCAAGGCCAGTGGTGATCATCATTCATGAAACTCTACTAGAGTCTTAGGATGTGGGACCAAATGTTACAAATGGTATTAAAGCAAGTTCCCCTCTAGTAGGTGGGTCTCACAGGGGCATGTGGCATGCTAGTCTTGAGTGTTATGGTTCATGTGCATTAAAAGTTGGTATGCATGGTCTTATAGCCACCATTACGTTGGTAGTCATGATCAAGAGTTGGGTATCCATAGACCATTATGGGTTTACACTTAAATGGGGAAAATTATGTGGCTGTAAAGATGAGTCTTGATGGTGACTCCAAAAGTCTATGTGAGGGAGATTGTAACATACCAAGATTTGAGGTCTCAAATAAAACAATCTTAAAAAGAATGATTGGACTACCTATGTCACTAATATGCACCTCCTTCTCAGGAGCCTATCACTATGAACTTTAAAGTTAAGCATGATCAGCTTGGAGTAGTACTAGGATTGGTAACCAGTCAGGAAGATGATGTCGACATGCACGTGAGTGAGGACAGAGCTTGCGATCAAGGCTAATGGTGGTCTTTGAGGATAATTTTCATTCCTAAATCTCTACTAGAGTCTTAGGCATTTGGCCCATGTGTTATAGTGTTCTTTGTATGAAACCTAACCTTAGGCTTTGGATGGATCCTTTGATCCTTAGATTATGAGATTTTATAGTTTAACCCACTTTATATAGTATATAAGATTTTGTGATCTCCCTATACTTGTTTCATACTTCTCTTCTGTCTGAATACTATTTTCTCTCTTTACATTATAGCATCCCAAACATCATCCCCTTTATTGTTCATAAGCATCCAAATAAATCAATAGAAACATATATAGATTATGGCTATGTATTGAGTTTCACCTTCATATTTTGTGTTTTCTGATTGCTAAGTGACTAAAAGTGACTACTAAACTCACTAAGACACACATGGATGTAAACCAAACAAAAATATAAAAACTTAGATTTCTACCTTTGAGTGCAACAAACCATTTTTGTTATAAAGTATACAAAATAATACTATCCTACTGGCATTCATTGCAATGAAGCATGCGATGAAAAGTGAGACTAGTTCCTTATTGTTATGACATTGCTCCACTAGACAAAATTATTCTCTAGGACAACTTAATCAAATAATGTCACTTACAAATATGTAATAGTGAAATACATATTATTTAATATAGAAAATGGGAAAGAACAAAAGAAATCTCTTACAAATATTTAAAATATAAAGATAGACAAAATCATACATACATTATATGTATTTAGGTTCTTCTAGTACATAATAACAACAACTTGTGTAATAAGACCTTTCTGGAAGCTCTGTGAAAAAGGCATTTTCCTTGATACAGGCTGTCTGACAAAGATGTTCGTGTTATTTGTGTTTTTCAATTTCACTTCTTCTTATAAAGATAGATTATACCTTAAGGACATTGTTCTATTTATTATGTAGTATATACATTTGGCTGTCTATAGTTGAATGAGTATTTTTGGTCCCCTACATCCAACCAAAATTTTAACCATATCTACATTTTTGATTAATGAGTTTTATTCTCATGGAGTTGACAATAATAGATGAAGGAAAAAAAGAAGTGAAGGGATCACTGCAAAGAGTATATTATAGGAACAACACCTTGATTTGGACTACAAACAAAGATAAGACTATAATGACATAAAAAATCCTTGGCACCCATGTGGGATTCCGATTATTGTTTTGAATATTTAAATACCAAGTGTGGCAGCTATCTGACGAACAAGAAATAGTGTGTGAGATATCAACATCAATGCAATATGAGGTCCACATCCTACTAGCTGGAAAAAGTCTAGATCTTTATTGACAAGTACACACCTCTTGTAGTGAGGAAGCACTTAGTTTACATAAACCCCTTGCATTATGTATTCACAAGGTCATGGTGTCAAAGAGAGGAGTGTGAGAATGAATCATTGGGGGCATCAAAACTAAGAAAAATGAGACTTTTTTGTGTATGCATGCAAGAGATGAAAGGACTTTTTCTATGAAGCGGGTCATCTTTCTATTGAAGGGGAACTATGGGGACATATAATTTGGATTTCCACCATGAGAATGTCTCAAAAACTATCAATTTTCTATGCTTTCCACTAGCACTGTCAAAACAAGCAATCCAGTTCAAAACAAGCAATCCAATTTACATATACCCCTCACAAATTAATCCAATTCAACAGATTAAGAATGATAGGTAACTAAAACAAGTCTAAGCTACTAGACAGGCAAAACTATCACTTTCTATACAGTTGATTTCTCTTACCACATTATATGTCAACTAAACAATATAAGAAAAAAAGGCAAGGATAAACATCTAATGTGAAACATGTTTAACCCTAAACAGATATACAATATGGATGTTTTATATCTTATATTAATACCTAAGGAGTTGAGTTATACCACTCAGACTCCAACTGACCACCGCTAAGTTAAAATCAATGCCATACAAGATCTAGGAGATCCAGACTCCTATGATCCCATCCACCCTCAGTCAGTACAAGCCTTCCAAAGCAACATATAAGGTCAAGTTGCAAAATAGCCTAGTTCATCCTGGTATAATATCACGACACTAGTGAAATTGAGATACAACCATAACTGTTCTCCTGTCGAGGAATGATTGCAACCATTCTCCTACTAAGGTATCACTGTAGCCATCCTCAAAATCTTGTAGTCAAGATGACAAGGACATACAGTCTCTTACACCTCTCAAACTCAATAGTATGCACTCTGTATTCCCTTATGAATACTCGTTTCACCATCCAGGAAGTCCTGACAATAGAATGGATCTATGGAAAAAGGTACTACATGATTAGTGTTTCACTTAATTAGTTAATGACAATTGGATATATTTTAACTGCATCAAACAAGTTACATACAAACCCTAAAAGAAATCTACAAAACATAGGTAAACTGCAACTTCAGAAGATATAAAGTATATGAGACATAAAACTGATCACATCATCACATGGTACTGTTTCACTGCCATACATGTGGCCAAACTCACCATCACATTATCATATGATCAATCCCTATTACATCTTACATAGGATACCACCTAAATTAGAGTAATGAACCTTGTTGAAGGTCATAAGACTAATCACATTGTCCCCTGCAAGAACATCATTACTTTTCATGCCTCACCAAGGCTCACCATCTCCTCACCATCCCTATGGTACATAAGATGGTACAACATTACATACAAGTTCCATGCTGATCGTATGATAGCAAATTAGGGTTACAATAGTTTATAGAGAGAAAGTATGCCATCATCATACTAATTACAAAAGAAGCTAAGCATTATCATTATCACTTACTCACATTAAGGTTAGGTTCAGCCATGCAACTAAATTAGGGTTTCAAAATAGTAAAAGAAGGAAAACCCTAATTTCCATCATCCCCAAGAATCTTGGAAGCAAATAAGTCAAACACCATCATCATAAAGTCAATAAAATGTGATTACCATAAGGATGAAATCTTCATTGGTCACATAAGATCAAGTGTGTCATTGATCGGAGAAAAACTAGGTCACACCACAAAGAGACTGAAGAGAAACATCACCATCTTTGGCGACCGAAGAGAATTGGAGTTTAACCCTTCATTGACCGCTAAAGATCCCAAGACATCAGCAATCATTAAAGTCCAAAATTCAGCGACCATATAGATCCAAACTTGGTGACCAAAGAGACTTGGATCGTCATCGACCAAATAGAGTCCAACATCCAACAACCACAAGGGTGAAACCTTGGTGAGCGAAGAGGAAATAGGTCATACTGATGACCACTAAGGTCAAACAATATCAACGAACACATAGAACAAAACTTAGAGACCGATGATGACACAAAGCTTAGAGACCCTAAACATCCACAACTTAGCAATCTCATAAAGTTCTCAACATTTGTGAGCTCATGAAGAGAGAGAAGAAAACTTATCGACCAATAAGGACTAAGAACTCATCAACCACTATGATCCAAGTAGATTGATCATCGCCATGAAATTGAAAAGCCATCAAGGTGTAAATCAAAAGAAGAAGATCAATTCCAAAACCCTAATATCAACCATCATCATGAGAGAAAACAAAACCATGATTGTGAGAGAGAAAAACAAAAGTTTCTACACACATGCATGCATCAAAACTTCCATCACCAATAAAAGATTTTGTGCAATAAGATTACGGTTCATCTAAGAAGAGATATCTATTCAAGGTCACCATGCAAGCATAAACCCTAGATCAAAGATACTACCTTTCTACTTGGAATCAAGTTTTACAAAAAGAAATAAAGTACATGCATGTTAAGTGTAAGCAATAATCGAGGAGGAAGTTATATAACTCACCTTGAAGATGATGTAGAATGCCAAACAACAATGAAGCTTGAAGGAAAGAGGGTTGAAACCCTATCTTGATCACCACTCTCATCCAAGCTAGCTCCACCTCCACGAAAGAGGCAAAACCCTAGGTTAAGAAAGAAAGAAAGAAAGAGAAAAAAAACCCTAGGTATGAAGGAAAAGAAGAGAAGTTCTTCAAGATCAACTCAAGCACTACCATGGAACACCATGAGTTTGGCCAAAAAGAGAAAGAAGAAGAGGGTAGAGTAAGGAAAATGAAGATTAATAAAGATCTCACATATGAAGATCAAGAAGAAAGAAAGGATGCACCAAACGATCACCAAGGAGGGTTTCTCCAAAACCCTATGTCAACATGCAAGGGGGATTGGCCACCTTCTCCATTCTTGAGCTCCACCTTCACCACCAAGCACAAGGGGATGAGCTCTAAGGAAAAAAAAGAGAGAAATAGGGTGTAAATGATTTATTTGCATGCAAGGATAAATGGTTATATAGAATAGGGTAGGAGAGAGGGAAAGAGGGTCATGTGCCATGCTAAACATGCCATGTATTCAAAGCAAACATACCTCAACCATGCATGCACCTCCACTAAAAAACTAGGGAATTAAAACCAAGAAAAACCATTAATCAACCTGGTCCAGGAAAACCTAGCGACCTATGATAACTGGGATCAGAGAAGAAAACGATCACATAAAACAAAACCCAAGGGTTTCTTGGCAACAAAAGAGAGGTCATGGGCCTCATCAACCACCATGACCAAAGGGAACACACCAAACCTCATCGAGTGAAGATAACATGGATCACAAGATACTTGGAAAATGCCAAAACCAAAGCTTATCGATCAAACACATATCTAGGTCAACCATCCACTTAGGCTATCCATGCTAACCCTAAATCTTCAATACAACGTGTCATCACTCAAAACAAGGTGTGAGAAGGAGTCCCAAGGCACCACTCTATACAACATGATTTCTAAACATGTGAGGCACAAAAATATGTCAAAAATTGCAAGAAAATCCTAGAAATGGTAAATTGCAATTTGGTCCAAAATAAGCACATATATGCATAACTACCTCAAACAAAATTTAAACTAGAACAAAATTGAAACATAAGCTCATCACATGTTATAAAAGAACATCATAGTGTTTTATTAAGTTTTTTTTAAGAATATAATTATGATAAGCAAGTAGGTTTAACTAAAAATCAAGGTCAGGGGTCTTATAGACAAAATCATACATAATTATCAAATATGTATTTAGGTTCTTATAGTACATCAATAGTTTATACACTAAGAACTTTCTAGAATATTTATAAAAAAGGAAATTTCCCTCTATGTCAGGAGGTTTGATAAATGATGTTGGTGTTCTCTATGTTTTTCTATTTCACATTCTTTTTACAAACATGGATTGTACCTTAAGGACTTTGTTCTATTTATTATGTAGTATAGTCATTTGGATATCTGTAGTTGAATGAGTATTTTTGGTTCCCCCACATCCAACCAAAATTTCATCCATCTTTACCTTTCTTGATTAATGATTTTTATTCTCATGGCATTGACAATATTAGATGAAGGCAAAAATAAGTTAAGGGATCACTGCAAAGAGTAGATGATAAGAACGACTCCTTGATTTTAACTAGAAATAAAGTTAAGATTATAATGATATAAAAAATCTTTGGTACCCATGTGGGATTTCAATTATTGTTTTCATTATATAAATATCAAGTGTGGTAACTATCTGACACACACGAAACAGTATATGAGATATCAACATCAATGCAATCTAAGGTTGACATCTTACTAGCCGGAAAAAGTCTAAGTATTTGTTAATAAGTACATACCTCTTGTAGTGAGAAAGCACCATGTTACATATACCCCTCACATCATGTATTTACAAGGTCATGGTGTCAAAGTGAGGAGCGTGACATTGAATCATTGGGGGCATAAAAAAAAGATAAGATTTTTTTGTATATGTATGCAAGAGATGAAAGGAATTTTTCCATGAACAGGATCATCTTTGAAGGCGAATTGTGGGTACATTCAATCAAGATTTCCATCATGAGAATGGCTCAAAAACTAGCAAATTGGTATGGTTTCCATCTAGCACTGTCAAAACAAGCAATCTGGTTCTAAAAATATCTATTAATATTGTTTTTTCAATGTTGATGATAGATGGTACTTAGTTGTATAAGATATTATAGAAACGTCATAAAATTCTTCCAAGTCAAGAGCTTCTCTAATTGCTGGTACTCGTCCATTAATCATGTCACTTGGAATAACAACTCAAGCCTAGCTCAAGCATGTTGAAGATAAATATATAGCTAAAATATGTTCATATCTAAGAATAAAACATGCCCAGTACTCTCTATCCAACAAAATTTAAAAGATGTTCTAGTTAGCTGTCAATCTTGTGCATGTTACATCTTATCAAACTTTGAATCTTCTAAATGTATGTGCTTTTGACCAAGGGAATCACTTGTCCTGTTACTCAATATGGGATTGCTTCAACTTATACAAATGAAATAACCTTCATAAGAAATGTTGTTGTACACTTCAAGGGTATGTTGTGAAAATGTATGATCTTGTCAATAGTCACAAACATGAAGAAGCATCAGTTACAACATAGGTTCTTCCGCCGATAGAGGATCCTCTACTTACAAGACCACTAGCAGACTACTATGATAAAGGAAACTCAAGGTCATCGAGCCTAAAATCACCTAAATTTACTAGTTGAAGATAACATCCTACCCAACCATAGCTTCATAATATAAAGAGGAGAAACATACAACTGTTAGAACTAAAGATATTGTAGAATCATAAAAGGACACATACAAATCAGATTTCAATAACTCAAGAAAAAAAAGAGCAAAGCTTAGCATGATAAGAAAATATGTAAAAGAACTATACAACAGAAGACTTTTAGCAAATAGTATCATCTTGAAACCCAATCCAAGGTATGAAAACCCATCACATAGATACTTCACAAATTTTTCAATAAATTGAATTTGACACACGTATCACATACAACCAATTCATAAATAATATTAATAGTCAAACTATACATTTTTGTGTTTGTGATATCCTATCCATATCCTATGAATTAGTAGTACCATGGAATACATTATAAATTGCATGCTCAAATTGATAAACTTACATTTCGGCTAACTTTATCTACCCTACTTTCTATTGATTGAGATACCTTATTGCCTGAGTCATCTAGGTAGCTAGGTGGTTGTCTTCTAAGCTTAAGTACCAAGTTGATTAGGTAATATATATATATATATATATATATATATATATATATATCTGAAATTTTAGTCATATCAAAGTTTGTGAGAGGGACTAAAAATCCGAACAGGGGTGTAGCAATTTTTAATTGTAATTTGATCATATTGAACAACGCACAAGAGTTCCATGGACGTATACAGAATTTGGGTCTCTAAAACATACAGACTTATATCTCTTTCCCAATGATTTTTCTATCCATGTGAACATAGTTGAAAAGTATTCAACATATCAACTTACCCTGATTTTTAATACCCATTAACTAATTTACTTGTGATTATATTGGAAGTAGGCACAAGAAATCCTTGAATGCTAGAGAAACTTGGATATAAAACTACATAAGCTTATGTGAGTTGTTTTCATTGCTCATGTATCCATGTATGCATAATAGATCTATTTCTGAACAAACGTCATAGACCCCTAATATGTACCATTTACAGTTTACATGCTAATCAAGTCTTATGTAGACCTACTCCATGCTCTCTCTAGGGCTGGCTGGAATATCCAGGACACATTGAGATGATGATATGCAGGACACGGTGAGCTGATGATGTGCAGGACACGCTTAGTTGATCATTCTCTTTTCTATCCACCTGATACGGGGGGTTATTCGAAAGTAAGCGGCCGTAGAGCAGACTTTTTCCAATGTAGATATGACCACTCATCTGCTTGAAGGATTCCAGGGTCAATGTTGATCTGCCCACCCATCTTCTTGAAGGATTCCACTGCTGGAGGATTCCATGGGGCATCCCGACACGCACAATGTTTTATTATTTAACAATGTCCTCGCCTTCTTTCTAAAAAGAAACAAAAAACCCTCTAGTTTCTTTCTTTTCTCTCTGTCACTTTACTGCTCACTGGAAGAATGATTAGTTCTGTTCGTTCACGGCTTGGATTGCGGGTGCACGCTTCACATCGGCAACCACTGTTGGATCCTGGGAGAGTATCCACTGTAGTCGTCTACTGCACTGACGCTCGTCGTCAAGAGGCGCAGAAATACTCTTAAGGACACTGCATCTTACACGCCTCAATGTCTCTATCTGATATAATCTTTTATGTTTACTGCTTCTCATTGGTTTGTACCCCTTCTCGAACACCAATCTTAAGAATAATTTCTTTACTGGCAAGAAAAAACTATTACTGCTTTGGAAGTTTCTAATGTATCGTTTGCTTTAACTGAACCCAAACCTGAAAATGATTCTATTGATTGGGAAAAAGCAGATCGTATATGTCGACTTGTTATTCTAAGTACATTATCTAACCAAGTGTTTGACGCATATCTTTCAATTAAAATTGCATCTGAAATATGGGAAAGTCTAAATATATTCTTGAAGAGGTTTCTACCCATAAATTACTGTTGTAAATTTCTTAAATTTCCAAATGACTGAGGATAAAGAAATTACTACTCAAATTCATGATTTTAAGATCTTAATAGATGACTTAAAAATGAAAAAAATGATCTTCCTGAGTCTTTTATTGTGGGGTCATTAATTGAAAAATTGCCTGATTCTTAGAAACATTACAAGAACAACTTAAAGCAAAAAAGAAAGACTATGTCACTGGATGATGTAATAATACACATCTAAGTTGAAAATAAAAATCGTACTAGAAAAAAATCTGATTTGAACAAAGAGTTATCATGTTCACTACAACAAAAAGATGATATAACTACAATTACTCTAACTACAAATATCATATTTGTAGTTGAAAACTACTTTTCCTTATATATTATAAAAATATAAATAAACAAATATAGTTAATTATAGTTCTTTACAAAATTGACTACACATGTCGTTAACTACAAATAATAGTCTCCCCTAGATCATTTATCCCTCTCTCCCCGCTTCCCTCCCGAATAACCAAAAACACTTAGGCATTTCAATTTTTTCGCGTACTAATGCCTCTTTCTACACGGTTTCACGCGTGAAACCCCCATCCACCTCATTAGTTCCACCCACACCTATCATATTCTCTCACTGACTCTCTTATTCTCTCTTCTTCTCCCCAACAACCCTTGATATGTTCGCTCTCTCTTCGTCTCACCCTCTTCTCCTTCCTCTAAGGCCAAGCCTCTGACGTTGACCAACGACTTGCTCGAGAATCAAATGGAAGGGTCACTGGATTTATGGTGCTCAACATGCATGGACTGGTTCCGTGGTAGGCTGCAATTGTAGGAGGAACACCACCTGTAGTCTTCCCCCGTGCCACCTAAGTAAGGTTGTGCAGATGGTCAGGGAGTCGTGTAGAAAGCATGAATTGAGCTGCAATGCGGCGTCATTCTAGGAGGCCAGTGTCTTGACGATCTGGACTGTTGTGTTGTGAGCATGCAACCTCATTTCCACCAACAATCCAACACCCAATAACCTCATTTCAGAGGCTGTCAACATGAATGGTTGTGAGAGCCGAACTAGATAATTTAGGTAGTGGGGCAGTATTGAAGTTTTCCTCTGTTTTATTATGTTGGTTTGTTATTTTATTAGTTTATCCTGACCACCTCTGACGTTCCTTTGCTATCACCTCCTGGAGTGGATGTGAACAACTTGTCTTTTTGTTTATTTGTTTTTGCCGGTTTTCAATTGCCCTTCCTCCCACGCTTGTTTGTTTATCATGATAAAAAAATTAAAATTGAGGAATTAACATTTTCCTCAATATCCAATCCACTACTTGATTCTTGTTCTCATGGAATGTTTGATTTCTGCTTTACCTTCATACATTTGTGCTCAATTTGATTGGGTTTCTTAGGGTTCTCAGACGGTGTTGCAGTGGTGGACCACATTTGAAGACATTATTTCTAATATACATAGTCTATTCATTGTGCCATTGTCGTTCACTGTATTTGATGCTTTTCTAATCCATTCATGACTTTATGTAGATGGTGTTGGTGCAAATGGTGCATGGAGAAAACTTCCTGATAGTGCATCTGACTTTGCTCTTGATCCAAAAGATCCCAACCATGATAGTGGTGAGGTCTTTCTCTCTCTCTATCTCTATTTTTAGGAACTAATTATCTAAAAGAACTATTAGCATAATGTATGAATGATGTTAGGGATGTGATGCTAATTCAAAATTACATGTGTGAATAGGTAAGCATACAACAACATATAATAATAACCCTATCTACAATGGTAGATGAGAAACCATACAAATTAAACTTCCAATAAAGATTAAAACAATGTCTTCTTCCCAAAATTAAATAAACCTTACCCAACTGTAAAGTGTGTCTTTCTATTTGTCTCTAGTTATACATAGTTGTTGTAGGTTCTGCACCAAAAAGAAGTTGAGTATAAGCAAATCATAATGGAAGAGAAGATAAGGAAATGAGATGCAGAAAAGATATAGACTTCCATGAAGGTAAATATAATGATAAGCTGTCTTTGAATTTGTTGTCTTGTACAATTTGTAGTGTGATAAAGGTTCAATACTTGTCATGTGAAGGTGGTAGTTTCAAAACTCTATCATCTCTGGCTACGTGTGGCTCCACATTATCTCTGGCCAATATATTGGCTCAGGGTTATAATGGCCTTAGGGTGTGTGCCTTCACACTAGATCAGACAGGGATATCTCCATACCATGGTAGCCCACTAGTTACCCCTTTGTTATCTATGTTAAATGGTGTAGTTGGGTTCATTGTGTTAATCTACTTAGTTGTTCCCGTATGTTACTATAAGATCAAAACTTTTAATGCAAGGAAGTTCCATCTTCTCGAGTCAGCTATTCATTTCACATGTCACAAAATACGACACCACCAAGATTTTAGCTCTCGAGTTTGATCTCGATGAATTGACATATAAAAATTATGAAAACTATATCCTATCCTGCTTTCTGCATTCTCTATAGGCTATTTGCAAGATTCATAGAAACCCTTACCCATTTCTTCCATGGAAGGTAATATCTGTGTTATAATAGTCCCACACTGCTGAGCTCTGGGAAAGGTCCTGGGCTTATAAGGTGTGTGGTCCCTTCACCCATTGCCAATTAGTTTTGGGTAGAATACCACACATTCTAATATGGTATCAGAGCGGACCCCATGAGACAAGTGTGAGGACCACACCCTACCTAAAAAAAGAACAAGTGCACAAAAGTGGCTGCACTTGAGGGGGGATGCTAGAATTGTCTCACACCACTGAGCTCT
Source organism: Alisma plantago-aquatica (assembly GCA_963693085.1). Lineage (NCBI taxonomy): Eukaryota > Viridiplantae > Streptophyta > Magnoliopsida > Alismatales > Alismataceae > Alisma > Alisma plantago-aquatica. The sequence continues at coordinate 176,263,950 of OY856409.1, forward strand.
GGGAAAGGTCATGGGCTTATAAGGTGTGTGGTCCCTTCACCCATTGCCAATTGGTTTTGGGTAGAATACCACACAGATACCATGTCAAATAATAAAAGAAGGAAAATCGTTGTATTAGATAGGAGAAACCCTGCTCCTATAAATAGGAGAACAGGGAAGTGTACAAACATAAGACAATCCTAATGGGCCAAGACACTTGGGCACATATTACAAAGACACTAATAACAATAATAAAAGACTTTCTAACACTCCCCCTCAAGCTGAAGTTGGGAGAATCCCAAATCAACTTGAAAATAGAGAGTCAACTAAAAAATAAAGAGACGAAAAAAGATATACCATGCCCATACAATATTTTCTCCCCCTCAAGATTACAATTAAGCACTCATCTCTCAAATACTCCCCCTCAAGTAGATAGTCCATAGCATAAGCAGATAAGCAGGTCGTAGAAGCTTCTTGATCATCATAGTAGAATCTGGAGCAGTAGTAAGCATCACAACAACATGGTCTTCAACATAGTGGCTAACGTCGCATCCCAGAGAGTGCTAGGTCACAAGAAGCAAAGTCCAGAGAGTGTTGGATCACAGGTAGCAGTAGTAGTCGACGCACAAATAAAGTACGGACAAACCAGAGGGTGCTGCACACAGTAGTAGGCAACACAGCACGGACGGGTCGACATGCACAAGGCATGGACAAGCCAAAGAGTGTTGGCAACACAACAGGAGAAGAAGTAGCCGGATAGAAGACATCAACTAAATAGGCAGTAAAAATAAACTCCATATGTGAAAAACTCCAAGAAGCAGGTAGTAGTATCAATATAAGTGTCCTTCTCTCTCTTCCTCTACTCTTTCTCCTCTATTCTCTCCCTCACACCAAGCACAGAAGGAGTAAAGGAGTGGTTGGTGTGGAGAGTCAAAAAACAATGGTAGAGGCAAAGTTTTTCTGTAGGCAAATAGGTGGAGGAGGCAACCGACAACACACATGGATCTTAGAAAAACCCACATAAGGGCAGCAGATAGAGAAAAAAAATCTACACCAACATGGAGGATTAATCACTCCACCATGAGGCGCAGACAGATAGAGAAGATGAATCTCGTTACTCCATCAACGTGCCAGAATTGGAAAGTTACCGAGGCTGTCCGGAGATTTCAGAAAGAGAAACAGAGCTAGACGGAGAGGCTTGTGGTGGATTAGGCCACAAGAATAGAGGTTATTAGGGGATTGGAGGTGGATTGAGGGCTGCGGAGGGGTGGGCGGCGCTACTGTAGCGGTGTACTATAGCAGATGTATTGTAGCAGCGCGACAACACTGTAGCGCTGAAGGAAAGGATGCCCGGAGTACCAGAAAATGAAAGACATAGTCTCGGAGACTATGGAACAACCTACGGGCAGCCGACCCACAAGGAAGAAGGGTGGCTGCCCACCAGCTACATCTCCCTCTTGTTTCTCTCTCTCATGTACGATGGCGTCTCAAGATCGCTGCTCTGATACCATGTCAAATAATAAAAGAAGGCAAATCATTGTATTAGATAGGAAAAACCCTGCTCCTATAAATTGGAGAACAGGAAAGCGTACATACATAAGACAACCCTAATGGTCCAAGACACTTGGGCCCATATTACAAAGACACTAATAACAATAATAAAAGACTCTCTAACAATTTGTTTATTCCCCCACTCGTTGTTATACGTGTTTGTGATCTACAAGTAGTTGGCTTACCTTGAAGTATGTTGGTTATACAATGTTATCTCTCATTTTCGAGTGTTGGTTTTAGGGACTTATTCTACATGCCTCCACATTAATGACACTCCATTTACTTTCTGTAGTTGGCATGAATACCAACATTCATTCTCATAGGGGTTGTGGTCAACCAGATCCATATAGCCCTCTTGACCTCAGGGTATCTCTTTCTGATGGGAACTCTCATACTCTGTAATTTTATCCTAAAGATCTCTTACTATTCCATTTTTATGTGAATCAAAATTGTATATGAATGAAACTCACAAACATGTTTCTTACCTTCTTGTATCCTTGAGGTACTAACCTATCTTTACATTAGTGAAATTTTTGTGATTGCAATGCATCTACCATGGAATTTCATGTGGTTGCAGTCTGTTATCAAATATTGTTATGGTTGTACCAAGCTTTATCTTTCCTCTTTTCTAAATATTCTACTTAAGTCTACATCTAGAGCTACTCCATAATAGAAGTAATCAATGACTTGCTCCACATAAAATGCATGACCAGACATCACACATGCATGAGTTGCTTGATTGGCTATCTGCATGAGCATAGGGTAGTCGTAAATTTGAACATGAACAATTGGAAACAATAAGATCATGAATTTTCCTACTACTTCTGTAAGGATCAGAAAAGCATATTTGAGTATATATGTTGTTTCCACGTGTCTATAAGTTATTGGTCAGCATTTGGTCTATTGTCTAGCTCTTTCTGAGTTTGTTCTCTTGTCTCTGACCATATGACTTCTAAAACATTGCTTCTATTTGGTCAACAAACACCTAGACCTCAAATTTTCCCTAGTCTAGTTGATGATTGTTCCTAGCCACTGGAGCAGGTTGTACTCGTCCTGCCAAACAACTGGAATAATGTCAAAAAATAGAAATTATAACAATTACTCCCCTCTCATCAATGCATTTTATATCAACATCCTTTACTATTTTTGACTTTTGTCTTCACAAGAAATACTACTCTTGAGGATTTACTTTAGATAATGTATTCAAGAATCTTATGCCACCTGATTGAATTTTTAATGTGTTGTCAAATGTATGCCAACTCTTTCATTCTTGCCTAGCATTTCTTTTCTTGTTGTTATTTGGATCTCAATTGCATGTTGGACTTTAGGAATGCCACCTAATAGTCTTTTGTGCATCCTAGATGGAAAAAACCATCTAGGTGGCCTCTCTATGCTACCTAAAAACTCCAGCCTGTTGTTGTGTATCTCCAACTTGCTATCATGTCGAGGCATAACCTATTACTTGTTACATGATGTTATTCGTTACTGATAATGATGCTATAATTGTTGTTTGGATTGATTATTTTGAAGCTATATTATTAACTTGAGTTTTTTTAACATTTTATGTGGTGTTCCTTACCATCTGAGATTTGTCATTAACATACCCAATTTGGCGTTCTGCTGATTCTACGTCCTTTTCAAATATAGATTTATTCATGCAATTCCACACATACCATCATCCAATCACAAACTGACTATTGTGGTTATCATTATTTTTTAGATTCTTAGCCACACAACCCACCACACTGTTACCACTAAAAACCAACATCTCATCCATAATTTCCATTGCTTTCAACATACCATAACAGACATGCAGTGCATGGAAGGTGGTGTATTTACCCTCCTTGCACCTGGAGGCTGGAACATCTACTATCATCAGTGAAATGTCTAGATTTTTGTCTTGGGTTCATCACTATAATGTCTCTAAATCCTAGTTGGAATACTAATAATTTTAGAGTTGTACCCTTGGTACTCAGTACTTAATAACATCCTCATTTGGTCTATTTAGTTCATAGTTTTCTATATTTATACCATTGGTACCCATCTATAATAACTAGAGGGTTATGCCTACCTTGAATATTGTTGGTCAATGAGAAATCCTTCATGATACCTCCCTCTCAAACCAAGATGTGACTGATAACGACTGGATACCAGTAGCTTTAGGAGTAATGAATTAAGGGATAATGTTCATCTTGAAAGTCTGCAATGGAGTTTATATTCATTTGGCTTGCTTTCTCTTGGGTTGGTATTGAGTAACTAAGAACTGAATTTTCTCTTTGAGAAAGGTGGGACTATTGCAGACTTGAATAAGGTAGTCCCTATTGTTACATGTTGGTTGAAAAGTTTTGCAGCTCAATGCAGATGAGTGGTGAAGAAAAGAAACTAATTTTGGCAGAATGAGGGAAACAACAAGCACATAAATGGAAACAATTTTCAGTGGATGATCAACACCTTTTTTTATCACACTAGGGTGGAGGACTAGCTAAATTATTTCTCTTGCACAATATGTTAATATCGTTATTGCATCATGCACACCATACATTATATAACCAGTAACTAGTAGAGGACTTCTTCATATCTAGTTTAATGACATTGATGGATGCATCATATGTCAATGTTAAACTCTATAGTCTTACTCAGGGAATGCAAATTGCCTAAAGAAATGTTAGGATCACTCAAAGAGTTTGATTCTAAGTGGTGGGGTAGATGATATATTTGATGGTATCCAATAAAATGATTTATTTTTTTATTTTATAAATATATCTATACCAACATCCACCACTAGTTTTTGTTGATTATTATGCAAGATTGTTGAAGTTTTCCAAACAATATAACATCAAACTCTAAAGGTTATTCCAAAATTTAGTTAAAACAAATGGTTTAAAAGTGAGACATGCAACACTTAGTATCAGTGCATTCATCCTAGTTAAACATGTTATTTCTTTAGACACAGAAAGACTCTAAACGTGGAGGGTCAGTGCAGGACACATGTCTTATATAGATTTTAATGTAGATGTCATTCTATTCCAAAATTAGCTAGAAGTAAGCTTTATACATGTCTTAATGAAGTCAATATACTACATTCAATGCCAAAGTATGTGGGTTGGGCCTTTCTGGATGTTATATAGCATGAATATTGAATGTTTGACTCACAATGTGACAAAGGACATTTTTTTACAACCTTGGTGGGGCCAATTTGACGTTTTTAGTTAAGACGTCACTGGAAATTCCACTTTTCAAAACATCACAACTTCAAATATTCAAGTAATGGGTCTTTGTACTTTGGTCTAGCATTTTTTTCTTGTTCTGTTCACATTCTCCATCAAGAAAAGTGGATAGGATAGTAAAACTTAACATATTCCATAAATTCTCACCACTAACTATAATCTTTGATATATTTGTATTGAATCATTCTCAACCTCTTCTCCTTCTTGTGTTTATTCACTACACTGACTAGGAGTATGCTTTTTCATTCACCCTCTATAGGGTCTCAAGCTTTTGAGCATATATTTGTAGGTTTGTGTGCTCAGTCCATTGAATCATCCTCAAGCTTTTGCAGGTTGCTCCTAAATAATCCAACTGACATATCACCTCATATTAGTTATTTCCAAATGGGTTTTCTCCATTTGCATACTTGGGTTGAGTGCATCAGGATTTGATCTTCTTCTTCACACCTTGGGCAGGGTGAGGAAAAACATATATCCCCTCTCACTCACTCTATGTTGGTGGGTGATCACTTGTATTAAAATTTCCACATGAATAGCTTCTGAGAGATGAGGATGTTCATTCCCTATTTAGCTTTCCAGTCTCTCTCAGTGGGTTGTGTCTTTCCTTTTGCAACCAGGTGATATTTTGACTTCACTAAAAATATCCTAGTATCATATATGGGCTCCGGGGGAATTGTTTCAATAAGCTCAGTGCTTTGTTACTAGAACCAATGCCATATAGCTTACTAAGTCAGTGCTTTGTTACTGGAACCAATTCACATGCTTCATATCTATGGGCTTCAAATCAGACTTGCATCAAGTCAAATCATGAGATATTTCTTATGGCATATTTATTTCACAACTTGATTATATGTTGTAGTATAGCTTTGAAATCAGTATCGCTTCTGTTATTATAGGGGCCCAACACATACAACTAAATTAGACTATGATCAACACCTCATGGGAAGCCCTTGCTACATTCATAATCTATTACAGCCTCGACCATGTTGTAGATGTCTTATAAGGAGGTAATTGAATTATTCTTCTTGTTAATGGTTTAGGTGCCAAAGTTTTTAGTTTTGTCAATACAGCTGAAGGTCATATCCATGGTTTCTTATTTCAAGCTATACACATACTTTTCATGTCTTGTTTTTTCTTCAAAGGAGAGATAGTTTCCTTATTTAGTGGAGCCTGGCCCATGCTATTTCTGGTGAATACATGGCTACAAATGATTTTTGAGCTGCTTAGATTTTATGGAACTAAGCATGTTCTATTTTAGACGTCTGGAAATATGGTTATGTTGCATCCAACGTTTTGATATTCATTATTTTAGCAGCCTCACATCCATACAATATTACATTGCTCTCAACCAAAATCATAAGTAACTGGTGTTTCCTTTTTCCAGAGAAAATTCATGTGCTCTTTGCAGAACCAACACCAAAAGGCACATGGTTGGATTAGTTCCAACCGAATAGTGGGGTTGTGGATGATCACCTCAAGTTCTGAGTTCAAATCGGAGGTCCAGTCAAGAATGAACTCCCCTCTCATAGGAAATGAGTAATTACTTTTGTATATAGCTTCCATGTGATATTTCCTATATATAATTGTCATGAGCTAGTGAAGTACAATTTTTAGAAAATAGTGAAGTACATGTCCTCCTTCGAATTTATTAAGGATCTTCTCCAATCTTCACCAGATCTCAGACCATAAATAACCTAGTCATGAGCATTTCATGATTATCCTTTCATATCCATGAATCGAGGTGAGTTGTAGATTGGAACATGTAGTTTTGGAGTCAATAAGATTTTGATTTTCTAACGATTTTAATATATAGTGTACAATCCTAAACTTGACTCAGGTAGTGTTCTCAGGTTTTTTATCTGTCCAATAATTACATTTTGAGCGTGCATATTCGTATGATATTCATGAAATCTTACAATGTTGCACTTCCATTCTCATTAATAATCTATTAATTTCCAGGGGAATAGATTTTGAACTTGAATCTAGACATGTACAACTAACATTGGGTAATAATGAACATGCTAAGATAAAAATTTGAGATAAACAATCAGGAGAGAAGAGGTAGATTTATACGTCCAATGTAACTTGAGATGATAAGGAAATTAACAACTAAACCTCGATCCAATTAGTATTCAAGTTAGCTTCCTAGATTCACTATTCCATTACTCTCTATTGTATCATATGAAATTTGGAAATGTTTAGAAATATCTTTGTGAATGAAAAAACATTTCCTGTAAATTTAATGCACTAATAAAAGTTCTTTTCACATGACCTATAATTCATTACTACATGCCAAAACCTCTAACCTGACCTATACAAGACTTGTATTTGAATATGGCATCATTTAGTTTGCATCACTTAAGCGGTTTTGTATTCCATATTGTATTGTGTATGATGTTCAAAATCATTTTCTGAAACTAAACAATGTGGTTATCAAAACATGTGTGCCTTTTGTGGTATATTCCATTTGACATAATGTGTTTACAATCTTTAACATGATGGTGTCACTAAGTGTCGAATCACCATCTTTTGGATGTAGCCCACAATTTCCTATTATAGGAATAAATCCACAAGTTCTTTTGTCTTATCCAATCTAATCACTATTTTAGATTGATCAGATGCCATCCTATGTTCTTGATGAACAAATACCAGTTGGGAAGTTTTTCACTGCTCTAGTCATTTTTCTCTTTATCACCTAAGGCATAAGGTTGCCTAAGTTTTGTTCATAATCTTGTTTAGGCTTAATAAGTTCTCTCCAAATCCTATTTGTTGTTGCTTATTTGGTCATTCCTGGACCTAAAAGGGGCACCGGAGTTACCTTCATGTTGCTAAGTAGATGTATGTTACTATGGATGTCACATTGTTTGAGGATATATCCTTCTTTGTCAAGCCAACTATCTTTGTGACTCTCATGTACCTTTTCCTGATCCTGTGTTTCCTCTAGATGAGTCTTCACTCCTCTAGTTGCAACACCTTCAGTATTGGGTTCGATGGGTGTAGGAAGCATAGTGGTACACCTGAATTATCCCCTATTGAGTTTCTATCTTTTCCTGCAGATCATGCTGCTACCTTAGGTACTCCTTCTTATTAAGATTCAACTGAGCTGATCTCATAATGTGTGAGGAAGAGGGGTGCGAGGTGGATTACCTATGGTGAAAGATATGAGAGAGAAAGAGAAGAGAATTGGATGTGTGATAGAAGGATTGTAATGTTCTAAATTTAATAACTTCACCCACTTATAATTCCTTTCTTATTATAGTTGGAAGTACACCCTCACATAACAAGCTACCTCCACATTGAAATTGATGATTCCAACAGCTAACACCTGACTTTACAGACTAATAGTATTACACACAATATCTATAGTCAGACTGCTAAAAATTTACCCTCACTAAAGATTGGATGATGTCCTTGGAATCAATCCAAGATGGAAATCACAACTTCATCTTTTCATAATGCTCCCATGTTGCTTCAACTTTTGGCTCTCCTATCCATTTGATGTTGATCTCAGCAGCAATTGTGGTGCCATCATGCACTATGCAACATTGCAACACTTTTTTAGGGAATCGAGAAGCTAATACCCAATGTCAGAGCTTTATCTCATAGCCAATACTCAATCCTAGAGCTTTATCTTATATACCAATGGTGTGCGGAGCATGATCCCTTTCCTAAGGGCTAAAGACAAGAGCAAAAAGGCTAAGTCTTGCTTGGTATTTTGGTTTACAATGTTGACATTGTGTATATCTAGAATAGCAACATGGATACCCCAAATTCCTTTGCTGAATCATACTAGGCACAATTAGGCAAGGGAAATTATTGTAGTGGTCTCCCCCCCATTTTCTTTTAAGTATTATTGATTTAATAACATAGACTATATGCATCATCTCAGGTAAAAGAACTAATTTCTGAAACTAAATGCATAGAGGGAGAGTTGGCCAGTTGTGAGCAGCTTGCTCTCTCATGTGTGAGTAGGACATCATCAACACAATGCTCTAGAACATCACCAACATCCAATTTACAATTATGGAAGCTCAAACAAAGGAAAAATCTTTACCAAGCATCACAAGAATCATAGAAGATAATAGAAATTATGCTGATTTATCTAACAAAATGAAATCAATAAGCATCATTATTGCAACAATTTGTAAAGCACAAGATCTCAGTTTTAATATAGTTCTCAACATGCAAATCACTGGATTCTTTTGAAATTTGACATTTTTCCCTTCTCTGTATAGTATTTTGTTCATTTGTTCTTTCTTATATTTGATGTCTATCTTGGAATGTAGGAATATGTTGATGGTATATGTTTTCTCTCAGATTTCGTCCACCATGGAGGGGATCCATCTCCCAATAACATATCAAACACCTTCCTAACACCCATATCATAGAAGGTCACATTTAGATAGACTTCATCTATATGCTTCAAGCAATACTGAAAACATGAATCCATGCTTTGCAATGATAATTTTCCTCACCCTGGCTCTGAAAGTGAGCAACATGTTACCTCGTCAATCCATGTTCTTGGTACTCCCTGAGTTTTTGATTTTTAGAATTGAAGGGTTTTCCATATCTCTAGTTTTCTTGAGCTCGTTCTTCTAGGGATGTGTTGTTGAATATTCGGGGATCGAGGTTGTTATGTCAAAATGACATGTTTTGTACCTGCTGCATGAGATCTTAAACTGGATTAAAAGGGAGGTTTCAAATTTCTTGTATGTGAAGCTTTGTATTCTGATGTTTCTTAGCGATTCTACAATTGACAGGAAGTAAGATTAGCATTAATTATACTTTTTTTAATGAATTTGAGCAGCTATAGTGACTTCCCATACTAGTTGGTGGAATGGTAAAAGGGTATGGGATGATTCATCCTAACATGGCTATCATGCTTTGTGACTTGAAATGAATCTCACTTGGGATGAATATATTTTCTTGGCGTATTGGTAGCGTTTCTTCAAAATTCAAGCTGAGAAAGCAAGTGCTCTGGGTGAGTTATATCTTTTTCTATATTCACTATCATGGTTCATATAGAACTTACATGTAGTACAACTGTAGACACTACATGTTAATCTTGATATAGTGTTCCTGTTTGTGTAAAACTAACAAATCATACTAGAATCTAGTTTAAGGTCATAAAAAAAGTAAAGTCCAACGTGTAGAAATGATATTTTCCCCTTAAAAACGTCTCTACATATTATGAACATTTATAATATACTAAGACGATGAACACGTGAAAGGTTTCCTCTTTAGAAAACATTATCACAAATGCACAAGAAGTACCAAAAATTATGGTTGTTGTATGGAATTGATCTTGCTACAGAGTACATGTACCATATTACCAAAACTAATATTCACCAATTTTGAAGGTTACATTTACATGTATTTATTGTTATTTTAAATACACGTGCTCCTTCATTTTCACTGATTGAAAAAGATATTCCTAATCATTATTTCAATCTAACATGAGAGATCGGGTTTAAGATATGAGAATTTAATAATGCTCACTGGAGATGGTCTAATATAAATTCAGAACAGGCCCACTCCATAAATGAGTTGGTTTCTGACTAGTTGAACAATCAGTACCATTGTCAACTTTATAAGATTTCAATCAAGGAGCAACTCTTATATATGAAAAGACTTCATTTATGAATGCAGTCTTGAGTTTGTTTAAGTCAGCCTTTCTATTTTCAATGTAGCTCACTTGATTAGGGTACATAATTACCAGTCATATTATATAATCAAATGTTTATGATTTTTCTGTGTTATATTCCCCATCAATGTAAAGTCTCATGTTCAACACTTGCAATGCTCCACCCACTTGTTACTATCTAAAGAAGTAGTTCCATGTACTGCTGTAAGTGTATATAAAGTATTACCTTTTCACCCCCTATTACCTCCATCATAATGACTAGTCATCTTTTTACCCAAGTTCAAACTCCAGAATCCAAAATAGTTTTAGAGAGTCATTATCAATATATGGGAGTTAACATTACAAATAAATAAGCAAGTGATCCATTTTTGTTGTGCTTTAGATTGCATCTGTCGATATTTCTGCCAGTATACCAGTAAATATCTATATCCAAGCTGTCGAAACGACATCGGTATCGGTCATGGAATTCCTTGGACATAGCTATGTGCATCTATGGAATGAAATTCCTTGCATAGATAAAAAGGAAATGCCTAATTCAACTCAACCTAAATCAACAAATTTTCTTCACTAACAAAAAGTAATATCTAGATAATCCACATAACTGGAATTATAAGACTCCTCATTGGATATACATTGGGTACATCATATCATCCATGTAATTATCAATCAAATAATTAAGAATGTTGAACTGTAGAAAAGAAACAACTCAATCCATTTTATTCAATCAGTAGAAATGAGGTTCATCGTCAGTTGATAGATCCACTTAGTTTTAATGTAGCACATTTGTGTTGCTTATTGGAAATAAAATTAAGATGACTCCCAATAGTTGGACATTTGCAGTTTAGCATGTTCAGCATGCCTCTCACAAAAAGGAAGAGAACACTCTATGACTACTCTTCATCTTCAGGTTATAGAATGTCCTCATATTCTAGTTTCATCTAAATGGATATAGGCCATTTAGTACTCTCTTTCTGAGTCACCTCTAGAGTTGATGTCTGTCCAGAGTTTCTTCATCAGTATACTTTTTATATGATAACAAGATTGAAGATAGTATGACACCCTATTCTTGGTGTGGGAAGAAGCTTCCTGAATGTCTGAAAACTTGTTTTGGCCTTTCAATCTTGGAAGAATGGACTTTTTCCATGATGACAAGAATGAAAATAGTTTTGACAACCAATTCTTAATGTGGGAAGAAGCTTCTTGAAAGACGATTAGCTCATTTTGGCCTTCCAATTGGATGAATAGATGATAGTATACTTATATATGCCTTGATGAAGTCAATGGCTTGAACTATGAAGTTGTGAATGATTTTTTTGATCTGTAAATAGATCTCTGGTGCTGCTAGCTTTTGTTTGAGGAGTCTAGCTGATATTTGAAGTTGCAGACTGGTTCTCATTTGTTAAAAGTTGGGTTGATTTTCATTACTGTGAGTGTGTTTTCTTCAGATGAGACTTTCTTTGCTCTCTGATATGATTTTCTTTGCTCTTCTCAGTTAGTAATTGTAGCTAAGACAATGACATCTATATTGACATTTTTATAAAAAAATACAACAAATGATGGGATGCAAAAATAGATGGGAACATAAGAATATAGGCATAAAGTTGTGGTGTCTTATTGTGTATTCACAGTTATATACATACATATTTAAATATGTAGGGATGGATTTGTTGAGTATCTACTCTAATATTAAATATAAATCTAGGGATCAGTCACTCACATGACACTCCATTATTTATGAGGTATCTATTTGAACTCTGTCAAATTACTTGTGTTATTTTTGCAAAATTTTTCTTAGGATGATGGATGATTATTGTTAACGAGAGAGAAGGGAGAAGAACGGTGTTTCCGGCTGCTAGGTGTAGCATGTGTGAGAGGGCAATAGCCATCTCAAATCTTATTATATACTAGGGTGAGATACATTGAGATACAAAGAGGAAAATAAGAGAGAAACAATAAATAAAACAAATAACATAAATAAAGATAGAACCAGTCGGCGGATTGGCAGCGCCGCTGCTGATCCAATTCGATACCATCGACAGAGTGTCGATGGTATCGATGGAAGCCTCTTCTGTCACTGTGATAATCTCGATACCATCGACCTCCTGTCGATAGTATCGACGGGGCTACAGGTTGCTTCACACTCCCCCTCAAGCTGGAGAGTACACATCGTGTATGCCTGCTTGCCACATAATCTCTAAAAAGCTATTGGACCCAAGGGCTTTGTCAAGATATCTTCCCGTTGATTTTCAAATTTGACATATGGCGTCACAATAGTGCCATCTTTGATTTTATCACCAATAAAATGGCAATCAACCTCTATATGCTTTATACGCTCATGAAAGATAGGATTCCTGGAAATATGTATAGCAGATTGGTTATCACACTTAAGCTCCATAGAGGATAGAATAGAGATCTTTAACTCAGAAAGAACATATTTGACCCATTGTAGTTCACAACATGCATGGACATAGCACGATATTCAACCTCAGTACTGGATCTAGCTACCACATGTTGCTTTTTGCTTTTCCAAGTAATTAGATGGTCACCTAGGAAGGTACAATAGCCTGATGTAGATCTTCTATCAGTATGATCACCAACGCAGTCAACATTTGAATATCTTGTGAGAGTCAACCACCCAAGATGAAGTAGAGCCAAAAGCTATGAGAGATGTAGCCTGATTACCTATAGTAGATGCCAGGTTTGCTGACGATGATGATGACGATCCCATACTCGTGTTGTGTATCCTGAATAAACCGATCATGCTCCTCTTGAGTAAGAGTGATACATGTTCCAGAAGTAGTACCCACATCAGAAGAAGAAGAGGAATCTATAGTAGTGGCATAATGTGTTGCCCCCATAGGTGGTGCAGCAGGTCTCCCATGTTTCTTCCAACACTTCTCCACTGTATGTCCCAGTTTGTCACAGAAAGTGCACTTAGGACGTGTCCCACGTCCTCTTCCCATACCAGGTCATCCCCCTCTCGCCGCAATAGCTACGGATGCATGAGACTCCCCAGAAGATATAACAGAATCAGGAGTAGCAGACTCAAAGATAGATTGTTGTATTCTCGAATAGGCTTCCTTAAAACTTGGTAATTTATTAGAAGACAAAATGACACTCTGGGAAGAACTGCACGAAGGGTTAATCTCGAATAAAAATTTATCCGTAACTAGATCGTCTCTATCCTTGACCTATTCAGCAATAGTCACTGGATGATAATAGCTCAGCTCTTGAGCAAGTGCCTGAATAGCTCCAAAGTACTCCTCAAGAGATCTGCCACCCTGCCTCTCAGCAAACAGACGGTCATAGATCATGAATTGGCGAAGCACATTTTTTTCCTGAGAATAATGATGCTTCACTACGTCCCATATCTCCTTAGGTGTTGAATATAACATGAACATTGTCGCAATTGCAGGTTCCATACTGTTCCACAACCAAGTCTTCACCAGATTGTCATGACGCTTCCATTCAGCATATACTTTATCAGTAGAGGACAGAGGACCCAAGTCAACATATCCCGCCTTGTCACGAGACTCCAGGATAGTGTGAACATCATTCATCCATAGAAGAAAATCCTTCCTATTGTTCTTGATGGAGGTGATAGGCGACACCTCATTGTAGATTGTAGGCATATTGGTGTCCTCCATTATAGAACGAGATTCTGTGACAGATTGATACACATCACAAGGATGGCTGAGGTGATAGAGAGATACACGTCACACAAGAAACAAGGAGAATTGTGTTACTGACGCATTCACAGCCTCCAGACGATTTTCCTAATCACACATGGAGGAGGTGTGACTAGGATAATAACCGTAGAGAGACTAGTCCTCCGGTTTAGATTTTAGATGGTCGTTGGATCACCCGAAGATCCTCAAACAGCAATAGCAATTTTCGACTGATCGATCGGTGGCTATGTGAAAAACATTGGGGACGAGAATGTTGCCCTTGTCCTTCGAGACTGAGCCTATGGAAGAAGTGGAGAGCTACCAAGGCCCAATGTGATGGAGGGGAGGAGCCGCTTGGTGACGGCTTCACGCCTGATGGCAGATCACGGTTGCACGCCATGCGGCGGCTCTGCCGCAGCTGCTACTGTCGGTGTCGCGGTGAAGAAGATCTGGCGGAAGGAGAAGATCCGGCGGATGAGGAGGAAGAAGAGAGAGGGAGGGATTGCCGGTGGGGAGATACGACGGCCTAGATCATACCTTTCTCTGATACCATGTTAATGAGAGAGAAGGGAGAAGAACGATGTTTCCGGCTGCTAGGTACAACTTGCGTGAGAGGGCAATAGCCGTCTTAACTCTGATTATGTATTAGGGTGAGATACATTGAGATACAAAGAGGAAAATAAGAGAGAAACAATAAATAAAACAAATAACATAATAAATATAGAACCAATCGGCAGATTGACAGAGCCACCGCCGATCCAATCTCGATACCATCGACAGAGTGTCGATGGTATCAACAGAAGCCTCTTCTGTCACTGTGATAATCTCGATACCATCGACCTCCTATGATAGTATCGACGGGGCTGCAGGTTGCTTCACAATTATAAAGTGGAAACTAGTGATGTTGGACTTTCTAAATTTAACATGAAACTCCATGGTCCAAAAGGAAGTAAGATTTTACTAAATTCCTTATGAATGTCTTGCAATATAATGTGGACTTGGTGATTATGTTGCGCAATGGGCGTATGCATTTGTTTACACTAAATCTATAGGGTGTAGAGTAGGAAATAGTGATCAGTTCTTTCTTGCTATTTCCACCTTTTCTCTCAGTCATTATTTTTTAGCTTAGCATCTTTTCAATAAATGATATTCAAATTTGTATAATGCACCAGTACTTCAACACTAGTACACCAGAATATATTTCACTAGTACTTCAGTGGATTTATGCATGTGTTCTTGCTATTCTTGTATAGGTTGTGAAGTTTTTATGGGTTTTCTGTTGTTCATTCCAGAAATGTTATAATTACTCTAGTTTGTTCCATTATCTTGAGGTATTTACTTTCTTGTGTGCCAACTTTTATGTGCAAAACTCCATTGAATATCTACAAATTAGTAGAGAACTTGATGATAAGGAAGAGTTGATAGATCTTAGGTAAATCACTCTATCGTACTTGCCTTAGTAAATGATTTAGGCTTTGATCTTCAAAAAATTTAATTGGAGTTTTCCAAAGAGGCTGATTGTTAGCCATGCGTCCAGTTGAATCTATACTTGGAAAGATGCTTGTATTAAGTTGTATATTTAAATGTCTTGACCCTATACTAACTATACTTGATGGGATGAACACCATCAATGGATCTACATAGACACGATTCATGACTTGTACAAAATCTTAGTTGAGATTTGGGAGGGTGTTTCTAGTGAATGAACTAATTGAATATTTATTTATTACTGAATTGGTCTCAATGAACATGTATAGACATGGTTCATGTCTTATTCTGATTGTTTTCTCATACATCGGTTTTCTAATATTGCTAATATGTACACTTTCAGCATGCCTCTCACATATATGAAAATATTTATATCTCTTGTTCCTCTAAATGTCCTATACCTGTTGTACAATATTCACAATTGGCCTACTAAGAAACATTCTAAGCTGATTATTATAGGTAACAGTCTACCTATAGGATGAAGTTTTGTTTAGTTTGCTTAGTACGTTTAGAATGTGTCATGTCCTACAAATTCCATATGCAGGGATAATAGATACCATGAATCTTCTTCATAATTTTTTATCACATATTTCCAGCAGAATTGGAATGCAAAAATTATGTTTTCGTCGAACTTTAAGAGATCATAAAATGGCATTAATTTACTCAAGAACGTGCAGTAAAGTTTGTTTCTTAAAATGTAAGTATTTTTATCTATCATTTTAATGACCTACTTTGAGATACATGCTTAGGATGATGTAATTCTTTTGAAGCAAGGCGAGCACTGGAAATATGCAGACTTGTAGTTAGAGTTTCTCATTGATTTTTATTCACTTTGCTGAACAAAACCTCAACCTCTAGCTGTTCGATATCTTGACGCAATAGATTTAAGATTCAATATTTGTACACATGGTTAGCCCTTTGTTCCCTTTGTCCTCACATTTTGTAGGATGCAATTAGTTATACTTTCTATGAGGCCCACAACTGGATTTTTACGCCTCATATGACATAGCAATCTTCCATTCAGTGCCAAATTAGACATGTATCTCATTGTGATATGCTCGTAATATACTTATTGTAATATCCTTTATACTATATGTATGTTACAGAATATATGGCTTTTAGGAATCGAGTATTCATAGCTGAAAAACTATTTTTCAATTACTAAATAAGATTTTTTTGGTATCATATAAATAACAAATTCTTAATAGCTAGAAAATTAGTTTCAGCAGTGGTTTCCTTGCTTTACGCTACCTAGTAAGAAATGTCATTTTTCTTTAGTGTTTGGTTCCATGTTTGGAAGGATATCTTCTCGATGCATTTTTTTATACTCTAACCCATGCATTTATCTCCTGTATTAGCTAAAGGAATGAGATGGTATATATAACTTCTTTATGATTCGATATATTAAGCAATATATAAATAGTTATTACGAATAGGTGTTCATGTAAGTATGACCCTATCTTAGAAACCATATTTTCTAAAAATTTGTGCCTATATAATCTGAAAATATGTCAAAGTGAATGTCATTTATCAATTCTAAATGGATGACCCCCTATATAATTTCTCTTCTTCCTTCTAGATGATCTCATTTGGGGGGCTCCTGCTCTTGCATTTTTGGCTGCGTCGTGGTTTATCACTATGGAGCATGATCTATCTCTGTGTTAAGGGAGGTTGTTAGCAGCTATCACACATAATGATCTGGTTTGATGCTATGGTAGTTTTCTCGATTTTTTTCTTATGTATGGAAAGTACAGGGAGTATAGGATAGATAACTATATTATCTTGTCCATTTTGTGTTAAGAAATAGATTTGAAAAGGCTCTTTCTTCAGACATAAAACAGCTGGAAAAGGATCTTGCTTCAGACATAAAAGTGTTAAATCTCAAATTGTCCTCTCAGTACTTAGATATACATTTGGTTTCTCTCGATTTTCAATTGTTAACATTGCTCATATTCATGGTGTAGGGAGCTATTCCTATTTTTATTCTAGAACTAATATTTTTATGTCTATAGTTTTTAATTAGTTCAATGAAAATGATATAAGTATCAAGTTCTTTTTGTAATGTTAAATTTTGATTTGAGAAGATTGCCATACATGAAGCAATGAGATTTGGATCCAAAAAATATGTTTCCCAAGTTCCAACCATGGAGCTTATGGTACACCTCTCAAATAATTTAGCTTTAGCATTTACAGACCTAGAATTAGCTAATCAAGATAACAATAGTGGGATAATATATAGCAGCAATTTGGAATTATGGGGGAAAGCTCCCATGAGGGTTGTTAAGTGGATAAGACAAACTAAAAATGCTCACCCAACTGACGATATCGACACTCAAGAATATCAAGTCTCCATAATGTTTGTTCCATCTACATCAACTTATCCAATGATGGATGCCCATATCTGAGATGAAGTTGCAGGGGAAAGCTTGAGTGAACTGCTCAGTAGGTCTAGTTTAGTATATTACTTCCTTGTAGAGCTCTGAAGGCCTTTTGTTAGACAAGTGATTGTACAACAGACTGGTGCATATACCTGTATAGAGTACTAGTATGAAACAACTATTAATCAATCCAGAAGGGAGTTCCTTTGGAACCTTTATTTGGCATGATTTGTAGGTTTACCCTCTACTAGAGTGACTATTGTCATTACATAAAGGATGAAACATCAATGCCTAAAAGAATGATCTAAGTTATAAATGAAGCGAATTGTTTTGGTGTCTGTGGTGATTTATTAGTCAAATAACATTTTAGCCTCTACTAAAGCAACCTCCACTTTACTATAAGCCTCGTAAATTTACTTATGTAGATCTATTTTGAGATTTTCTTTCAAATATGTAATATTGGTTATTCCATTGTTTTAGGCCCCTACTATTTTATCCAGGATCCACCCATATAAAAGAAGAGATGCTATAAACATTCCTTAAAATATTGGAAGGAATTTATGCAAAAATTTTGTATTTGATCATCAACAACAGTCACGTTGTTCACACTGCTTGATTCTTGCAAAATCCTTAGAAATAAAGCCCAACAACAGTTCCTATTAATAAAATTTATGGGATCTTCAAGTTCAATTTCACAAGACATCAGCTTCACTTCAACTTCCATGGCCTCCTTTGGGTAAGTTGTCTCTTACTTCTGATTCATTCTCAGGATTTTCTTTATAACGTTTCACCAGTCTTGGAGTTTTTCAACTCATTAAAGATAACCTTGTGTTTATGTCCATTTTTTTACTGTCTTTTTCAAGTAATAATGCCTAGTTGCCTTTAGAGTTAGTGCTAACATGGTGATTTTGATGTTTATAATACCTTATACTGGACACTAGCAAATTCATGTTGACTTCTATTCTCAATATTGTCATCAGATAATTGTGTGTGAGCATTTGATTCTGATTGGAAAATGAAAAGAACTATCGAACAACATGTTCCCATCCTTCTCAATCTTTCCTTTGCTCACCTTACCCCATCCACATCCTTGAGCTCTACTCCCCTTCATCATAGCATTCCCAGTAACATCATTCATGATCCTTTTGATTGATAGCTGTGAATACTTTTTTCTTCTTGTTTTTGTCAGATTTTCTGAATGATTTGAAATATGGGACTGGTTGGCATCTTATGAAGAGTCTAGGGGTGCTAGTCAGCGATTGACCCCGATTGGCATCTTATGAGGAGTCCATGAGTATTGGTCAATTTTAGCTTTTTGTGTTAGTTTTGTTAGTAATAAAAAGGATGATGTTAGGGAGAATGTTTTATACCTATGTCTGTGCTTGGGATGTTGGTGACCCACTTTAAGGACTGGTAGGTATGTTCTAATTGAAGGTTTATCCTTACAAAAAGAAACATATGCATCACCAGAACAGTCAGAAATCCCACACAACGTATAGCCAGGTAAAATTTCTCTATTTCCAAAAAGATATAATAGATGACAACATGATTGCGATAGTTGGTGTAGCAATATGGTTGAATATTGAATATAAATTCATGATTGGGTTTGAAAACTCAAACTCCATGGGTTAGTAGGGATTATAAATCGGGTCTGTAAAGTAGTCATCTATATGTGGAAGGCTCCTCACAAATGTGATAGAGATATAATAAGCCTTTCTGAATGGCATGCACATAGTATGCTACATCAATTTTCCTAAAACCTGAAGGAGGAAAAGATCATGCACCAGACCAACATAATCTTCTAGTTTAACATGTCATTATCTGATTCCTCTAGGATTTGCACTACACTCTCTCTATGTGAATTTCATACTGGAACTTTAATATGCATTGCCAGAACAATCACAAATCCCAAAGAACGTACAACTAGGCAAGTCAGGAAAACCAACTTGTCATTTGGCACTTGCCCGTGATCTATAGGATTTTGTGTGACTATCCTCATTTGATACTTCCAAAACTTCTGGCCCAAACTAAGAGTGAGAAGAAATACGGCAAGAACAAGCACCTTGAAAAGATAGTCAATGAGTCGAGGTAAGTAATTTGTTAATAGTGGTGTTCAAGATAAGGAATCTACAAAAAATATATAGATTAACTATTCATTGACACTAACGATTCATTGAGCATTTGGTTATGCGGGAGGTAATGGTGTTCCTGAGGAGCTGCTTCTAGTCATAACTTGGGCTCAACATGAGTTCAATTACCAAATGGGCTAAATGATACTCTTCTTAGGTTGGTTGTGTTGTATAGGAGTTCTGCACACATTTGAAAGATATCTATAGGTTGTAGAGTTGTCTAACTTGATGATGATGTCTCTAGGTTCTATAGTAACTGTGAGCAAGCCTTAGATGTTGGCCTACATCTCCACTTCTAGGTCATTTGAACATGCATATTTCATAATTCCCCCTGTTTCTAGAGATCCATTTGTCCCTCAACTTAAAACTTGTAGCTATTGAGAGATCCATCTACAATAGCATTGCCATCAACATTTAGTTTGATCATACCTTTGGTTAGTGCAATTCATGTCATCATTTCTAGGGGGAAATCATAATAGCTTGAATCCTTTATAAAACATGTGTGGTGAGGAGAACCTGCATTTGATGTCATCAACTCATGACAACCCCGTAACTCATCATTTACAGTCTACTAGAAACATAGAGGAGGTAAATGAAATTTACAAACCAGCTTAAGGATGAGTGAACAACAAATCCCCATCAGCAAAAAGAACATCAATTATCTAGTTAGAAAATTTAATGATAAGTGAACAACAACTCCATCCGTTTGTAGCTCATGTTTCATCATTTTTGATAATTTGAATGTTCTTATACTGATAGTTCAGTTTAATTTATTATTTTCATCCTTTTAGTTTATGCGACGTGGTGTAGGCATTGCCATAAGTTGGCTCCTATTTTAGATGAAGTTTCTGTATCATTTTAAGACTATATAGATGTACTTATTGCTAAACTGGTGTGCTGCTTTTCTTTGATGTATCTATGGTTGATATATATATATATATATATATATATATATATATATATATATATGGCCTTTGAGCTAACTACCTAAGGGGGCAGCTGATTATTTGCTCCATGAAAAATTCTTTAACGACGTCCCCCGACTCCACTTGAATGATGGAGACTAGGTTTGCAGTAGATGATATATGACTCTACATGCTTTCCATACTTTCTAACTAGCTACTGTGAAAAGAAGATTGACTGTTCTTCCCTCTCCTTGTTGCTTTCAGATTACAGAAGGTCCACGCCTTTGGTTGATTGAAACAAAGGTGTACCCTTTTATCTAAAGGTACTACATGGACACCTTTGACTATTACAGGATGAACTTGTACCCACTTCTAATAACCTTGCTGGGTAGTGGATTCACACCACTAAAATGTTTGCAACACCTCATTGCTAAAGACATCACAGTTTTTACAAAGCCAGGTATTAGATAAATGATGACTCCATCAAGTAAGTTCTCTTCATCTTCTTCTATTAGCAACCAGATAATGAATCATTGGAAACTACATGTTGTTGTCTTGAGATGGACACATGTAGTGGTTAGCTGTGGTATCTTGCCCAAAGTTTATTTGATCAATGATACTCTCATCTTTATGTACTCTTCTTGTTAATGATTATTAAGTAACTGTTGTTTAAAATTTGCAATTGCTATAGCTTGTCCTTAGTGGAACCCTGCTGCATAAGGTACATCATCATCAAGTTGAATAAATAGTGTGGCAAACATAAATGGGTATTCCAACCTATCTCAATTTTGCCAAACTTAGGTTGGAATACCCTATTATGTTTGGCACATTATTTATTCAACTTGATGGTGATGTAGATTCTATTTGGTACAATAGGAGCTTAGCAGGGTTCATGAGTTGCTATAGAAGTTGTTAATTAATATTTACTAACCTTATTTGTGTCTGTTCATTGTAGGGATGTTTTATTCTTCAGAACCTGTGATTGTTGATGGTCAATTGTTGGGATGTTTTTACATAATACACCATTGTATATTGAAAAAATGTATGACTTGATTATCAAATGGTGTAGATATATGCAATATTTGGTCATTGATCTATATATTCTTTGCTTCTCTAGGTTCCTATAAGTATGATGCAAATTTAGAATTCAAATACTATTTGAGATGTTAGATAACTTCTTTACCACTTTGCTCCTATGTATAATCGACACAGATGGTGATGGTGGACCAGATCAAGTCCTAAAATGGTAAAAAATCTACACTAAACAAATCATCTCTTATCATCTACCTTTCTTTATGTGATTAACTATTACAGGTTCAGATTCTACCCATGCTTAAAGATTGTACTACTTTTAGGGAAGAGAAGGAATGATGGAGATTGGGAGTAAGGTGCAGCTTAAAAATGAATGAAATAATTATTCTATTCAATGACTGCAATTTTGATACATATATGATGCAGGATAAAAAAAGGCCTCAATGTCAACTTATTTCTAAACAAGAATCCCTCTTTGGGTCTAGATCAAGTCCAACAAAATAGAGTACAAAGAAGATTCCTAGAACATCTATGGATGGTCCAAGTTGTAATAGAAATATGTCACTATGAGGGGCGATGCTACAGTCTTCAAATCAAGACTTCTTCCATTCAACAAAATCGACCCACTGATCAAGGAAATCGGATGAAGGGCCAACATGTCACAAGGTCACAACTTTGTGCAACACAAGAACCCATGCTATCACCAACTCATTAAACAAAAGGAGAAGACAACAACGATTCTAAAACTGGTCGAGAAAGATACATACTCTTTTTCCAAGATGCGTGTAGACCTCACCAAATTTATTAGTATATGTATATCCTTTTCTTTGTACATATTATGTAATAGGGGTAAGGTATACGTCCTCCCCATGTACATTTGACATTTCAATATAAATGAAAGTAAGTTTGTTGACATAAAGAGCATAATTGGTCTGACTATTACAAATTTGTTACTAAAAGAGCTTCTGGACTAATTACACAATACATGAATAATCAAACTATACATATATGTATATGTGGCACTACATATGTAACTAGTACATAATCCAACTACATATATATGTGTGCAGTGGATGCTACCTTTCCCTACACATTAACTACATATAATTTGTATTAACTTCATGTTTTTGCTACATACTGACTATATATACAATTGTAGGCATACATTTAGATATAATTATACCTATATTTAAATATGTAAGGACAATATCTAGCTACGCTTCTGGATACATATGAATTTGTAGGGAATGGATTATCTAACTACATATTTGAAAAATATAGTTAAAGGCTTTAGCTATACGAGCATATACTACAATTTGTATGTGTAAAGAAATATGTAGTCAAAGCCTTTTGCTACAAAATATGGGGTTTTTGCTACAATTTCTTTTTTTATAGTTAAAGACCTTTTTTTAGTAGTGGTTCTACAAACTTTGTTAACAATGCAGTTAAAAATAATTCTTCTGATCAGTCTAAAAATAACTGGAAAAATAAGAAAGGGAAAGGAAATACAAATAAAAATAAAGCCAATAAAGTCATTAAGAAAAGAATAATTTTTTCTATGTTTGTGGAAAACCTGGTCATACTTCTCAGTTTAGGATTCAAAGGAAACACCAACCAACCTTGTCACTGAGGACGTGTTTGGGGCATTCATCATCCTGATCAGCATGGGATCATTCCAATAACATGATTGGATCATCAACTCTGGGGCTAGTCACCACGTTAGTGGCAACAGAGATGCCTTTGTGACCTACTCAGAAGTAGGATAGGATGAACATCGAGTTGTCATGGGCAAATCCAGTTCTTCTTCTGTGATCGGAAAGGGAAATGTCTTGATGAAGATGACTTCTGGGAATATTCTACTAATCAAAGATGTGTTGTATGTTCTAGACATTAGGGCTATCACTACAAAAAAAGGGTCTTTAACTATAAAAAAAAATTGTAGTGAAAACCCCATATTTTGTAGCGAAAGGCTTTGACTACATATTTCTTTACACATACACATTGTAGTATATGATCGTATAGCTAAAGCCTTTAACTATATTTTTCAAATATGTAGTTAGATAATCCATTCGCTACAAATTCATATGTATCTAGAAGTGTAGCTAGATATTATCCTTACATATTTAAATATAGGTATAATTATAGCTAAATGTATGCCTACAATTATATATATAGTTAGTATGTAGCAAAAACATGAAGTTAATACAAATTATATGTAGTTAATATGTAGGGAAAGGCAGCATCTACTGCACACATATATATGTAGTTGGATTATGCACTAGCTACATATGTAGTGCCACATATACATATATGTATAGTTTGATTATTCATGTATTGTGTAATTAGTCCAGAATCTCTTTTAGTAACAAATTTATAGTAGTTAGACCAAGTTATGCTCTTTATGCCAACAAACTTACTTTCATTTATACTAAAACGTCAAATGTACATGGGGAGGACGTATACCTTGCCCCTATTACATAATGTGTACAAAGAAAAGGATATACATATACTAATAAATTTGGTGAGGTCTACACGCATCTTGGAAAAAGAGTATGTATCTTTCTCGACCAGTTTTAGAATCGTTGTTGTCTTCTCCTTTTATCCAATGAGTTGGCGATAATGTAGGTTCTTGTGTTGCACAAAGTTGTGACCTTGTGACATGTTGGCCCTTCATATGATTTCCTTGATGAGTGGGTCAATTTTGTTAAATGGAAGAAGTCTTGATTTGAAGATTGTAGCATCGCCCCTCATAGTGACATCTTTCTATTACAACTTGGACCATCCATAGATGTTCTAGGAATATTCTTTGTACTCTATTTTGTTGGACTTGATCTTGACCCAAGGAGGGATTCTTGTTTAGCAATAAGTTGACATTGGGGCCTTTTTTATCCTACATCATATATGTATCAAAATTGTAGTCATTGAACAGAATAATTATTTCATTCATTTTTAAGTTGCATCATACTTCTAAAGTGGTAAAGAAGTTATCTGGCATCTCAAACAATATTTGAATTCTGAATTTGCATCATACTTCTAGGAACCTAGAGAAGCAAAGAAGAGAAACCTCTTTAAACAACTCTTTAAAAGCTTGGAATGAGTAGAGATATCCATAAGATCTCTAATATTTCCTGTACTATTGGCGTTTGTTCCAAAGTTTATGCTATCTGGTAGTAGGACTGGACGAGACCTCTACCTGTGAAATGGCCCAAGAAGTCTTTTTCCTGGTTCAGTTTGTAAGATGGCATCTTCTCATGGACTTAGAACTTATATTGTTATCCCAACATCACTAATTCTGATGTTGTTCAAGTTCCTACTTCCTATAAGCATACAAAAGAGTAATCAAATCATCACTAGAATAGAAGGGATGTATTTTTTTCTATAAACAAATACATCCCAACACTACAACTAGTGATAATCTGATGAAGTTCAGTTTATAACTATCCTTAATAAACCTACAAGTAGAGAAAAATAGGTCCTTATATGAACAAGCAGATAGTACAACAAATCAAAAGACAACCAAACTGATTAGAGAAGATTCTCAAACTTTTTAGCAATAAATAATAATGCATTAAATGAAAGTCCAACACAAATTTAAGGATTGAAAGTCCAACACAAATTTAAGGATTGTGTACCTTTCCAGCAAAAAAGAATTCATAGATAGACCCTTTTCAATTACCCAGGGGTGTTGAAGAGTTACATAGATTTAATATCCTAGTTTATGTGAAAGATATCACTTCAAACCTTTAGAGGTGGATACATCAATAAAATCCTAATTTGAGGAAAACAAAATAGCCCACGTTGGGATATATGATTTAATATAAAATGTTGAATGTCATTACAATATGTTCTGGAGCAACTGTCTTAGTGAGCTTGAGACTCTAATAACATACCCATCTCATTTATGAGTGGACCATGTTTGCATGCAATCATCAATTTCATCATATAAGGTAACCTATGAAACAAATCATGGCACAATGATGAAGTTTCAAAATGACATATACATAATCATTTATTTGCCATTTACTCCTGCAAAAAGCCTAAACATCAAGAGGGGTCTAGGAGGAGGAACAAGGAATGAAAGGGAGAGGAAGTAGTGAAGAACAAGACAAAGTAAGAGCGGTTACATTGAAGTTAAACCAACAACCTTAGGAAAAAAAATAGAAAATAATAGAATCTCAAGGATGTCCTAAGCACGACCTGTTTCCTATCCCAGAAGGATTGAAAGATGGTCTAGACTTTGATGCATCTACTGGAGTTCTGCAGCAAACTGATGGGTTTTCCAAGATAACTACACTGAAGGTGGTGGGTATGACAAAGTATTCTATGAAGAATCATGATATTACCACTTCCCTGAATGGAAAAGAAGAGCAATAAGTGTAAGTCATTCATGTGAAGTTTCTTTGTAAGAAAATATTGCTACAGATGAGAGTCTTTCTATTAATTGTGATGACAAGGTCAAAATTTAATACTCACAATACACCCCGATGGAAAACAGACATTTTCCATATGCCTTGCTTGCTTATCATTTATACAAAAATCATAATAATAGGTTTTTGCTTGAAGTTTAAGAAAGATAACCCATATGAAATTATATTATTCAACTTTTTTATTGATTTACAGGGTTCATCCATTTATTACCTTGGCACTAAGACAAGAAGATAAATAGTAGCACAATCAAGATTTTCTACATATTAGAATATTATATCAAAGATCAAATAAATGAAGGAATTGTCCATTAGAAGGATCCATCCACTTTTGATGAGCTTCCCACCATCTTCAACTATTCCATTAGAATATTAGATCAGTGTAATACACATTTGTGGCATGTGTTATTGTTGACTTTGTCTTGAACTTGTCAATTCAATTCTTAATTGGGAGGAACATCTTACCAATCATTCTTATCAGAGTAATCTGATCAACCATGGCTATAAATAACTATGTTTGTGCATTCATCTGAAATCTAGCTATCATATCTGAAATCAAACAACTGAGAGAAACTAAAAATAAAGGCCTTGGATATTAAATAAAATGTGTTCATGATGTATGTTAGAAACTCTCTCTATTTTTATTACTTGTCCTCATGGCCATGAAGACCCACAGTGAAGCAGAAAGGAGGTGGATAGAGAGGATCAATGGCCATCTGCAAAAACTATGTGGCCTCATTCCAACAACCACTAAGATTCGTAACTACTCTGTTCTTCCTGTGTTATTAGTAGAAACCATAGAACACACTTCTAAAGTCGGTTGTGAAGTTACATCCGGAACATCCTTTGTTTAGTTTTTCATTATGTTTATACTTCCCTTTACAACTCTGAATATATATTATATTCATTCAAAACTGACAGCATATCTTGACTGATGGCTTCCCCTGGGCAACTTACAATCTATGCATATCTTTCAATTTACATGTCTAACTAACCAATTTGGCTGTGAATATGGCCACTACTGAAAATAATCATATATTATCCTCATTTACTAACATGAGATTTTTGTTCAAGTAGGAATATTTGTCGTGCCAATTCCTTTTCATGTCTAACAGATAATATAATTGAATATGAAATGCTACAGTTTACATATTAAAATAATATCTTTATAAGGTGTTCTCTAGACTTTTATTTGTTTTATATAAATTAGGATTAAGAAACTTGAATTCCCTCATGAGCACATAATATCTTGTTACTCTTTTAGTTCACATCCATTACATACATCATGGTTTTTCAATTCTTTATCATGAAGGTTAAGAGTAAGTGTGATGGAACCATCTATGCTGTAAGCATACTAATTTGAAATGGCATACGATCGCTAGATAGTTTAAAAATGATAACTAATACTGATTATCAATATGGTGTATTGGAACACATTCTTATAGAGGTATGAGTATGAAGTTGAAACATTAACTGAGACTGAAAAACTGGATGTATGACTGATTTACTAAAAGAAAACAAACTCTAATGAGATTCTTAAATTTAATTCAGAATCTAGATAATGCACAAAAATAGTTCTAGGATTTAGTTCACTTCCAATTGTTGTTGGATCTTGTTACGGTATTTGTACAAAAACTGGGTCCAACTCCATTCGTGTTGAACATACTTACTCTTATGTTGATTACTCTAACTCGAAAACTAGCAAAAACTCAAATCGCATATTATAAACACATGCTACTATCCTTTGATTAAAATCTTGATTGATATAATCATTTTGAATCAATTACTACTAACTATTTTAATAACAAATCACTTTCATTAATTTGAATATATGCATTAGTAGATAATAATCACCACTTGATCAAGATGAACACATGATGAACTGATATATATTTCTAGTAAAATGTTGATGGACACATGACAAATTAGGTCATTGTAAAATTTATTGTACTTGCTTTTTCTATGTTATGAAATTTGAAGAAAGAATCCCTAGTGTCTTGTTTGTTCTTGATCCAGTCATTCTGTCTTTCAGCCAGGCTATTGGATTTAATTTAAAACAACAGTTTGTAATGAATTTTTACTCTGTTTAGTTGATGGTGGCAAAATTTATCTAGTAGTTAAGGGATGATTTAGTTTGTAGGTTACTTTTTCCTGTCAGACTTAGGATGAAGTTTCTCCTTCTTTCTAGCTTGTGAAGATGCCTATGTTCCTTTTCAATCGTAGATCAGCATGTGCGACACATACCTGAATTTAATTGAATGATACTCAAGATTTTGCTTGTAATTGAGTTGATGTTAGGCATTCTTTATTCCTTATATTGGAGCCCTTATAGGTTTCTTTCTACACACTCTACAAGAAAAATATTATATAGCTACAGATGAAGTGTTGCATATGTGTATCATCTATTTTTTTTTCTCTTCTTTGTAGGTAGCACATTTTACTATTTTTGCCATGAACTATGCATATTTTGTACCATGAACTTTTCATCCAGGAGATGGAGGAGGATGGATTTGTTGGGGTGTCCAAGTCTTCTGTGCTATACATTGTCGGGTGCTTTAGTGAAACGAGAATAGAAGAAGCTTTGAGGAGATTACTTAGGCAGAGTGGGCAGAAGGTATAACCTATCCTTCTCTTCCCACTTCTATGAAACATTATGATAATGTTATATAATGGTTGTTTATGCAGGGGGTTGAGTCACCACCTCCTGTTGGAGGTGCATGTGGTTAGGATTTTTATGTGGCATGTTGTTGTATGTAATCTGTCTTACTTCACAGATGATATTCATGAAAACATGGATTCTCTTGGATATGTTTAGTTGCTTCTCACCGAGAATGCAGAACTGGTTGTAAATTTTGTACTTTTTAGTTGTAGTAGTGGCTCTCCCTATATTGTGGAAGAAAGAAAAGAATGGTAAATTCTTCACTTTTTAACCCCACTCATAATTGGTTCCTGATTACTAATGTGTCACTCTTATTTTATTTAGATAATTGAACAACAAACATCAATAATTGATGGTGACCAGTAGCATGGGAATTTTGATCCCATCATCATGGTAAAATTGATAGCCACTGGAGAGCTTCTCATAGTTTATACATCCACCTCTCCCAACAACTGATGAAGGTAGTCATATATTCATTCATTACCACTTTGTTTGTATCCAAGTAGCTTTCAAGTGCTTATTGGTAATTTATCTGCTACCACTTGTAGTCTTTCAGACACTCTAAAGGGCTCAAGTAAGGCATGACATGCTATCGATCGGAGTAAGATTTTGGGTTGTTTGTAAAGAATGTCCTATTTATGGGTTTCTATTCTTATTCTGTTGGTTGTGTTGTTGTGCTTATATTCTGGAAGTTGTTGAAAAATGCTGATATTGAACTAGCTGACACCCTTCTTGCTTAGTCTAAGTGCTTCTACATGATATTGAACTGCGGGATATTGATTTGATGATGAATAAATAGTGTGGCAAACATAAATGGGTATTCCAACCTATCTCAATTTTTCCAAACTTAGGTTGGAATACCCTATTATGTTTGGTACATTATTTATTCAACTTGATGGTGATGTAGATTCTATTTGGTATAATAGGAGCTTAGCATGGTTCATTAGTTGCTATAGAAGTTGTTAATTAATATTTACTAACCTTATTTGTGTCTGTTTATTGTAGGGATGTTTTATTCTTCAGAACCTGTGATTGTTGATGGTCAATTGTTGCGATGTTTTTATATAATACACCATTGTATATTAAAAAAATGTATGACTTGATTATCAAATGGTGTAGATATATGCAATATTTGGTCATTAATCTATATATTCTTTGCTTCTCTAGGTTCCTATAAGTATGATGCAAATTTAGAATTCAAATACTATTTGACATGTTAGATAACTTCTTTACCACTTTGCTCCTATGTATAATCGACACAGATGGTGATGGTGGACCAGACCAAGTCCTAAAATGGTAAAAAATCTACACTAAACAAATCATCTCTTGTCATCTACCTTTCTTTATGTGATTAACTATTACAGGTTCAGATTCTACCCATGCTTAAAGATTGTACTACTTTGAGGGAAGAGAAGGAATGATGGAGATTGGGAGTAAGGTGCAGCTTAAAAATGAATGAAATAATTATTCTATTCAATGACTACAATTTTGATACATATATGATGCAGGATAAAAAAAGGCCTCAATGTCAACTTATTGCTAAACAAGAATCCCTCTTTGGGTCTAGATGAAGTCCAACAAAATAGAGTACAAAGAAGATTCCTAGAACATCTATGGATGGTCCAAGTTGTAATAGAAATATGTCACTATGAGGGGCGATGCGAAAGTCTTCAAATCAAGACTTCTTCCATTCAACAAAATCGACCCACTGATCAAGGAAATCGTATGAAGGGCCAACGTGTCACAAGGTCACAACTTTGTGCATCGCACCTCATAGTGACATCTTTCTATTACAACTTGGACCATCCATAGATGTTCTAGGAATATTCTTTGTACTCTATTTTGTTGGACTTGATCTTGACCCAAGGAGGGATTCTTGTTTAGCAACAAGTTGACATTGGGGCCTTTTTTTATCCTACATCATATATGTATCAAAATTGTAGTCATTGAACAGAATAATTATTTCATTCATTTTTAAGTTGCATCATACTTTTAAAGTGGTAAAGAAGTTATCTGACATCTCAAACAATATATGAATTCTAAATTTGCATCATACTTCTAGGAACCTAGAGAAGCAAAGAAGAGAAACATCTTTAAACAACTCTTTAAAAGCTTGGAATGAGTATAGCTAGCCATAAGATCGCTAATATTTCCTGTACTGTTGGCGTTTGTTCCAAAGTTTAAGCTATCTGGTAGTAGGACTGGACGAGACCTCTACCTATGAAATGGCCTAGGAAGTCTTTTTCCTGGTTCAGTTTGTAAGATGGCATCTTCTCATGGACTTAGAACTTATATTGTTATCCCAACATCACTGATTCTGATGTTGTTCAAGTTCCTACTTCATGTAATCATACAAAAGAGTAATCAAATCATCACTAGAATAGAAGGGATGTATTTTTTTTGTAAACAAATACATCCCAACACTACAACTAGTGATAAACTGATGAAGTTCAGTTTACAACTATCCTTAATAAACCTACAAGTAGAGAAAAATAGGTCCTTATATGAACAAGTAGATAGTACAACAAATCAAAATACAACCAAACTGATTAGAGAAGATTCTCAGACTTTTTAGCAATAAATAATAATGCATTAACTGAAAGTCCAACACAAATTTAAGGATTGAAAGTCCAACACAAATTTAAGGATTGTTTACCTCTCCAGCAAAAAAGAATTCATAGATAGACCCTTTTCAATTACCCAGGGGTGTTGAAGAGTTATATAGATTTAATATCCTAGTTTATGTGAAAGATATCACTTCAAACCTTTAGAGGTGGATACATCAATAAAATCCTAATCTGAGATAAACAAAAATAGCCCACGTTGGGATATATGATTTAATATAAAATGTTGAATGTAATTACAATATGTTCTGGAGCAGCTGTCTTAGTGAGCTTGAGACTCTAATAACATACCCATCTCATTTATGAGTGGACCATGTCTGTATGCAATCATCAATTTCATCATATAAGGTAACCTATAAAACAAATCATGGCACAATGATCAAGTTTCAAAATGACATATACATAATCATCTATTTGCCATTTACTCCTGCAAAAAGCCTAAACATCAAGAGCGGTCTAGGAGGAGGAACAAGGAACGAAAGGGAGAGGAAGTAGTGAAGAATAGGACAAAGTAAGAGCGGTTACATTGAAGTTAAACCAACAACCTTAGGAAAAAAACAATAGAATCTCAAGGATGTCCTAAGCACGACCTGTTTCCTGTCCCAAAAGGATTGAAAGATGGTCTAGACTTTGATGCAGCTACTGGAGTTCCGTAGCAAACTGATGGGTTTTCCAAGATAACTGCACCGAAGGTGGTGGGTATGAAAAAGTATTCTATGAAGAAACATGATCTTACCACTTCCCTGAATGGAAAAGAAGAGCAATAGGTGTAAGCACTACTACAGAAACCCCATTTGGCGTCGGTCTTTTAACCCCATTTGGCGTCGGTTTCCGACCGACGCCTATGTGGGCGCCGCTAAAGGTCGAACATTTCGGCGTCGGTTTTTTAACCGACACCTATTTAACCTATAGGCGTCGGTCTTTTAGTAGACAACCGACGCCAAAAGGGTTCGCGCCACAGAAAACAGCGTCATCTTGGGCACTTTCTGCGTCGGTGATTTACTAAAAAACCGACGCCTATATTCAATGTAGCGTCGGTCTTTTAGTTGATAACCGACGCATAAAGTGTCCTAGATGACGCCGTTTTCTGTGGCGCGAACCCTTTTGGTGTCGGTTATATACCAAACGACCGACGCTTTGTTGTTTAAACAGGCGTCGGTTCGATACGAATATCTGACGCCATTTCCAGGACTGCTTTGGCCACATCAGGCGTCGATTATAAATAAATAACCGACGCTGTATGTCTTTGCTGACGGTTTTTATTAAATAACCGACGCCTATTTTTTTTTTCATATCAGTTTGTAGGCCTGCTGTGGCTGGTCAGCAGGATGAGAACCTGCAGTTCAGTTTTCTGAACTGCAGGTTTACGACATGCATTGATATTAGCCTACAAACAGGCCGCAAACCTGCAAAAGTCACAAAGAAAATTTCACACAAGTACATACATGTACATACATTCAGACATCAATTCAATTCTCACATTCACACATATAGAAACATTCAAATACATGTATTAACATTCAGAAATATTCATTTACAAAGTATCATTCATTATCGCTATCAACATCCCAATTATATCTTACAGTTGCCACTGCTTGTATGGCTTTTGCCCATTCTTCTCTTACTTCATTTAATGCTTCCATCGTATATGGAGCATGTATATTTTTTAAGCGTTTACCTGTAGTGTTGTCAGTTTTAAACACCTGCAAAGAGAATGATGTATATATATAAGTAATAATATAAAAATAAGATAAGATTGATATATTGCATACTAACTAATGAGACTATATATAATACCTCATGTATGGTATCGATGTCCAATGCGGCATATTTGATAATCATCTGCATAAATCGCATCACATAGTATGCGCATGCCCAGCCATTGTCTTGTGTAGCACACTATAAATTGAAACATACAAAATAATACAACTAAGCAAAATTCACATCAATAATATATATATTCGAGTCGGGAACTTACTTGTACGTTCTGCCAATTTATTGGTTGGTTCTTTTTCCTTGGGACCGTTCCTCCAACCTTTTTGAATGCATCTAAACCCCTACATGTTAATATAACACAATAAATTGCATAAGTAAATAGTAATGTAATAAAAGATGTTAACGGATATAAAAATGAAATATTTCTCACCAGAATAATGGCATTCTCATTATGTGTCCAATTTTAGTGTTCAATGTACTCCCCGCAGGATCTAGATAATAAACAGTGAATGTCCCAGGGACAATAACTAGTAACTCCCAATGTCTACCGCTAGAAGTAAGAAGTTAACAATTAATAACTCAAAATGCAAAATAAAAATGGAATTTTCTTAAGTCTAAATTATAAATAAAGTAAACTTACTTGACATTGAATGGAGCTATTATTATCGTCTTCTTTTGCTGACCAAAAATTGTAAAAGCATCTATACAATATTGTTGAACATTATCAGGGTCTTTAGCTACCAAACTAATCAATGATGGAATCAAAAATCCCACATGATCAAATGCAAATTGTTTGCAATGATCTTCGACTAAGTAGCTGCAAAACATATAGGCGTATGCATTAATATATAAGAAACCAGATCACCGGATCTTACACAAGGTATATGGATGTATAAACAAGATCTCACCTTATCCATGTCTCTATCATTGATGTATTCAGCCAATCATACATAAACAACTCAATAATATCTTGTATAAATAAAGAGCTATCGTATAATCGACCTGCATAATCTACATCTAAAGAAACTATTATAGGGCAATGTATATTATGTGCCCGTAGCCAACATGCCATTCCCCTACAAGCAGGACCTAACGGGTATGTTAGGTCAGTTGGAACCCAAGTTGGTAATGCGGGAAGTGGAGGTGGAGGCCTAGGTGCTCCTGGTGTCTTCTTTTTAACCTGTATATATAATTTCAGATCAGTTGACATCATATATATACATTAACAGTCTAAATCAATGTAAATTTATCTTACAATTTCAGTCGTGTAGACGACATCTGCTTTGGGCCACAATATGACCCCGCCTTCTGCCTCACCAAGTGTATCAATATCTGGGTGGGCATATGGCAACGCAACTTCCCTCCAATCGGGTAACACACGTAATGGGCCCACACGAACATAGCCCTGTGGCATTGGAGTCCCGTGAAACCTTTCCCCAGGAAGGGACGGGTAAGCTTGCGCCTCTGCAACAACATAGTCTTCTATTCTTAAGCGGCATGGCTTCAATGCCTACAAATTTACGTAAAGAATGTTATACATATATACATATAATCTTGAAAACATATCATCTTGAAAAGACTAGCTACAATGTCATAAACAATACTTACAGCAGACGTGCTAGGCGATGGGTCTCCAGGATTACTCGCAGTCTGTGCATCAGGAGAAGAGTGGGTCGCCATAGGCTGATTGGAAGCCTGAGATGCCTGCCACCGCATCAATTCTTCCTTGACCTTCTCAGCAACTACATCGTTGACCTTCTTAGCAACTAAATCCTCAACTCTCTTATTCTCCTATACATGGATAAAAGAAACATTAGCTTCTTATTAATGAATTTCCTTTTGCAGTAACATTCTAAAAAAAGAATAGGTTACCTCTTCTTGAGAAAGTCCCGCTCTGGGTTTGCGCTGGGATGGCCCAAAGAATGCTTTGATGCCAACACCAGCGCCGGCACCTCTAACACGTCCAGGATGCTCTGGGTTACCCAGAGCAACTGTCAATTCATCCCTTGTGCCCTGAGGGATGAACGTGCCTTATTTCCTCTACTCGTGCAGCTCCCGCTAATCACCATAAACAGAAATTGGTAAGTTAACTCCACAAATAATCAATATTCAAATGATTTCTCTAAGAGTGTTATTTTACCATTTTTGCAGCCGCCTCAGCAGTTACAGGCTTCTTTATTTCACCCTTCTTGTTTTGCCTGCCAGCTATCCAGATATCATGGCGAGGCATGGGTGTGGCAGACTCCTGAGTAGGAGCAGACTCCTGAGTAGCCGCAGACTCCGCCTGTAGTCTTTGGCGAACGCTTGCATAGCCTTTTGGACCCATAGTGTGGTCATGCACATTCAGTGCACGCCTTGCTTTTTGTGCGTCACTGAGGGCCTAGTTAGTATGCACATTAATGATTTGGTTAGTAGCACTAAATGCTAATCTTGAATAGGTGAATACAATGTATATTAATTAAATTGGGAGTGACGCCTAATACCTTGAATTCTTCAGATTTTCTTGAAGCAACAAAATTGTCCCAATCTTCTTTGTCCAAGAAGTTCCATTGTTCAAGGGCTGACTTCTTCTTCTTATCACCCTCTTTTATGTATTCTCTGTTCAGATTTGTCCTATAATTTCTAAGCATCTTTCCAGCGCGTTGCATCACATTTTTACGATGCAACTTCTCATCCAATGCAAACAGATTCTGTAAAATAGAAATGTTATTAACTAGTATCCAAAATAGAATTGCAAATAATATAATTTGTAATCTACAAAATAGAATTGCAAATAATAATAACTCACGCATAAATCCTTCCATATCAAGTCTTTTTTCCCTTGAGGAACTTTATGTCAATTGTCATACTTAACACCACAATGGCTCCGAGTGGTACACCCAAGATAGTTTACAAAATTATTGCGGTTCACTCCAATTGGATTTCCTCCATTATCAAACTCCACCACCAATTTGGATCCACTACCACTTAGCGCTAATAACTTCTTCAACAGAGTGATGCCCCTTTTCTTGTTAAGTGTTTGGTGTTGCGCATCAAGTTGCTCCAGTGCTTCAGTGGGTACAGGTGCATCAACCTAAAATTTGACAAAAATAAAACACACTAAATTAGCCCAATATAGAAATATACGATATATGACATAACTAGAAGATAATGAATTTTATAGAAATACAAGATATGTTTTTAGAACTTACATTAGTATCCTCGCCATGCTCGTCATGGACAGCATGCTCATCATGGACTTCATGCTCATCATGGACATCATGCTCATCATGGTCAGCCATCTGAAAATGTCATTTAAAATGCAAACATTTAGCATTTGTATTAACTAGAAAAAGGCAAACATTTATCATTTGTATTAACTAGAAAAAGGCAAACATTTAGCATTTGT
Source organism: Alisma plantago-aquatica (assembly GCA_963693085.1). NCBI lineage: Eukaryota > Viridiplantae > Streptophyta > Magnoliopsida > Alismatales > Alismataceae > Alisma > Alisma plantago-aquatica. Next base: position 176,300,762 of record OY856409.1, read on the forward strand.
ATTAACTAGAAAAAGGCAAACATTTAGCATTTGTATTAACATACATGTCTCTAAAATTGTGATCTTTTATCAATTAACAATCCTTCATTGTGATCTCTGCGCACATATAAGTCATCATTAGCTTCAATATTTTGTGGAGTGGGCAACCCAACTAAGAATGGACTGGAGTCATCATACTTATCATAGTACTCTTCTTCATCTATAGGATCTTCAATGAACTGTCTTTTACCATGAAGAACAACCGACCATTTATCATTCGCAGGATCATCGATATAGAATATTTGTTTCGCCTGTGATGCCAATATGAATGGTTCACCCTTCTCGCCAATCTTTTCAAAGTTCACCAAAGTGAAACCCAATTCATCCACTATAACTCCTTTGGTGTTATCAACCCAATTACATTTAAAGAGCAGAATTTTGAAATCTATGTAGTCAAACTCCCAAATGTCCTCAATGACACCGTAATATGACATTTTAGCTTCACGTGGACTCTTATCCTTTGCACTTGCAAAGTACATAGTCGACGCTTGAAGAGTGACCCCACTATTTTGGACGACACTCTTATCATCTTGGCGCTTTGTGTAATATGTGAATCCATTTATGTCAAACCCTTCATAAGACATAACATTCGGTTTTGGTTTAAAGGCGAGGCATTTGATAGTTTCTGTAATATCATTTGGTGTTTGAGATAGTTGATGTAAGACTTTATCTTCAAACCACTTAGTAAAAGTCTTATTATGCTCTCTAGCAATCCACATTGAACTTGCTCGAGGATGTTGTCTCTTTATGAAATTGGTATGTTCCTCGATATAAACACTCACTTCGTCCATATTGTGTAAAATATACAAGTGAGCTTGTTCCAACTGCTCACGGCTGATTACTTTCACCCGTGATCCCAAAATTCCTTTGCCCTCCTCAATATTCTTGTCATTATCAGGAGTGTCATTACCACTGAGAAAGTCATTGCAAAAATCCATAACCTCTCTCGCCACATAACCTTCAATAATACTCCCTTCAGGCCGATAACGGTTTCGAACATCACCTTTAAAAACGCTCATGTATCGTTCAAAGGGATACATCCAATGCAAGAAAACTGGTCCCAACATTTTCACTTCCCTAGTCAAGTGGACAACAAGATGTACCATGATATCAAAGAACGAAGGAGGGAAATACATCTCAAGCTGACATAGGGTAACAACCACTTCTCTTTGCAAATTATCGAGAGTATCAGGGTCAATAACTTTGCTGCATAGAGTGTTGAAAAAGAAACAAAGTCTGGTAATTGCAAACCTTACATGCTTCGGCAATATAGATCGAATTGCCACGGGCAATATTTGTTGCATTAGAGTGTGACAATCATGAGATTTAAGACCTATCAACTTCTGATCTTTCATTGATACCAATCTACGGATGTTGGATGAGTAACCATGTGGCACCTTAACATTTACCAAGCATTCACAAAAAGTTTTCTTCTCCTTTCTAGACAATGTGTAACAAGCGGGAGGTAAGTATGTTCTTTTATTTCCCATTTCACGTAATTCTGTTAATTCTGACCTTATTCCCATTTTACGTAGGTCCAGTCTGGATTTTATCCCATCTTTAGTCTTACCTAGTATATTTAATAGAGTATCAATGATGCTATCACAGACATTTTTCTCAACGTGCATTACATCGATACAATGCCTGACTGTCAAAGAACTCCAATAAGGAAGATCCCAAAATATTGACTTCTTCTTGAATGAAGAATTGTCACTCCGTGTGGCCATACTACATTGTGATTTCTTACCAAATTCATTGACAATGTCTTTTACTCTTTCATAAACAACATCCCCTGGTATAGGTTTAGGTGCACTCCGTTCATCATTCCATCCATTGAATGCTTTGCGCTTCCTACGATACGGATGGAATTTTGAAAGAAACCTTCGATGACCAAGATATACAGTCTTTCCGCCATGTTTTAGTCTTATTGAATCAGTGTTTTCTTCACATATAGGACACACTTTAGCTCCTTTGACACTATATCCAGACAAATTCCCATATGCTGGAAAGTCATTAATAGTGCAAAATAACATAGCGTGCAAACGAAATGTCTCTCTTGCTGAAGCATCATAGGTCATCACACCTTCAGCCCAAAGTTTCTTTAAGTCATCAATCAAAGGTTCAAGATAAACATCGATATCATTTCCGGGTTGTTTAGGGCCCGATATCAACAATGACAACATAACGTACTTATTTTTCATACACATATAGGGAGGAAGATTGTATATAACAAGCATGACTGGCCAAGTGCTATGTTGGCTGTTCAATGTCCCGTACAGATTCATCCCATCTGTACAAAGCCCAAGTCTTAGATTCCTATCTTCTTCACCAAATTTAGGGTACAATAGATCAATCTTCTTCCACTGTGGGGAATCAGACGCATGTCGTAGGATCCCATCATTATTTTTCTTAACATCTGCATGCCACCTCAAATTCTTCGCATCTTTCGGATTTGCAAACAAGCGTTGAAACCGTGATATTATAGGTAGATACCACAACACCTTGGCAGGAGAACCAGTTTTGGACTCCCCCGAAGTCGTCAATTTATACCGTGACGCACCACATTTTGGACAATCTTTCAAATCTATAAAGTCCTTTTGAAATAATACACAATCATTCGGGCATGCGTGTATCTTCTTGGCCTCCATTCCCATTGGGCACAACATTTTCTTTACCTGGTATGTTGAGATTGGAAGCTCGTTTCCTTCAGGAAGCATTTCTTTCAACAAAGTCAACAATGAAGTGAAGCTTTTGTCGCTCCATCTATTGTTAGCTTTCAACTTATACAATCTCAACACAGCGCTAAGCTTTGTAAACTTAGCAGAGCCTGTGTATAACGGTATCTCAGCATCATGCACAATGTTTGTAAAGATAGGAGGTGGATCGGTGTGCTCTACCCTACAACTATCCAACATCGCATCAACGATGTCTGCTGGAACTGGTTCGTTCACATTTACGTCATCAGAGGCAATTTCTTCTTCTACCCAAGCACTGCTATCGAAATCTACTGGTTTCGATTTTGAAATCTCTCCATGCCAGTGCCATTCTGTATAGCCTTGTACAATCCCGTTGCACATGACATGACTTTTGATTTCCTCACCAGTGTTGACTTTCAAGTTGTTACCGCAATGCCTACATGGACAGTAGAACCTATCTGTAGGTTTTTTCCTATGTTCCTCGGAAAATCTAATAAACTGATCAAGACCAGATATAAACTCTGGGGTGCAATGATTACGAATGGACATCCATGATCTATCCATTCTATGATCAGAGAAAACAAGTATATATTAGGAAACAAGTATATATTAGGAAAAGATTAGGCAGCATTTCCCCGCTGTTCTCTAAGTACATATGTACTTAGAGAACAAACGGGGAAATGCCAACAAACACATGTGATGTAATTCTTATATATAATAAATGTGTACCACCTATCCCATCCTTAAACACCTAATCTCACTAGTAAGTGTATAATGTGTATTGGGTTTTCAAGAAAATTTCGGCAGCATTTCCCTGATGTTCTCTAAGTACATATGTACTTAGAGAACAAACGGGGAAATGCTACCAAAATTTTCTCGAAAACTCAATACACATTATACACTTACATCCTAAGTGAGATTAGGTGTTCAAGAACAGTCCCAAACCGGGGACTATCCAAGATTTACTCCTAATGAGTAAATCTTGGACGGGTTTCTAGGCCAACAAACACAATAATAGATATCTACAATGAAGCCGGACTCCATACAAACAGTATATAATTTAGTGATTGTTCATTCTAATTTATATCAATGTATAAGTAATATAAAAAACAATGATTGTTCACATTCTAGGCCAACAAACACATGTGATGTCATTCTTATATATAATAAATGTGTACCACCTATCCCATCCTTGAACACCTAATCTCACTAGTAAGTGTATAATGTGTATTGGGTTTTCAAGAAAATTTCGGCAGCATTTCCCCGATGTTCTCTAAGTACATATGTACTTAGAGAACAAACGGGGAAATGCTACCAAAATTTTCTCGAAAACTCAATACACATTATACACTTACATCCTAAGTGAGATTAGGTGTTCAAGAACAGTCCCAAACCGGGGACTATCCAAGATTTACTCCTAATGAGTAAATCTTGGACGGGTTTCTAGGCCAACAAACACAATAATAGATATCTACAATGAAGCCGGACTCCATACAAACAGTATATAATTTAGTGATTGTTCATTCTAATTTATATCGATGTACAAGTAATATAAAAAACAATGATTGTTCACATTCTAGGCCAACAAACACATGTGATGTCATTCTTATATATAATAAATGTGTACCACCTATCCCATCCTTGAACACCTAATCTCACTAGTAAGTGTATAATGTGTATTGGGTTTTCAAGAAAATTTCGGCAGCATTTCCCCGCTGTTCTCTAAGTACATATGTACTTAGAGAACAAACGGGGAAATGCTACCAAAACTTTCTCAAAAACTCAATACACATTATACACTTACATCCTAAGTGAGATTAGGTGTTCAAGAACAGTCCCAAACCGGGGACTATCCAAGATTTACTCCTAATGAGTAAATCTTGGACGGGTTTCTAGGACAACAAACACAATAATAGATATCTACAATGAAGCCGGACTCCATACAAACAGTATATAATTTAGTGATTGTTCATTCTAATTTATATCAATGTACAAGTAATATAAAAAACAATGATTGTTCACATTCTAGGCCAACAAACACATGTGATATCATTCTTATATATAATAAATGTGTACCACCTATCCCATCCTTGAACACCTAATCTCACTAGTAAGTGTATAATGTGTATTGGGTTTTCAAGAAAATTTCGGCAGCATTTCCCCGTTGTTCTCTAAGTACATATGTACTTAGAGAACAAACGGGGAAATGCTGCCAAAATTTTCTCGAAAACTCAATACACATTATACACTTACATCCTAAGTGAGATTAGGTGTTCAAGAACAGTCCCAAACCGGGGACTATCCAAGATTTACTTCTAATGAGTAAATCTTGGATGGGTTTCTAGGCCAACAAATAATGTGTTGTCATTCTTATACCTAAAATCCTAGTTCTTCAAATTAGGGTGATTATTGATGTCTTTAAAAGCATGATTGGCAATTTAGGGAAAAGTTCATCATTTAAATTCCAAGCATTCACATGTGTGCATTACAGTTCATCATTAAGCAAGAAGGGTGATTAGGATTCTAAATATACTCAACAATAAAATAAGTTAAACATGTGTGCATTACAGTTCATCATTTACATTCCAAACATGTCACATGTGTGCATTACAGTTCATCATCAAGATATCTATAACTTACTTAAACATTCAATTATGAAGTAAATATACACTTAATTAAGAATAGCATGACACATAAAGTTGCAGTCAACATCATTATGTTTTGTTCTATCATGGACTATCAGATTGGTATATCACATATGTATCAGTACATTATTAAATAAACACAATCAGTAAATAACTTTTAAAAAAAAATCCACTAGACGTGCAGCCTAGACGTGCCCTGGCGCCGCCCAAGCATCCGCCCAGAGGCCTATCTAGGCAGGGCACCTGGGCTTGGGACCCTAGGCGTGCCCTGGCACCTACTTAGGCGCTGCCTGGGTGAGTTCTAGGTCAGCGGCGGCAGAGAAAAGCAAGACAGAGGACAAAAAAGGTGGTGAAGGTTTGTGGGTTACCTTGCACGAGGACAGCACGAGTAAAGCTTCTTCTACCGGCGGGGGCGGAGGTGACGACGACAGCACCGTAGCTGCTTCTACTGGCGGCGACGACTAGAGGAGAGCAGGGGCGGTGGGCAACGACCGGCGGCGACGAGAGGACAGCAGCAGCAGCAGGGGCGGCGGAGAAGAAGGGCGCCGGAGAAGAAGGACGCCGGAGATGGGGCGCCGGAGAGAGGCGCCGGAGAGCAGCAACAGCAGAGAAGCGCCAGAAAGTCGCCGCAACAGGGAAAATCGCCGCAATAGGGTAGCAATGAAACAGAAGAAAGGGGAAGAGTCGGGCGATCGCGGGAGGTTATAAGTTCCCAAATAGCGTCGGTTGTTTATAACAACCGACGCCTAAACATCTTTAGCGTCAGTTGGTTGAAACAACCGACGTCCAATTGGACGATATTTTCATGGAAATTTTTGGCGGGAACCACCTTCAGCGTCGGTTAGACAAGGATAACCGACGCTGAAAGTGACATTGTCCGCGCAAATTTTCATCGCAAATAGGCGTCGGTTTTCTAGGTATATAACCGACGCTGAAAATGACACTATTTTTTTTATCGAAAAATGGATTTCGCGGGCGACTTTAAGCGTCGATTTTTTATAAACAACCGACGCTTAATACAAAGCGGTACCCGTGTCTGGCTGGTCTTCGAATATAGACGTCAGTTTTATTAAACAACCGACGCCTTATATGTTAGGCGTCGGTTTTCCTTAATAACCAACGCCCAGAAAAGCGACACTGAATGCTATTTCTGTAGTAGTGAAGTCATTCATGTGAAGTTTCTTTGTAAAAAAATATTGCTACAGATGAGAGCCTTTCTATTAATTGTGATGACAAGGTCAAAATTTATTACTCACAATACACCCCGATGGAAAATAGACATTTTCCATATGCCTTGCTTGCTTATCATTTATACAAAAATCATAATAATAGGTTTTTGCTTGAAGTTTAAGAAAGATAACCCATATGAAATTATATTATTCAACTTTTTTATTGATTTACAGGGTTTATCCATTTATTACCTTGGCACTAAGACAAGAAGATAAATAGTAGCACAATCAAGCTTTCTACATATTAGAATATTATATCAAAGATCAAATAAATGAAGGAATTGTCCATTAGAAGGATCCATCCACTTTTGATGAGCTGCCCACCATCTTCAACTATTCCATTAGAATATTAGATCAATGATCAAACAAATGTACATCTCATGGTTGTATTTTGTTTCATGGCGTACATATCAGAATTCATATTAACATTACATTATATACATGGAAATCATGGCTAAGGATTCTAGTCATGTCGGAGGCTTTCCAGATAGGAATATTGAATTCACTACGTGGAGGTTGAGGTTATGGTCTTTTTCTGGAGTCATTAGTTGCAGGCTATAATGTGCTATCTTGGGTAAGGAAGTCCTTATATCTGAATTATGAAAGAGGCAATGGGTTTCATATGTAGAGCATAGAGTAATCCTTGCAATAGTTAATTAAGGTAAACCCCATGAGATTAGCTTAGCAGATCAGGCCAATCAACCACTGGAAAGCAAGGGGTTTAGAAGAAGTTCAGATGCATAATGGGAGCTGTGGACAGATTTTGAATGGCACATCTAATTTTGGCACTGATATTATAAATCATGGAAAATGATCAAATGATAAATGAAGTCTAGAGGGTTTGTGGAGTTCAAAGAATCGATCCAACTCAATTAGAATGTGCAAAGCAAATTTCAAAAGAGCACTTATTGACACATTGAATAAGCTTTTAGAAGTAGCTAATGATGTTGATGTTCCTAATTAGTGGAGACACCCTTCTATGGAGAATCCTATAAATGGGAATGGGTTTCAATATCGCAGTTACATGAAGGTTGGTGGTATACACTACTAGAATGTGGTGGATTATGACTAAGGATGCCAAAGTTGTTTCACTCTGTAACTGCAAGGTGAATACATGTTACTAACTAGTTTACGATAGGGACTCATGCTAATTGCAATGATGACACAATTGCAATTGAGGTATAATAAAGCAGAGCACGTACTAAAAGCATATTAGTGCATCTGATCTTGAGGGCTGATCTAAGACCCATTATCATCCCTTCAATGTGAATTGGTAAAGTAATACTGACTTTTACTAATCACAATAGAAGATAAGTCTAATCTAAGTACAGAATCAGGACAAAGTGTCAGCAATTCCTCAAAAAAATGTAAATCTTGTTTATCAAAACAACTATAGTAAAGTTTACTATATGTCAATTAAGAAGCAAAATGGTTGGAGAGGTACCTTTGGATCATTGCATATGACATCACAAACTAAGGTTAGGATGAAAGGAGTATCACTCATCACACTTGACACTCAAACCTACAAATTTAGACCAAACAGTTACATATGCCAACTACTTTTTGTCACATAAATGCAACTATAACGTCAGTAAATTTTCAATGAGAAAACTACTCACTAATGTGTTGAGAGGACTGGCCATAAGACAATGTGGACTAGATTGTGTTCTCTTGTCTCTTGAGACATATATCAGGCTAGGCAATAAGTTGTCTGATACGTCCAAGTCTTCATGACTTTTGAGCAAGACCTAAACATAAGACATATATAAATGAAACAAATAGAGAAAGTCCTCCATTATGTAAAAGCGCATTAATTATGTGTGTGCGAAATTTTCAAATTATGTAGTGGAGTTGGCTTGAGTGAAACTGAAGAGCTCTAGATGCAAAATTCACAGGTCCTCTTCCAGAAACTCAAGGGGTAGAATAATGATTGTTGGGATTTTATAGGCCAAAGATGGGGTTTTGAGAGTGCATGAAGTTCACTTATTTTGGGAGAAGATATTAGGAGAGATGAAGATCTAGGTGACACTACATGAGATTTTGAATCTATTTTTGAGTAATCCATAGTGTCTTTGTAAGACTGACAAGATTATGTTCAGTAGGTATAGACTCTAGTTTGTCAAATCACTCTGTTCTTGATTTAAACTCATGCACAGATTCAAGCATCACCAAAGTTGTTACTATTGAAGCAACGAACTTTGTGTTTACATGAAAAAATCAGCACCCTACAACCACTTATAATCACATAGAATATTGGTTCATAATATAGAGAATTATCATAAAGCAACATATTAAATATACAGCACCACATCGTCACCTAAAACAAATTCCTATTTTCGTAATAAAGCTACCAAGACATCTAATGTGGCTATGGTGTAGAAGGCAGAGAAGATAGAACAATTAAGAAGAAATGGAAGGCATAAACGCTTGACTAATGCTAACCCAAAAGATACCAGAAAAACGTTTAGCAAGCTACATGGTGATGCCTCACCTAGCACCTAGTGTTTCATGCATGTCCAGTGTTTCATGCATGTCTAACTCCTCAGTCTGTCTACACTATACAAAGAAAATGGTTAAAATAATATATTGGATGAAAGTAGAAATAAAAACCAGTGATGTAAGAGGAAAATAGTCAAAACATCTATAAAGATCTTCCACACATTCAAATTTTCATACCTAAAAGGAAAATGGCACAAAACTGAGCAGTTTCAACCTAGTTCTGAGATGTATGAGCTCGATAACAGAATATGACATCACTGTATTAGTGCCAACCAAGGACACAAGCAGAACTAATTTGTCTAATACCTTTTGCAAATTTTCTTGTTAGCTAGTCAATATTTCTATAAAAAGAGTAACATGCACCATAAGCAAACATGAAACACAATCACATTAAGCACATTAATTAAATACAACAAGTATATGAAAAGTGATTTACAATATACAATTAGAGCATCACCAGAAAATCATCAACGAAGAACACGAACTAAACTTGTACGTCTAGCACCTTTGGAAAACAACTTTGTGAAACAATAAGTCTTTATATAAAAAGTGTAACACATGCGGCAATCGACTAATTAACATGAGTGGACTTGACAGGACAAAGAGAGCACATGGTCATCATGGAACAACTACCACTATTTAAATTGATTTTTATTGTGACAATATAAAATTATCCTTCCAAGGGGTCATTTTATTTCCTAGCAACAAGAATCGCGAATCATGAACAATTAGTTGGACGCTGACTATCAAAATATTATCTTAAAGACAGAAAAATAGAAGAAATCTATGATGCCTTATTCTACATGCAAAGTATTGAATCCTGAAGAACCACTTGAGCATGTTTTAAAAAAAATGTGATAGCCAAATAAAATAGGAATCTTGAAAAAAATTATAGAACAATAGACAACATACAAAACTTCATAAACCAACCATTTATGAGATGACTATTAAGATTTACCATAGAAATTAAATATAGAACATTGTTATTTGTCTTTGAAAGATCAAAAAGGAAGGTACACCTTAGCTTCAAAAGAATGGTAAGGTGCTAATACATTCATTATGAACTTAGGTTTGACCTTTCTCGTCCCACATATTAGTCAATATTCAATTCCTAAATCCATCTCAGACATCATACTAAAATCAATATAAATAAAAACTCAAGCAACATTTCCTACAAACCAATAAAAAGAAAACCAAAGCGTAGAAGAATAAGATTTACTAGGTTGTCATTCAATTGAAAGGAAACTGAGAAAATATTTTAGAGACTTAAATCCACAATAGAAGAGTATATCAGACTAAAAAGAAACTCATAAGGGCTCCAATATAATGAAGAAAGAACACAAACATCAACTGAATTACAAGATCGTTCAATTAAATCATGTATGTATAACACACATTGACCTATGTTTGTAAAGGAGCATAGACATCTTCACAATCTAGAAATGAAGAGAAACTTCATCCTAGTTCTGACAGGAAAACATGATCATCACTTAAATAGCAAAAAAAATTCACCAGCATCAACTAAATAGAGTGGAAAGTGGTTACCAACTGTAATTTGAAATTAGAGCCAACAACCTAACCGAATGACAAAATGACCAAATCTGGAACAAACAAGATGCTGGGGATACCTTCTTTTGAATGCATTACATAGCAAAAGCAGGAACAATAAAGAAACAATTAGCTCATTCTAATCCAATTAGAACAACAATAAAACTTAGCCACACAACAACAGAAAGAAGGCAATGTATAAATCAATTGCTTCAAAGCCTATAAAGGAAAAACTATAACTAATGCAACTGTATTTAAACATATAAATGGCCATGTAATACCAGAGAAAACAAGAAACTACACAATATACAAGAAGATAAATACATAAAGAAATGAAATTACATAAGATAATACTTTGAAAGAAGGGAACAGAGAGTAGCCTTCTAGATAAAATTATCTGAGAGTTATGTGACAAAGTTTGTAGGTACTTTTGTTGATATTCAATTTTCCTAACTGTAAACAAGCTTTGCAGCAATGTTGAGGGCTTGTAATTTAATTATGAAGCTTTGATTTTGCATATATACATGTGTCCTAGAGATGGTTCATGTCTATTAGAAAAATGTCAACTTATTCACTACTTATAAATTGACATGTATAACCACTATGAAATTAAAGTTGCAATTAACCTTATCTTCACTTTGCTGCTTACCTCATTTTTAAGGCAAGCTCATATAAACAGATCTATGAAGAAGGTCATGACACCATCTTATCAGCCTTTTCCAAGGCATATAAGGTGGTTGTGGCGTGTGGACTCAGTCCCTCATGTCAATGTTGCTTGGTGGATGATTTCATCAACCCCTTCCTAATGAAAATCTGATCTCTAATGCATGATTTAAGGATAAAACCTTACACTACTAGACTTGAGGAAGGATAACACCTTACAGTACATAAGAAACTCAAGGGTTGTTGTTAGTCTTCACAATATCTGCTAAACTACTGGTTGTAGTTCTAGTGTTGGATGAAACTTTCATCAGGTAATGTCATGCATAGATACATCAGCCATTGTGGTTAGCAAGAACCATAATAGAGTGGGAATGTTCACCTCCCATACACCAGTTTATAATGCAGGAATGGTAACTAATCACCAATAGCATAGTGATGATACTCCTAAACTAAAGTGTGGGAGTGATCACATCGCACACATAGGTTGATGTTGTGTCATCACTTGATTACCTAAACAATAATGATTAACTAGTGAAACCAGCTCAAAATACAAGCCTATACATTCAATCAGAAATCAACATTAAGATAAGACGGAGAAAGGTAGATTTGATTTACTCCCATGTGTCAAGAAGTGTGGCTTTGAAGTGAATGTATTATATCCAATGAGACTCAACCACAACCCATGATCAATGTATGGTTTGTTGGGTTGTGATGAGAACTTTAGAACATAGCAGCTGAAGACCAAAATGAGGACAACTGACCCTGTAATCAGATCTGGTACTCATTGGTTAGCACCCACTCACGATGCAACTTGAACAATTGATTAAATAATTCAAACATGAACAAAGTTATGATCATGAGTACGTAACCTTAATGACAACCATGTAAATGTTGCCCCCAACATGGTTTAGTAAGTGACAATACTCAACGTGTCAAATCAATATCCTGCAGTTCAATATCATGTAGAGGCACTTAGACTGAGCAAGAAGGGTGTCATCTAGTTCAATATCAACATTTTTAAACAACTTCTAGAATATAAGCACAACAACACAGCCAACAGAATAAGAATAGAAACCCATAAATAGGACATGCTTTACAAACAACCCAAAATCTTACTCCGATCAGTAGCATGTCATGCCTTACTTGAGCCCTTTAGAGTGTCTGAAAGACTGCAAGTGGTAGAAGATGAATTACCAGTAAGCACTTGAAAGCTACTTGGATACAAACAAAGTGGTAATGAATGAATATATGCCTACCTTCATCAGTTGTTGGGAGAGGTGGATGTATAAACTATGAGAAGCTCTCTAGTGGCTATCAATTTTACCATTATGATGGAATCAAAATTCCCATGCTACTGGTCACCATCAATTATTGATGTTAGTTGTTCAATTATCTAAATAAAATAAGAGTGACACATTAGTAATCAGGAACCAATTACGAGTGGGGTTAAAAAGTGAAGAATTTACCATTCTTTTCTTTTTCCACAATATAGGGAGAGCCACTACTACAACTAAAAAGTACAAAATTTACAACTAGTTCTGCATTCTCGGTGAGAAGCAACTAAACATATCCAAGAGAAGCCATGTTTTCATAAATATCATCTGTGAAGTAAGCCAGATTACATACAACAACATGCCACATAAAAATCCTAACCACATGCACCTCCAACAGGAGGTGGTGACTCAACCCCCTGCAGCAACAACCATTATATAACATTATCATAATGTTTCATAGAAGTGGGAAGAGAAGGATAGGTTATACCTTCTGCCCACTCTGCCTAAGTCATCTCCTCAAAGCTTCTTCTGTTCTCATTTCACTAAAGCACCCGACAATGTATAGGACAGAAGACTTGGACACCCCAACAAATCCATCCTCCTCCATCTCCTGGATGAAAAGTTCATGGTACAAAATATGCATAGTTCATGGAAAAAATAGTAAAATGTGCTACCTACAAAGAAGAGAAAAAAAATAGATGATACACATACGCAACACTTCATCTGTAGCTATATAATATTTTTCTTGTAGAGTGTGTAGAAAGAAACCTGTAAGGGCTCCAATATAAGGAATAAAGAATGCCAAACATCAACTCAATTACAAGCAAAATCTTGAGTATCATTCAATTAAATTCAGGTATGTGTCGCACACGCTGATCTACGATTGAAAAGGAACATAGGCATCTTCACAAGCTAGAAAGAAGGAGAAACTTTATCCTAAGTCTGACAGGAAAAAGTAACCTACAAACTAAATCATCCCTTAACTACCAGATAAATTTTGCCCCCATCAACTAAACAGAGTAAAAATTCATTATAAACTGTTGTTTGAAATTAAATCCAATAGCCTGGCCGAAAGACAGAATGACTGGATCAAGAACAAACAAGACACTAGGGATTCTTTCTTCAAATTGCATAACATAGAAAAAGCAAGTACAATAAATTTTACAATTACCTAATATGTCATGTGTCCATCAACATTTTACTAGAAATATATATCAGTTCATCATGTGTTCATCTTGATCAAGTGGTGATTATTATCTGCTAATGCATATATTCAAATTAATGAAAGTGATTTGTTATTAAAATAGGTAGTAGTAATTGATTCAAAATGATTATATCAATCAAGATTTTAATCAAAGGATAGTAGCATGTGTTTATAATATGTGATTTGAGTTTTTGCTAGTTTTCGAGTTAGAGTAATCAACATAAGAGTAAGTATGTTCAACACGAATGGAGTTGGACCCAGTTTTTTTATAAATACCGTAACAAGATCCAACAACAATTGGAAGTGAACTAAATCCTAGAACTATTTTAGTGCATTATCTAGATTCTGAATTAAATTTAAGAATCTCATTAGAGTTTGTTTTCTTTTAGCAAATCAGTCATACATCCAGTTTTTCAGTCTCAGTTAATGTTTCAACTTCATACGCATACCTCTATAAGAATGTGTTCCAATACACCATATTGATAGTCAGTATTAGTTATCATTTTTAAACTGTCTAGCAATCGTATGCTATTTCAAATTAGTATGCTTCCAGCATAGATGGTTCCATCACACTTACTCTTAACCTTCATGATAAAGAATTGAAAAACCATGATGTATGTAATGGAAGTGAACTAAAAGAGTAAAAAGATATTATGTGCTCATGAGGGAATTCAAGTTTCTTAATCCTAATTTATATATAACAAATAAAAGTCTAGAGAACACCTTATAAATATATTATTTTAATATGTAAACCGTAGCATTTCATATTCAATTATATTATCTGTTAGACATGAAAATGAATTGGCATGACAAATATTCCTACTTGAACAAAAATCTCATGTTAGTAAATGAGGATAATATCTGATTATTTTCAGTAGTGGCCATATTCACAGCCAAATTGGTTAGTTAGACGTGTAAATTGAAAGATATGCATAGATTGTAAGTTTCCCAGGGGAAGCCATCAGTCAAGATATGCTATCAGTTTTGAATGAATATAATATATATTCAGAGTTGTAAAGGGAAGTATAAACATAATGAAAAACTAAACAAAGGAAGTTCTGGATGTAACTCCACAACCAAATTTAGAAGTGTGTTCTATGGTTTCTACTAATAACACAGGAAGAACAGAGTAGTTACGAATCTTAGTGGTTGTTGGAATGAGGCCACGTAGTTTTTGCAGATGGCCATTGATCCTCTCTATCCACCTCCTTTCTGCTTCACTGTGGGTCTTCATGGTGATGAGGACAAGTAATAAAAATAGAGAGAGTTTCTAACATACATCATGAACACATTTTGTTTAATATCCAAGGCCTTTATTTTTAGTTTCTCTCAGTTGTTTGATTTCAGATATGATAGCCAGATTTCAGATGAATGCATAAACAGAGTTATTTATAGCCATGGTTGATCAGATTACTCAGATAAGAATGATTGGTAAGATGTTCCTCCCAATTAAGAATTGAATTGACAAGTTCAAGACAAAGTCAACAATAACACATGCCACAAATGTGTATTAACAGGAATACTCACTTAAAGTAGGTGTTTCAGTAAATATGAAACCTTACTCCCTAGCTTGTATAACTAGTTCTAAAATCAGAGAAAGAGCCAAAAGAAACATCACATGCATCGTTGCATACTAGAGAACATCACATACATAAGTGTGAAATTGAGCCTTGCCATAAAAGAGGCCTAATTGTTAACCAATTACTATAGAATATTCATATCACAGTCTTATTTGGCAAGAGAAAAGGAAAACAAGGTCTGATAATTCAGATGACAACTTTGACATCAATCTAAAAAAAAATTAATAACTATGTACTTCGGATGACAATCCTTTCTATATCCAATGAATTGACAAGCTTTACATCAATCAAAAACTTTATTCTAAACCTATAGAAAAAGAGGGAAAAAAGCATCTAGAGAATCCTAAAGGAACTTTTATTGGTTGCCTCGCTCTAAGTAGTTTACCTACAATAACAAAAATAATTATCTAAAACCATTATATGGCATGTTACACTTATAGAATAGTGAAATTTTTTTACCGAACAATGAGTAGCTTCTTTGGCCAAGTAATTATTGACCTGATTGCATCTTCAATCATTTGATAATTGTCAAATGGTCTAACCAATTTCTCTTCAGGTTTAATTGCCACACCAATGCAAACAGCAACAAATGCAAACCCTAACTTTCCACCTCCTATTACAAGGTCAAGATTCAAGCCTATCACTTGTCCTTGAGCTACAATTAACGTTCCATCATGAAAACTTAACAACCTCATGACCTATAAGTTGTACGAATTACGATGTAAAATTTTAGATATCAAGAATCAAAGTTATTAGGAGTTTTTTTTCTTTTAATAACCTATCTTTCTGTAATGGTGGTTGCAGTACATGACTTTTGTAGCATGGGTGTTCCTTCATTCCTGGTTGTTTGGATATCTCATTAATGAAATCATAACTTATAATTATTACTAAAAATTTGAATAATTACTGGATTTGCTTGAAATGGAACACTCTGGCTTGAATTTCCCAAAATTATGGCTTCTAGATGTTCTTATTTTTTTTCAGATCTGACAATTCTATTTTTTGTGTCTCGCATATGTGTTGTAGGTCTTTGACTGTACCTTCTAAACCCTCCACATATGCCTGACTAAACTCATTAGTCTCATGGTTCACACAAGCCTTCTTTGCACCCAATATTTGATCAACAATTTCATCTTCATCAAGATTTGCGTCATTGTTTTCAACTGCTGATTGTAACTTGTCCTACAACGGTAAGCATAATGATGATAAAAATTGAGCAAATAAAGTCAAATATTTCATGAATAATTTATACTTACAATTAGTTCAGCTGATTTTGCATCTATAGGAGTACCATCCTTCTTCTTATGGGTAGCAATAAACAACTACAGTCGACTAACGGTACCCCCTTTATTCTTTTGTTGCAACTACTATTAACACACAAATAGAGTATAAGTAGAGTGTGGATGTGCTATGATGTTATTATCATTATGTGGAAAAATTACTCACATTCGCTCTCACACAAGCATAGGGCATCGACCCCGATGTATGTCATGTGGTAACAAACTTTCTACTCATACTATTCTTTGCACTCTGTAACTACAGTTCATGAACAATTAACCTTGTCACCAATGAAAACTAAGAGAAGACATAATATATAACTAATTATCTTACCTTTTTGTCATTAGAGTCCCAGAAATTCACAAGAAAAGCCCACTGCAATGGATCAACACGGGAATGACAATCATTAAGTTTGTTTGTTTTGTCTTTGTGGTGCATACAATTTTTTCTTTTGATTTCAGATTTAAAGTTTCTTCAACAATCCCTAACTGTGCGCAGAATCGATTTCTTTCCCTTTGGGTTGATGGTAAATTTCTTCTGTTATATGAAAAATAAAATGAATATAACAAATGCATGCTTAAATAACACATTACAAAAATATATTACCAAAACATAATTCCATATTTCAGTTTTCTTTCTAGCTGGTACTTGTCGCCAATCCAAGTAATTCAAGGGTGCCAGTTGTGAATTTCTAGCAATTGTTCCCAAAAAAGAAGACAAGTCATTTTGATGAGGTCCAAATGGTTCTCCATTTTCATCCAATGTGATTGGTAATTTTGCATCCCCTGTCTTACTCCATAATCGAAGACACTTAGAATAGCCTCATTTTTTATTGTACACAACACCACTTAAAATTTTAAAACAATATGAGGCAATTATTTTTAAAATATACATATAAATGCTAAAATATTAGGTAATAGCTAATTGGTGTAAATTGTTGATTAGAAACTTATGTACCTTCATCATGATTAGTAGTAGTTTCTTCATCAACCAATTTGAAGTCCTCATCAATTACATGATTGGTTTCGATCTCATGATCTATATTGCCATTATGAACAGAATGATCAACTCTCATGTCATTATTTGCCAAAGAATCCCTATGACCAGCTCCAACCTCATGATTGATATTGGTTGTATCAACTTAATGACCAACTCTGATACCATTGCTTGCCAAAGAATTAGCCTTATGAATACAATGACCAGCTCTGATGCTATTGTTTGTCAAAGAATTTCTATGATCAACTCCAACCTCATGATTTATATTGGAATTATCAACACAATGACCAGTTCTCGTACGGTTGTTTAACAGAGACATCCTTCCACTGATTGGAACATCATGATTTATCATTGACACATGTTGATGCTTCTCTTTTCTGATGTGTACTTCAACATTTTTGCTGCTGAAAATAGATGATGCACCAACCTTTTTATTAGTTTTATTACTCAAATCAGCTTTAGAACTTCCAAGATCAGCATTAACTGAACCAAAATATCCTCCTTTCATTCCCAAATCAGCATTAACAGAACCAAGATAACCTCCATTCATTCCCAAATCAGCATTAACTGAACCAAGATAGCCTCCATTCATTTGCAATCGTTTAGACATTCTTACAAAGATAAATATTAAGACAGAATCTTACAACTATAAGTACAAAATGATAATAGATAAATTATATGTCATCGTACCCTTCAATTTTCGTTTAATTACTCTATTGTTTGAATCATCAGTTTCTCGTGCAGACAACAATTGTGAACGCCTTTTCAACATCCTGAAAATATAATGCATAACAAATATTAAAACAAACCATAAAAATATAGTTAAATAATAATGGTTGTAGGGACTACCTGATATAAAAATTATAAAACAATTGCTTATTCGATTATTGAGAACAAAAAAAAGTTTGCAAATTTTAAGAGAAATAGTATGCATATTAAAGGAAGAACAATGGTATTGATAATTAATAATAAATGAATAAAACTAAATTCTTATAACTCTACATCAAGATACAAAATATTAAAAACTACATATGATAGATCACAATGATCTCAATCAAGTTGCTCATCATTTTTGCTATCGTAAAAAGTTACACCCTCCATATCTTCTCTAACCAAATCAGATCCATCAAAAACATCGCTAAAAATAGATTCCCAACCATCTGTATGAGAATCTTCAAGTACACATGTCCCATCCATGAAATTTTCAGTAAGCTTCTCATCCATGTCATAAGTATCACGTGGTGTCATCTGCACGATAAAGCTCTGCCCACAGTGATTGATGTCAGTCATATAAAAGACTTGTTGTACTTGAGAGGCCAATACAAATGGATTTTCAATTAAGTCAATGAGTTTTAATTTGACCATTGTAAATTTATTTTCATCTTTTTTAATGCCCTTGTTTGCATTCACCCAATCACCTTTGAACATTACAACTTTTAGTTGCTCATTGTAACTAATCTCAAAAATCTCTCAGAGTACCCCATAGTAGGTAACTTGACCCAATTTAGGATTTTTGTCCTTCGAACTGGAAAAACTTTCTGTCTGGTCATTCACCATTATCCCACTATTCTGGGTTTTTTTACCATGTTCCCCCTCCTTGGTTCAAAATCTATATCCATTTGTTACATATCAATTGTATTTGTTCACCATATTTTGTGGTCCCCGATCCAGAGTTAGTAGATTTGATGGAAAATTTTCTGATTTGGCCTTCTCTTCAATCTGTATACATTGTGAATTGAGTTATTAATACAATGCACTAACAATATTAAATGAAATTAATTTTATAGACTTACATGCTTCTTAAACCAATCACTAAAAGTGATCATATGAATATTACTGATTTCCCAATGTCTTGCACATAGATTCATTTTCTTCATGTGGCGAATGTGTTCCCTGCTAACAAGTACATAAGTCATGTGTACAGACATCTAACGATGAGCATGCATATTTCTTAATAATTTAATGAACTCACTCCATGAACGGTTCAACTACAACACAATTAGATAAAATATACTGATGTGTAGTTTTCAGCATCACATCTTCAAGATAAATAGGAATACTCTTTCCTATTTGACGCCCTTTGTGTGAAAATATAGACCACTCATCGTCAGTAACAATATCATCATTTTCAACATCATTTCTAGCCAATTTTGTGAACCTTTTCTCTACCCCAGAGAGATACCTTGAACAAAATGTTAAACATTCATCTGCCAGGTAACATTCTACTATGGAAGCTTCTGGAGCAGCTTTATTTCTAACATATTCTTTCAAAGTTTTCAAGTATCTATAATGATAAATAGAATTTGTTTAAAATCAAAAAATACATTTGATAAAATTTTAGTGAATCAAATAGTAAAAACATACTACCTTTCCACTGGATACATCCAACGATAAAATGGTGGTCTAGCTATCTTAGCTTCTCGTGGAAGATGAATGACCACATGCTCCATTATGTCAAAAAATGAGGGTAGGAAAATCTTATCCATGTTGCACAGAGTCACCAAAATTCTAGATTCTAACTTCTCAATAGAATACAAATTTATCTCTTTTGAGCATATGTCTTTGAAAAATCTAGATAACTCAGTTATCACAGTTATGACGTTCTTGCTCAGCAACGCTACCCGTAAAGCCAATGGCAAAAATTGTTGCATTAACATATGGTAGTCGTGACTCTTTAATGCCAACAATTTTATTTCTTTGATGCATGCATTTCACGAGATATTGGAGGAATAACCATCTGGAACCCGTACAGACTTCAAAAACTTACAGAATAATTCTTTTTCCTCCTTTTTCAAAGTAAAACAAGAAGGTGGAATAATATTCTTACTTTTGTTCTTGATAATGTGCAGTCTAGGTCTTATTCCCATCTCTAAAAGATCATAAAGAGATTTTTCATTATCCTTTGACTTGTCCATCCCAAGTAACATGTGAATCAAACTCTCACATATATTCTTTTCAATATGCATTACATCAAGATTATGATGAATAAGGTCGTACTTCCAGTATGGCAACTCAAAGAAAATGCTTTGTTTTTTCCAATTGTAAGGCATATTGTCTACATCTCTGGTTTGAACTAAAACTTAATTTCCGAACAACATCTTTGGAGTAGTTCTTAATTCTTCTTTTCTATCAAATGAGGACATACCCCTATGAAATTTATGATCCATCAGAAGGAACCTCCTGTGGCCCATGAAACATTGTTTCCTACTATGTGGTAGTCTAATTGACCACGTGTCCTTATTGAAAATAGGGCATGCATCATACCCACTAGTTTGCCAACCAGATAAATAACCATAGGCAGGGAAGTCATTTATCGTCCATAGTAAGGTGGCACACAATTTGAATACAGCTTTACGATCAACATCATAGGTATCAAAACCAACTTCCCACAGTTCTTTCAACTCTTCAATCATAGGTTGTAAGTAGATATCTATCTTCATTCCTAGTTGAGTTGGACCATGAATAATCATAGAAATGATAAAATTAGGTGTCTTCATGCATAACCATGGTGGCAAATTATACGGAATCAATATGACTGGAAAAATACTATATGATTGACTCATCATGCCAAATGGATTAAATCCGTCAGATGCTAAACCAAGATGCACATTACGATAATCAGATGCAAAATCAGCATGCATGTTATCAAATGTCTTCCATGCAGGTGAATCTGCTGGATGTCTTAAAACTTCACCCTTGGTGCGACTTTCATCGTGCCACTGCATTAGTGGTGCGACTATAGAGGACATAAACAATCTCTTCAACCTAGGAGTCAAGGGAAAGTAGCGCATAACTTTACAAGGAACTCTTTTCTTTTTAATTCCCATACTTTATGCACTGTCTACATCAGTTTTAGTCTCTATATATCTAGAACCATGACAACGCGGGCATGAAGTATTATTTGCAAACTCCTTGCGATAAAAAATGCAATCATTTGTACAGGCATCAATTTTCTCGTAGTCAAGACCAAGGTCCCTAATTATTTTCCTTACTTCATAGTATGAGCTAGGCAACGTGTCACCCTCAGGAAGCAAATCCTTCAAAAGTTCGAGCAGCTCAGTAAATGATTTATTGCTCCAATGATTGCTACATTTTATATGGAACAACCTCACGACAGTATACAACTTGGAATACTTCTTATTTCCAGGATACAACTCTTGTGCAACAATCTCTAACAATTTGTAGAATTGCTCAGCTTCTTCGTCATCAACAAATACAAATGAATCATCGTCGTTGTTGTCCATAGTTTCTCGACAGTTTTGGACTCCATATGCATCGTGCAACATGTCTCTCATATCATCAAATGACATGTTGTCTTGCATAGAAGAATCTTCTGTGGCATTAGAAGAAGTCTCACTATGAAAAATCCAATCAGTGTAGTTGCTGAAAAAACCATTCCATAACAGGTGATCGGTTGTCACATGGCGGTTGTGTCTTTGTGTATTTAGACACTTTTTACAAGGTCATAAGATAGTCTCATTCCTACTACATTTTTTGAAGCGTCCTCTATGAATTTGACTACCCCAATTAAGTACTTTGTACTGGTCCTGTCTTCCTCAATTATCCAGCTTTTGTCGATCATACTTCCCTAGATAAACGTAAGTAAACACATCAATATAATCAATATATAGGTAGAGATTATTAATCAAATGGAAAGATTAAAAAAATTAATAATAAAGAAGGTAATAAAGTATACATAAATTTAACACAATGAACAATTAAATATATAAATAAGTAGAAAATAAAAAAAGTATAATACTGATCATAGTATACATAATACTTTGACAAGCCATGTATATATCTATTTATCTATGACGTATTGGTAATAAATATCAAAATAGTTTTGTTGTCTTGTTGGACTATGATGATAAGGTTCAACCAGGGAAGCATGGACACGTTTCTAGCACGGACACTGACATGGACACTATAAATGATAAAATGTTAATTTGAATTTATCATAAAGCTACCTGCTGACATGCAGTATGGCTTTTGTAAGGTGATATCAATTGATGTAACTAAGTTTATGTACTTTTTTGTATGGGTAAGTCTCACTAGGTTCATCCATATTTGTCAATTAAGATGGTGTTTCTATGTTAAAATGGACATGTTGAATATCATGGTGAAGATTGTGTAGCCTAGAATGCTAAAGAATGTGTAACCTTGATTATGTTTATTGTACGTAATAGGTAGTTCATGGCATATATTCCTCCACATTTTTTTTGTTCATTCTATATGATAGGTCGTTCATGCAATATATTCCTCCACAATAAAAATTTTCATTCTATATAATAGCTAGTTAGGTAGTTCATGGCATAATAGGTGGTTCATGGAACCAAATTTTCATAGCTTCAACACAATATTGAATATGACTTTTATCTCCTACAATGCATTTAAAGGCCCAATATGTACTTGAGTATGATGTACCTCATAATCTTATTGGCTGATTTTGAAGTGAAGCTCTGATAAAAAGTGTCTCCAAGGACACAAGTCACAAAAAAACTAATGTTTAGGTGTAGGCATTGTTATAATTTTAGTGACACTGGAAAGGGAATAGTATATATTTAGAAATTTCACGTCCAACCTACCTCTAAAAAAATTAAAATTTGGACATGTGAATCTTTGAGCTCCACTTGAATAGTTTACCCAGGAGATTTTCTCATCTTCAATTGATCTGAGAACGACTGTATGACAACTGTGATGGTCCAACTCTATTCCTTCCATGCATTCTACTGTCAAGGTGAACAAGGAAAACTTTGTTGACTGTACTTCCATTATAAGGGTGAACATGGAAAACACCACACACCCATATATGATGAATCTGATATTTCGTGCTTGAGCATAATTGTTAACAACATGTTATAATTTTATGTCCTCACTAACAAATAATTACATGGCATTTTAAATTCTGGAACTCGAGCATGTAGTTTCCAGATAATTCCTACATATGCTTCTGATGTGAAACAGGTATAACACAACTGTTTTTTTCAGTAATCATGAAACTAAAATATTTCTATAAATTAACAGATATGATTTTCTGTTAGTCAACTATAGTCACCTACTCACTGTTGTGTTGTGATAGCATTATACAATGAAATTGATCATCTGAATTCCAAACTTAGTTACTTAGGTTATGTTACATACATGTATGTTTATCATGTGACCTATTCGACTGACAATAGTGTTGTATGATGATAAAAACATGAGGCATGCTAGGCATCAAACTGCCTTTTCTTTGTTTCTCTAAAGTATACCTTTGGTTGCACCTTTTCCATTTCTTACACAACCCAGTCCATAATTTCCAGCCCAACATCCAGTTGCAGTGTTATCCTTTCATTTGCAAGAAGTTCCAGGGGGAATAGACCCTTTCATCCAACAAATTATTGTGCAACCTTATTGTAGCTTGGCCTCGAGCACAACTAAACATTTAAAAAACCTTATTGTAGTTTCATTTTTCTTGTTCTTCTAGGCTATTTTCGTAAATTTATTAAGTAGACCCAAAAAACCAAAACAGCCTTAAACACATTCAAAAGTATGGCATGGACATTAATAAAGGAAACAATTAATTTACTCACTGGAATGAAAAAAAATGAGAGACTGGAAAAAGAAATTAGAATTTGTCGAGGCATGTACATGTCTAATCTCACAAAAATAGAGAGATCCCACTTGTAATCTTCCATGGGGTCTGTAAATGAGAGAACCTTTTAAAGGAATAATCCTTTCATAATGAAAGCAAAGAAATCAATGTCCATGATAAGGCTTTTGACCATCAATGTCCAAAATACTATAATATGAAAAACAAGGATATCTATTCAATTATAAAGCCCAAAGGGAACCCAAAAAATAAGTACATATTTTGTTGTATAAACTATATCAAGGAATGTCAACGATAAAGACCATGAGTTTTATCCGAAACATAGTGCTTTAACCCAATTAGGTCTAGAGTTCCATGTTCAAAACCCATTACATTCCAAAATTTTGGCTTACTAAGTATGCGTTATAGAGCTAGTGCAACTCGAAATAATCTTATCCCCTTGACAAATGGTTCCCATTAGAACAACTGAGTATGATCATTTGGAGGAAAGAACCAACCTACTAGTAGTGGAATGGGACACTAGAAACACTTAAATGTGATTGGGATCCTACACTGCCATAATTACCAAATTCTAAAAGACTATTTCAAAGTGAGATTTGGAATTAGTAATTATCTAACATTTGAGTTAAATGATGACGTGACCACCCATCAAGAATCATCACACAAGTTAGGATCCCATCCAACCTAGTCACTTGACTCAGCAACTGGCCTTAATGATAGAGACCTCAACACTGACCAAGGTTTAGAGCCACAAATACTTAAAGGAAAGACTATTTCAACCACATTAATGAGTATAAACACATAAGGTCACTAGCCCCTATTAAGATGAAATATACCTCAACCAATGAGTAAATAAATACAAAATAATAATGCCTCATTAGCCCCTATTAAGATGAAACACAAGATCATGATAATGGAAATTCAACAAATTTGCAACAATAAATCTCTTATTATAATCACCCACAAGTAAGTAAATACAAAATAATAATACAAAAATGCAATGAGGCTTGTCAAGTAGTACTTGGCCATTCTACGTAAAGATCATAGGCCACCACAGTCAGGGGAGGTGAAGCAAGACATGCCAAATACTCTAGAGTTCCCTTGAGTGTTTTTTTACAAACTGTAAAAATATAAAAACCGTACAAGTAATTTGTAAATGTAGTCAAATGAAGTGAATTATGTATTCTCTCATCAGTTCAATGGCTTTAGTCATGCACCCTAGTGATTGTCTTGAAAGTTTATCAACAAACTGTACTATGGAACTACCTTATTCTTTGTGAATTTACATAAATATATACAATTATAGACACATGTATATAATTTATTTGTGAACATAAGAAGCTCCATTATTCTTAGAAACAAGCAGAAACAAAGATCACCATGATATCCACTTCACATGGCTGATGCTACAAAATTTAGCATACAAAATGATATATTAAATTATTATACCATCCAAGAATGATGAAATGAAATATAAGAAAGTCATTAGAACTTAATTACAAACAACGATCCAAAGGTTCCAATACTAATGGGGGTGTGCACTACAAGGAAGGGATGAGGGTTTTGGTGACGAGTTGGCATTTGGTTGAGGAGTCTACATTGTTGGATCTTATTTTTTCTTTTTGTTTTAGTTAGATCTTATGTGGGTTGGGCTGGCCGTGTCCACTAAGCGTCCTAGATGTGTCCACGACGTGTCCAATTTGCAAATACATAAAATATGAATCTGGACATGCTAGAGGAGTGTCTGACGCGTGTCCAAGCGTGTCCAAGGCATGTCCGGGTTGGATACATGTCGGACACGAACACGACAACCTCCGAGAAGTGTTTGTGCTTCCTAGATAGAAACGTATACATACCTAACATTTTTTGTTCCTAAATCAAATATCTAAATAATAAAGAGACAGTTTCTTGTATATAGAACTCTAGAGCTAATATACAAAAAAATTACCTAGCATGTATTGCTGCATTTAAGCAGTGTGCCAAGTTTCGATACATGCGCAATATACGTCAAATAGCAGAAAGACATCATATGGCATGGATGGAGTCTAACAGGAAGTTATGGTAATTATCTATTGGACAGTTATTGAAAGGAGATTGAGTTGATCGCTATTTCTACTGTAATATTTTAGATTATAGATGAAACACTCAGTCATGTATCACTTGATGCAGTTCAAACCTATGATACAGTACAAAAATAAGGGTTGGCATGTATATTCAGACCATTGATTATATATTTGTTCATCATTCCCTCCAACAATATATAGATATTCCATAAAGTACACAAACCTGGTCAAAGTTTGGAGAAGGAAAATCAATCCAACCGCGAGGAGGAGGAGCAGTTGTACCCTTAAGTTGATCCTTTGAGCTAATCAAGAGATATACATCCACTATTGAATGACTTCTGTGAGAGGGAGGAAGCCGCAGGCGGTTGCAGGAGAGCCAATAGTTGGAGAAGACCCCCTGGCACTAGAAAATATAGTCGTGAGAAGGACCGCAAGTTAGGGAACATACCTGCATTTGTGGGCGGGGACAATGGGAGTGGAAGAAGTACCTTGTGAGTGGTTCTGAAGATAGATTGTTGGATGCAGCTAGGATGAATCTTTACGGACGGCCATAGAGTGATGGATCCGGGACCAAGAGAACTCAAAGTGGCTGGTCGATCAGGAGGAAACGGCCACCCACCCTGGTTGTTACAACCCCACCTTCCAGTAACCCCCAATTAAGGGAGACTGAGAAGTAGAAGCCGCACCCATAATTTTCGGATCAAAGGTTCGACACTTAACCAAGAACAATTATTAAATTTTAATATACTAAACTAAAAAGCTGTAAGAAAATAAACTTTCGCATACCTTTTTTGAAAACTTGGATCTCTAAACTTATATCCACTTATGGATTCTACTCTAACTAATCATCCTTGTATTTTACTTCATTTATTTCTCAATATGATGATTTACTGTTTGTCCTTTTGGCTTGTACCTAAAACATCGACAAACAAAACGTCGATCATCTGAAGCTGGTATGTGGGGGAAACAATAATCATGTAAATATGTTAACAATGTAATCATTCAATTAATCATTTAACAACCAAGATTACATTTTAGATATAACTCTGTGATCCAAGAGTACCCTATCCTCTGTATTGTCCCCATTAAACCCCTCATGATCCACCTATCAAGTGAACTAGTTTCTAGGGTTGCGTCACATGGAACTACTCATAGGTAGACCACTCCTTAACTCAGGATATGCTAAAGAGTCTCATGGCACTACACGTAGGTAGCCCAGTTTCTAACTCACGGTAACCTAAACCTTGCTCTAGGATTACCCCTTTTTTTAGCCTTTTCAAAGCAACAGAGGTGGACCCGAATCTAGCCAGTTATATATGCACATTTATAGTGATAATCATAGTCACTTTATAGTTGCATGAAATAAATAGACATCCACAAGTTATTTTCAAGAAACCGATAAAACTTCGGGAATCACCGTGAAACTAGAGCGATTATTCATAAGCGTAACCACATAACTGATTTGATGAATCATGCAGATTATTTAACATATACTTCGTGTATATACAATCAAGCCAATCAATAGATCCAAGCAAGTCAAGCATTCATCATTTATAATCTACATGTATATAAAACCTAAACTGTCACCTTCACATTATTAATCACATTAAACCCTACTCGACCCTAGTCTAGGGTTTAGGTTTCCTTAGCATCAAATTTATCATTAGGGATATGGTTATAAACTCTTATCCACATTTTTATTGATTTAATGGCTCAAGAACCCTAATTCACATTAGGTTTAGCCATGATCATCAAATCTATTTCATCCTTATATTATGATCACTTACATTGAATTAAGTCTAACAAATTAACAAGTTAGGATCCTTAAACCATATTATTCATATGCATTGATTAGAAAGTATAATTATCGTCATTAAGATCATAATCATGTTAATTTACCATAATATTCCACATCATCAGTTTAAATCTCAAGGAAGCATATCTAACATGATAAACAATGTATTAATAAGAACTAGAGTTCCTATGTATTAATCACCCTACATTCATGGACCAACTATACTTTTAAAACAGGAATCATATTTAGGCATTAGGAGTATTTTATTTGGATTCTACTCATTCTCCTGATAAATTTTCATATATAACTTGTCTAAATCTGAGTTATCAATTAAATTCTACCATTATTTCAAGTTAATAATATTCTGACTACTCATGCGTGGACACATCAGCATTGTGCATTACCTGCAGACTGTAAATTCTCTTCCTAGGCCTATTGGGGCTCGTCCCAGCCGTAGGGGGTGGGTCCAACGAATATGGGACTCTGTCCCTTTCTCCCTCACGCGTCCTCATGACCGCATTTCTCCGCTAGCTATTCAGGCTGTAGAGCGCCATTGCCGGGGCTGCACTCCTACCCTCCTCGTGACACCACGCTTCCCCCTTCAATCTGACGCCGCTCCATGGTTCACCTCCAGGATGCTCCCTTTCTTCCTCGCACTCACATGAGGGGTTCTCTACGTGCGGCACGACCACCTCCTGTACGGGCGTGCCTTCGCGGGCATACACACACCGCCCGAACAACAACTCCCCCAAGCGCCGCCCGCCAGTGCTCCGCCTCCTCCCTCCTTTTCGCGGTAGGTCCCCGGTGACTTGGAAAGGGGCCAAGCACCTCCGGTGGGGGTTCGTCAGTCTTACCCTTGAGCTGGGCTGTGTCGAGGGTGCCCAGGTCGGTGAGGATGAGGTTGGTGACAAGGTTGCAGAAGCGTCTCTGCCTCACCAGCGTTAGTAGTCCACTCTGGATCCACAAATCAGGGTGGCGCCCTATTTCTCGCCGACAGAAACCCCACTGCAGACTCTTGTCGGATGTGGTGGCACTTGTGGATGAGTCAGAGAAGGTAAACAAAGGGATATGTAAGGTCTGTCTTGGTGGGATTGTAGAGGTTATTTCATACGTCTGTGCATCTAACCAGAGACTTGGCCTCTCTTGTCGATTGTGTGTGATTCAACCCTGTTCTGAGGGTGTGTTCTCAACGCCCAGGGATAGAAGGGAGGGGGGAACCAGAGAAGGCACCATGCTCTCAGGACTTTGTTGGAGGATGCACATCTAGCAAGGAGGGAATCAGGTACCTCCTCTCATCTGTGTAACCATGTGTGTATATATATACACATGTAGCGACTAGGGTTTACGAGTCGATGTGGTTCCATTTTACATAATTGGCAATGCATACGTAAATCAAGGCAAGGATTAAATGCAATTCCTTCCTCCTTTCCATATTGGTTTTTGCCAACTTCTCCGTAAAAGTACTTGGTAGCAACCCATGTTCAAAAAGGTAGGTGTATAAAGGTGAAAGGTGAAACACCTATTCTAGATTATTCTTTGTCTTGTGACCAAATGCCTATTTGGATCCCAAGAAACTCTAATATTTCAAAATTCCTTTTTAAAGATACTTATTATCCTTCTAAATGTATCTTCATTCACTATTTCACATTATCTTGTTTGTTTCTTATTAAAATATCTCTTTTTGATGATTTCTCTTCATCTTTCTTTTTATTTTCCTCATTGGTATTCTTTTTAACATTAGGAATCCTTTGGATATGAAAATCTACCAGGAGAACTCAAATATACCTCTTTTCACTTATTTTCCATATTTATCATTATTTTAAATTTCTTTCTTAACAAAGAAATATTTAATTCATCTTTTCTTTTCTTATTGCATTCTCTATGCAACTTTAGACTCCTTGGAACCCAAGGAACACAAGAGGCACGAAATCCTCTTTGGATGTGCCTTCTAGAGGTTTCCACATTTTTCTTTTCTTTATTTTCTTATTTACTCAATAATGGAGTTTCTTTTATCTTTTCCTCTATTGGGCCCAATAGCCAATAAAGCCCACAAAACAACCATCCAGGCTATTGTAAACACAATCCATTTATTCAAAACAAATTACATCATTATTTGTTCAAATATTTTTAATATGAGAAATTACATTTCTCACCAAATGAACCCAAAATCGGGGTTGTAACATCCTTCCCCTCTTATAAGAATTTTGTCCTCAAAATTCCATCAAGCAAACAAACAAATTAGGATAAGAGTTTTCCATGTCCATCATTGACCCCTATGTTGCTTTACCTTATCCATGGCTCCTCCAAAGAACATTTATCATCACATATTCTTTTCTCTGAGTTCTTTCACCTTGGCCTCTATAAACCTCACAGGTGACTCAGGTCATTTCGGCCTCCCTTGGGGCTCACTAGGTTCATTGCTCGCACATGGTCTGGGTACCTCACATAGTGCTCTAAATTGGACACATGGAACTCATCACATATTACTTTATCCTGAGGGGTAAGATCAAACTTAACCTTCTCCACAAACCATGTCAAAAGAACACATGCATCGGGGACTCAACTCTCTTAGCTATAACTTAGAGGGGTCGGATTTTCATGTCACATATTTTCCCACAGTAACTTGCATGTCAGTCTACTTTGCATCTGCTCACGACTCCCGTTGTATCTAGGCTTCTTTCAGCCATTGCACGATCAAAGTGACTTCATCTACACGCACCGTGGCCCTTTTCTAACCATCACATGGTCCTTTCACCAACATCACCTTACTGAAGTGGTGACCGACACAGCCTCTCTTATAGAGCTTCTTTAAATCCTTATACTAGCTATGGTGGTCATCATCACATCTTTCATAGGACAAGAACTGTCTCTAGATATCACCCTGAACAAGCACACACGCTCTCATCAGACCCCTTTAGTCTGGATCATACTATCCATTAGTTAGAGGTGATAAACTGTACTAACATAGAGTTCTTCATGTTTCTACTTCCATCTCACAGAAGTGAACCTTTAGGTTATACTCAAGAACTTTTGAACTCACATCATGGTGTAGTTTACCATCTCTCTCATGTGTAGTTCAACCAGATCTGTCGCTTGACAAAACTCTTTCTTTCTCATGTCATCTGGTTAAGGCGATCTACCATAACCCATATTGCATCTCGACCTTCCTTGGTCCAGGAAGACTTACAACATCCATAGTGATGAACTCCCTTTCTCTTTTGAGGACTCTTTATCCTTTATATCAATGCACTGGGTAACTAGTTTTTATCCTTCTCCCTTGACTTGCATGGCCATATACCACATGCAACTTTATCTTAGGCATCTAAAGTACTACAGTCACTTATTATCTTCATAGTACGGTGTATGGTGATATTAAAATCATGATCTCCTATATGTCATTATTCCTCAAGATCAATACCTCAAAAACCCTAAACCATTATAGTCAAGGTTTCATCACCTGTTTTTCCAAATAAGTGCATCTGAGGTTCTACCACCATCCTTTCATTGCATCAAGGACTAGACTGGCTAACCAGACAACCATTAACTGATCTCGTTATAACAGAGTGTTAGCCAAACATATCTTCATTTCCAAACTTAGGGTTAGTCTAACAACCTCTTCTAACCAAACTAGGCAGATATATCTCGACCAGGGCATCCATTACTACTTCACCTTCTTATGTATTAGGTAACATTGAAGACATACATTTTCATGTATTTCACTTATCATCTCAAACTCGAACTCTAAGTTTATCTTCATTGAGAACACTTTGAGCTCATCTTTCTTGGTGATCAAACTCAACCTTGTATGACTCATATCTCATGATAAAACATGCTCATAAGGTGACTACCTCATTCCTCTTAGTGTTTGCAAACCATCCATGTATCATTCACTTTACTAGGGCATGTTATCTTCTCTGTCCCCATACCTCGTGGCAACGTTCCAACCTACATCATCTTTATCCTTGGTGTATGGTATGTGTGTTGTCTTATCTCTCACCTCCATAACAAGAGGAAATAAGCATTTGGTTGCAGTCCAAATATAGATTTCTTCCTATTCCAAGAGTCGAGATGGTACATCCCACCTTGCCAATACACCTTTAAACCCAAGTTGAGACGTGCCACCTATGTCTCTACATCACAATTATCTCGATATCAAGGTTACTTCTATGGAAAATTGGTCTCAAACCTACTTGGGTCACCACACCATCCTTGGTCATCTCCTCTAGGTCTATAGGGTGTCGACACTTTTGGGGTCATCCCTCTTCCCTTATGCATCTAGAGAGTGCCCTACTCATCTTCCCTTTGGGTCCCATGAATTCATGAAGGTGATCAATCTCCTAACCCATGGCCCTAGACAATGATAGATGTTACCTCCTGACCCTATGGTCATGTGCAACTAGGGAATTAGGCAACTCCTACTTTCATTAGTCTTATCCCTTCCTGACCCTAGGATAGACTTATGATTCTTTTATAGTACATGTACAACATAGAACCTTACCCAAGCCTTCATCATCTCTCTCTCTGTGTTCAAGGGCTGACTTTCATCCTTTCATAGGGGTCATGGTGACCTGCCTACCTTGGTTAGGTCCCATACCATGTACCTCCATGGTAACACACCCACATGCACTTAGAGATGGATATCTATGGGTCTACAGGTTCATTCTCATACCATGTACTTTTCACGTAGCTTCTCAAGATCCTATGAGACCTCTTTAGGTTAACTTGAACCAACAAAACTGATATACACCCTACCAAAGGGTCCCTCTCCCGGGATGGAAGGAAAACTTCACCTTAACAATAAGGTCACAAACATCCTTATGTCTAGGGTTTGCATCCATATGGGCATGCTTGACCCTAGCAAGCCATTAAGGCACAAGCGGACCACTCGTTAAGCCATTCTAGGTCGCACTAGTTCTCTTTCCCATGTCATCACTTAGCTATGAGGGGTTCATCAAACATACATTTAATCTTAAGGGGTTTCCCTTTTCCTCTATACATGAGGAGTACCATGCTCGAAACTATAGAAACTCAATTCTCATCATGATAATTAGGTATACTACTTCCCCTCTTAGGCCTAGGAACCCTAGGTTCACCTTTTGATGACCAACTACATGCTCAATCTATTAACCATGAATTAGGCATGTATAAGGCATGAAACACACTTCCTATCATCCTTCTATCGAGCAGTACTTTATAGTCGATTCCTCCTTAAGGACAACCAACAAGGCATAAGGCCCCACTAAACCTCTCCAAGGTATACAGAACTTCTTCTTCCTTTCTCAGAAGGTAAACACTTATACCATAGGCACATAGGTGCCAGAAGCCTCATCCTCCCTCTCAAGTTTGTTCCCTCTAAAGACAACCAAGATATCACCATCATCCAGGGATCAAGCATGAGGCCACCACTTTCATCCACTTAGGCCACATCATTCTCAACTCCCCACTTTTCCTCATATGTCAGAGTCTAGGTTTATAACCTTCTTTCTTGGGGTCCTTCTCTTCCTCTCTAGAACTAACCCTACAAACAACCTTACTACGTGAGGTTCTCTCTCCATGAAGGATCAAGCTCACAAGCATACCTCTACATGGGTGAAGCCTATATTGAAGTTTATGTTTTCTCAAGGTTATCTGTAGCTCTATATGCTTATATCATAGGTTATTCCCTCATACTCTCCTGGATAGGGTTTCAGCCTATTGCTCACACTAATGATACATTTTGGGTGCCTATTATGCCCATATAAGATCATGGGGTTTCCATAGGTTCTTCTTTATCCTCATCAAGGAAGGAGCTATCCTTCGCTCTAGCCTACACGGCCCTTCCCAGGGTTGAGTCACCAAAGGTACTCGGTCATCCAACCTCTCATGGCTCATACGACATCTAAAGGCATGCCCACACACATTGTCTATCGTGACATCTACCTCATCATGTCATCTCTCTCTAACCACCACTTAGGGTTAGGGTTAACATCATCCTCAGAGGATGTGCCAGGTCTTTAATGGAGATCTCTGCCTCCAAGACTAACTCTCTTTACTTATCCTCCTGACAAGGAGGTCTATTCTCAGGTCTCTCATGAGGGCATGACAACTTATGTCATACGACCTAAGCATGTATCTATCCTTTAGTTTGCTTCATCTATTAAGCTTATGTCCATGACATCTTATTTACATACTTTTTCATTAACTTGGTGGAGGATTCCTTAGACCTTATTAACCTTACCCATACCTCAAGAGGGTGAGGAGAAGAGAGAAA
This sequence comes from Alisma plantago-aquatica, assembly GCA_963693085.1. Classification (NCBI taxonomy): domain Eukaryota; kingdom Viridiplantae; phylum Streptophyta; class Magnoliopsida; order Alismatales; family Alismataceae; genus Alisma; species Alisma plantago-aquatica. Next base: position 176,335,113 of record OY856409.1, read on the forward strand.
ACCCTAATACTTAAGGTCCTTAACAGAATTTGTGATGAGAAGGGATGAATAAGATGAGAAAGTCCTAAAGGTATCTTATTTCAATTCATACCCTAAGACTTTGGCCAGGCAGTCACACAGATCCGGGAGTCCTCGTATTCCGACTAGCAATACGGAGGAAAATATTGCAAGCCCCCGGTCATGATCCTTTTCTAGACACCTCCGTCTTTTAGATAATCCTCTAATAACTCCCTTGGGTTCTATGGAGTTTGTAAAATTTAATAATTATTAATGGTTAAGTGAGGAACCTATGCTCTGATACCAAATGTTACAACCCCACCTTTCGGTAACCCCCAATTAAGGGAGACCGAGAAGTAGAAGCCGCACCCATAATTTCCAGATCAAAGGTTCAACACTTAACCAAGAACAATTATTAAATTTTAACAGACTAAACTGAAAAGCTGTAAGAAAATAAACTTTTGCATACCTTTTTTGAAAACTTGGATCTCTACACTTATATCCACTTATGGATTCTACTCTAACTAATATTGCTTGTATTTTACTTCATGTATTTCTCAATATGACTATTTACTGTTTGTCCTTTTGGCTTGTACCTAAAACGTCGACAAACAAAACGTCAGTCAGTCGAAGCTGGTATGTGGGGGAAACAATAATCATGTAAATATGTTAACAATGTAATCATTCAATTAATCATTTAACAACCAAGATTACATTTTAGATATAACTCTGCAATCCAAGAGTACCCTATCCTCTGTGTTGTCCCCATTAAACCCCTCATGATCCACCTATCAAGTGAACCAGTTTCTAGGGTTGAGTCACATGGAACTACTCATAGGTAGACCACTCCTTAACTCAGGATATGCTAAAGAGTCTCATGGAACTACACGTAGGTAGCCCAGTTTCTAACTCACGGTAACCTAGACCTTGCTCTAGGATTACCCCTTTTTTTAGCCTTTTCAAAGAAACAGAGGTGGACCCGGATCTAGCCAGTTATATATGCACATTTATAGTGATAATAATAGTCACTTTATAGTTGCATGAAATAAATAGACATCCACCAGTTATTTTCAAACAACTGATAAAACTTCGGGAATCACCGTGAAACTAGAGTGATTATTCATAAGGGTAACCACATACGTGATTTGATGAATCATGCAGATTATTCAACATATACTTCATGTATATACAATCATGCCAATCAACAGATCCAAGCAAGTCAAGCATTCATCATTTATAATTTGCATGTATATAAAACCTAAACTGTCACCTTCACATTATTAATCACATTAAACCCTACTCGACCCTAGTCTAGGGTTTAGGTTTCCTTAGCATCAAATGTATCATTAGGGATATGTTTTTAAACCCTAATCCACATGTTTATTGATTTAATGGCTCAAGAACCCTAATTCTCATTAGGTGTAGCCATGATCATCAAATCTATTTCATCCTTACATTATGATCACTTACATTGAATTAAGTCTAACAATTTAACAAGTTAGGATCCTTAAACCTTATTATTCATATGCATTGATTAGAAAGTCTAATTATCATCATTAAGATCATAATCATGTTAATTTACCATAATATTCCACATCATCAGTTTAAATCTCAAGGAAGCATATCTAACGTGATCAACAACGTATTAATAAGAACTAGGGTTCCTATGTATTAATCATCCTACATTCATGGACCCACTGTACTTTTCGAACAGGAATCATATTTAGGAATTAGGAGTATTTTATTTGGATTCTACTCGTTCTCCTGATAAATTTTCATATATAACTTGTCTAAATCTGAGTTACCAATTAAATTCTACCAATATTTCAAGTTAATAATATTCTGACTACTCATGCGTGGACACATAAGCATTGTGCATTACCTGCAGGCTGCAAATTCTCTTCCTGGGCCTGTTGGGGCTCGGCCCAGCCGTAGGGGTGGGTCCAACGAATATGGGACTCTGTCCCTTTCTCCCTCACGCGTCCTCATGACCGCGTTTCTCCGCTAGCTATTCAGGCTGTAGAGCGCCATTGTCGGGGCTGCACTCCTGCCCTCCTCGCGACACCACGCTTCCCCCTTCGATCCGACGCTACTCCACGGTTCACCTCCAGGATGCTCCCTTTATTCCTCGCACTCGCTTGAAGGGTGCTCTACGTGCGGCGCGACCACCTCCTGTATGGGTGTGCCTTTGCGGACATACACACACCGCCTGGATGACAACTCCCCCAAGCGCCACCTGCTAGTGCTCTACCTCCTCCCTCCTTTTCGCAACAGGTCCCCAGTGACTTGGCAAGGGGACAAGCACCTCCGGTGGGGGTTCATCAGTCTTGCCCTTGAGATGGGTCACGTCGAGGGTGCCCAGGTCGGCAAGGATGAGGTTGGTGACAAGGTTGCAGAAGTGCCTCTGCCTCACCAGCGTCAACAGTCAACTCTGGATCCACAGATCAGGGTGGCGTCATATTTCTCGCCGACGGAAACCCAACCGCAGACTCTTGTCAGATGTGGCGGTGCTTGTGGATGAGTCATAGAAGGTAAACAAAGGGATATGTAAGGTCCGTCTTGGTGGGATTGTAGAGGTTATTTCATACATTTGTGCATCTAACCAGAGACTTTCCCTCTCTTGTCGATTGTGTGTGATTCAACCCAGTTCTGAGGGTGTGTTCTCAATGCCCAGGGACAGAAGGGAGGGGGGAACCAGAGAAGGCACCGTGCTCTCAGGACTTTGTTGGAGGATGCACATCTAGCAAGGAGGGAATCAGGTAGCTCCTCTCATCTGCGTAACCCTGTGTGTATATATATACACATGTAGCGACTAGGGTTTACGAGTCAATGTGGTTCCATTTTCCATAATTGGCAATGCATACATAAATCAAGGTAAGGATTAACTGCAATTCCTTCCTCCTTTCCATATTGGTTTTTGCTAACTTCTCTATAAAAGTACTTGGTAGCAACCCATGTCCAAAAAGGTAGGTTTATAAAGGTGAAAGGTAAAACACCTATTCTAAATTATTCTTTGTCTTGTGACCAAAGGCCTATTTGGATCCCAAGAAACTCTAATATTTCCAAATTCCTTTTTAAAGATACTTATTATCCTTCTAAATGTATCTTCATTCACTATTTCACATTATCTTGTTTATTTCTTATTAAAATGTCTCTTTTTGAGGATTTCTCTTCATCTTTCTTTTTATTTTCCTCATTGGTATTCTTTTTAACATTAGGAATCCTTTGGATACGAAAATCTACCAAGGAGAACTCAAATATACCTTTTTTCACTTATTTTCCATATTTTATCATTATTTTAAATTTCTTTCTTAACAAAGATATATTTAATTCATCTTTTCTTTTCTTATTGCATTCTCTATGCAACTTTAGACTCCTTGGAACCCAAGAGGCATGAAATCCTCTTTGGATGTGCCTTCTAGAGGTTTCCACATTTTTCTTTTCTTTATTTTCTTATTTACTCAATAATGGAGTTTCTTTTGTCTTTTCCTTTATTGGGCCCAATAGCCAATAAAACCCACAAAACAACCATCAAGGCTATTGTAAACGAAATCCATTTATTCAAAACAAATTACATCATTATTTGTTCAAATATCTTTAATATGAGAAATTACATTCTCACCAAATGAACCCAAAATCGGGGTTGTAACACTGGTGGTAGAGGATCATTGATGTCGGGGTTTCCTCAGATAGAAGCTTTCCTTGGATGGCCGCCAAGGTGTCCGCCTATGGCTGGGGGAGCACAGTCGATCGGGGTTTCCTTGACGTGTGGATGTCGAGCTAGGTAGAGATCTTACAGATGACTAGTTAGGGATGATACAGAGCGATCGTGCGAGACAAAACAGGGACTATCGTGTGCGGGTTGGATGAAAGGAGAGGGAATATTGGCACCACCCAAAAATTATAATGTGAAAAGTTAGATTGATAATTTTTAGAATGTATACATAAATATACATATATGTATTTCCAATTAAAAAGTAGGAGGGCAACAAGTTGCACCATCACCCCTGAAAAATAAAATAGTTATTTACAACGGGCATCGAGAGGAAGGTTATATGAGTTCAAATGAGATTTGTAGTCATTACCATTAACCATATTTATATTACTTACATTTTTATAATTTATAAAGAAAAGTAGTTATTGACTACAAATGGAACATATGTAGTTAGATAAATTGTAGCTAATTCATGTTTTTTGGTATATGTTAAAGACCACACAAGTTTTCAAACTTGTCTTCACCCTTTAAGAATCATATAGAGATCCTTTGTATACTATAAAGGATCCACTCATAGATGGTATATATCTATGTTGAGTGTTGCATTGGCCAACTTTCCCTTCTTCATGTTGCAAATTCTAAAACAACTAAAGTATTCACTCATCCATCTATTCCCTTCTCTTCCTTTAGCTTGCCTCTCTCTTTCCCTCACCACCTACCAAAGCTACTTAAATGAATTTGACTAATTTTAGTTTCACATTTGAATCAACCTCACGAATAGATCACTAGATAATGCACAAGGAACTGATGTAAGCTTATTATGTAACAATTTTTGGTTTAATTTCAAGTATATACATGTTGGTTACCAAGAGAGCTTGTTAATCCAGTTACATAAAATTTTGAAAATATTAAAATTACACAATATAGTCTTAACAAGTTACTTGAGAGGTCTCATCTCTTATGCATATGCATTATGCATTGGATAAAAAATGAGAGGAATTCTAGTGTACATGAAGAAAATGAAATGCCCAGGAACTGCCTTTAGAATATTATTCTTAATGCGTTCAAGTGTCTGGATAACCTTTAAGACTATCCTAGGACTTGCTAGGTTTCAATTTAGTAGATTTCTAACTTTGCTCGAGGGTTGATCTCTTCTAATGATCTAATATGAAAATATATGTGATGAGTTTGTGTGGGAACCATATAGAAACAATGAGATTGGTTTCAGTGTGGCTACACGAGTTCGATTTCTGCCCAACCAAACGGGCTCTTAGTGAAGAAGAACAACTAGAAGTGAAGAAGGAACCCTAGAACGTGAAACCAGACAATACATACACACATAACCCATCTTAAAATGCAACCAAGATATGTGAAGCTCGCCTCTTTTCTAGAGGAATCTGAATTTTTGTGAAGAAAGGTATATGTGATATTGAAATCAAAGAAGAACTAACCTGGACGTCTGGGTGCTCTACTGTTGGGCGATGATGATAGAGGGATTGTTCCCTTGGGCTATTGGGTAGTGATTCATGCCCTCAGACTGCTGTATGGTGGCGTTGAAGATAAGAAACTCGACGAGCTCAGACAATCTTGGCAACGGCGAGTGGATTACACGGTGAGAGATCTAGGTATTGTCCGTGGGGAGGCGACAATGGAGGGATTATGCCCTTGGGATGTTGTACGGTGACACTGGAGTGATGATGTGCCCTCAGGCTATTGTGCAGCGGTGTTGAAGAGAAGAAACCCAGCCAGAAAGGTCAGACGATGCTTGGCAACGATGAGCGGATTGTACAGCTAGCGATCCAAGGATTGCGCATGGGCGAGCGATCTGTTTGGGGCAGAACAACGGGTGGTCTCCTGGAGGGATTCTGCACGGGGGAGTGGGAGAACTCGTGGGAAATTGGGAGTGTGATTTTCATTGAGTGGGAATATTGCGCGCGGAAGGATCAGGCAAAATTTCAATGAAATATGAAGTTTGATTTTATTTTAAAAAGTTCTCATTTAGTTACATTTAGTTAATACATTTAAGACATGAAGAGGATAAGTGTAGCTATGTCTTATGAATTGAGTTAACTATACTTATTTTATTTATACTTTTTAAATTTGTATCTAACTAGGGATTTAACTACATAGAAATTATATGTAATTAGAAAAATTGTAGTTAAAGACCATCTTTTTTGTAGTGTATGTAACATACTACATCTCAGACCCTACCCTAGAAGTTGACATTTTGGACTTAGCCAAATAAGGTTGAAGGTTAGACCTAAATAGATGTTTAGTATAACCCCAATGAGCTAATGCATGTATAGATCACCTTAATTTAACCTAATGTTCTAACATTAATCTTAGGTTTATAATGGATACACAAAATATGTCACATAACTCATTTTGGTGGTAATATGAAGATAAGGAACTTAATTGGATGAATAATTTAGATAATTGTTCGTTAATGGACCATATGACATATCTCATAATAATAAGTCTCAAAAGTGGAAACAAACTTCAAATTCTAAATCTACATATCAAAATTATCATACATGTCAAATTTCATCTAAGTTTGACAACCTTGAAATATTAGGATAAGTTTAGGAGATAGAAAATGAGTAACAAGCATAAGTAATGAATAATATAATTATATAACTTCAAAATATAAAAATAATGGCAAATTCATATTCAAATCAAAGATAACCTGTGGATGAAGTTTGATCCAATTTGGATGTTGTTTGTGCAAGTTATGAAGTTTTAGGTACATTTTAGACTTTTCTACAATTTACCCAATTGGGAGGTTTTCATTACAAATTGTCATATGCATTATAATCCTTATATATTCCCTTACCATTCTTGAGTTTTTGAACCATAGGGCACCTAGTTTCACCTTGGTTTGAAGGTTTTTCTTTCCAAGGACATTTTACAGATTGCTCTCTTTGTAAATGAGCTTATCTTTATAAGTTATCAACTAATGACTGGAGGTAAATTGGGATGGCCTGTAAGTGTCTATAAACTAACATTTGATATTCAAGAAGCCTCTATAAGCTATCCTTTTACATGGCCATGAAATCCCTAGGCTAAGGACACATGGAATGCTCCATGGACACCTCATGCTTGACTTCTTCCTTATCGATAAAGGTTTGCATGTCCATAGGCACCCTTAGCATTGAACACATGGAAAGTAATTTGAGACGTCATGCTTGACTTCTTCCTTATCCATAAAGGCTTGTATGTCCATGGACACCCTTATACATGACACATGGAAAGTCTCATAGACACCTCTTTCTTTATATAGTGATATCTACCCCTTCCCAACTCCCAATTCGAAAACTCTTGCTCTCCTTTATTTCTTCTAGCTTAGAGCATCATTCCTGATATGTTTTTCCATGAACATGTTGTCCCAAGGTAAAACAAGGTCCCTACCTTGGTGACGAAGGCTCCTAGGGTTCCAAATTTCTCTATATATGATTTCTTAAGCTCCTCCTTGGTGAGTTTGACCAAAACTAGTAAGTATCCTCCTTTCCTTCCCTATTTTCATGTGATTAGTCTTCCTTCTACCTTCCTCCAGGTCAGAACCATGGCTTACCATGGTGAAACCCCACCTAGAACCCATAAACACCTCATCTCCATGTTCTTTTGTTAGGGTTTTTCACCTCTAAAGTGGAGAAGGTGCCTCTTGCTCGAGATAGGAGCTTTGTTGGAGAACCAACCTCTCTAAACTTGGGAACCTTACTTATTGGACCTGTCCACCTTCCCTAGAGGTTCTTTGGAGGCCTAGGTTTGGATCTAGGACTGACTTGGACTGTTTAGACTCTAAAGTAGAGGTATGATGTATCCCCTATTCTTCTATGTTGAGCAATTCACCTATGCTTATTCATTCTCTTTGTCCTATGGAAATTAGCCTATACACAATGTCTTTTGTTTTGAAAATAATGGTTCATGTGAACTACCTTATTTGATATTGATCATGTGATCACGGATATTCTTTTGAACTCTTATCTTATACTTTGTTCAGATGGAACTCTAAAAGATGAAATGTGATGGCTTTTGCCCACTTGTGAGGTGGATGTATATGTTGGTCACTTATGTGGTGACTAGTTTATATATTCTGACTATACTTTCCACTTGCCTCTACATTTAGCATGCTATGTGATTCAGTAGCACTAGAGTAGTGTAATTGCATTGGTTTTTGTGGCAGATGTGTTATTTCCTGTCGAGCAGATGTGATATTTCCTGCTCTTTTGGGATGGAAAGGAACCTCATACCCAGGGCAAGATGTGTAATTCTTGGCCCATGTTTTATATATTTGGTAGATTGGAAATATTCCTTTCTCTATCAGGTTTCAAGTTTATGAGACTTGACTGCCTTTGTGTTTGTATTGTTCTAGGGATATTCTTATCTCACATGCATGCAGGTTGATGATGATTGTAGGGGTGTGTGCCCTAATTTCTTTACATGTGCTAGTATGGCACATCATTATTGTTTTAATTATGACAAGTATCTCTTTTGTTACTTAAAATCATTTCTCTTGATACCCACTTGGGTTGTCCTTATCCTTTCTATGGGAAGCCTTTTATATTTGATGTCCTTTATTCCATATATTTCTCAATTTCCTATTTAGTATGCACATAATAGCCTTTGTTGATGTCATATATTTTCTCTTTTTGCTGGGGTATGCTTCCAACCCTAGGTGGAGGACAATGAGGACATGGCATGATGATGTGGATATAGCTTAAGAAGTTAAAGCCTGGAGACAAAGTTGTTATGGTTTATATTTCTCTCTACTTAGATCCTTATGTTGTATCATACATGTAAACCCTTACAAGATATTATGATGTACTTTTGTAATAACCTTGTGATAAATTGAATATAGTCAACATTTTATTCCGCTGTTATACTTTGATTGTTTTGAATACCATTTATTGAAATTTGAAAATGTTACACCTATTCCAACATACCTTTGAGTGTGTTTGGAATGGATGTTTTATTCTTTAATTTTTTTTAGTAAGGGGGTGATCCCGCATCCTTACAGGTTAATTTGAATTCTGTCTCTCAACTTGTTAAGTTTGGGGTCAAGGTGTCCTTTGAATCAAACAAGGTCATTCTATCTAAGTTTGGGGACTACCTTGGTATGGGGTATTATTCAAATGGTCTCTTTCTTTTGAATGTACCAAACTCTGATGCTGATGAAATTTCTTCTTCTACATATATCGTTTACTCTTTTTATATGTGGCACAATAGACTTAGACATATTAATTTTAAATATGTACAACACATGAAATCATTAGGTTAGCTAAAAGATATACATGGTATTGTTGATTTAAATAATAAATGTCAAGTATGTGCTGAAACTAAATCTACAAAGAAACCATATCCTCAAATTTCACATAGAAATTCCGGATTACTAGATTTAGTATACACTGATCTTGGAGATTTAAAAGGAAATCAATCTAGAGATGGGAAACATTTATATATTATTTTCTAGATGATTTTTCACGATATACAAAATTATATTTACTATATTCAAAAGATGAAGCTTTTAGAATGTTTGTTAAATATAAAATAGAAGTAGGGAATCAAATCAATAAGAAAATAAAATGTCTTCGCTCAGATAGGGGTGGTGAATATGATTATTCTACTTTTAATGATTTTTGTACAAACCACAGTATTATACATTGATACACACATCTATATTCACCTCAATCAAATAGGATTGCATAACGTAAAAATATAACTCTAAAGGAGATGATGAATTCTATTTTAATCAATTCAGTAGAACCCAAAAACTTGTGGGGGGAAGTGATTTTATCATCTTGTTTTCTTCAAAATCGTATTCCTAGTAGGAAGACGAATAAGACACCATATGGATTATGGAAAGGTTATCCTTCTAATTTGAAATATCTCAAAGTGTGGGGATATTAAGCTAAATTCTTATTAACTAAACCTAAGAAACAAAAATTAGGATCAAGAACTCTAGATGGTGTTTTTATATGTTATGCTCAAAATAGTACAACATATAGACACTTGGTACTTAGAAGTAGAAACAATGTTGTAAAACCTAATACTATGGTTTAATCTAAAAATAATGAATTTTGTAGCATAGCTTTCCTATGAAAACCCCTATAGAAAAAGTGCCTGATCCTTCAAATGAAATTTTAGAAAACATACACAGTACATCCAATACTAATGATGTTTTTGAACCTGATGATGTAGAACCTAGAAGATCTACTAGGATGAGGAAGGAAAAGAATCTTGGTGATGACTTCTATTCCTTCATTGTAGATAACGATCCTGAATCTTACAATGATGTGATTAATTCATTTCCTTCCTCCTTATGGAAGGAAGTAATTAATAGTGAGATTGAATCTATATTATCTATATTATCTAATCATACATGAGAATTAGTGGATCTTCCACCAAGTGTCAAGCCGATTGGATATAAATGGATATTTAAAAGAAAATTAAAAACTAATGGTACTATAGATAAATATAAAGTTGGATTAGTTGCCAAGGGATTCAAACAACAAAAGGATATTGACTATTTTAATACCTTTGCTCCTATAATTAGAATCTCTTCAATCAAGATTTTAATTGCTTTGACATTTATTAAGAAATCAATTATACATCAATTGGATGTTAAAATTGCTTTCTTGAATGGAGATTTAGATGAAGAAATTTATATGGATCAACCAGAAGGTTATGTTGTTCCTAAAAAGGAATACATGGTATGTAGACTAATCAAATCTCTCTATGGCTTAAATCAAGAACCTAAACAAGGGCATGAAAAATTTGATAAAGTCATTATATCATATGGTTTTCATATAAATGTAGGAGACAAATGTATATATTCAAAAGTTGATAACTGGTGTTGTGTAATTATATGTCTTTATATGGATGGCATGCTTATATTTGGCACTAATATTGATATGATAAATAGTACAAAAAGTTTTTTGACTTCTAATTTTGACATGAAAGATATAGGAGAAGCAGATGTAATTTTTGGAATTAAAATTCTTAAAAGTGATTATTGCATCATGCTCACTCAAGAACATTATGTTGAGAAAATCCTCAAAAGATTTCTAATGTTTGATTGTAAGTTAGTTAGCACACCTTTTAATTCGAATTACAATCTTAAGAAAAATAAAAGTGTTAGTGTTCAACAAGTCAAATATGCACAGATAATTGGAAGTCGGATGTACTTAATGAATTGTACCCGTACAGATCTATCATATGCAGCGGGGAAATTAAGTAGATATACTCAAAATCCTAACAAGGATCATTGGGATGCTCTACAAAGGGTTTTAAGATAACACAAAAGGTACAATTAATCATGGATTGATTTTTTGTGGATCTCCAACTGTGCTAGAAGGATTTTGTGATGCTAATTGAATTTCTGATTTAAATGAATTGAAATATACAAGTGGCTACATCTTCACCGTGGGTGGAGGTGTTGTGTCTTGTAAATCCACCAAGCAGACATGTATAGCTCGTTCCACTACAGAATCTGAGTTTATTGCCTTAGAAAAGGATAGAATTAAAGTCGAATGAGTTAGACATGTTCTAATGGATCTTCCACATTTGGAAGAAATCTTCTCCACTAGTGTTTATTCACTATGATAATCAAGCTTCCATAGCAAGAGCAAAAACAAAGTTTATAATGGGAAGAGTAGACATATTCATCTACGTCATAATATTGCAAGGCAACTTATCAGTGATAGAATAATCTCGATGGATAATGTAAAGTCGGAACTAAATTTGATCGATCCTATAATGAAGCCATCAAGTCAAAGACTAACTAGTGAGCAATCACTACTACAGAAAATGCTTTTTACGACAGCTCCTTTTCTCAATTTACAACAGGTGTTAACCGTTGTATTAGATCGCGTGGTCTTATTGGGGGGTGCTTTACACAACATGTGATCGCATGTTGTAATAGATGTATTTTATACAACAGTTGAAACATGTTGTCTTTTAAGGAATGGTCTGTTGTAATATGGGTATTTTACACAACATGTGGTGCACCTGTTGTAATATATATTATACAATAGTTGAATGATGTTGTCTTTCACTAAACACACCTGTTGTAATAGGGGTATTTTTTACAACATGTGGTTCGCCCGTTGTAATATATATTATACAACAGTCAAAGAATGTTGTCTTTCACTAAACACACCCGTTGTAATAGGTAGGTATATTACAACATGCAGTGCACCTATTGTAATATACATGTTTATACAACAGTTGGAGTATGTTGTCTTTCCATACATTAAACTGTTGTAATAAGATTGTTTAGACAACATGGTGTGTGTCTGTTGTAATATACACAATTTATACAACAGGTTATACATGTTTTAGTTCACTAGAAACACAAGTTGTAGTAGGTGTATTTTTTCCTGACAAACCTGTTGTAATAGGTGTGGATAACACAAGATGTGTTGTTTGTTGTAGAATCATACATTTTACAACATATCATTAACTATTATCTTTGATTAGAGTTTGGAAGGTCATATATCGAACCAATTGTATTGATCAAATTAACCATATTATTAATAAATTATAATAAATATGCAATTATACTTTTTCATTTCACAAACAAACACATAGTTGAACAAAATTTCCATCAAACCTTGAAAGAAACTCGTACTAAATTTAATTAATATTAAATCATCCATACAACGATTCAATAATACAAAGTACTGAGTATCCACTCTAGAATCAAACTGAAAACTAACTAAAAAAGTTTCACACATTGGTCTATGCTAAAGAACAAATGTCTCCCTCACATGTCACATAATCTTATGTGTGCTCAAGAACACATGTCGCCCACTCATTTCGTACCTCATAGATTTCTTCTTGGTTGAAGCAACAACCAATATACTTCGAATAATACTGCAATCATATGACAACTATATCAACATATTGTGATTTTTTCAATTTATTTAGAAATTTGAACAAACCAAAAGAATATAATGTTAAGTAGATTACACATTCAGGAATATTTCTATTTCTCACATCAAAGATGTCTTTCATATACTTCAGCACATAATACCCGCAATATGTATTGTTCGCTACTTTAGACACTGTACAAAATAAATATTAATTTGTTATCCAAATAATTGTGAGAACTTATTAGCAAATAAAATGATGGAAAGGTATAAATAGCCAGAAAACTTAATAAAAGGTATGTGTAAACAGAATCAAAAATGCTATAAGAGTGAAAAAGGCATGGTTTATTGCTGAAGAAGGCGTGGTTTATATGCCATACTGGATGATGCAAAACTTGCTCTTGCAAGAGGGGAATTTTGTAAGAGTGAAGAATGCCACCCTTCCAAAAGGAACCTTTGTTAAACTACAGCCTCACAACATTTAAATTCAATTCAAGTAGACCACTGTCAAGCAAACAGTCATTAAACGTTTGCATACATTCTAGAAGAAGGATCTTTACAAACTTATTAAATGTCCTTACAATTGGGATCTACCTATAGGGTCTACTTGTAAACCCAAAGTGTAATATCTTGTTTCAAAGGATAATGCTCGAGAAACTTGATGATAATGACCCAAATAAGATCTAATCGATATATGTAAAAATTAGAGCATTTGTAAAAATAAGACCATATCAAATCAAGTAGCAGAATCTGAAGAAACTAGAACAACACTTCTATTGGTGAATCAGAAAGCAGTATTTTTCTGGATGAAAATGGAAATTACCTTGATAATTTCTCATTTCAAATTCTTCCTATATTGCACATCTCTCTTTTGATAAACTTTATGAGTCCTATTCAAATTCATATCAAGAATTCTATGCATTATTAACTATATATGTAACTTTCAATACATGTATTATGTAATTAAAATTGTTTTATGAAGTACTTACAACTCCATGAGTTTTTTTCATGTTCCCACATAATTTTCCTCATAACAGATCAAGATAGTGGCACTTACCCCACATAGGGTCGAAGACGCAAAGTATCCAATGTCCCCTACGCATACATGAGTATTATATTTTAAGATTAATGTATTTTTAAGCAACATTTAAAGTAAAAAAATAACAGAAAATCGACAAAATGTATGTGTACCCCCACATTATAAGGTATAAAGAACTTGTACCCATATTTGACAATAATTTTATAAAAAAATCATGATCTGATTACATGTTCATGAAAAAATTCTATAAAAAGAAATTGCGTTCGACTCGGTTCACAATATATAATAAGAAGTAGGAGTCTGTTGAAGATACAACAACATGTATAACGTGTTGCATAGTCACAAATTCAACATTCGACGTTATTCGGTGAAGTTAAAAATTTTGGTATTCGGGAATTATGCGGGAACTTCGGATAAAAAATGGCAAAGATACGGTAACAGTTTCGGTCAACCATTCTGGAAAAAAACGGATACAATTCAGATATATATATATATATATATATATATATATATATATATATGTAAATTTTACTTGGTAATTTGGTACAAAAAGTTCAACAATTATCAAGATTCATACATGTACATAAAAGCACCACGGTACCACAATGGTCAATTTGGTAAAATTATAGGTGTAGAATTTAGTTGAGAAACAAAAATATGTACAATTGATAAACATCGACCTTTAAGGGTCTGACTAGTTTGTTATAACTGAAATTTTCTTGGAACTCATTTTCCTGGAAGGCTCTGATTGGTTCAGTGTAAGTAGAGTTTTTTTTGGAAGTTCTTTTCCAGGAACTGAAGTGCAGTTCCTAGAAATTGAGTTTAGATGATTGGTTTAAAAATCAAAGTTTTTCAGGAAAATGAGTTACATAAGATTGGTTTGCTGTAATTTTGTTACTATACATGAAATGTAATGTACCACAAACATCACAAACTTTATATTTTGCGAACCATATCATATCTATTTTAAATAGAACTTCATAAGCAACAAAGTATTATTCATAGGCTTATCCCTAAGTACATATGATTTTTTAATACACGAATAATTTCTATATCATCTCTTTCTCAAGATCAACATGATCATCATTATCAAAATGACATATGTTTGTTGGCGTTCCTTATAACCAATATGATCAACCATCTACATAAAAAAGAAAATAATCCAAATATGTTCAAACAAAATTTCTATGCAAACATGTGATATTACTTAAGTTATATTGTTGTTTAATCAGTAGTAGAACTGGAATTTTCTTTATAATGATTTATATGATACGAAGAATATGACAGTCACCCAAATAATATTTGGTAAGAATCCCTTAATCATGACATGTTCATAAACATCTTCCTTTGATTTTAAATACCTATTGCTACAAGTTTTGCATGGACACAACAATTAATTGTTTCTTAAAGGCCTTTGATGAGAAAGAGAATAGTCTATGAATGCAAACACCCCCTCTCAAAAGTATTTACGAAGGAAACATCTTTCAATGTACATCCAACTCCTATCGGCTAAGTAATCCATCTACAAAAATAATAAATAATATATTTAGTATCATAGTAGGAAAATAAGTTGATCATCCATATGACAATATTAAAAATACTTCTCTAGATATTTTGATGAACTCCTTTTCCCTAGCTTGCAAGATAAATTCTCAAATAAATTTTTATTGGAGATATGCCTATTTTAAATAATCTTCTTTTTTATGATATTTTATTGCATCTAACATAGCACGTAAAATTGAGCATTTCAAATTGTATTGAATGTGTTATTTTTTTTATTTATGAGAGAACCGCCCCCGTAGAAGTGCCACAATTGTGACCCCCCTAGACAACATAAACTCATTGTTGTATTGAATGTGTTATTGAAATTAGGAATTTATTAATTTGTATTTATCTTCTTTAAATCGTCATCTTCTAATGTGTAACAACATGACATTATTCAACATTACAAATCTTCATCATTAAATAAAAACAATGTTCAGCTAAGATCATTTGACTTAACTAACATTGCATTATATTAAAGAGTTGTCTTTGAATTATGACTATGTCATTTGAAAATATATGAACCAGAAATACATATCACTACAGAATATTTGAAAAAAAATTATAACGTGCACATGTAAGTATAGTAATTGTCTACAACATGACATTATTCAAGTGTTATAGAAAAATCTACTGATAAAAATTGGAGCAAGATATGCCTTATTTAATTAATTTCTTTTTATAATATTTTATTGCATCTAACATAGCACGTCAAGTTGATCATTTAAAGTTGTATTGAATGTATTATTAAAATTAGGAATTTATTAATTTGTTTTTATCTTCTTTAAATCTTCATGTTCTAATGTGTAACAACATGACATTATTCAATATTACAATATCTTCATCATTAAATGTAAACAAAGTTCAACTAAGATCACTTGACTTAACTAAAAATTCTATCATTTGTAGAGAAAAGTACAAGTAATGTAGTTCACAAAACAAACTTAGCATGCTCTTTAAAAATAATCTATATCTAGTCGATCTTAATTTTTTATCATGAATAAAATAAATAAAATAAAAACATGTATATCAAAAATTTATTTCATTATAAAACAATGACAAGAATCTGGATATGCATGATATAAATGTAATTAATTTTAAAAGTAGATCATTGCTAATAATTTAGTTGATATATGTATTACAAATGGTTGTTTGGTATTGTTTGGGAAAGAAATGACAAATGGGAAAGGAAAGAGAATGGAAAATTTATTAAAAATGGTTGTTTAGTAACATATGGGAAAGAGAGGATAACTGAAAAGAAAAAAGAATGGAAAAGTTATTAGAAAAATATGTCTTCATCACTATGAAGAACAAACACAATTTTTTAAGGTAACGAGGACTTTAGCCTTATGGTGATCTAAAAAAGTGACAACGGCATGCTCTAGGATGCCATAACAAATTTAAATATAAGCAACCTAATATAATTAATTAGAATAATGATGATAGATCATGTATTGTAAAATTAAGACATATACTAATTTGGCCTATGTATAGAAAAAGGTTAAGATTTTTGTATCCAAGTAATATATACTCAATGAGAAAATAGGTCATTAACTTATATAGTTGAATGAACAATGTATGTCAATCATGATTTTTTAATACTAACACTAAGATATTTTTAATATCACTTGATAATATTCGATTGTCAAGAGTATGTAATGGTGATAAACTTGATTTTTTAGAGTGATCTAATATTATTAATTAAAATATGATCTCACATATTTATCAGCAACATGAAAAAAAATTAAGATCTGAAAATATTACTAAATATGGCATTGACAACAATTCCAACAAAAAGAGAACCTAAATCAAATTCAAGGCACAAAATAAATCATTCCCGTCTACAAGATTTGTCAAGCATGACGTCCCTTAATAAAAGAACCCGAGTTTGACTCTCAGAGGCCGCATTGAATTTACCACCCTTCTGAGTGTTTGCCTCTGCTAGGGGTTGAGGGAGGGGGAGAGTAATGTCTATCATGGTTCAAATAAATCATTGTTTTACATGTAAGTTTTATATAAAATAACAAGAACATCTCATTTGACGGGTTGACATGTAAAAATATGGATGCAATATCTAGACAAACATGTCAATGACTCTCAAGTTCATGTTTTTATTATATAAAATAAAAAAAGACATATTGTATATTCTCTTTCAGACAGACTCTTAAGAACATTGATAATATATGTACAAAAAAATCAGAGATACGGGAACCCTTTTTCAGAAACGAGAAATTACCTGACTTCAGCCGCAATGAAAAGATGTTAATTTGTATTGTCCTTGCTACTACACAACTTTGCCTTGGAGACTATTGTTCGAGGAGAGAAAATAGGAAAGACCTAAATGTTATCTGTCACCCAGAGATGTGATTTAAAAGATGCCACTTTTAACACTGTCTAGGTAGATTGGCCAAGGATAATGGTTCCTGGTGCAGGATCAAATATAATTTTAGTATACAAGGAACAATCTAATAGTCGGAGAAGGCACTCACCAGCAGTAGAGGCAAAAATAGAATGACTTATCCAACGTCGGAGCAGAATGGATAAGGAACAATCTAATGCCCAGAGAAGGCACCCACTAGATAATGGCCTATCCAACGTCGTCGGTTACCCGATTTGGCCTGGCCGCAGTAGATGAACCACGCCGAAGACTCCTTGTAGAAACAATTGTAGACTTCCGATGGCTAATACAGAGGCAAAATAGATTGAATCCTGACGAAGAAGACCATATAGAAGAAGACTTGTAGAGGCACAAGGAGAGGGAGTGCTTGTTCTGGTTTTGGAGGCGGGACTTTGGTGTCGTTCTATTTCCGGAGCAGGAGCGAGAGCAAGAGCGAGAGTTTGGCGCCATTGTTTTATTTTCGAAGCGTTAGATATAGAACGGAAGGGAGGCATGTATTGGAAAGTAATCCACCGTATAAACGAATTAGGATTCAACAAGGTACAAAAAAGGAAATTGCAATTGTTGTTTAAAATCAACGGCTGATCCATTTAAATAATTATGATTATCTAAAAATAAAATGATAAATGTCCACAATCAAATGGACTCTTCACGGAAGTAAAAGAGATAATGGTTGGTTTAATATAGTTAATATTGGTTAGAAAAAAAGTTAATGAGGGTCAGGAGCAATCCTTGGGTAAATTAAATAATAGTTTGGGATACATTTCCAAAGGTCAGGGATAAGCCTTTGGAAGAATTTAATATACTCGTCAAGGATAGCATGACAAAGGTCAGGGATAAGCCTTCGGAAAAATTAATACACTTGTCAGGGATTATATCCTTGAGGAAAAATCCGTCGGCCTTGTTGAGTTTTGTAGTAGTGATTGAGGGGAAATAGTCTTTAGAAAATATTGAAACATGAAACAATGCTAAGTGAGTATTTTTTTAAACAATTCGGAAATAAATTGTTTATTCAGGATAATACGTGAAAATGTGTAAATGACGAATAAAATATGAATAATTCGTAAAATTTGGGGAAAATACGGGTTTAATATGAAATTCAGGTGTGCAATATGTCTAATAAAAAATTCGCATATTATACGCGAATAATTGACAAATTCATAGAATTATGTGAATATGACATGTTGTTTAACTATGATCTTTTACAATATGTAGCTAGTACAACAAGTGATATCATGTTGTGTAATAATAATATATTACAATGATTTAGTTTACGTTGTGTAATGGAGGTCTATTACAATGATGTTTTATGTGTGGATATTACAACATGTTACAACATGTTGTGAAATTATAATATATAACAACAGGTTGGAGTCTGTTGTCTCATGTTGGGATATAACAATTAGTTTTAATATATTGTATTATGGTAGTCTATTACAACATGTACCAAATACAACATGTAAAGGCATGTTGTATAATTAATACATACTACAACGGGTGAGTCTGCGTTGTGTGATGATGGTCTATTACAACATGTGACTATTACAACAGGTCAAAATATGTTGTGTAAATAACATCTTTTACAATAGTTTTGAATATGTTGTGATACTACAACCTATTACAACACTTTCGCAGTTGTTGTAGTATCCCCCTATACTACAACAGGTTTGGCATGTTGTAAATGACTTGTGTTGTATAAAATATACAATATACAACACAAAAATGGGCTTGTTGTGATAAGTATGCTAACTACAACACAATCATCAGAACTATTGTCTATCTCGCATTGTAAAAAACATTTTCTGTGGTAGTGAATATATCGAGAAAATGTGATTATGCCCATAACAGAAGTCAAAGTGATGGATACCCAACCTTCATGAACGGTGATCCCAAGAAGGAGGTTTAATGGGAAAAACTAAGTCACTAGATGACTCAATGTATTGTAATATTTCATATCTCATTCTTATGATGTAAACAATAATTTGCAGTGATTAAGTTAAATTTATTTTCTTAATGGATTTCATAACCAATGGTAGTGTATATAACTGTAATATATACTTGATGAAACTCTAAGTATGTGAGTGGGTAGTGGGACCGCTCCTATTGACATTTGGGCAGATCTCTAGAGCACTTATAAATTTTTTCAATAGGCGCATGACCTTAACGTGCCAATCTGTAAGAACGGTAATTGATTTTATGAATGTCATGTGAGTAATGAAGATAAAAGGAAAATTAGTTCAAGAACATAGTTCTTCCAATTCTCTACAAATCACGTACATCTACTCTATATTTTGGTTCAAAGAACTTAGTTCTACTAAAGCTTATGCATGTCATTTGTTTAAATTTGTCCAATGAGCTATTATTAGGATATTTAATGTTTTGTTTTTGAAATAGTGGGGGATTGTTGTGTTTAGTGTATTTCAAAAGTAAATGCAATGCTTTAGTCTAATATTGGGGAATTTGATACTTCCCTCCTCCTTATATATGAGTTCTTGCCCATAGGATGATTGAGGGAAAAAATAGATAAAGACTTCGCACACTCATGGTGGTGCAACCCAACTGAGTTTGGGTCGGGCCTATTCCGAAATCCTTTAATCGGACGTGTCAGCGCATGGAGTGTCCCGCGCACGTAGGGGGTGCAAATCTGACCTCCCAAGCCTCCTTGCATGGGCGCGGCCCCAGGTTGATTTTGCTCTTTAGTTCATTGAACCATTTTGTGGTTCTTCGGGTCCGGTTGTACCTATTCGTTTGGACGGTTGCAAACCGCAACACATCCTTTCACCAACACACAACTGCACACATATGTTAACGAGACTTTTACTTTATTATTTAACAGCGTCCTCGCCTTCTTTCTAAAAGAAGCCAAAACACTCCAATTTCCGTATAATCTTTTATGTTTACTGCTCCCTTATCGAACAACATCTCGTTCTAGCTGTTAGAAACATACTCACAGAAAAACGCTGGATTTGTAACATGAGAACCGATTATAAATGGGTACAGTTGGCCTCGTTTTCTTCTTTCAGGCGATGACAGTTTTGGCTGGTACAGCTACTTGCTCTCGTCGATTAACTTTTTTTCATACCTTTCCGAGCTGTCATGACGACCATAATATATCATCCCCCTCTCTCTATATCGTGGATCTAAGTAACACACCTTTTCACTTTCGGTTTGAGGATTAAGCTGGCCACCAAGGTTGCTTATAGAATAAGGACTAGACTGTTATCCTGATCGTCTGTTCTTTACCGCAAGTAGCGGTATTAGTGCTAAACAATTCATAATCTTTTTGGTATTTTGGGTTATTAGTGTCCTTCCATTCACCGTGTTCCAGAAAATATTTAGGGCTCGTTTGGTTTCACTGAATTGTAAAACGTGTTTATCAACTGCACTGCGTTTACCAACTCATTGCGTTTGGTTCCGTGTTGTTGCAACTATCATTAGGAAAAGAAGCACGGTTAATCTCCAGCATGTAGAGATTTGTGGAAAGTCAACTGTGCCATAAACAGACGGGGTTCGTTTTCCTTGGGTGGATGCTGCATGCGCTGCAATGTATGTTTTTATGTTTTTGTTATGTGGCAGCAGCTACTCCGGGGTTTATTCAGGCACTTTTTTTTTTAGTTGTATGCAGTCTCCTTACGGCTGGGACGTCGTCTCATGCATGAAATGGCTGAGACATCGTCAGCTTTCATGCAAAACGCAGTAGTAATACTGGAACCACCTACGGAAACAACACTCAACCAAACGTACTACAAATTAAATAGACCAATTACATTTGCGTGGTACCAAACCAACAAAGTTACAGTTTTAATTCAACGCCTTCGATTTCCTATTTCTTACTCCCAACCAAAAAGGCCCTTAGAGGGACTAATCGGATTCAGATCCAGAGGACCTTGGACCGTACTTTTTCCTTCTTCGAGGAGTATCGTTTGATAGAGATGAAGTCGAGAAATGGCTAAGTTTTCCAAGAAAATGGTTTCGTAATGGTAAACTCAGCAAATTGACCACCCTATATGATTTTATTGCAAAGAAATGTGTTCCATCTCAACGTTTCACTGGATTTTCCGCAATGAGAGAGATCTAAGTGTTCCGAATCCAAATGCCTTGGAGGATTTTCCAAACTGCTGGTCTCTAATATGAGTGACTTGTTTATGGCTGCTGTTGTATTTCAAAGCAAAAGTGTTTAGTCCCACATTGTTTGTTTTGGAGACTTTCCTCCTATTCATATATGGATGCTAGTCTATGTAATATTTGAGGAATAAAATAGGTTGTGGGCTTTGCACGCGCATGGTGGGGCAGCCCAAGTGGGTTTGGGCCGGTCCGGTCCGGAAACCGTTTAATCGGGCACGTCGCCGTACGTCGCATCCCGCGCGTAGGGGGTGTAAATCCGGCCTCCCAGAGTCCTTTGTGCGGGCGCGGCCCCGTTGATCCATCTCTGAGTTTCTATAAAACCAAACATCTTCCTTTGTTTTTCATACGCACAATAGAAACATGAGACGTTGTCTTTCCGTTCGTCATTTTGCCGCTGCCGCCAACTCCGGTAATCGCTGGAAGAACGATCAAAGACCTTTCGCTTGAGGAGGGATTTGCGACTGCACGCTTCGCTCCTGTTGTTGTTGTATCCTGAGAGGGTACCCGCCGTGGATTACTGCTGCACCGACGCTCGTCGTTGAGTAAGACAAAAATACTCTTAAAGACAATACATTTCTGTACGCCTCAACAATATGATATTTTCTTCTTATTTACATTTCTCAGATTATTACCACCATAGAATAACAGACTTCGCAACAGTTATGTACGTCATCTCTAATGATCGCAACCAGATGAAGAATGTGATGGAAGTTTTAGAGTACACGGTTCTCGTTGACCAAAACTTCCATTTAGAAGAATCCACAAGGCTAGTCACTGCGGCAAAAATGGTGTGGAGAAAACTAAACGTATACTGCGAATGGTCGGGCTTTACATCTAGAAACACATCCCACCACTCCATAAGATATTCCCAAGTGTATTTTCTTACCATAACAAAAAAAATCCGATACAACACTAAAACATTATATGGAGAAGAACTAAACTTTGGTCATGCTCACGTGTGTCACGCGCATCACGCGCAGCTGAAACCAGCCCCCAAATCTACTCCAAAACCGCCTCCACATGGTGATTGGATGATTTTTTTTAAAATTATACAATAGACAAATAAATTTGTTTCGCTTATAACTTTTAAACCATAATGATTTTTTTAATGAAACAAAAACTATTGAATTCGTTACAAAAAATGCAATCTAAAAAGACTAATGTTGACATATTTTTGAGATAAAAAAAATACAAAAATGATATATATAAGTTCATTGACACCCAAAGATAGTTCATTGACGCCTAACAATAGTTCATTGACACCCAATGTATTAAAATGACGTCCAAATAAATATTGTATGTGCTAAATCACATTAAGACAATTGACAACCAAACACTTAAGGTAATTCACAATCAAAAACAACGTAAGGGCGCTTATAAATGACTATTGACACCCAAAGATGGTTCATTGACACCTAGAAGTATAAAGTTGACATCCAAATAAGGTATTGACAATAAAAAATAATGTAACGACGCCCAAATAGGTTTGTATGACACTCAAAAATTTTAACAATTTTTGGGCGCCATTTAGCCACCCAAAAGCAGTTAATTGACGCCCAAAATAGTCCATTGACACCCAAAAGTATAAAGATAACGTCTAAATAAGTATTGACAACCAAAACAACATAACGAACCCAAATAGGTTTGTTTGACACCTAAGAACCATTTAATGGCGCTCAAAAATGACTCATTGACACCCAGAAGTATAAAGACTCCCATAAATAGCTATTGACACTCAAAAATAGTTAATTGACACATAAAATACCCAAATGTATAAAAATGATACTCAAATAAGGTATTGACAACTAAAAATAATGTAAGGGCGCCCAAATAGATTTGTTTGACACCCAAGAACAAGTTAATGATGTCTAAATATAGTTGTACGCATTAAATAGGGTATAATGGTACTTCACGCCAAATAATAACTTAATGACGATCATAAATGACTAATTGACACACAAAGATGGTTAATTGACACCCAAAATGGTTCATTGACACCCAGAATCACCTATTCATATCATCTATATGTTTTGTTAAAAATATATCAATATTAGTCTTGTTGGAATTATTTTTATAAAGAATTTAATAGTTTTTGTTTCGTCAAAAGAATCATCACGGTTCAAAAGTTATATGCAAAATAAATATATTTATCAATTACACAACCTCCACCTACCCATCTAATTAAAATATGCCACGTCATACACTCCAAAACCACACAAAACTACCCAGCCAGCCGCGTGTAGCACTCGCGCGTGAGGGTGCTGCACATGACCGGATCATTTTCGTATCAAGAAATATGGTACAACTTATATATTAGACTCTCCCCTACAGGTATTGGCTGCCAAAAGCATGCACAATATAACATCAAGTATCATCCATGTTCTCCCCGATGAGAATCGTAAGGCACTGATCTTGAAGTTGAAAGAAATCTTGTCCGATCTGCTATGTGCCTGCCTACTGAAATTACCTCATGCCATCAAAAGAAATTGCTCCAGAGGTGCATTTGTGGTGATAAGGAAAGCAATGTAAAGAGATGATGCCACAGTTTTAGGTAGAGCTGAAGATATCATGGTGTGGTTGTCGCAGTTGGAACGTCCTCCAGAAATTTGTCCTTCGACCAAAATGGAATATTTGGATAGTTGGAAGGCGCATACGGTTTAGAGCTGATATATTCTACTGAGATGTAATAGAATTGGTGGGATCAGAGGTATGTATTGTCATAATGTCGGCGTTGTTATAGTAGTGTGTACACGCCATTGATATTGATTCTGTGTTCATAAAAATTCAATAATTTCATATATTAGGTTGAACTACTATCTTCTTCCTTACACGGGTTTGTAATCACAATATCTCTCGTTAGTTCTTGTGAACAACAAATTAGTGGTTTGTGTCAAACTTATTTTTTTCCGCATGAGTTTCATATGCGCTGACGTTTTCTTTGTTTGACCGTTTGAAGATGATTTTTCCCTGCATCTAGCAAACACATATATTGTATGGTTCAAAGTCTTTCATTACTTGGAATTGCATAAGACAACATCTAACATCTCCAAACATGATCCAGAGCATAAATTGAATGGTATGGATCGATCACGATACAGATATATTAGAAATAATGTGTGTATCCATGTTCAAGTAAGTGCAAAGATTCATGATTTTCTAGCCTTTCTGATATTTTGGTGGGAAATAACAAGGTAAAATTACCCGCACTTTACTTGAGTATCCATCTACACTGTAGCTTACTGTGAAAACTATATAACTCTTGCTGCACCTTCTAGGATTGGGATTTTGGGTCCACATCTGGTGGCGTGGATGCCTGGTGTACATTTTTGTTTCGGTTCTTCACTAGTCTTTGCATAGGCAATTACTGATCATAAATATATGCATTGCCGGATAACACAAAGACATGTTCAAGTAGAATAATGTATGGTTCAAAGCCTTTGATTCCATGCAATTGCAGGAGACAACATCTAACAACCCCAAATATGATCCGAAGCCTAATGGTATAAGAGCCTAATTGTTTTGTCAGCGAAGGATAGTGTGGGTGGATCGACAAGAGTTTCCCAAATGATGGGGCTTGCGATTGAATTTCCGGATAAGCACTCTCACAAATGAAATTTTTGTAACATCAGCCTGCCAACGATGTTACTTGTGTGGGGTCCGTCCTTGCAGGATGGGTGAGCCTCCCAGGATTTACCCTGCTAAGACAGGTCACAAATAGCCAACCCTGATCAGGGTTCCCACTCATAAATAAAAGAAATCTTCAAGCACAATATTAACTTGGCGAAGAGACTAAATGAACAATGTTGGAGATGGGCTACGATCAATAATTTTTATTTTACCATTCTGCCCATTTTGGGTCACAAATTACTATGACGCCAACTTTCCTTCTTACATCATTCCATTTAATTATGTTTTACCGCTTTCTTTTCTCAACCAGTGTGGTTACTAATGTTATTTATAGAGTATTGATATACAACACACCAGTTACACCAATATCTACACCTCAGCCTCGGGAACCCGAAACCGGGATCCCGTGCGCAAGCGGCTTTTGGATTTCACGTGGTTCCATCTGTCTGTACTTTGCTTATTTAGTAATTAAACCGTATCAGAAATTGAACAGACGTCGGTTCGGTTCTCTGAAGCCGAAAAATGTGAGACCCACAAAGAAAAGAGTAGACTCCCACCTTTTGTGTGTGGTATCATTTCTTTGCTCTTCCTCTCTCTCTTGTATCTCTCTCCTTTTCGCTCATCTCTCTCTGGTGATCATTTCCTGAGCTGGAACTTCTCTCGTTGGAGCTTAAAGACGATTAACTTCTCTTGTCGGAACTTTAAGGGCACTGTGTGGCACTCAGTTTCTTCGTCGGATGTGGCGCTCGGTTTCTTCGTCGGAGGTGAAGGCAACAACAAGCTGACCTATCTGCGGGAGCGGAGGGCAGGAGGGGTGGAAGTAGAAGCTTCGCCAGAGGTCTGGAGTGGAAGAAAGTTGAAGGCTTCGCCGAAGACGAAGAGGGACAGTGCTAAAGTATCTATGATATGCAATTTTTATTAAAAATAGAATTCTTTCACATTTTTAGGCTGTATATTTGATTTATCTGATGAAATTGAAATAGCTCAACTGACAGGGTTCTTCTTTCAAGTTGCATGAACTGACATAGTAAATGTAGGTACAAAAAATATAATTTTTGTTAAAAAATAGAGGATACAAAGGTTCAGAAAAGTCATTCTTGAACGATTTGGTATAAAAATAGTGACAGAATGGTGTCAGTTGTAAAAAACATTTTTTTTGTGTGTGTGGGGTGGGGGGAATCTTTTTTTTTTTGTAAAACGTTACTATTTGTTGTTGATGTTGTGTAGCACCATAAAAATTGTATATGAAGTATAATCAAGTTCGAAATTTAGCTGTTGTTCAAATTGAATTTAGTGATTTGTTCGAATTGTAATTTTGTATAAATTGGTACAGAAGTACAAACTATTAGTACCGTTTCAGAGTTCATATGAAGTATTATCAAGTCAGAAATTTAACTGCCCTTAAAATAGAATTTATTGATTTATTAAAAATATACTTTTGTATAGATTGTTATAGGAGTATAAAATATTAACATCGTTTAGAAGTTTATTTGGTTTGATGTTAAGTGAAATTTGTTTGGTTATATTATTTGGAATTTATGTTCATTTGGTTTGGTACTAATCATCACTGGTTCAAAAAGAATAAAAGCATTGTTCACAATATTGTTTGATGTTTATATATTTAATATCTTTTTTGCAAATCAATAACATGCTTCAAATTGTAAGCAAAAAATAAGTACAACTCATTCGGTATTTGATTTGTTAGTACGTTTTGTCATTGTGCTGCCTAAAAAGATAGTTATTAATATAGGCACAATGCTATAAAATCATGATAGTGCGGAATGTTGGTACATTTATTTGGTATGTTTTTTATAAATATAATTATTATTATTATTTTAAATCTAAATGTAGTTCTGATAAGCGCAATTGAGCAACAATGATTATTGCAAACTCTATTTTAAAAAAAATTATTAACAACACAATTATAAAAAAAATTAAAATGATCAACACACACTCTCTTTTTAAAAGGATCAAGATAATACAGACATATGTTATATAATTTTTGGTATTTTTTTGTAAATATAAGCATTATATGAAAAAATAAGTATTAATATAGGCACGATGCTATAAAACCATGATAATGCGGAATGCTGGTAAATTTATTTAGTATGTTTTTTATAAAATAATCACTATTTTAATAAAAATTTAAATGTTGTTTTGATAAGTGCAATTGAGCAACAAAGATCAATGCAAACTCTATTTTTAAAAAAGATCATGATAATCCAGACAACTGTCATATGGTTTTTTATATTTTTTTGTAAATATAAGCATTATATAAAAAGATAATTATTACTATAGGCACAATGCTATAAAATCATGATAATGCAAAATGTTGGTAAATTTATTTTATGTTTTTTTATAAATATGATCATTGCTTTTCTTGTTCTGATAAGTGCAATTGAGCATCAATGATTAATGCAAACTCTATATTTAAAAAGGATCATGATAATGCAGACAACTGTCATATGGTTTCTGGTTTTTTTTTTAATATGAGCATTGTTTTGCAAAAAAATATAAATACATTGATATTTTTCTGGTAAATATAACCATTGTTTATTGTTTAGAATACATAATATTGATATTATATATTTGTAGTACTATTTTTTTATCAACAAACTTTTGAACTACTTTTTTTTAAAGTATTACCATTTGAACATGGTAAATGTACATATAACAGTTGAGCATTTTGGGATTAGATGTAGGATACGTAAATTTAAGCTTGTAGTAGGAATTGTTGAAGACGAACACTGATTAATGTTCAAGGATACTATATTTGGTGTCTTCATTGATATGAGGTACCCCACTTCTCTTGAAATGACTCAGATAGAGGATCTTGTTTATGCCTATGATGGAAACAAACCGTCTTCCAAGATTGGGACAACATTGGTAGGACTTCACCCCCAACATGTATGTGCAATGTTTGGATTACCTGCGACAAGTAAGATCATTTAAACCCCTAAATACTTTTGATTGCGAATTTTTAGTTATTGAAATATATAAGAATTATTTTTTTTTCTTTAGGTGTTAACTATTTCTTACATTCTTAAAAATTAGTAGGTAAAAATAGTAAAATCAGGTGTGAATATTTTAAAGGAGACCCCAAGGAGAATG
This sequence comes from Alisma plantago-aquatica, assembly GCA_963693085.1. Classification (NCBI taxonomy): domain Eukaryota; kingdom Viridiplantae; phylum Streptophyta; class Magnoliopsida; order Alismatales; family Alismataceae; genus Alisma; species Alisma plantago-aquatica. The sequence continues at coordinate 176,363,537 of OY856409.1, forward strand.
ATGCTATAGAAATTTTAAAGGAACTGGTAGATAAAGAGGACACTAAGAGCAAAGAAGACTTTGTGAAATTTTGGATTTTAGTGCTTCTAAGTAGTTTTTTGTTTTCTTATGGTAACTTTGGAATTCAAAAAGTATTGTTTGTTTTGGTTGATGATCAAATAGATGGATTTAATTGGGTTGAATCCATACACAACTACCTACATTTAGGTTTGATGGAGATGTGTATAAATAGAAAGGGCTATTTGAAAGGTTGTAACACTTTGTTGATGGTAAGTTTTGGTATTGTAGTTATTTATTTTTTGTATTATTTATTTGTGACATGCTATTTCGCAAGACTTAAACATTGGTATTGTTATATTCAAGGTTTGGTTTAGGGAATGTCATAAGATGTTTCCAGAAGATTATCCACACAAAATGCCTAATATAAACAGATGGAAGTATGATCACAAGTTCAACAACACTTTGCAAAGAATGAAAAAAAAATTGTTGAACCGAATGCGGTTTATATCCATGATGATTGAAAGGTTGGGGAGTTGAGAAACAAAATTGTTGTTGTTGAGGGCAGTGATGTTGTAGAATCAACTAGGGTGAAGTTAGCTTATCTAGAGGCTAATAAGATGCAACCAGGGTTTAAATTGAACTATGAAAAGGATATGGGAAAATTAAAGGTGGATAATGATGATTTGAAATTAAGACTTGATGGATTAAATAGTTCTTTGGATAACAGCCAAATCGATTGTGTATTCCTGAGGGAGGAACTGGCTGCACATGCCATAGTTGATCCAACCATGGAGGACAGAAGTAGTGAGTGCTCTGATAATGTTGAAGACTATGACTACCAAGAAGAAGAAGAATTAGACTGAAGGATATGTTGAAGGTATACTATTGTTATTATGTTTGGTACTGTTCAATACTTAAAATAGTATGGATTGGTCAAATTTAATGATTGATATAAATGAATTTTAGAGGTAAAACAAAAGGAAGGTTGAAGAATCAGGTGAGGATCCTGTCAGTGATGATACATATGGTAGTGTTGATAGATGTTTTTTTTAGATGTTTTGATTCACCACAAAAATTGAAACAGTTTTTTCTTTGTATTGTGTAGGATTTCATGTTGAAAAAGAACCTGATGTGAAGAATATGAAGCTAGATATCAATACAAGGGCTTATTCTTCAAAATTAAGCTTGAAATTGTTTCTAGATGTTAGTACATCAATAGTGAATTTTTTTGCTGATGGTTTTTTTGTAATTGTATTAAATGTTCTTAAAAAAATCTTTATTAAAAAGGAACAAGGGAACAAAAAACAGAAGATTCAAAATGATCTAAAGGATAGTAAAGGAGATCTACAACCTATAGTTGGAGGTGAAACACACGTTCAAGTATAGAAAATTGATGAGGAAGATAATGAGATTGATAAAGTAATTTTTTATCTTTTCAGAAAGAAACGTCACAAATATTCCTATGATTGGTATTTTTATGCTTAATTATAAGTACTCATGAGCAGGAGGTAAATGCAGGTACTGTCTCTGAGGTAGTTGGCTTTGGGACAAGCAAAGTAAGTCAAATGAATACTAGTTAAATTTATGTTTTGTTGCTAAATTGATTATATATATATATATATGGGAATATGATTTGAGTCAAAAAATGGATAGGTTGATTAGGAGTGTATGATTATCAATAATGAAATGGAGAATGTGACTATGATAGTAGAATGTGATCCATTTAAAAATCCTTTTAGTGGAGTTGGAAAAGTGATTTGTGAGAACAAGGAAGAAAATAATGTGGATACAATAACGATAAGTAGATGATTTGTCAAATTTAACTGAAATTGATTTTGTGTTGCTTTGATTAATATGCAAAGCATTATGTCATCAAATTAGGAATTTCAATTTGACATGTTTTGTTTTCTAAGATCAAGGAGAATGTTAATATTGAAGCTAGTCATATTCATTAAGGATCATATGTGAAAATTCTTGAAAAGGAAAATAAATCAGTGGCTATTGAAAGTAGTTCCTATACAACTCTTGTTATAGGAGACACACCAACTAGATGAACAAAATCAAGCGATGGAAAATAAAATGGTACATTATTGTTGAAATCTGTTCTAAAATATTTAAAATTTGGTATTGTTTAAAGGTTATGCTTGTTAAATTGTTGTAGGTTCATGAAAAGGAAAATGAAATTGTCACTGATGAGAGTAGTCCCTTTAAAAATCCTATTAGGTGAGACACACCAATTAATTATGAAGATGAACAGAATCAGGGACTGTAAAAAGAAATGATACATTGTTCTTGAGATGTGATTCTAAAATGTATGAAATTTGGTACTGTTTGAAGGTTATAGCTATTAATTTTTTGTAGGTTCATGAAAAGGAAAATGAAATTGTGGCGGATTAGAGTAGTCATTTTAAAAGTCCTATTAGAGAAGACACACCAATTAATTATAAAAATGAACAAAATTAGGGGCTGCAAAAATGGTACAATGTTGTTGAAATGTGGTTCTAAAATATACAAATTTTGGTACTGTTTATAACTTATGCTTGTTAAATTGTTGCAAGTTCATGAAAAGAAAAATGAAACTATGGCCGATGAGAGTAGTTACTATATAACTCCTATTAGAGCAGAGGCACCAATTGATTGTGAAGAAGAAAAAATCAGGGGCTGCATAACCAAATTATACATTGTTGTTAGAATGTGGTTCTAAAATACACTAAATTTGGTACTATTTTTAAGTCATGGCTATTAACTTGTTGCAGGTTCATGAGTATTCTAGAACAAAGATAGATAAAAAAAATTGATGATATCATTAGTAAGCTGATGTCGTGTGGTTTTGATAAAATACTAGTTAAGAGTGTGAGTGGCAATCTTTTGATTGATGATCTTACAACGACAACTATGGTATGCAGACAATTTGTATAATTATTATTGTTGTGAAAAATATAACAACTTGATATTGAAACAGGGGGACACTAAAGACTGGATTGTTGTAGTGTGTGAGCATGTTGATAAATAAGAAGTTGATATTAAAGCTTCAAAATTAAAGCAAAAGGGAAAAAGACAAATAGTCGCGGTTCGAAGAATGAGATTGAAGAGGAAAGCAAAGGGAGACGATGATGATGTTTTGGTTATTAGGAGAATGAGAGAATTAGATAATAGTGCAATGCAAACACTATTAGAAGATGAAATCAAAGTGATTGAAATGGTAATAATATTTTCTTGTAGTGTAATATAAAATATTGTGATTAGATAGAATATTATTCTTCTATTATAGATAATGAGGGAAGGAAGCAACGACGAGGATGTTTTATTCACATCTCCACATGCAACTCTGATGTGGGGTGATCTTAAACAGATGGTCAAGTCGGAAGGAATGTTGAGCAATCAAGTTTGAAGTTAAGTAATTGATGAATTGATTGGTAGTGTTTTTCATGTAAATTAGTATAATTGATGAATTGATTGGTAGTGTTGTTCATGTAAATTAGTATAATTGATGAATGACTTGGTAGAATAGTTCATGTAAATTAGTATGTTTTTGTTTCTAAAATACTATGGTAATTGGTTGTTATGTTGATATTTCGTGATAGGTTGTGGAGGCAATAATGGAATTAAAGAGGAAAGATAATAAAGACAATCCTAAAAAGTGCTTCAATTTACATTCGTCATTACCACACACAATTAGGAAACAAAATCAATCAGGATTGAAGAATTATTTCTTGAAACATATGGGAGAAATGTTAGAATAAAAAACTATGATTCTTCCTATATTGACAGAATCACACTAGCACCTATTGGTAGGAACTTTGGGAAGAAAATCTTTTGTTCACTACACCAGTCCAGAGGAGGACAGAAATGTTGATACTGACGTGTGTACAATATATATGATTAAGATGCACATCTAATGGTATGAAAATATGATTTGAATGAATTTTAAATGTATAATTTTGAAAGCTTCTATATAGAATCATCATTGAGTATTATGCTAAGTATGTTCTTTTTTGTGTGACAACTTTAGGGTCAGGAAATAAAGTATGCATTGAAAATTAAAGCTAGAATATCAGATAAAGATTGGAAAATAATTATGATAGAAGAGCTCCACAACAAGATCCAACAAGCAATGATTGTGGATTCTATCTGATCAGATGGATAGAAGAACTATTACGGAATTGTGGAAATGAAGAAACAAGGGGAGATAATGTGCATCTGCTGAGTGGGAGTTATGCAAGTGGACTGTTTCAACAGAAGGAGTACATATGTGTTGTTTATTAATAATATAAAATGAATGGTTAAATTTTGATGGGTAAACTTTGGATTTTCCAATGAAGATAAATAGTTGGAAAAGTATGGTTGTTTAGTTAAGTACTTATCCTTGTAGGTTTATATAAAAACTTATGACATATGTGTTATCCAACTTGATCAGATGCAGAACATGAATGCAATTATGGATGTTTTATTATACATTTTGGTACTGTTGTCCAATACAATTTGGTATTGCAAATTTTTATGATTTGGTAAACATTTGATAATAAGTTAGATCTATTATACATATTCTTTGTATCTTACAACGACTTTAACATATTTATTGATCTATATTTGGTATTGTTCGGGTCTATATTATGTTATGTGAAGCACATGTGTTGGTACATTCTTTTGTAATTATTGGCACGGTTGATGGAATTTGATATTATGTGAATCATAGTTGTTTTGTGTAGTCCAGATGCTCTATCCACACTTACATTTTCTATAGAAAGGTTTTTATGTGACGTACAGATGTTTTGTATGCACTGTGCATATTCATGTATACACGACCATTATGATATATATTTGGTACTATTGTTCTATATGATTTGGTACTACTTTTCTATATGATGAGTTATACATTTGATAATAAGTTAGTTTATGTTTTACATATTGTTTGTAGCATACAATAATTATCACCTTGGATAAAATGTTTCAACTTGGATATTAGCACCTTGGATAAAATGATTAGTAAATAAAAGTATACATACCATCATATGTAGAAGATATTTTAGGTTTATAAGGTTTTTTCATTCATTGGTATTGTACGTCTCTATGATAGGTTGTGTGAAGAATGCATGTTGGTACATGTTTTTAGATTTATTTGTAAGGTTTCAGCTAGATACATTTGTTTTATATAGACTTACATTTAATAAATATGAAACTATTAGGATTTACATTGATAAACATGAAAGTATTACAATCAAACATCACTTCATTTTTACGTTGAGCATAGATCAATCCACCATTTTGTTTGAGGGTGGTTCCATCACTTATATTGTTGTGAGTAGTTATGAGCATTGTTTTCCATGTTGATTGGTTTTGTTGTGGACTCTCGAGATGGAAGGTCTCCAAATGGGGGAATATTGGTTGATATACATATGTTTCATTGTTGAAGTCAGCAACAACACAAAACATATCTTGGGATGAAGGCAATGGATTCACCTTCTTCTTCTTGGGCTTCAAATTTTTCAATGATAGTCCCTCTTTAAATGATTTTTTCTTGTTGAGGATGGCCATCAAACTCTTTTAAATACAAAGGGGTCACACATTGATGGTGTTGCAAGCTTTTCAGACTGTAAATAATAATAATAACAATTAGTAAGTAAATAATAAAATAAATAGTGTATATAGTTTGTATATAAAGTGTGTGGTTACACTTGCCTTTTCAGTGGAATCTGGTACTTTTTTATTTTTGTATGCATCACTTAGTATCTATTTGATATGCTCATAATTGTCCTTTGATGTTTTTGTAAAATCAGAAAAACCTTGACAAAATTTATTTGTCTTCAGCCCTATTGTTTGCATTGTCTGAATTTTGCAATAAGTCTAAATATATATCATCATAAAACTAGATATGTCTTTCCTCCAATGGTCCAATATGTATTGTTTAGGAACTTTTTCAAACTTTAATATTCTAATCATAACACATAGCATGTGATGACATAGAATACCACTAGATTCGAAGTATCTACATGAGCAATTCATATTCTGTGAAGAATATTCATGCATGAATTGAAATGTCTTTCAAAGATTTTGGATTGATTTGGATAAATCATTATGCTATAGTGCTCAATCACATTAAAAGTATAATTTACTCCATCACTAAATACGACATTGGTATCACACAAAATCATACCGCAAAGCTGATTCTTAATTTTTTTTTAACATTGGTGTTATATAGGCATCTCGAAACTACAATTCAATCAAATAATATGTTCTTGTAGGTGTTGTTTTGTGTATATATTCATAGTCAACAAGTCTCTCTTTCTAATATTTTGAGCACAAAGCAAGTTTATATTGGTAAACAAATTACTTCAATGATGTACGAGAATTAACATAGCCATTAAAAATGCATTCATTGATTTACTATGTTGTGTGGTTGTCATGTCAGCCCAAAAATAATTATCAACATAGGCCAGAACCCACATTTCTCTGGATTGGTACATCCTATTCATACATCCATCCTCCTTAACAGTGCAATTCTGTACAGCCTTTTGACCCAATTTGACTCAAACTTGTCTATTGAAATACTATCATAAACAACACGTTTCACCATAAATGAAGTAGATGAATCCTTGCCAAGTTTATCGGGTATCTTTTTCATTATATGCCACAAACAAAGATGATGATGAGTATTTGGGAAAACCAATTTCACGGTGTTCATAACATTTTGTGCCTGATATTTTATTATACCCTTGGGAGGAACACCAATAGTGGTAATTGAGATGTTTATATTTTGCATATTTGATAATAGTACTTTATGTAAAGAATAACATTACCAAATATATAACATAACAATGCATATATATAATTTCAATACATTCAAAAGTAACTTACTCGTACATTTTATCTACATCTGGAAAAGCCATATGTAGTTTTTAGTGGTTTCTTCACATAGAAGACCACAACCAAGAAGAATGCCTTGAGAATGGTGATTCACAACGACAAATGGAGTAAACAACATTTCATAACGATTAGTCAAATGTGTAGTATTTGATGTGATTACATCTCCAAAGAATGTGTAAGCATCTATGGATCTTGAATCGGCCCAAATTACATTTTGAAGATCGCCATTATCATTTAAATCCATGATATAGAAATGTTTTGAATTTTTGGTCTGAATTTTAATAAAATATCTAGGATGGATTTTGCATCGCCTTTACCAAGATTTAGACATCTAGATATGGCAATGTGATTTCTGACATCCATGTCAGTAAAATATAAGTTATCATAACCTCCATCCTTGATAGCAAAACTAGACATTGGTTTTGCTGCACCAATCCCTGTAAATATTGGTATAATGTAAATAAAAATTGGCATTGTTTGAATATAGAATTTGAATTTTAGGTGACTTTACCACAACCCTTCCATTTAGATCAATCCTCCTTGAAATTTACCCTTCCATTTAGATCAATCCTCCTTGAAATGTCTTCACAAATCTTTCTCTTTGAAGGAAAATGCCTTAGAACACTTTATTCTAAAAGGATATGATTATGCTGCTCTTGAAAAGCAGTGATAACAATAACCCCACATCACGAATTAGTGAACTGGAAACAGTCTACACTGTGTGGCACGGCTTCCAAGTTCCTAAATGAGAACGGGTGCATGTTGTTCATACAACATGTGATCACCATGCATCTATATGCACTGCTGCAGACCAAATATTCCCAACTAATCAAAAATAGACCAGATAATTCTTGACCAATCACAAATGTTGCATTTTATTGTTTTTAAACTTCATCAGTTCAATGACTATTCTGCTTCTGGTACATCTTAGCTACAAAATACACAATGTCTGCCATTTTTATTTTTCAAATTTCTGCTATCACTCTATTCCCTTTGTTTCTATATCCTATATATAAGTTTTTTGCACCCCATTTGAATATCCTACTATCATGTTATCATCCTATACCCATAAAGCTCCAACTGTAGTTAATATCTTCTATCTCCATAATACCAATAAATAGCATGTTACTAACTAGTGGTGAATGTTATCTATCTATATTCTTTCTTATTTTCTGACATTCAGATGTGCGCACAATTTACACAAAAATAGGGTGCCCAAAGCATTATGTTCAAGGTTAGTCATTCTTAAATCTTATTTTTTTAAACGTGCTCTTATTATAAATTCCCAACTATCACTCTATATTCATATGATCATAGGATCTTCCTCAATTTTCAAACAATATTTCATTTTCTACTGTTATCATGTATTTATTTCTATTATCATTCTATTTTTCAATTTTCCTTAAACTATAGAATCGACAATTATTACTGACCATTCGTATTCTACCATCCATACCATTATATACTCATAACAATACAAGACAACATTCACACTTGTTTAATTATCGCTATGACACTTACAAAAAATTTTGTCCTCTTTTTACAGATGCTTTTAGACGACATCGATCTTAATGTGACAATTAATGACAACTAAGAAGATGTTTTCCAAAGAAAAATTGACCCACCTTTACCAAATATTCAAAATAGTGAATTTTCTAAAATTGTTATACCAAGGACTAACGTAGGGGTTGTAAAACCTAAAGTTGGTATGGTATTTGATTCCATTAAAGAAGCCAAATCATTCTATGAATCATGTGTTGATGCATGTGGATTTGGAGTTTCAACAACATGTTCTACCAACAATCCTATCAGTAAATCTACATTTAGGTTAACCCTTTCATGTCTTAAAGTTGGTAAACCTCCTAAATCATCTAAAAATGATATGTACCACTATCGTCCAACTGCTAAGACTAACTGTGTTGTACATATTAGATTTTAGTGTGGGGGAAAACTAAATGTATACAGTAAATGGTTGGGCGTACATCTAGAAACACATTCCACCACTCAGCAAGAATTCCCAAGGTGTACGTTATTACCTTCACAAAAAATCACATACATAGATAGGACTTTATATCAAGAAATATAATACTACCTTTATATTAGACTTTGTTGGATCTAGGATGGGCGACTTGCTCTAGAAGGGGGTGAATAGAGCTAAAAAATTCTTAAACAAAATTCATTAGACCTTCAAGATATATCACAAGATAAGGTTGCTAATTAGGAATTTGAGTGAAAATAAACATACATAGAAAGGATGAGAGAGACTGAAGTAAGAACAATAACACATGCTATGTAGAGTGGTTCTAGTTTCCAAACTAGGAGATTGTCAGTCCACTACCTAGAGAGTTCAACTTCTAGGATTTATAAAACATGTCTCCCTCTTATATTCACTTATAAGAGTTTACAATATATGGCCTTCCTTTTCCGAGACAAGGATGCTCATCTTTCCCTTTGAGTGGAAGGGAGACAACAACTTATCAAAGTACTTACCTATCCCACCAAGAGTCTTCTACCTCTCCAAGGACTTACCCACTTTGCAAGGAGTCTTCTTCCTTCAGCAAGGACTTACCCACTCATACACAAGTCTTTCACCTTTGATGAATTACCCACTCTTCTTAGATCTTTCACCTTTGACTTCACCTTTTCCAACGAGAAGCTTTCACCAAGGGACACCTTCCCTTCTTCTTCACCTCTCTTATCCAAGAGAGATAATCTTTGTATGTATCTTCATGGTGGAAATGAGATATTGGGAGGTAGTGGAAGCAAGAGCCTTACAAGATATACATGTAGGAGTATCTCTCATAAAAATTTGATACTCACTCTAATGGATGTAGTAAGTGATTAAGCTTGAAGAGAGAGGAGGTTGTAGGATACACTCAACTATAAAATAGGGACATTCATAGTGCTTGTCTAACCATGGGATGAAGGCCAAGGGGCCCTATTTATAGCTGGGGATGCCTAGTAACCTTTAGAAATACTTAAGGACCAATTCTAACTATTTGGGGTGTTACAAAGGATATTTTTTTCGAGTTTTGCAACACTCCAATGTTTAAAAATACTTTTCTACACTTTTCTATACAGTGTGACCGATCAAGTTTTCATAAAGGTAACTCGATTGATTGCACTATACGACAAAGCCAATTTGAAGAACTGGTCAAGTTTGTCCTCTGTGAAACTCAACCGATCGTTTGAAATTGATTTTGCTTAGTACAGGGATCAGTTGAGTTATATGAGTGGAAAACTCGACTGAACCAAATAATTCTCAAAATCCGTCAAGGGATTAGTCGAGTTTGTATCTCAACCAATTAACACCCAGTAATGAATTTTGGAAAATACATTTGAATTGTTTAAATATTCGATTTAAGTGATCCTAATTTTTTCTAAGCTTAACTACACATCATACAATCATTACAAGTGCTTTACAACATGATTCTAATAGATATGCATCATTTTCCACAAAAGTGCACTTGTATTTATTTTGACTTGTCTTTTCTCCAAGTTAATATGCACAAGTTAGGTCATTTGGAGTTTGTCTATACCTGATATGAAATCACTCAAGTAGAAGCATTAGACACAAATAAGTGGAATGGTTAGTCATCATTAAAACTAGGGTTTAGTCAATTTAGACCTTGAGTGAACATTTAATGTGAGTTAACATTCTTGCCCTTTTTGAAGATGACAAATCATTTCATAAATGTATTGAAATAATTTAAGTAAAATCATACCTTTGGAGAAACCTAGGGGTTTCAATAGAAGTGAGTTCATATGCTTATGGAGTTCTCATACTCCCCCTCAATTCATGCTATTTCTCTTGCATGTTTAGCTTTCATAACATTTATATACTATCTGTCTTCTACTCATATATGTTCTACATATATGTCTTCTCCCCTTAACATAAAACATGCTTTCTCCTCACACATGCCTTCTCCATATCTAACATAAGACATGTGTTCTACCTCTTTGTCATTTCAAAAAGTAGGGGTTTGAAGAGATAAAGAAAAAGTATGTTAGAATAAGGAGATACCAAATGTTATAAAGGAGAGTAAAAGAGTAAAAACTAGGGGCTTTTCCCAGCATAGTATATAAAGAAAATCAAGACATGCATTTGAACAACCCACAATATGTAGTAGAAAACTAATAAATCATGATTTTAACCCTCAAGATGTCAGAATTTGCCCAAAAAATGCCAGGTCTCATTAAAAAAGCCATGAGTCTTGCTTAGAAGGCCATTTCTGTATAAAAAAACATTGATTTTGCACCAAAATTAGACATTAGAGTAGAACATTGAAAAACTGCATAAATTCTTTAGATGCTCCAATCAATGTAGCTATATTTGTTGCTCATCACAAGCCTATGCAAGAAACTCAAGACAGTAGGTATGCAATTCAAGGAACAAGCTTGAGCAAGTATGAAACAAGATACAAGAATAGCATATAGTTTGAATACCACTTAATGAAAAGATAAATAAGGCTAAAACTACATGTATGAACTACTAGTAGATGATATCACAAATTAGGACTACTAGTAGGATATAGATCATAGAAAAAGATGCACAAGTTAAAGAGCAAGCTATGAGTAGATGTAGATATATATCCAAACAAAAGGATATGTAGTTTCAGAAGAAAATATGCATCATTACTAAAAGATTATTACCACTACGAACCTTAAGGTTGTATCAAAACAAGATATACAACTAGACATGTAGCAAGTTATAGAACAACAGAAGCAATTTAAGACATAGCCAAGAGATCCAAATAGATCATCATCAAAATATCATCATCAAAACCTGCACAACAACTCAAGACAAGTAATTAAAATATATAGGGATACCACTTGTGGGATACCATCATTATAGCAATTAGAAAGATATAGTTGTATGAAAGATAGAAAATTTTAAATAATAGCAATATGCATATATAGAGGTACCAAAGGGAGTGCCAAAGATTCATGCTATTGGTTGAGAAAGTCTAGTTCAGAGGGAAATTCTTGTCCAAAAGGCCAACTATATACTTTGTGCACAATGTTGTCAGTCGAGTTCTTTGTTTTGGAAATTCTACCAACAACATTTGTTGGCAACACATGTGTGTGCTTGTCGGTCAAGTTTCTAACAGGATGAACTTGACAAATACAACTACTGTCAAGAAGCTCATATATTTCAATAAATAACATATTTAAAGGCATGCTAAAATATAAGCCATATCCAAATATGTGTAAGAAAGTTAGTAATGAACTACAAAAGCATTAGAAACATTTTTTAGTGAGACTGCAAAGAGAATCACAAAATACCACTTTTGACTCAAAAACCACATGCATAGTGCACACTAACTTGACTGAAATAAGTTAGGATTGGATATGATCAAGAAAACCTTTACCTTAGTTATTACCATTCCTTTTCCACTTGTTTTCACCCCATACACATCTCACATTTCTTCTTTCATGTGGATGAGAAGTCAATTTTCAAATCAATAGCTCATGTCAATCCAATTGTACTTTACCTACAAGAAGAAAGATGAAATGGTCTCCAATCATATTTTTGGGTCCGAAGGGGTTAGCTTAGCAACACAAATCCTATTTCTCTTGGGAACTATCCTAAAAGGGAAATAAGTAGAATAATGACCAATTTTGTTGTAATAATTACATGATCTCCTAGCCTTGGAACTAGAGGATTCTTCATTGAAAATTGAAGGTCCTTTGTCTTTGTTGTTCCTTCATCTACTATCATGTCAAATATCATCTCTACCCATTTGTTTGGTAGTATGATCTAGGATTTGATTAAGATTCTTTTTATCATCTAAGAATATTTGAATAGAAGATCTCAAACTATGATTATCATTCATGAAATAAGAAATGGTATAAGACAAATTTTTGATATTATCTCTAGCGTGCATAAGATTGGCTTCTAAGAAAAGAGCATCAGTCATACAAAAATCTTTATCAATATGAAGAGCAAAAACATTATTCTCTCTACTAGTAGAAGTAGAACAATATTCAAGAACATTGATTCTAGCAAGCAAGGAAGCATTCTCATTTTCAAGCAAAGCAAACTTAGAAAGATAAACACCATTTTTAGATTCTAATTCTTGCAAAACAAAATCCTTTTCCTCATTTTTAGTTTTACAAACATCAATATCAAGCATGAGAGGATTCACAATATTATTATGCTCTTCATTAGAACTTGGCATAAAAGGTTGAGCTTCTAGAAATATAATCTTGTAAAGCAAATTAGCATTTTCATGTTTAAGAGAGTTTACTTGACTATGATAAGCATTGTTTTCATCTAGGAAGCAAATGTTAGCATGTTCAAGATCATCTATTTCTACATGCAAATTATCAACGATTCTAGCAAGCTTTTTCTTTTTGTTTTTCTTTTTAGAAGACTTAAGAGAGGCACGAGTAGCATGAATAATATCAATTAATGATTCTTTATCTAAAGAGTTTATATTTACCTAATTTGAATCTTCACTTGTTGATTCCATAAGAGAAAAATGGCATTCTCCTTCATCATTAGAGCTTGAGCTAGACCCTTCACTTGATTCTTCATTTGATATTGAGTTGGAGGAGTCACTAGAGCTTGAGTTGGAGGGGTCACTTGAGCTTTTGTGCCATTTCTCCTTCTTCTTGTACTTCTCTTCTCTTCTCTTATGATGGACAATATTCCTTGAAGTGACCCTTCTTTCCACACTTGAAGCACCAGGTGAAGGAGGATGACATGCCTTTGTAAAGTCTACCCTTGAAGTACATAGATTCTTCTTCAACTTGAGAGGATGGAGAGGCTTGACCAACAATAGCTTCAATTTGTGCTTTGATTTCAGCCTTCTTCATTCTCTTGAGCTCTTTCTCTTCTTCTCTTTCTTCTTCATCTTGCTTTATCAAGTGTTACTTCATGGGCTTTTATATTTTTTATGAGCTCTTCAATAGGGATATCACCAAGAGACTTTGACTCTTCAATGGAAGCTACCTTGGATTCCAACCCCTTGGGAAGAGTTCTAAGGATCTTTGAGTTGATCTTTCCTATATCCATAGGATGACCAAGAATGGCACGACCATTTATAATGGTGTTGAGTATTGAGTACATCTGAACTATCCTTTCCTTATTTCCCATCTTGAAGTTTTCAAGAAGCCCCTTGAGCATGTAGGCTTTTCTTTACTTCACTTGCTTTGTCCCTTCATAAGTGGCACATGGCTTTCTCCATACTTCATAGGCCATCTCACAAGAGGAAATCTGATTGAACTCAGTGGGGGCATGGAGGCATAGAAAATGTTGATGGCTCTTTCATTCAAGGTAGCTTTCTTCAAAGTATATTCATCCCATTATCTATCTTTGTCTCTGGTAGCTTGTATGGATAGTCCACCATTTGCCATATCTCAAGACTTGATTCTTAGATGTATAATTGTAGCCTTCTTTTCCAATAAAGGAAACTTCTCCCATCAAAGACTGGAATGTTGATGAGGTATCTCCCACCTTGATAATCGCCCATGTTCTCCTACTTGTGGAAGTATGCTTGAAGAACCCCTACTCTGATACTATTTGTTGTATCTAGGATGAGAGAATTGCTCTAGAGGGGGTGAATAGAGCTAAAAATCACTTAAACAAAATTCGTTAGACTTTCAAGATATATCACAAGATAAGCTTTCTAATTTGGAATTTGAGTGAAACTAAACATACATAGCAAGAATGAGAGAGATTCAAACAAGCACAAGAACACCTTCTATGTAGAGTGATTCCAATATCCAAACTAGGAGATTGTCAGTCCACTACCTAGAGAGGTCAACCTCTAGGATTTCAAAAACATGTCTCCCTCCTTATACTCACTTATAAGAGTTACAACATATGACCTTCCTTTTCTGGGATAAGGATACCCAACTTTCCCTTTGAGGGGAAGGGAACCAACAGCCTACCAAAGGACTTACCTATCCATCCAAGAGTCTTATACCTCACCAAGGACTTACCCACTTTGGAAGGAGTCTTCTGGCTTCACCAAGGACTTACCCACTCTTGCACAAGTCTTCCGCCTTTAAGGAATTACCCACTCTCCTTGGATCGTCTGCCTTTGATTTCACCTTCACCAAGGAGAAGCTTTCACCAAAGGATGCCTTCCCTTCTTATTCTTTACCTCTCTTATCCAAGAGAGAGAATCTTCATCTTCATGGAAGAAATGAGAGATTGGGAGGTGGTGGAAGTGAGAGCATGACAAGATATACATGCAGGACTAACTCTCTTACAAATCTTATACTCACTCCAATGGATGTAGAAATTGATTAAGCTTAGAGAAAGAGAGAGAGAGAGAGAGGAGGGTGTAGGATGCACCCAACTATAGAATAGGGACCTTCAGAGTGCTTGGCTAACCATGGGAGGAAGCCCAAGTGGCCCTATTTATAATTGGGGATGCCTAGTAGTCGGTGGGAACACTTAAGGATGAATATCAGTCGTTTGGGGTGTTGCAACAAATATTTTTTGAGTTTTGCAACACTCCAATCGTTAGAAACACTTTTCTACATTTTTCTATATGGTGCGATCGGTCAAATTTTCATAAAGGTAACTCGACCAATTGTACTATGTGACAAATCTAGTTTTAAGCATCGGTCCAGTTTCTCCTATGTGAAACTCGACCGATCACTTGAAATCAATTTTGCTTAGTGTAGGGATTGATCAAGTTCTGTGAGTGGCAAAGTCGATTGAACAAAATAATTCTCATAATCCATCAAGGGATCGATCACGTTTGTATTTCAACCAACCGATTAACACCCTATAATGAGATTTGGAAAATGCCTTTAAAGTGCTTAAATATCAGATTTAAGTGCTCCTGATTTTTCTATTCTCAATTACAAGTAATAAAATCATTACAAGTGATTTACAACATGATTCTAATGGATATACATCATATAAACCACAAAAGTTCACTTGTATTGATTTTGACTTGCCTTTTCTCCAAGTTATTATGCACAAGTTAGGGCATTTAGAGTGTGTCTATACCTAATCTAAGATCACTCAAGTAGAAGCATTAGACACAAATAAGTGGACTGGTTAGTCATAATTAAAACAAGGTTTTAGTCAATGTTGACCTTGAGTCAACAAATTCCATCTTGGAAGTATTGGCTTCCAAAAGCATGCACAATATAACAGAAAGTATCCTCGACCCACTCAATTATGTTCATGTCACCTATGAGAATCATGAAGGACTGTTCTTGAGGTTGCAAGAAATCTTATTTCATGTGCTATGTGCCTGCCTACTGAATCTACCTCATGCCATCATAAGAAATTGTTCCAGAGGTGCACTTGGTAATAAGGAAAGAGATGTAAGAGATGCTACCAAAGTTTTAGGTAGAGTGAAGATATTTTGGAGCCGTTGCAGAAGAAATTTCCTCCAAGAAACTATCCTCTGACCAAAATGGAATATTTGGATAGCTGGAAGGTGCAAATAGTTTAGAGCTATTAAATTCTATCAAGATTAACAAAATTGGTGGGATCATAGGTATGTATTTTCATGTTGTTGTTGTAATAGTAGTGTGTACACACAATTGATTCTATATTCATTAACAAATCAATATTTCAAATATTAACTTGAACTAGTATATTTTTCCTTACATGAGATTGAAATCAGGATATCTCTTGTTGGTTCTTGTGAACAACAAATTACTAGTTTGTGTCAAGTTTATTTTCTCCCAAATAAGTTTCGTATGCACTGACATTTTATTCATATGATATCTTGAAGATGATGTTTCCCTACATCTAGCAAACACAAATAATGTACGTTTCAAAGCCTTAGATTAGTTGGAATCACATAAGACAACATAACAACCCCTGACATGATCTAGAACCTAATTAAATGGTATGAATGAACCATGAGACAAAAGTATTAGAAATAATATGTGTATTGGTGTTAAAGTAAGTGCATAGTTTCAATGATGCTTATTTCCAGCATTCTAATATTTTGGTGGGTTACACTAAAGGTGAAACTACCCCCACTTTAATTGACTATCCATTTGGACTCTATTTTACTATGAAAACTATGAACTCTTAGTGCACCTTCCATAGGTTGTTTGATGGGAATATATGTATGTATTTTGTGCAATCATGATGCAATGAAAAAAAAATCCATAAGCCTTACCAAAAAGCGTGTAATTCAAGATAATCATCCCAATTACATAGAGGGGGAAGACCAGATTGTCAACGTCAAAAACCTTCACATGTGTGAGGGAAAAATCATAGGGCCATTATCGGGAAAATCCACTGTACGTAAAGATATAATTTTTCTTCTCGGATTTTGACCCCAGACCCAAGATACTATAACCAGAAGGAGATATAATAAAATACAACCATAGGGAGATATCTCTGCAATCGACCAGCCCAAAACTTTCCAAGAAGACACACTTCTACAAAGTGCACATCAATAGATGGCCTAAATGAGAAAACATGGATGCATTCATTGTCCTATCTTGCTTCCTTTCTTCTTCCTTCTATTTTTATCTCTTCTTATTCTTTACTTTTTCTTCTCACGTCACTGACACATCAAACCTCACCGTCTTATTTCTTTTATTTTCTCACCTCTTCACCTTTGAAACATTTTTCCTTTTAATTTTACTTGGCAGGTTCGTTCTTATAAATCTTGTCTCATGGGACAACTGGGATATATAATACCTGGTCATGGGGAGCAATGCCCTAATTGACCTTTGCCCACTTGGCCTGGACCACGTGTAGACCCAGCAATCCCTCTTCCAGCCCAAGAAGTAGACTATCCACAATTAGTCATCACTGGGGATGTATCCTACTGAGCTCTTAGTAGAGGTCTAACCTCTCTCATTTCACCACCATGGTCATCATGTCAGAAACATTATTTTCAATATGGATCTTATGTAGTGTCAACAACTTATAATAATCACATCACAAAACCAATGATATGTCACATCAATATGCTTTGTCTGCGCATGATGCATAGTGTTGTTGCTCAATTCAATATAACTTTAACTATCACAACAGTCAGGTTCATTTGATTCAGTCCCAAGTCCCCCAGAATCTCACAATCTCGAGTATTTTCTTTTCTTCTATGATATTGTAATGTAATTTGCCTCTATATATCATAGAAAGTACAACACACTTTTGTAACCTAGACTTTCAAGATAGGGCTACCCTCTGCAAAAGTGAAAACAAATACAGTGGTAGACTTCCTATGATCAATATTGCCTTCCATGTCAACATAAATGAAGCCATTCAAAATTGGTTTAGAATCACCAAACATCAATCATGCGTTGTTGGTACCTCATAAATATCTAAAGATCAACTTGGCTGCCTCCCAATGAACTTTTCTAAGGTTTGAGAAAAATATGTTCGGCATACCAATTGTATAAGAAATATCTTGTACACACCATTATGTACATAAAACTCCCACATTATAAGTATAGGAAATCCTTCCCATCTCACTTCCCTCCTCATTAGTAGATTGGCATGATTTCTTACTTAGCTTGAATTGATATGATAGTGGAGTACTCACGGTTTGGATTTGCTCACGTTGAAACCCTCCAGAATGTGTTCCACATAGCTCTGAGTACAAATTGAGCAAAGCGAAAGGTATAAAGTGAGATGACAACTACAACCTATGTCCCTTCATGTCATGTGTGATCTAGATCCCCAAAATCTTTCATTTCGGTCCTAAATTCTTCATTCAAAGTCTTTAGAAAGATCTATCTTTCATTTCTTGATCAAACTATATCTCGTCCTACTATCAAATGTCATCCACATAGAGTATCAAAATAATAAACTTGTAATTGGGAAACCTCATGATATAGACATATGTATTTGAACTTGCCTTATGGTACTCATGACTCTATATGAAAGAAACAATTTTTTTGTACCACTACCTAGGAGCGTGTTTAAAACCATACAAACTCTTCTTAAATATATAGACTAAGTACTCTTTCCCATTGACCTAAAATACTTCTAGATGCTCCATGTGGATTTTCTCTGCTAGATCAATGTGATGAAACACCATCCTCACATCCATCTACACAAGCTCTAGATTTGGACTAGCAACCAAGCCTAGAACCAGTCTTTTAGAAGTCATATCTACAATAGGAGAAAATATCTCATCAAAATCCACCCCTGGTCTTTGACTAAATCCCTTGACAACTTGTCTGGATTTGTATTCTGATATCCGTGTTGTTGTCATCTCTCTTCACCCTATAGGCCCACATGTTCATTAGATTTGTTTGGTCCTTGGGAGGCATCACAAGCTCATAGATACCATTCATATTCAACGAATACGTCTCCTCCTACATCTCTTGATGCCACCATGGTCTGCCTCTATGAGTTTGTTCCTCCAAGAAAATCTCAATCTTCTAGTGATCAGTAAGCATAATATAATGAGATGGTGGATATCATATTAGGGGTGATGTACTCTGTCAGATCTCCCAAACTGCTTCTTTGATGACTGTACCTGAGGATGATCTTGCTCCCCCTACCCTGAAACCTCTGACTATGAATTTGAATCACTCAATTGTGCATCTAGAATATGAACACTCAATGTGCTATCACTCTATTGCTCAGAATTATCATGTTGCTCTTCTTAGTAATCTAAAGATTGTACCTGTGAAGAAATTGAAGCATCCTCGTACTCATCATCAAAAGAAAATTAACTTGATCCTATAGAATTTGCACCATCACTTTCAAGATTTGTAACTATATGACTATCACATCTCTATGTCTACTCATGGTATTTTCCATAGGATCCCATTACAAGTAGGCTAATTGCTAACTCCATAGCCAAGAAAGATACATGGCATTACTTTATGATCCAACTTTTGTCTCTTTTCCTTGGAAGCATGTTCATATGCCTTGCATCCAAATACTTGCAGATAAGAATAGGATTCATCCTTTCCTGTCCATACCTTCTCAAGTATCTCAAATCCTAAAGGAACTGATGGAGATCGATTAATCAAATATCAGGAAGTAATAATGCCTCGCCCCAGAATGCCTTCGAAAATTGTGTAGTCTCTAACACATATTTGAATTTTTCAACTATGGTACAATTAATCTATTTAGTTGTACTATTGCACGGTGATGTGTTAGGCAATGTCCTATCATACTGTATGTCATGTTGCACACAACAATCCTAGAACTCCTTAGACTATTCAACCTTTTCTCTATTTCCTACTCCACCATGACATGAAATTTCTAAAAACACTAAAATACCTATTTCTTGGTCTTCAACAAGTAGACCCACTCTTCCTATATGCATCACCAATAAATTTAACAAAATACTTGTTGCCACCCAGTAAATCCACCTCAAACAGAGTGCATGCATATGAATAAACCAACCGTACAAGTTGGGATTCCACGTTTGATCTTATCTTCAAAGAAACTTGATGATGCTTTTCTATCTGACATGAATCACATGAGTGGAGATTGGTGTCCTTGACATAAGAAACCAACCCCTACTCTCATATAAGATGCATGCCTTTCTCACTCATGTGTCCTAACCGTCTATGCCATAGATCTACATGGTGATCCTCAATTGCATGTATATTTCCACCTTTGAGTATGTTAAGTTGGTTCTTGTATAAAGTGTGCCATAATTTTCCTTGTGTAATAAACACACCCCCTTTGTGTCTGACATATACCGCCACAAAAGCCCATACCAAAACCTTCTCTACCAAAGAAATAACTAGATATCAAACTTAACCACAAATCTAGAACATGATGAACATCCTTCAGTGTACCCATGCAACCAACACTTATCTAAATGCAAATGTCTCTAATCTGGATAATTCTACAGAAGCTGGAGTTTCCCATATTCACCCTCCCACAGTTTCCTTACTATATGTAGTGAAGAAGTCCTTACTCGGTGAAGCATGATAAGAAGTTCCAGTGTCTACTACACACTCAGAGTCATCATTCTTAGCATGCAAACACTACTCTTGGACTGCAAGACCACTCATCATCATTGCCCATATCATCTGAAACTATTGTTGTAGTATTCTTATCATCATTCTTCATGTCTTTGGCTTCAAACCCATGTTTATTTTTCCAAACCTTGAAATCTTTCTTGAAATGACATATCCTACTACAATGGAAGTATCATTGACTCGTTGACTTGGATCTACCATGAGACTTCCTATGGTCCTAGGACTCACTATGGCTCTAAGATATGTCACGATCACTCATTTTGGTAGATCCCATGCTCTCTATGAGTGCACCTATGACCCACTATTGGTGATGTACGTTATCGAGTCTCTTCATTCAGTAGACTGCTCTTCACCTGATCAAGTGTCAACTTTCATTTCTATATAGAATTGCTAACTGCCACAATGAGCATCTCCTAATTGTTATGTAATGATCCCATAATAAGTAGAACATGGAATTCATCATCAAGAACCATATTCATGGACCCTAGTTGATTTACAAATTTTAGGAATTCAATCATATTATCGACAATGCTTGTACTGTCTTGGTACTTCAGCTTTGCCAAATCCCTAATTAAGAAAGATTTATTTACAATACTCTTCTATTGGTATAATTGCTTAAGCCTTTTGTAACAAACTAAATCTCAATGTAATTGTAATCCCACCCCATTCTTAAAGTTATCCTACTTTCCTTACCAGTTTGTCCTTAATGTTTAAATTGTGGAAACTGAGTGGTTTGGAATAAATATGCATGCAAACCTAAGGGGTTGGTGCACTATTACCTCAATTAATATTTTATCAAGAGTTGTGTTGCAAATGTCTATAAAAATGAGATGATTATTAAATAAAGTCAGAAGTAAGACATAATGTAAATAAAAGATGTTAATGAGAGTCATAATCACCTTACATTACCTCTCTCCTCATAAAAGGAAAATTAAGCAATAAAAGGAGAATATTAATTTAATTTATGACCTTTGAATTTATGAGGGATAACTACCTCCAATTTTTGTTCAAGAATTAAATAGAAATTCTTTTTCATATTAACTAAATTTTCTTATACATTTATAAACACATTAATGACCAATATGATGATTAAGAGTCAAAACGTGAATAAAATGAAGTTTAAAGGCATAGGAATATTCTAGAAATTAATATGGACCTATGGTTCAAATTTGGGATTAATTGATCAATGTTTGACCCCTCAAATCGATTGTAAATGAATTGATTAAGGTTTGATTAAGATTTTAACAGGATTTCATTATTATATCACATTTAACCTAAAGTCCCGACATTTAATATTGTCACGTGTTACATTTTGTTAATATGGCCGATGTACATGAGATGTGGACCGTAGATCCACGATCCGACAGCTCAGTCTTCGTCACCTAGCTAGCTCCATCCATTTCGTGAAATGGAGCAGACTCTCGATGCCTAGAAAACACGATACAATCTCTCATCTCAGTTAACCAATTTAGTTCATTTCTTCACCATTTCTCCCCGATCATAATGAGCCATTCCTCCTCACCTACTTTTCCCAAACAAGAAAACATCCAAACATGCACTAGGCACTCTCTCAGTGATGATTCGGTCAAGGTAAGGGACATGACCTCACCTATAAATACAAACATCCTCACCTTCATCGACACCATAGAAATTGCTTCCCCACTACAAATTTCTAGTAACCCTCACGCTTAACTATCACCATCTATAATTTTATCCTGACCCAGCGCCGCTCCTCCCCGACTGACGAAGAGACCAGCATAGGAATTAACAGTCCAATTAAGTTTGTCTCTCCCTCCTCTTCATTTCGAGACCTTCTCTTCCTAGTTTTGTCTCAAATTGCAAAAACACCCAAATCGAGATCCACCTACTGGCAGCCATGGCAGGCGTGAGGTAGGGGGAAGAATCTCCGAAATGATTTCTCCATTCTACCCTTACTCACCCTTCTTCTTTGATATTCCATCCAAGGGCATTTGGTCATTTCCCCCTTCTGCTATGTCACGTATGATCAGAGCCACGTGAGTGCTGTCCTACTACCTGGCCACACATGATTAGCCTAGGTCTGCATGGGCCCGGCCTCTGTGTCCCTTCTTTTCATGAGCCTTTTTGCCTACATGGCATTTTCGAATTATCTGATTTGTCAATTTTGTAAAAATTCATAACTATTTACTTGTTTCTCAAAAATTTACAAATAAATATGCTATGGAATCAGAAAAATAAATCCTATTCAATAAAAATATTTCCCAAACCTGATTTCCAAGTTCTCAAAGAAGGTTTTTCAAGGAACTAAAATGTTTAATCAAAAAGCCCTAAAATGTGTAATTAATTTATTTTACCTCCAAATTAACTCGTCAAATATGTTTTCCTGATTGGAAAAATATAACAAACCGACTGGTCTACTTTTCAAGTCCAAAATCGATGGATTATTTGAAAGATCCAAAATTGGGGTTTCTACACTTAAATTATTACAAAACCCTAATATATGTGATGAAAACATGTATCTAGGGTAAAAGTGACATTGGACACATTTAATTGGTGAAAGTCTTCTCTAGGAATCTTAAGTGAGGTATGTGCATTCTAAACCCTAAGTTGGGCATTTTTTATCCAAACCTAATTTCCCAATGAGGCATGAGCCTATACACTAGTTTCACCATTTCTTGTTTAGTATGTTTACTTCAATAATTCTAGGGTCTTGGACCCCACTTGCAAAGTTTTCCATTTCTTAAATTTTCCATTAAATTATTCTAGCATGATGATATAAATGACAAATTAACTAATGTAGTGTACGGGAGTACAACCACCCATAGTGGGTATGTGTTATTTCACCCAGGGGAATGTGATTACTCTCCCCATTTTATATATATTTAAGTGTCTCGGAATGTGTTTTTGTCCCTCACATATTGGTTGACGTTAGATAGGTGCCTCAACCCTATATTATTTTAATGTAGTCATTTTAAATCATGCATGAAACTTTATTACCATCTGACTTGGTAGAATTCTTAGTTATTTACTTGCTTCATTATTTTGAAATCTCTTAGCTTAGTATATCTTTACTTTGCCATATTTTAAACTGATAAATGTATGTAATCATTTAAATTGATACATACCTTTTCTATCCTCTTACTGGGTGATCCCAACCACCCAGAGCCAGGATAAGGTATAGAACCAGAGCAAGGAGTATCGGATCAGAAGTAGTGTTGTCAAGACGACTAGGTTAGTATTGCTAGATACTATAGTTTACTTTCTATTTTATATTTCAAACATTTGAAATAAAGCTATGTAATAATAGCATAGGTTTTTCCTTCGGCCACAACTATTGACAATTTTATATCTGATTCATGCTTATTTGAATGGAATTATTATGCCTACATCTTTCATCATCAAAATTTTACATAAAAGATAGATATTGTGTATTTTCTATTAAATTTTAGTGAGGAGGTGATCTCACCTCTTTATAGAATGGTATCAGAGCCTGTAGGGTCAGTACTAGGGCACAAATTTGAAAGTGATTGTGTCTAGAAAGGGTCAAAACCTGGGGGCTGGTAATATTTTCCTCTGTGTGACTAGCTTGGTTTACGGGGACTCCTGGGTTCATATGACACCAGCCTGACCTGATCTGATACTGAGTAACCGAAATAGCATGCCTAGAGGAAATAGTAGCCTTCTATATCTCTATTAAATACTCAGAGAAATCTTACACTATGACCTTGTATTTCAAGAGAGGTAACTTGTTTGGAGACAACTCTAACAACTCCAACCACCGAGACACTCCTGAGACTCCTATCACTCTGACTCCACCCACCTTGACGGAGTCGACTATGTTGTGTCAACTTCTCTCAACAACCCTAGTGGGACAGCTTTCTACTACTGCAGCTTGTGCTAGCAAACCAAAGGAGTTCACCCTGACTGATTTATCAAGATGCAACCACCATACTTCAAGGGGGAGAATGAGTCCAATATGGTGGACAAGGATGATGACTGGGTGTTTGCCCTAGAACACACCTTCTATGACATGGTGTGTCATCCACACCAAAAGGTCTACTTTGTTGCCTATGTTCTAGATGGGCCAGCCCAAATCTGATGGAATGGAATTTCCCATACACAAGACACTGCCGCTATGGCCTAGGAAGAGTTCCTCAAATTATTTAGAGAGAAGTACATTGGCCCATCCTATCTAAAGAAGAAGGCGACTGATTTTTACAACATATGTCAAGGAAACATGAGTGTCTCTGAGTACATTCAACATTTCCTAATCCTGGAATGATACATTGTCGAGCTGGAGCTGAACAAAGGTCAAATCTCTTCTTGGAAGGACTCAACTATAGTGCGGTTCGCAACCTTGTTCCCCAACTACCACTTACCTTTTAACAAATAGTGGTTAAGGCCTTGGCTATTGAGTCTTATCCTGGATTTCAGTCTTCCAAATCAAGTAGCAATAATAAATGGAAGAACTTTGGGGAGATATCAAGCATGAGACAGATACAACAGATGTTCCCGATCTCATCCACCTAGGAAGTGCCCGATAGGCTATGCACCACCCCAAAGGGAGGATCAACCTGCACCTATCTATCATGAGTGTGGCCAAGTCATTCATATTTAACCAAATTGTCATAAGCTTCAGTGCAGACAAACCCCAGCCTAGCAACTGCCTAAGTGTCAAAATATGTCTCTACGGAACAACAACAACAATAACCAACAAGGGCACCTACCACTAGTGGAGAGGCGGAACAGAAGAGTTTTTGCTCTAGATGCTATAGAAGTTAGACAAGGCAATGAAGTGATTGAAGGTACTTTACACCTTAATATGCATCCTACTAAGGCACTTTTTTATTCTAGATCATCACATACCTTCATATCTACACAATTTTCCACTATGCTAGAAATAGAATCCAAATATATGGACCATGTGTTACATGTCAAACCACCTAGTGGTAGAATATGCTCCTCTTTTCTCAAACTTGCTACCATGGACCTCTACATCTTGTGGAAGATGTTTCCTTCAGACTTTATCTTACTTGATATGATGACCTTTGACATTATCTTGGGGATGGATTGGCTAAAGAAATATAAGGAAGTCTGATTTTGTGAAGAGTCGAAGCTTATCTTGTTACACCCTGAAGAAAGAAGGATGTGTATTAAAGGTAGGAAGCGAGAACAATGACAATTTATCATCTGCACCATTAAAGCCAAAAAAAAATTGTCTCGCAAGGGTGTAGGAAATTTTTAGCATCTATAGTTCTCGATGCCACACCCCCTGATCTCGATCATATAGAAGTGGTGAAGGAGTTCCCTGATGTCTTTCCTAAAGAACTACCTGGGTTACCTCCAACTCACACTGTGTAATTCTCCATCGATCTTGTACCCAAAACTTCACCTATCTTGAAGATACCTTACCGCTTGGCACCAGATGAACTCACCGAGCTTAAGAAGAAGATTCCAAAACTTCTCGACATGGGCTTTATTCACCCAAGTGTTTAACCATGGGGAGCCCCCATTTTGTTTGTAAATAAAAAGGATGGATCAATGTGGATGTGTATGGACTACCGCATGCTTAATCAAGTCATGGTGAATAATTGTTATCTACTACCACACATCAACAATCTTTTTGACCAACTCAAGTCGGCCATTATATTTTCAAAGATGGACTTGCGAAGTGGTTATTATCAGATGTGGGTGAAACATGAAGACTTGTCAAAGACAACCTTCATAACTAGATATGGGCATTATGAAATTTTGGCCATGCCTTTCGGGCTGACCAATGTCCCAACTGACTCTATGGACCTGAAGAATCGAGTATTCCATCCTTACCTTGATCAATTCGTCATGGTATTCATTGATGATGTCTTGATATATTTTGAGTCTGAAGAACAACTCGCAAACATTTGAGACCGGAACTCGATACACTATGAGAAAATCAACTCTATGCAAAATTCTCAAAATGCGAGTTCTGAATCAAAGAAGCAATGTTCTTGGGTCATGTGATTTCTACGGGACACATTGTTGTTGACCCCGCTAAAGTAGAAGTTGTGACCAAATGGAAGGTGCCCAAGAATCCATATGAAATCTGTAGTTTCCTTGGTCTAGCAGGTTACTACCAGAAGTTTATCAAGACTTCTCAGAACTAGCCCTCCCTATGATAAAGTTCACACAAAAGAAGTCAAATTTGTATGTACTCCTAAATGCGAGGATAGCTTCCAAAAGTTGAAGAAGTGCTTAACATATGCTCATGTGCTTGCATTACCTATTGAAGGCAAACCCTGTGTTATTTTCATTGATGCCTCTAAGAAAGGATTAGGATGTGTTCTAATGCAAGAAGGTAAAGTGATTGCCTATGCCGCCCACCAGCTGAAGCCAAATGAAGAAAACTGGCCTACACATGATTTAGAGCTAGCAGCTATTGAACATGCTCTTAAAAGCTGGCGACACTATATCTATGGAGTCAAGTTTGAGGTCTTTTCTGGTCATAAAAGTTTAAATACCTCCTAACACAAAAGTAACTGAACTTGAGACAATGAAGGGGGATGGAATATCTTAAGGACTTTTTTTGGTCGGTCAAAAATCATGTGCTATAATATTTCCTAAAACTTTGGGTACAAAACCTTGCGCCCCCATTACAAATAGGGATAAAACATCTGAAAAAAGAAACAACGAGGTCTTAAAAAATACCTCCTGAAAGGAAGATGAGAAGAAGAGTTACGTCTACTACAGAAAGACACAGACTCCTACCAATACTATGGAGCAACAACCAACACAGCCAAAATAACACTAACAATAAAAACACCTTCAATATGTGCCATCCTAGAAGTCTGAAAGCTGAACATAGTTACTGGAGCAATCAGAGTCTTCAAGAAGAGACATGAAACATCATCCACCACCAAACCTTCAAAACCTTCAGGTCTCTATATGGATGAGCATAATCAACCATCAAGGACACCCTTACTACTGAGCACTAAGGAGCATCAACTAAGACCAGGGACGAACCCAGGTCAGCAAACAACCAAAATGTAGGAGAGCAGTACAATAGGATCCTTCCATGAACTAGCCATTGAACAGTGTCCTTGAACCAGACATCTACCTTTTCTCTGTTGGAATTTGGCTCATATCCTGAAGATGTGAAGTCCAGGTAGGTATCCAGCCCCTCTTCATTAGTCGACGATCAACAGATATTTGTACCATGCGAGCTCAACTACACACGATAACAGGAAGGATCCAACGGAGAGAAGAGGAACAAATCTGTGTCCCCTTGAACCCATCCCCCCATGATGCTTCTTGTAAGGACCCTGACCTTCATTTTGGGCTTACCCTATTTGTATTGCCTAAACCTTGTGTTTGGTTGCTTGCTAATCATCTTTGGTGATGATTAGGGTTTGCTTGTGCTTAGTTGAGAGTTGGAGGTGCTACTTGCAAAATAACCTAAGATAGGTTTGGAGAGCAAGTTTGTCACCTTGAGAGATGTCTTTCTCTCTCTTTGCTTCCTCTAGGGTTGAGAGGAAGGTTTGGGCTCATACCTTGAGTTGTCTTGGGCTTGGTTGAGCTCTTTTGGGCCTTGTTTTCCCTTGTTTGGGCCTTGCCTTGCTTGGTTGAGCCCTGTATCGGGCAAGAATGCTTTGTATCGGCCATGGGGTATCGACCATGGGGGTGTTTCAGTAATGGAAGAGTAGTGTGTCATCCTTTGACCTTTGTTGACCTCCTTACCTTGGTTGTGTCACCCTAGCTTGGACATGTGTCCGAACCTTGGTTGAGTAGTGGCATGGCATGTGCATGAGTTTTGCAAGGTGGTAAAATGTGTGGACAAGTGTCCCTTGATAAGGTGACACCTTGCCTTAGTCTAACCTTGACCCCCATCTATATATTCCTTGCCTTTCACTTCCTTAGGAATCATTTAGCTCTTTGTTGCTCCTCTCTTCCTTGTGTGCATGATACACCTCTCCCTTGCAACCTTTGGTGGCCGATACCCTTGGAGGAGGTAAGGTTGGTGGCCAATCCCCTTGAAGGAGTTCCCTTCTTCTTCCTTTAGCTTGGTGGCCGAACCCTACGTGGGTCTTGTTTCCTTGGTGTCCGAAGTGGTGAGCATGGAGCTAGGAGCTTGAAGCTTGGAGCTTTGGAGCTTGAGGAGTTTTCTTAAGGTGGGTTACATAACTTCTAACCCTAGCTATACTACCTTCTCTATGTTGCATGTTTCATATATGATGATGATCGGCCATTGCATGTTATGTTTCTTGCTCTAGTAAATGTTGTTGATCTTAGGGATATAATGAGCATGATGTTGTTGTTGTTGATGGTTTATATGCCTTTACACCTAGTTGGCCAAACCATGGTTTAGGGTTTCCTTGTTGAGAAACACTCCTTTATCTCCTTGGTCAAGAGAAGTGAGTTTGAGCTCTAGTGATGTAGGCAATACCCCTCTCTCTCATTTTAGTTGAGAGGTGAGTCTACATTCTAGTTTCTTGGGCAACACCCTCCTCTCACCATGGATTTGAGAGGTAAGCTTTTGAATAGATGATGACCAATGTTGACGTTGGTCCTTGTGGTTGCCTGATTTGTGATAGAGGTTGTGCAAAACCCCTCTCTCTTGGTTGTTGAGAGATGAGCCGATCCTCTTGATCAATTAGGGTTTGGTGCCCTTGTGCTTGAGGTTGAAGATGACCTTGTGCGGTTGTGCCTTGCACGATATGACTTTGGAGTTGTGCTGCCCGATAGCCCTATTTGGAGTTGTACCCTTGGGCAACACACCTTGTTGAGATAGTTGACTTGGTGCCCGTTCTTCTATGGAGCCTAGTAGGCTATCCTTGTGTTGGGCAATAGGGTTTAGTTGTGGTGATGCCCGATATGATTTGAGTGGTACATCTTAGTGAGTACCCTAGTGGTGTTGTTCCTTTGACCGATATTCCTAGTTGGCTTGGCCGATACTCTTTGTGGATTTGGGGCCTGGGTGTTACACCTTGATGTGTGCCATGCATGACACATCTTGTGATGATCTTGGCCAATATGCTATGATGAGCTTGGTGGCTTGGTGCCCGATATGATGGTTGTATAAGAACCCTAGACGACGCCTTAGTGGTGGCCGATATGAGGAGTTTGACCTAGTTGAGCGACAGGTCTTCTTAGGCGTTGCTTGTTAGATGGGCGAGACCCTAGCCCTTTCCTTAGACGATATGAAAGGATGGGTTTGTGTTTCCCGACACACCCTTTGTGTGTTGGCTGTTATGATGCTTCATGGTCATCCACGACACCATTCTTGGGCGTCATGGGTACCCTATAGGATAGGGTTAACCCTCATATGATGCTGAGATGGTTGCACAATAGGGGCGCCTTGGGTGACACCCCTTTGGTCGATATGTCTCATGTTGAAGGTTAGCTTGAAAGTGAAACATAACCTTAACCCTAGCTTGGTGCACGTTAGGCCTTTGGCCAATAGTATCTACTGATGCATGGTACACTTTACCTGACACCATGTGAGCTGGTGGGTTCTAGTTGTGTGATAGGTGAAATGATGGGTTGACCGAGATGGTGGTGAGCTTGTTTGGGGTTTGAAACCCTACCTGATGCATCCCTTAGTGAGGGTATGACTATACCCGATACACCCTTTGGTGAGGGTTGGCGTTGATCGCCATACCTTTAGTGAGGGTTACAAGTGCTTTGGTGAGGGTTCTGTACATAGTTGATAGTTGATATGATGTAATCACCTTGAATCATGTAACTATGATGATGAGATAAGATGAAATGTTGTGAACTAGGAAGCTTGGAAGATTATGATATTGCTTCACATGATGGTGTGACACATGCATATGGTCACAAGTAAAAGGCATAATGTATGCCCATGATTGATAACAATACTATGAATGATAAAGCTTATGTGTGATGTACTCATGAATGCTTCTTTATACTTAATAGTATAGTAACAATCCTGTTAATCCATTATGGCTTCAATTATCTCTATGAGTGTGTATACTAACCATGCAGGCATTTCATGTGGATTCATAGCCTGGTAAGAGCTATGAGATACATGTGCTTTGACTAGCACAATGGGATGATTGTGGCATACAACT
The DNA here is from genome assembly GCA_963693085.1 of Alisma plantago-aquatica. Classification (NCBI taxonomy): domain Eukaryota; kingdom Viridiplantae; phylum Streptophyta; class Magnoliopsida; order Alismatales; family Alismataceae; genus Alisma; species Alisma plantago-aquatica. The sequence continues at coordinate 176,394,346 of OY856409.1, forward strand.
CATAAAACCAGATTAACTAATGCAGAAGTGTATTATTAACAAAAGAATTACTAAAAATCACTAAAAATTAAAACCATTTATCAAGAGATCCACTCACAGTAAAACTCTTTCATTTAGAACCAAAGTAAAACATTACATATTGGTTCATATATATACATTACATGCATCATTGAACCTCAAGCATACATGCACAAAATCTCAAATCGAAGCACCAAATCACTAACTCCTAGGACCTGAGAGTACAGAGACGACTATAGGACTATCTACACAAAACTAGACAGCCAATGTCTCCACCTGTTGGATCACTGCTATCCTTATGACTGTTGCTGCTGCTCTTCTCCTACAGAAGAGTTTCTGCCTTGTCGTCTGTGTCTACCTAAAGCATTGGATCCCATGGAGGTGAGACAATTATAAAAATTGCCCCAGCGAGAGATATAACTCTCCACCAAAACATTGTCATTACAGTTTAAATAGAAATAAATGAACATTGGGAAATATAAATCAATATAAGGTGAATCAACATCTATACATATTAGAGATACATTCTTATGCAAGTATTTCAATTATAACTTGATATAGCAGCCTGTCTCATATTCAATATGAATTAAAGGAACATGAGTACATTTATGTATCAAGGGCATGCTAAGAAGTATATCATCAATCAATGTTCCTCGTATTTCAATCTTATGCAAATACGCTACACGGCTGATTATATTTTACAAATAGATTTAAGATCTAAGGAGATGAGGTATACCGCTCATACTCCAACCGACCATTTCTAGAATCAAAATCGGTACCATAAGTAAGTCAATGGAAGAGCCGAATTTCCATGACCTCCCACTTCCTGGTCAACACATGACTATAAGCAGGACTGTGTCGACTACTCAAATAGCTTTCCAGGGTATACTGGAACATCACTATAGAGTTACAGTGTCAACTGCACTCTCATCGGAAATCGAGAGCATTAATGTTTATCTCCATCGACTCGACATAAAATAACATTGGGAGATTAATGATACATCTATCCCAACCATGAAGGATTGAGAGGTTTAGTGTTTACCTTCCCTCAATCTCTTCACCCGGACAAAAGGATATTTTCACCCATTTACCCCCACATATTCAAAATATGTGAATTCTAGGAATTCCATAGAAAACCTATTTCAGCATCACCAACTGCTGACGATGATGGATCTATGGTCAGAGCACTACATGAATATATTCCACTTGATTAATTAAGTAGATTTTCATATTCTTTTAGCATCAAGCAAGTTCTCAAACACAACTTATTATAACAATTCTATAAAGAAACATGTACTGTTTTCATCAATCTTAAAAAGGCATTGGGGACTCAGTCCCTTATTTCAAAGTTGGGAATTCTCATCCCTTCACAATTTCATCACCATAATCATATGGCCCTGGGTAATTAAACCCTTGATTCATCATTAAGCATTGTTACCACTTTTCCAGATAACCATCACCTTCAGGTCAATTGACCAAGGCAAACATGATACTTGCTATTACACGCATCATACATGGTACTTGATGCCCATTAACTCTCTTGATACCTCTTACCAGGAAGCAAGGTATATTATGACAGTCAAAGTACAATCACAATAGTGAATTAAACATCATAGCTCCTACCTGTCCATGATCATCATTTCAAGATACCTGCATTGTTAGCACAGATGATATAGTGATATCAATTGCATATCAGAACCATGTTCAACAAATATACATTCACTATTCATGGGTGACACCACTATTCCCTTACCAGGGTTAGGGTTTCCCATTTCATGTCACATGGGGATAATCATCCCATTATCACATCAAAGATATGGTTTATTACCATATCACCCAATATTAGGGTTCATTAAGCAGTACATAGTATTACCCTGCGTTTGAGATTCACAACACATCAAACATCAGAGTTTCTCATGAAGCCATCCTTAGGGTTTCACATCAAAATCACCCTATAAAAGGATTTACATTCGTTGTTCCACAATTAGGGTTTACTATTCATCCCAATTAGGGTTTCATAGTCCATCACCCATAATTAGGGTTTACTATTCATCCCAATTAGGGTTTCATAATCCATCACCCATAATTAGGGTTTACTATTCATCCCAATTAGGGTTTCATAATCCATCACCCATAATTAGGGTTTACTATTCATCCCAATTATGGTTTTGGATTGCATTACTCTTAATTAGGTCTATAAACATCATCACCTTAAATTAGGACTTCATTCATACCTTGGATTACGGTTAAGGTTCATCAACCTTGTCAATTAGGGTTTTGGGCTCATGATTAGGGTTTTATGATCTCTTTACTTAAGGATCATACCCTAAATCACCATATGAAATAAACTCATGTATCAAATTCATGCTATTTTCCTCTCAACTTGATTAGGTCATATCAACCCTTTAATCAAGTTCATACAACTATGAATGACATAGTGTACCAAGCCATTGATCTTATGACAATTAGGGTTCCTTCCTTAATTGACACAAATCCCTAGGTACTATTAGGGTTTCTACCTTTGTACCATTATTTATTAACATTACTAACCATCATTGGATAATTGGAACCATCATTTCCTTCAATATCCAAGTGGTTAAACCACTAACAACATCCATGCGGTTTTGAAGTTTCAACACCAAACGGTTTTGAAACCGTTTGCCACCAAACGGTTTTGAAATTATTTGACCCAAAATGTTTTCAAGACCGTTTGGGCCAAATCAGTCCCAAAACCGTAAGGGCTCCTTAGGCCAACCATCAGTTATATTGATCTCCAATTGCATCATTGAATCGACTATTAGTTATTCAATTGAAGGGTTCATCAATCTAAACCATTAGATCATCATCCATTGGTCAAGGATCAACCTTCAATCCACCAAAAGGTTTTGAAACCGTTTGGTCCCAAAGGTATCAAGACCATTTGGGCTCAAATGGTCTCAAGATCATTTGCCCCAAAAAGTCTTGAAATCATTAGGACCAATCAAGGATTTCTTCAATCAATTCAATTAGGGTTTCCACTTGAAGGATCGTGCACACATTGGATCTGTGAATTAAGTCCATTGGATCATCATTCAACCTTTGATTGAGTTCAGACCTCAAATGGTCAACCATACCAAATGGTCAACTAAACCATGTGGTTTGGAGTCCAACTTCACCAAACGGTTTGCAAACCGTTTGGTCTCAAACGGTTTGGTGAAACCGTTTGGACCAAAGGTCCAAGACCGTTTGCTATTGCTTGTTGATTAAGGTGTGTGCTTATGAACTGGTTATCATCTTCAACCTTTAAACTCATGGAACTACTGCCATTTTCCATGGAAACTCCATCAATTAAGCAAGGCTAATGCAATAATGAAAATTAAATCAATTGCAAGTAGAAATTGAATTCAATGACAAAGATTAAGGGTGAAAGTTATATAACCTGCCATAAAATCTGATCCCAAGCTCCAAGCTTCATGGATCCAATGGTGGTTGAAGCTCTAGCAACCTCCCTAGGTCATTTCTCAAGCTTTTGGAGTGAAAGGATCGGCTAGGGTTGAAAATAAAGTGAAGAAATGAAGAAATCATGTATTGTTTTATGATTTTCACCATGAAATCAAGAAGAACGAAGGTCAAAGGCTTACCAACAGGTTGGGGACGTGCTCCCTACTGTTCTTAGCTCTCTTGGTCGATTTTGCAAGCAAGGGGAAGAAAGGAATCAAAAAACATCCTTCGGTGGGTTGGAAAAGGCTCTTTTATAAGAAAATTGATGAAAGAGAAAATGTTTTATTAAAAATCAATTAATTCCAAAAATGGTACCACCTCTTCCTCATTGGTTTTTGCTTGCATGCAAAGGCAACTCAAACCCACCGAACTCCCTTCCATTATCCATGGATTAAGGGAAAAGAAATTAAGCACCTTAATCCATTATAATATCAATATATATTTTTAAGTGGAAATTCTTTTCCTTATAATAAGGTGAGTGGAATTTCACCTCCTTAAGATATTTTCAGTCCTTGAAAAGCTCAAGGAAGTCCACTCACATATATGAATTCCACCATTTTAATTTTGGTTGAAGGCCCTTCAATTATTTTATTTATTTTTGCATTAATATATCCATTATGCTTAAATCTTGATTATTTTAATATCAAGATTCTCTCTCAATTTATTTTCTCCACTTTATGCCAAGAAACATTAGGTACCTTATTGAAGTGGTAATTTACATATTGCACCCTAGGTTTTGGGTAAATTGCACATTACACCAAAACTAGGTTTTCATGCACAAACATTGCTTCATCATCTCTTTCTTCGAATTCAGGCTATCACAAGCCATACCTCTGCATCATATTCATTGCCATGATGCTTCAACACACGAGGAACATATTATCATGCAAAAATTTGCAAATAAACCCCTCAACTTGGGTAATTTGCACTTTAGTCCAAAATAGGCAAAATATTGATTTGAACAATATTAAAAAAGGACTAAAATTGTAATATAAATTCCTCTTGAGCCCTAATTTTTTTCAAAGACAAGAACATACATATAATCACTTTCATTATGCGAAACACCTAGGGTTACTTCATAACCCAGGTCAGGGATGTTACAAGTTTATCCACCCCTTATAATGATTTCGTCCCCGAAATCATCAACAAAACATTAAGAGAAAAGAGTAGGATATTTCCTATTCATCTCATCCTCTAGTTCCCACGTAGCTTCTTCAACGCCAAAGTGATTCCATAGAACTTTTACAAGACTAATGTCTTTCTTTTTCAACTTCTTGATTCTTCTGTCAAGAATCAACACAGGTCCTTCAACATAAGATATGTCATCATTTAGTTCTACCTCCACATGTTGTAGAACTAACTCAGTGTCAGGATGACACTTCCTCAACATAGAGATATGAAACACTAGGTGCAATCTATGCAACTCAGGTGCTAACTCCAGCTTATAGGCTACCTTTCCCATCCTCTCAATGATTGGATAAGGTCCCATAAATCTCGGAGCTAACTTCCCTTTCTTTCCAAATCTCATGATACCTTTCCAAGGTGAAACCTTGAGGTACACCCTGTATCCGACATGGAATTCTAAGGGTCTACGACGCTTGTCAGCATATTATTTCTATCTATCCTGGGCTATTTTCAACTATTGTTGTATGACTTTAATCTTCTCAGTTGTTTGTTGAACCAGCTCAGGACCGAAAAGTTGATTTCACCAATCTCATAACAACATAGGGGAGATCTACAACGTCTACCATACAAAGCCTCATATGGTGCCATATCTAAGCTGTGCTGATAGTTGTTATTATAAGCAAACTCTATCAGGCTCAGATGTAGATCCCAACTCCCCACAAACTGAAGGATACATGCCCTAAGCAAGTCCTCCAAGGTTTGTATCATTCTCTTAGACTGTCCATCTGTCTGAGGATGAAAAGTTGTACTAAACCTCAGTTGACTGCCCAAAGCTTTATGAAGTTGTTCCCAAAAATTACTCGTAAACTGAGGACCTCTATCAGAAACTATTGTAACTGGGACCCCATGCAGCTGCACTACCTCATCTATGTAGATTTGTGCAAGCTTCTCAGCTGTATAGATTGTTTTGATAGGTAAGAAATGTGTTGTCTTTGTCAACCTATCAACTATCACCCAAATGGAATCATGACTTTTGGTTGTTCTAGGCAAACCAACCACAAAGTCCATAGTTACATGATCCCACTTCCACTGTGGTATAGGCAGGGGTTGCATTGTTCCTGTGGGATTTTGATGTTTAACTTTAACCTGCTGACACACCGGGCACCACATAACAAACTCAGCAACATCCTTCTTCAAACTAGTCCACCAATACATATCTTTTAAGTTATGATGCATCTTGGTACTCCCTGGATGCATAGCATAAATTGAAGAATGAGCCTCCTCTAGAACTAACTTTCTTAAGTTATCAATGTTAGGGACTACCATCCTATCATGGTAACAGACTACCTGATCATTAGAATCATGGAAGCCATCCTGCTTCTCACTACCATACTCTGACCTGATCTGCTAAATCATAGAATTAGTCTATTGTGCTTCTTTAATATGTTGTCTCAGAGTTGGTTTTATGTGCATTTCAGCTAGTAACCCAGCTAACAATGACACTTTAAGTTGTACATTGTCTTGCCTCAAGGAGATAAACATATCTCTCCTAGAGCACACTAAGGAGTTTAACTGTGCTTTATCTAGAGCTGGTGTTTCTGATTTCCTACTTAGTGCATCAGCAACCACATTGGCTTTCCCTGGATGATAATCAATTGTACAATCGTGGTCTTTGATTAACTCCATCCAGCGGTGTTGCCTCATATTTAGCTCATGCTGAGAAAAGATATACTTTAGGTTTTTATGATCTGTGAAATTCTAGAATGTTTCTCCATAGAGATAGTGTCTCCAGATCTTCAAGGCATGAACCACAATATCTAATTCCAGATCGTGTGTCAGATAATTCTCCTCGTGTTTCTTAAGTTATCGAGATGCAAAATAAATCACTTTCTTATCCTGCATCAACACACATCCTAAGCCATTCTTAGATTCATCAAAGAAGACTATGTACCCCTTTCCTTGCTTAGGTAGCACCAGCACAGGTGCACATGTTAATCTTTCCTTCAGCAACTGAAAAGATTGTTGACACTTGTCATTCCAGACAAAAGGAATCTCCTTCCTTATCAACTTAGTCAGGGGTAAGGTTATTGAACTGAAGTTCTTAATGAACCTCCTGTAATAGCCAGCCAGTCCTAGGAAACTTCTTATCTCTGTCGGTGTCTTTGGTTGTTCCCATTGTAGGACAGATTCTACCTTTTTAGGATCAACATGAATTCCTGAGGCAGATATTACGTGTCCAAGAAAGGAAACTTCCGGCAACCAGAACTCACATTTGCTAAACTTAGCATACAGATTATGCTCTCTTAGCAAAGTTAAAGCTTGGTGAAGATGTTTCTCATGTTGTTGAGCATCTCTACTATAGATCATAATGTCATCTATAAAGAAAACAACATACTGATCCAAAAAAGGTTGAAAGATTCTATTCATGAGTTCCATAAATGCAGCTGGTGCATTAGTTAGTCCAAACAACATAACTGTGAACTCATAGTGACCATACCTTGTCCTAAAGGCAGACTTAGGTATGTCACCCTCCTTGATACGTAACTGATGGTATCCCGACCTCATATCTATCTTAGAAAAGACAGTCGCACCACGCAACTGGTCAAACAAGTCATCAATCCTTGGTAGAGGATACTTGTTCTTTATAGCGACTTTGTTTAACTGTCTATAGTCAATGCATAACCGCATCGGCCCATCCTTTTTCTTAACAAAAAGGACTAGAGCACCCCAGGGTGAAGTGCTCGGTCGGATAAAACCTTTCTCAAGCAACTATTGCAGTTGTTTCTTGAGCTCTGCCATTTCAGTAGGCGCCATCCTATACGGAGTTTGTGCTATTGGTTGCGTGTCTGGGATTAGATTAATCTCAAAATCTATCTCTCGAGGCAGCAGAACACCTGGAAGTTCTTCAAGAAATACATCTTCAAATTCCCTGACTATAGGAACTTCAGAAGGATGAGGGCTTTCCATTGTGGTATCAACCACATGGGCTAAGAATGCAAGGCATCCATGTCTCATCAACCTCTCAGCTACCATAGATGACATAAGACATGTTGGAAGAATCTTTCTATCTCCCTAAAAGATCCATGTGTCACCACTATTTGTGAACACAACTTGCTTGGAACTACAATCCAAGACAACCCTATACTTCTCTAAGGTGTCCATACCAAGGATTATATCAAAACCATGCATCTCAAGTGGTATAAGATCCACTTAAATGCGGTGATCAGAAAAGAAAAGATTACAGGGAGAACACACTTCCCGCAATACTGCAGATCCCATCAAAGGTGTCTCTAACAGCAAGTTATCTATTCTATGACTAACAATCATATTGTAGCCATCAATCACTTCTCGAGTGATAAAAGAGTGTGCAGCACCCAGATCAGTTAACACAGATACGAAGCAAGATAAAGAAATATCATAATAAAGCAGTTCTATCTGACCTGTCACAACCCGAGGATTGACTACTGCTTCAGGCTAGTTCATAGCATAAAACCTAGTTGTTGCTTGTTGTTGACCCTGTGCTCGATTGTTAGATGTCGAAGAACCGGCTTGGGACGCCGGTCCACGTCCTCTAGCACCACTGCCAAGTTGTTGCCTCTGAGAGCCTTGCTGACTCTGCCTCGGTTGTTGGGTCACACTCCTGACTTTCTCAGGACAGTCTCTCACCACATGTCCTTCTTTTCCACATCTATAACAAGTTATATTCCCCCTTGGTAGTCTGGGTGGTCCTGTCACTGACATAGAGGCTGAGCTATGAGATCCCTTTGGTGGTAAACTACAGTTTATACCCTTACTTGACGTCCACTGTGTCTGGGTATTAAACCTTGGTGGTGGTGTAGGCACAGAATACCTTGGTTTCTTGAAACTCCCATCACTTTGTCCTAGAAACTGAGGGTATTCCTTCTTACCCTTGTCATGTCGCTTCTCAACTACAGACATCTCTATGCGTCTTACAGACTCCACAAAAGTTGCAAACCTCTCTCGATTCTCCAGAGTAGACACCGGAGTGGTTAATTCAGCATTCAACCCCTTCTCAAACCACCGAATTCTCTCCTCATCATTAGATGCCATGTGCGGATAGAACCGCAACAACTCCATGAACCTAGCTTCATACTCGCTAATGTTCATAGGCCCTTTCTTAATCCTCTCAAACTGAGAGATCTTCTCATCTAGATACATCTTGGGAAAGTATCTAGCGACAAATTCACGCCTAAATTCATCCCATCCAATCACAACTCCAGGTCTTTTGCCCTCCTCAATGGTCCACCAATGGCCAGCACTCCCTTTGAGGAGATATACAACATGTCTGACCCTCTCATCATCAGGAATCATGAGGATTCTAAAGGCTTTCTCCAACTCAGTCAACCATAGATCAGCATCTGTTGGATCGGCTGTACCAGCATACTCTAAGGCCCCTACCCTCTTCATCCTTTCAAAAGTCTTGCCAGAACCATGTCTTTCATCATGGGGTGGTGCCCTAGGTGCATGTACTGACATTCTATCTGTCATGTGGGTCATAGATGCCATAAACTTCCCGAACATAGCCTGGAAGGCTGGGTTCCCCATGTTAGATGGGTTGAACTGGGTCTGTTCAGGTACAAGTTCCTCCCTGTCCTGGTCTCTTGCACCACCTCTCAGTGCAGCAACACTACTCTCAGCAGCGTGTTCTTTGTGTGATCCAGACATCCTTAGTTCTTCTTCTCCTATATGACCAGAAGACACTATCAGATAAACTGGAAAATGCTTAGAACAGACTCAACAACCTTAATCCTATGTCTCTGTAGACTTAGCAAACCTAGAGCTCTGATACCACTTAATTTGCGGCATACAACTCATAAAACCAGATTAACTAATGCGGAATCGTATTATTAACAGCGGAATTACTGAAAATCACTAAAAATTAAAACGATTTATCAAGAGATCCACTCATAGGAAAACTCTTTCATATAAAACCAAAGTAAAACATTACATACTGGTTCATATATATACATTACATGCATCATTGTACCTCAAGCATACATGCATAAAATCTCATATTGAAGTACCAAAACACTAACTCCTAGGATCCAAGAGTACAAAGACGACTATAGGAATATCTACACAAAACTAGACAGCCAATGTCTCCACCTGTTGGATCACTTATGTCCTTGTGACTGCTGCTGCTGCTCTTCTCCTGCAGAAGAGTTTTTGCCTTGTCGTCTGCATCTACCTAAAAACATTGGATCCCACGGGGTGAGATAATTATAAAAATTGCCCCCAGCGGGAGATATAACTCTCCGCCAAAACATTGTCATTGCAGTTTAAATAGAAATAAACTGAACAGTGGGATGATATAAATCAATAGCAGGTGAATCAACATCTATACAGATTAGAGCAACATTCTTGTGCAAGTATTTCAATTATAACTTGATATAGCATCTTGTCTCATATTCAATATGAATTAAAGGAGCATGAGTACATTTATGTTTCAAGGGCATGCTAAGCAGTATATCATCAATCAATGTTCCTCATATTTCAATCTTATGCAAATACGCTACACGGCTGATTATATTTTACAAACAGATTTAAGCTCTGAGGAGATGAGGTATACCGCTCATACTCCAACCGACCATTTATAGAATCGAAATCGGTACCATAAATAAGTCAATGGAAGAGTCAGATTTCCATGACCTCCCACATCCTGGTCAGCACAGGACTACAAGCAGGACTGTGTCAACTACTCAAATAGCTTTCCAGGGTATACTGGAACTTCGCTATAGAGTTACAGCATCAACTGCACTGTCATCGGCAATCGAGAGCATTAATATTTATCTCCATCGACCTGACATAAAATAACATTGGTAGATTAATGATACATCTATCCCAACCATCGAGAGATTTGTGTTACATCTATCCCGACACATGAAGGATTGAGAGGTTTAGTGTTTACCTTCCCTCAATCTCTTCACCCAGACATAAGGATATTTTCGCCCATTTACCCCCACATATTCAAAATATGTGAATTCCATAGAAAACCTATTTCACCATCACCAACTGCTGAAGATGATGGATCTATGGTCAGAGCACTACATGAATAGATTCCAGTAGATTAATTAAATACATTTTCATATTCTTTTAGCATCAAGCAAGTTCTCAAACACAACTTATTATAACAATACTATAAAGAAACATGTACTATTTTCATCAATCTTAAAAAGGCATTGGGGACTGAGTCCCTTATTTCAAAACTGGGAATTCTCATCCCTTCACAATTTCATCACCATAATCATATGGCCTTGGGTAATTAAACCCTTGATTCATCATTAAGCATTGTTGCCACTTTTCCAGATAACCATCACCTTTAGGTCAATTGACCAAGGCAAACATGATACTTGCTATTACAAGCATCATACATGGTACTTGATTCCCATTAACTCTCTTGATACCTCTTACCAGGCAGCAAGGTATATTATGGCAGTCAAAGTACAATCACAATAGTGAATTAAACATCATAGCTCCTACCTGGCCATGATCATAATTTCAAGATACCTGCATTGTTAGCACATATGATATAGTGATATCAATTGCATATCACAACCATGTTCAACAAATATGCATTCACTATTCATGGGTGACACCAATATTCCTTAACTAGGGTTAGGGTTTCCCATTTCATGTCACATGGGGATAATCATCCCATTATCACATCAAAGATATGGTTTATTACCATATCGCCCAAGATTAGGGTTCATTAAGCAGTACATAGTATTACCCTGGGTTTGAGCTTCACAACACATCAAACATCAGGGTTTCTCATGAAGCCATCCTTAGTTAGGGTTTCACATCAAAATCACCCTATAAAAGGATTTACATTCGTTATTCCACAATTAGGATTTACTATTCATCCCAATTAGGGTTTCATAGTCCATCACCCATAATTAGGGTTTACTATTCATCCCAATTAGGGTTTCATAATCCATCACCCATAATTAGGGTTTACTATTCATCCCAATTAGGGTTTCATAATCCATCACCCATAATTAGGGTTTACTATTCATCCCAATTAGGGTTTCAGATTACATTACTCTTAATTAGGTCTATACACATCATCACCTTAAATTAGGACTTCATTCATACCTTAGATTAGGGGTAAGGTTCATCAACCTTGTCAATTAGGGTTTTGGGCTCATGATTAGGGTTTTATGATCTCTTTACTTAAGGATCATACCTTAAATCACCACATGAAATAAACTCATGTATCAAATTCATGCTATTATCCTCTCAACTTGATTAGGTCATATCAACCCTTTAATCAAGTTCATACAACTATGAATGACATAGTGTACCAATCCATTGATCTTATGACAATTAGGGTTCCTTCCTTAATTGACACAAATCCCTAGGTACTATTAGGGTTTCTACTTTTGTACCATTATTGATTAACATTACTAACCATCATTGGATAATTGGAACCATCATTGCCTTCAATATCCAAGTGGTTAAACCACTAACAACCTCCATGTAGTTTTGAAGTTTCAACACCAAACGGTTTTGAAACCGTTTGACCCCAAACGGTTTTGAAACCGTTTGGCCCCAAACGGTTTCAAGACCATATGGTCTCAAACAGTCTCAAGACCGTTTGGGCCAAATCAGTCCCAAAACCGCAAGGGCTCATTAGGCCAACCATCAGTTCCATTGATCTCCAATTGCATCATTGAATCGACTATTAGTTATTCAATTGAAGGGTTCATCAATCTAAACCATTATATCATCATCCATGGGTCAAGGATCAACCTTCAATCCACCAAACGGTTTTGAAACCATTTGGTCCCAAACGGTCTCAAGATCGTTTGCCCCAAAAAGTCTTAAAATCATTAGGACCAATCAAGGATTTCTTCAATCAATTCAATTAGGGTTTCCACTTGAAGGATCGTGTACACATTAGATCCGTCAATTAAGTCCATTGCATCATCATTCAACCTTTGATTCAGTTCAGACCTCAAACAGTCAACCATACCAAATGGTCAACTCAACCATGCGGTTTGGAGTCCAACTTCACCAAACGGTTTGCAAACCGTTTGGTCTCAAACAGTTTGGTGAAACTGTTTGGACCAAAGGTCCAAGACCGTTTGCTATTGCTTGTTGATTAAGGTGTGTGCTTATGAATAGGTTATCATCTTCAACCTTTAAACTCACGGAACTACTTCCATTTTCCATGGCAACTCCATCAATTAAGCAAGGCTAATGCAATAATGATAATTAAATCAAATGCAAGTAGAAATCGAATTCAATGACAAAGATTAAGGGTAAAAGTTATATAACCCGCCTTCAAATCTGATCCTAAGCTCCAAGATTCACGGATCCAATGGTGGTTGAAGCTCTAGCAACCTCCCTAGGTCGTTTCTCAAGCTTTTGGAGTGAAAGGATCGGCTAGGGTTGAAAATAGAGTGAAGAAATGAAGAAATCATGTATTGTTTTATGATTTTCACCATGAAATCAAGAAGAACGAAGGTCAAAGGCTTACCAACAGGTTAGGGACGTTCTACCTGCTGTTCTTAGCTCTCTTGGTCGATTTTTCAAGTAAGGGGAAGAAAGGAATCGAAAATGATCCTTAGGTGGGTTGGAAAAGGCTCTTTTATAAGAAAATTGATGAAAGAGAAAATGTTTTATTAAAAATCAATTAATTCCAAAAATGGTACCACCTCTTCATCCTTGGTTTTCTTGCATGCAAAGGCAACTCAAACCCACCGAACTCCCTTCCATTATCCATGGATTAAGGGAAAATAAATTAAGCACCTTAATCCATTATAATATCAATATATACTTTTGAGTGAAAAATCTTTTCCTTATAATAAGGTGAGTGGAATTTCACCTCCTTAAGATATTTTCGGTCCTTGCAAAGCTCAAGGACGTCCACTCACATATCTTAATTCCACCATTTTGATTTTGGTTGAAGGCCCTTCAATTATTTTATTTATTTTTTCATTAATATATCCATTATGCTTAAATCTTGATTATTTTAATATCAAGATTCTCTCTCTTTCAACTTAATTCAAATGAGGCACCCCTCTCAATTTATTTGCTCCACTTGTTGCCAAGAAACATTAGGGACCTTATTGAAGTGGTAATTTACATATTGCTCCGTAGGTTTTGGGTAAATTGCACATTACACCAAAACTAGGTTTTCATGCACAAACATTGCTTTATCAATTCTTTCTTGGAATTCAGGATATCACAGGACATACCTCTGCATCATCTTCATTCCCATGATGCTTCAATACATGAGGAACATATTATCATGCACAAATTGCAAATAAACCCCTCAACTTGGATAATTTGCACTTTAGTCCAAAACAAGCAAAATATTGATTTCAACATATTCAAAAAGGACTAAAATTGTAATATAAATTCCTCTTGAGCCCTAATTTTTTTTTTCAAAGACAAGAACATACATATAATCACTTTCATTATGCAAAACACCTAGGGTTACTTCATAACCCAGGTCAGGGATGTTACAATGATAATCCTTGTTAATGAAATAACAAATCGATAGGTCTGAGGACCTGATATAAGGTTGAGTGCCTAGTTGAGGTGTTATCCTCTGGTGATGAGATAAGGGATGTGTTCCCAAGATGTTGACACATTATTATGATGCTTTGAGAGGAAGTGGTTGTTATAACAAGGGATTGAGGTCCCAGCACAGTATGTTGATGACAATAATAATGTAATGCTATAAGGCTATGTTATACTTTGTTTTGCCTCAACAATTGGCTTAAAACATAATAATTAATTATAGATGAACCTATCATGTAGTTTGCCCTGGACATAGATCCATTACCGCCAGTATTTGGTGATGGTGAAATAGGTTTATCCTGTGGGATTACCTGGAGCGCATATTGTTGAATATGTGTGGTTTCCCCTAGCCTAAAATAGGAGGGTTGAGTGCAACTATGGTTGCAGAATCAGGATATATGGAGCATGGTGAACATACCAATGGCTCGGGATATGTGATGATGAGCATGATGCGTTCATGGCTCAGATGTATGTACTAGCTCCTATGATGAGGTGAGCTAGAGATATGGGTAGCTTGCGGAGCTGACCTAGAGGCAGAGGCCCTATAAGCATACGACTGTGGTCTTGCTTGATGATTCATGTACTCACCATGAGAAGGTGAGGTCATGGATTCCAGATCTCCTTAGACCTTGTATGGCACCGGATTGGGCTTCGCAGCCAATGGTTGGACTTGAGCAGGGAAGGCTCACTTCCTCAGGGCATAATAAAACGTAATCCAGTTGAATAAGTATATCTTGCTTAGAGAAAAACACAGAACATTGATTGAGGCCTTGCTAATTTAGCTGATCTAGTTACACCTTGTAGATATGTGTACGATCCTTATATCTTGTGATAAGTTCTTATAAAGCTTAACTTGTCAATCATGTTCCATAAAGAAATACTTGGTTATATGCCTCCCAAATATCTTGGTGAGCTTGATGGTAATAATAGCTTTGCTTAGTATGTTACTCTTATTATATGCTTTATTAGTTATTTATTGTTCTCTGCTTTAACCTTTGAGTTTTTATAGTTGCGACGGGGAGTTATGTTTCTCACTGGGACTATGTGCCTCACCCCGCTAGTTTACATCCATTTTAGGTGATCGCTCTAGACACGGTGGTGGTCGTGAGGTTGTGGCCGAGCAGCAAGAAGAGCAGTAGAAGGCAAGAGATGGACATGTTGCTATTTTGGTGGTTTTGTAGTAGAGTCTTAGAAGTCATCCCTATACTATCAGGTCCCTGGAAGTGTTTTGATGACATTTCACAATGTTTAGCTGTTGTAATTTTTGTACACCCTGATGCTGGCCGTATGTGGCCGTTCTATATGTATAAAAAGGTGATGAACTACTATGCACTATTGTGACAGTGGGTGTCTTTAAGTGGTGAACATATCAGGCAGGTGATCTTGAATACATCTATATATGACATGATCTTCTTGCAGGGCCTGGTTGTAAATGTCATGTATGTATGCTTTCCGCAATCAGTTTTAATTAACCCATGTTTTCTGTAATATATGGGTTCACACATTTTCGCATGACGTCTTGTTGTCTGTGTGATGGCGGGGTGTCATAGTTGGTTTGGTATTAGAGCCCTAGGTTTGCTGAGTCTACAGGGATCTAGGACTAGGTTTTCATCTGTTCTTGTGAGTTATCCAGGTTTTCTTACAATCACCTTCTGCCCTCAGTAGAAGATAAAGCTTAAAGATGTCTGGAAACCATGAAGAACATGCTACCGAGAGCAGTGATGTTGCATCAGTTGATGGAGAAGGAGGGCAAGCACATGGAGATCAGGTGCCTAAGGTCCCCCAACTTGACCCAGCCATTCTTGAAAACCCTACCTACCAACAGCTTATCGGGCAGTTAATGGCTACGATGAATCACATGATAGAATGAGTGCCAGTGCCTCAGCCAAGAGCATAGGATCCCCATGGTGAAACATCGGGTGTTGGGAAGACCTTTGAGTGGCTTTGCCGAGTCGGAGCTTCAGATTATGCTAGAATGGTTGATCCAGTGGATGCTGATCTGTGGCGGATAGGTCCTGAGAAGGCCTTCCGGATCCTTGACATCCCCGAAGCGGACAAAGTCAAGCATGTTGTCTACCTTCTGAAGGGCAGTGCTGGCCATTGATGGGCCATCGAGGAGGAGAAGCGACTCGGTGAGGAGATCGGTTGGGAGATCTTCCGGCGAGAGTTCATCAGCAGATACTTTCTGAAGACATATCTGGACGAGAAGATCAATCAGTTTGAGTGTCTACGCTAAGGAACGATGAGCATCACTGAGTATGAAGCCAAGTTCATGGACTTGCTAAGGTTTTGTCCTCACATGGCAGCGACAGATGATGAGTGGATCATGCAATTTGAGAAAGGTTTGAGATCTGAACTGTCGACACATGATGTTGCTTTAGAGAATCGGGAGTGGTTTTCCACATTTGTGGAGTCTGTCTGTAGGATTGAATGATCTGTTAGGGAGAAAAGGGAGTCCATGACCAAGAAAAGGCATGCTCAGTTCCAGGGACAGAGATTTGGTGGCTTCAAGAAGTCAAGGTTTTCAGCACCTTCCATGATGAGAGGTTCTAGTGCACCGTCATAGTGGTCTCCAAGTAAGGGAAGAGGTCATGTTTCTTCACTGTCGAAGGTGCATAGTACAGCTTCTGTGGCAGTAACAAAGCCATCTATACTACAGACAGAAGGTAGGTCATGTTATCACTGTGGACAGACTGGGAATCTAAAGTCAAATTGCCCAAGAAGAGATGTTGAGGTAACACAACAGCTGAGATAGAGTCAACAAGGATCAGACAGATAACAACCCAGTAGTAGCAGAGGGTGAGGACGTAGTCAAGCTTCACAAGTGGGAATGTCTTCTCAAGGAAGCAAAGGACGTGGACAATAAGAAATGACTCGATTTTATGCTATGAGTCAGCCGGAGGCGATAGTCAACCCGCGAGTGGTGACAGGTCAAATGGAGTTATTTCATTGTAATTTGTCTTCTTCTTTCTTTATATCTATTTTGGTGGACCCGAGTGCTACACACTCTTTTATCGCACATAGTTTGCTTGATAGCTGTCCTTTACCTGTTAGTTGTAAGGAAGATAGCATGTTGTTAGAAACCCCTCTTGATGGTTCCTCGATGCTTCGAGAAGAGTGTCCATCTTGTGTCTTATCTTTTTCGGGACACAGTATACAAGTGGATCTTATACCACTTGATATGCATGGATTCGATGTGATCCTTGGGATGGATACCTTATAGAAGTATAAGGTTGTGTTGGATTGTTGTTCCAAATAGGTGGTGTTTGATGACAACGGGGAGAAGTGGATCTTCCAAGGAGATAGGAAGATTCTTCTGACATGTCTAGTGTCAGCGATAGTGGCAGAAAAGTTGTTGCGGTAAGGTTGTAAGGCTTTCTTAGCTCACGTCATGGATATCAAGGCAGAAGGTCCTAGCCTTGAGGAGGTAATGGTTGTCTGATAGTTTTCGGATGTGTTTCCTGATGAGTTTCTCGGTGTTCCCCCACCTCGAGAGATTGATTTTGAGATCAATCTGGTACCTGGAACACAACGAGTTGTACAGACACTGTATAGGATGGCTCCAGCAAAGATGGCAGAGTTGAAGAAGCAGTTACAAGAGTTGTTGGAGAAAGGTTTCATCTAACTGAGCATGTCGACTTAGGGTGCTCCAGTGTTGTTCGTTAAGAAGAAGGACGGATCAATGCGGCTATGTATAGATTACCGGTAGTTGAACAAAGTTACGATCAAGAATAAGTACCCGTTGCCAAGTATAGATGATCTGTTCAATCAGTTGTGTGGTGCTATAGTGTTATCAAAGATCGATCTACGGTCTAGATATCATCAGTTGAGGATTAAGGTGGATGACATACCAAAGTCAGTGTTTAGGATGAGGTATGGTCACTTTGAGTTTGTTGTTATGCTGTTTGGGCTAACCAATGCACCTACTGCTTTCATGGACCTGATGAACCAAGTGTTCTGTCTGTTCCTAGATCAGTTTGTTGTAATCTTTATAGATTACATTTTGATCTATAGTCGGTACAAGAAAGAGATGAGGGACATCTTCGACAGGCGTTACTCTTCTTCGCCAACATCAGTTGTATTCCAAGTTCAGCAAATGTGAGTTCTGGTTGCAGGAAGTGACTTTCTTAGGTCATGTGATATCTACAGAAGGAGTCTAAGTGGACCCTAAGAAGGTGGAGTCAGTGGAAGATTGGGATCAACCAAAGACACTGACATAAGTTCGTAGTTTTCTGGGTTTGGCCGGATACTACTGGAGGTTTATCAAGGACTTCAGTGCAATCGTGTTGCTGATGACAAGGCTGACCAGGAAGGATGTACCTTTTATCGTTGTCAGCAAGCTTTCCAAAGTTTGAAGGAGAAGCTGACTAGTGCTCCAGTGCTAGTGTTGCCAGAGCCCGTGAAAGGCTACATTGTTTTCTGTGATGCTTCCAAGAAAGGCTTAGGTTGTGTGCTGATGTAGGAAGATCATGCGATTTCTTTTGCTTCGCGACAACTTAAGAAACATGAGGAGAACTATATGACACATGATTTGGAGTTGGCAGCGGTGGTCCATGCATTAAATATTTGGAGACACTATCTTTATGGGGAAGTGTGTCAGATCTTTATAGATCATAAGAACTTGAAGTATATCTTTTCGTAGAGTGAGCTGAACATGTGACAGTGTCGTTGGATGGAGCTAATTAATGATTATGATTGCACCATTGAGTATCATCCGGGTAAGGCAAATGTGGTAGCTGATGCGCTTAGCAGAAAGTCTTCTTCTCTCCCCACAAAGAAGGCACAGTTGAGTTCCTTGGTATGCCATAGGCGGGATATGTTTGTCTCCTTGCGTCAGATGAATGTGTAGTTGGAAGTTTCCTTGTTGGTAGGACTGTTAGCATAGATGAAAGTCAAGCCTACGCTGAGACAGCAGATCAAAGACACACAGTAGGTAGATGGTGCAGTGTAGTTAATCAAGTCAGAGCTTAGCAGCGAAAAGCATGATGAGTTCCATGAATCTGAGGATGGACTAGTTTGCTATCATGGTAGGATGGTGGTCCCCGATGGTGATAATCTAAGAAAGCTAGTGCTCAAGGAAGCACAGACGTCGATGTATGCTATGCATCCAGGAGTCATCAAGATGTATCATAACATGAAGGACATGTATTGGTGGCCTGGCTTGGAGAAGGATGTAGTTGAGTTTGTGGCTAAGTGTGCAGTATGTCAGCAAGTTAAAGCTGAGCATCAAAAGTCGGCAGGTATGTTGCAACCCATGCCGATACCACAATGGAAATGGGATCATATAACCATGGATTTCATAGTTGGTCTACCAAAGACAGCTAGGAATCATGATTCCATTTGGGTAATAGTGGACAAGTTGAAAACATCTGCTCATTTCATATCGGTAAAGATGACATATACAGCAGAGAAGCTTGCTCAAGTGTATGTAGATGAGATAGTGTGTTTGCACAGTGTACCAGCAACAATAGTTTCTGACAGAGGTCCTTAGTTCACAAGTCATTTCTGGGAACGCAGTTGAGGTTCAGTACCGCTTTCCACCCATAGACATATGGATAGTTTGAAAGTACTATTCAGACTTTGGAGGATCTTCTCTGAGCTTGTGTTTTGCAGTTCCTAGGTAGTTGGGACATACATCTCAATTTGATAGAGTTCTCTTATAACAATAGTTATCAGCGGAGCATTGACATGGCTCCTTATGAGGCTCTATATGGAAGGAAGTGCAGATCCCCTTTATGCTGGTATGAGTCTGGTAAAAATCAACTTTTGGGTCCTGAGTTAGTACAACAGACAACAAAAAAGATCAGAGTGATACAACAAAAGTTGAAAATGGCACAGGATAGATAGAAGTCTTATGCAGACAATTGTCGATGACCTTTAGAGTTCCAGGTGGGAGAAAAAGTGTATCTCAAGGTCTCACCTTAGAAAGGCATGATAAGGTTTGGCCAGAAAGGTAAACTGGCACCCAGGTATATGGGACCATACCCGATAATAGCACGTGTTGGCAAGGTAGCTTACAAGTTAGAGCTGCCACCAGAGTTGCACAGGTTGTATCCAGTGTTCCATGTCAGTATGCTGAAGAAAAGTCATCCAGACACAGGGACAATGATACAGCCAGTTGAGGTTGAGCTTGATGAAGATGTGACCTACAAGGAGGGTCCAGTGGCGATTCTTGACAAAAGAATAAAGAAGCTGAAGAGGAAGGACTTCGTTCTCGTGAAGGTTTTGTGGCATCATCGTGGTGTTGAGGAAGCCACGTGGTAGCTTGAGGAAGAGATGAGGCGGAAGTATCCCTTGCTTTTCTCTTCAGATTTCGGGGACGAAATCCTTTTGTAGAGGTTTATGGCTTGTAAGGACCTTGACCTTCATTTTGAGATTACCCTGTTTGTTTTTCCTAAACCTTGTGCTTGGTTGCTTGCTAATCATCTTTGGTGATGATTAGGGTTTTCTTGTGCTTAGTTGAGAGCTGGAGGTGCTACTTGCAAAATAACCTAAGATAGGGTTGGAGAGAAAGTTTGTCACCTTGAGAGATGTCTTTCTCTCTCTTTGCTTCCTTTAGAGTTGAGAGCAAGGTTTGGTCTCATGCCTTGAGTTGTCTAGGGCCTATTTGAGCTCTTTTGGGCCTTGTTTTCCCTTGTTTGGGCCTTTCCTTGCTTGGTTGAGCCCTGTATCGGGAAAGGATGCTTTGTATCGGCCATGGGGTATCGCCCATGGGGGTGTGTCAGCAATGGAAGAGTAGTGTGTCGGCATTTGACCTTTGTTGACCTCCTTACCTTGGTTGTGTCACCCTAGCTTGGACATGTGGCCGAACCTTAGTTGAGTAGTGGCATGGCATGTGCATGTGTTTTGCAAGGTGGTAAAACATGTGGACAAGTGTCCCTTGATAAGGTGACACCTTGCCTTGCTCTAACCTTGACCCCCATATATATATGCCTTGCCTTTCTCTTCCTTAGGAATCATTTAGCTCTTTGTTGCTCCTCTCTTCCTTGTGTGCATGATACACCTCTCCCTTGCAACCTTTGGTGGTCGATACCCTTGGAGGAGGTAAGGTTGGTGGCCAATCCCCTTGAAGGAGTTCCCTTCTTCTTCCTTTAGCTTGGTGGCTGAACCCTAGGTGGATCTTGTTTCCTTGGTGGACGAAGTGGTGAGCTTCGAGCTAGGACCTTGAAGCTTGGAGCTTTGGAGCTTGAGGAGTTTGCTTAAGGCGGGTTACATAACTTCTAACCCTAGCTATACTACCTTCTCTATGTTTCATGTTTCATGTTTCATGTTTCATATATGATGATGATCGGCCATTACATGTTATGTTTCTTGCTCTAGTATATGTTGTTGATCATAGGGATATAATGAGCATGATGTTGTTGTTGTTGATGGTTTATATGCCTTTACACCTAGTTGGACGAACCATGGTTTAGGGTTTCCTTGTTGAGCAACACTCCTTTCTCTCCTTGGTTAAGAGAAGTGAGTTTGAGCTCTAGTGATGTAGGCAATACCCCTCTCTCTCATTTTAGTTGAGAGGTGAGTCTACATTCTAGTTGCTTGGTCAACAACCTCCTCTCGCCATGGATTTGAGAGGTACGTTTTTTAATAGATGATGACCTATGTTGAGGTTGGTCCTTGTGGTTTCCCGATTTGTGATAGAGGTTGTGCAAAACCCCTCTCTCTTGGTTGTTGAGAGGTGAGCCGATCCTCTTGATCAATTAGGGTTTGGTGCCCTTGTGCTTGAGGTTGAAGATGACCTTGTGGGTTTGTGCCTTACACGATATAACCTTGGAGTTGTGCTTCCCGATAGCCCTGTTTGGAGTTGTACCCTTGGGTGACACACCTTGTTGAGATAGTTGACTTGGTGCCCATTATGCTATGGAGCCTAGTAGGCTATCCTTGTGTTGGGAGATAGGGTTTAGTTGTGGTGATGCCTGATATGAGTTGAGTAGTACATCTTAGTGAGTACCCTAGTGGTGTTGTTCCTTTGACCGATATGCCTAGTTAGCTTGGCCGATACTCTTTGTGGATTTGGGGCCTGGGCGTTACACCTTGATGTGTGCCCTACACAACACATCTTGTGATGATCTTGGCCGATATGCTATGATGAGCTTGGTGGCTTGGTGCCCGATATGATAGTTGTATAAGAACCCTAGACGACGCCTTAGTGGTGGCCGATATGAGGAGTTTGACCTAGTTGAGCGACAAGTCTTCTTAGGTGTTGCTTATTAGATGGGTGACACGCTAGCCCTTTCCTTGGACTATATGAAAGGATGGGTTTGTGTTGCCCGACACACCCTTTGTGTGCTGGCCATTATGATTCTTCATGGACATTCACGACACCATTCTTGGGCGTCATGGGTACCCTGGCCGATATTAATCCTCAGATGATGTTGAGATGGTTGCATAATAGGGGCGCCTTGGGCAACACCCCTTTGGTCGATATGGCTCATGTTGAAGGTTAGCCCAAAAGTGAAACCTAACCTTAACCCTAGCTTGGTTCATGTTAGGCCTTTGGCCGATAGCATCTATTGATGCATGATACACTTTACCCGACACCATGTGAGCTGGTGGGTTCTAGTTGTATGATAGGTGAAAGGATGGGTTGACCGAGATGGTGGTGAGCTTGTTTGGGGTTTGAAACCCTAGCTGATGCATCCTCTGGTGAGGGTATGACTATACTCGATACACCCTTTGGTGAGGGTTGGCGCTGATTGCCATACCTTTAGTGAGGGTTACAAGAGCTTTGGTGAGGGTTCTATACATAGTTGATAGTTCTCTTTTTAATAATGATAACATAAGTGATATGATGTAATCACCTTGAATCCTATAACTATGATGATGAGATAAGATGATAGGTTGTGAACTAGGAAGATTGGAAGCTTATGATATTGCTTTACATGATGGTGTGACACATGCATATGGTCACAAGTAAAAGGAATAATGTATGCCCATGATTGATAATAATACTATGAATGATAAAGCTTATGTGTGATGTACTCATGAATGCTTCTTTATACTTGATAGTATAGTAACAATCATGTTAATCCATGATGGCTTCAGTTATCTCTATGAATGTGTATACTAACCATGCAAGTATTTCATGTGGATTCATAGCCTGGTAAGAGCTATGAGATATATGTGCTTTGACTAGTACAATGGGATGATAATCCTTGTTAATGAAATAACAAGTCGATAGGTTTGAGGACCTGATATAAGGCTGAGCGCCTAGTTGAGGTGTTATCCTCTGGTGATGAGATAAGGGATGTGTTCACAGGATGCTGACACATGATAATGATGCCTTGAGAGGCAGTGGTTGTTATAACAAGGGATTGAGGTCCCAGGACAGTATGTTGATGGAAATAATGATGTAATGCTATAAGGTTATGTTATTCTTTGTTTTGCCTCAACAATTGGCTTAAAATATACTAATCAATTATAGATGAACCTATCATGTAGTTTTCCCTGGCCATAGATCCATTACCGCTAGTATTTGGTGATGGTGAAATAGGTTTATCCTGCGGGATTACCTGGAGCGCATATTGTTGAATATGTGAGGTTTCCCCTAGCCTAAAATAGGAGGGTTGAGTGCAACTATGGTTGCAGACTCAGGATATATGGAGCATGGTGAACATACCCATGGCTCAGGATATGTGATGATGAGCATGATGTGTTCATGGCTCGGATGTATGTACTAGCACCTATGATGAGGTGAGCTAGAGATATGGGTAGCTTGCAGAGCTGACCCAAAGGCTGAGGCCCTATAAGCATAAGACTACGGCCTTGCTTGATGATTTGTGTACTGACCACGAGAAGGTGAGGTCATGGAGTCTAGATCTCCTTAGACCTTGTATGGCACCGTATTGGGCTTTGCAGCCAATGGTTGGACTTGAGTAGGGAAGGCTCACTTCCTCAGGGCATAATAAAATGTAATCCAGATGAATAAGTATATCTTTCTTAGAGAAAAACATAGAACATTGATTGAGGCCTTCCTAATATAGTTGATCTAGTTACACCTTGTAGATATGTGTATGACCCTTATATCTTGCGATAAGTTCTTATAAAGCTTATCTTGTCAATCATGTTCCATAAAGAAATACTTGGTTATATGCCTCCCGGATATCTTGGTGAGCTTGATGGTAATAATAGCTTTGCTTAGTATGCTGCTCTTGTTATATGCTCTATCAGTTATTTACTGTTCTCTTCTTTAACTGATGGAGCTGGGACTTACACCAAAAGATTTTCAATCTTCCAATGGGAGTCCCAGGATTCTATCACCAAAAACCCTAGAGAGGATTGATGTCTTCCCTAGGTTTACCTAGAACTGGTGCTTAGATAACAACTCCAACCCCATAAGAGTATGGAAGCCTTATCATAGTACAGATTTAGGATCAAACCCAAAAGACAACGGTCTTGTTGCAAGCAACAAGATGGAAAACGTACAACACTTCACTTAGTTACTTTACTAATTGGCACTTATATCAAAAGGTTGGATTTTGATTGGTTTTTAGACTAAAGCATGAAAAGTAAATAAAGCAAGTAAAACTAAGATTTAACAAATGATGATGAATCACTGGGGTTAAGCAGGTATTCACCACCGCTACACATGCATTGTTTATGTACTAAGCAAGCAAGACTTATAAGCTAGATGCATGGATGTTCCACAAGACTGATGCCTTATAAGACAAGAGCGATGCATTGCATCCAAGGATGTTCCACAAGACCGATGCCCATATAAGACAAGAGCGATGCATTGCATCCTTCGATGTTCCACAAGACCGATGCCCATATAAGACAAGAGCAATGCATCGCGTCCTTCAAGGGTTAAGTAGCTCTCATTCGGTACATTTCTACGCGTCACTGAAGATATGTAGTCTTCCAAAGAAAGAATCTTACTCAACCTCATGAAATGTGCATCTAAAACTAACAAGCGAGCGATAATTATCAAATTGAATAGCATCTTTGTAGGCCTAGTCTCCTATTCGGATAACCTAGCTACGAGAAGTGCGGGAATGTTGCAACGCCAGCCATTCCCGATCAAATGGTCACATGCTTTACATCATTCCCCTCGCAAAGCGTGTTCCTCGACTTACCAAGGTTACTTCCATACAGATAGAAGTGCAACGGATGGTAGTGAGTTTACTCCACTCTTTGAGATACACTCCTAGACACCGAATCGGATGCGTGGTGGATACACACACCAGAAACCAACACTAAATCGGTATTCGAGTCTCGAGAGCGGTCGTAGACAAACCACAACAAAAGACAATAGATGCATACAAGAACGTGGCCATCATTCAAGCATGTATGAAACGATTTAGTATTAAAATGAAAGGATAACATCTTTTTAGTACAAAGTACAAAACATGGGCAGCGGGGCTAGTCCCCGCACCCCAGTGGATGGAACTACTCGCTCCTCATAGAGGGAGCAACAAAGGAGGAGGCAAGAAGAGATAGAAAGAACATCATCTCCACTGAGGAGAGAAGGTTGAACCCTTGGTGGAGAGAGCAACGATCTTCACCCTTCGTGGCTTGCTTGACGACGGATCTTCTCCTCTCACCTTCTTTGTTGATGAGAGAGAAGGTAGCTTTGCAATGGAACGTGAGTCTCAGACCGGCAGCCTCAAGCGGTGGATGGAGTTGTTCTGGTAGTAGAGAGACAGCCTCTGGACGTCTGGACTCTCTCCTCAGGGATGGCCCTTGAGGTCTTATTTATAGGCCTTGAGTGAGGTCAAACGGTCTGGAGACCGTTTGGGTTCAAATAGTCTTGAGACCGTCTGGCGTCAAACGGTCTTGAGACCGTCTGGCGTCAAACGGTCTTGAGACCGTCTGGCGTCAAACGGTCTTGAGACCGTCTGGCGTCAAACGGTCTTGAGACCGTCTGGCGTCAAACGGTCTTGAGACCGTCTGGCGTCAAATGGTCTTGAGACCGTCTGGCGTCAAACGGTCTTGGGACCGTTTGAACTCCATGCGGTCTTGGGACCATTTGGCTTCATGCGGTCTCGGGACCGTTTGAACTCCATGCGGTCTCGGGACCGTTTGGCTTCATGCGGTCTCGGGACCGTTTGAACTCCATGCGGTCTTGAGATCGTTTGGCTTCATGCGGTCTCGGGACCGTTTGAACTCCATGCGGTCTCGGGACCGTTTGGCTTCATGCGGTCTCGGGACCGTTTGAACTCCATGCGGTCTTGGGACCGTTTGGCTTTATGCGGTCTCGGGACCGTTTGAACTCCATGCGGTCTTGGGACCGTTTGGCTTCATGCGATCTCGGGACCGTTTGAACTCCATGCGGTCTTGAGACCGTTTGTCTTCATGCGGTCTCGGGACCGTTTGAACTCCATGCGGTCTTGGGACCGTTTGGCTTCACTCGGCCTTGAGGTTGGTTTATTCTTTTATGATTTTTTGTGCTTTTTCTGCAAGTGTAAAAGGAAAAAGTTAGTTTGATGATGTATTTACAAAAAGAGGTAAAATTAGGTTTATGTACCGTATAAACGTAAAAAGAGTATGGAAAACTAAAGAAAAAGACTAAGATAAACTACTAAAATAGGAGGTTATCACCCCCCCTAACTTAGAGTCTAGCTTGTCCTCAAGTTAGATAGAGCTGAGACGTGAAATGGCGAGGCGATCTTAATTAGGGTCTCCATACTCTTGCTTCAATTCTTGACCTGAGTTCCCCAGGGGTCATATCGAGGCTTATTGCATGCCTTGATTCTTTTGGATTTCGAGAGTTGCTTGGATCTCAGGGTTTTTCCGTATCTCAAAATTTGCCTTGGGACCACATTTATTTTGTGCATGCCGTTGACTCTAATCAACTTTATACCTCTCTGGGAATCTACTGGAAGCTAGAGAGGGTATGAGGGTTGGCTAAAGGCTTTGAAGTGTAGCTCTCCTTCGAGTGGGGGAGGGGCTGTCTATGCTTTTTAGGATCTTACTACCGGGCACGACACATCTGCCTTTATGAGGGCAGCTGAATGTACCGGCCGGGCAAGTCCTTTATGAGCCTTTTCATATACTTGGAACTTTTAGGGTTTCACTACCGGACGCGACACATCTGCCTTTGTGAGGGCAGCGGAATGTGCCGTCCGGGTGAGCCCTTTATCAGTTCTTCATATAGGTCCTTATGCGTGGCACAACTCTCATGATTTTATTCGTCTCTCTGGCTTTTATTCAAAACTCACAGGCTTGGGTTTTGGAATGAGGATTTATTTTGGGCGGCCAAGCCTCTTTTATATTGAAGAGAGGAAAGCTGTTCTTAAGGTTTTTCAGCATGCACTTATTTGGTTTGTGGTCCACTTGCAGAACTTTTTGATTCGGAAGTTGCCTAATTTCCCTCTCGTCCTCGAGATCTCGGCTTATTTCTGCCCTGATTTTGACCTGTGGAGAGTCAGATAAAGAATTGAAGCAGAAATACGGGATCCATAGTAGGTGGAAATTGATAAGTCGCCATTTGATGTCTGAGTGCTATTTACTTGCAGAGACTAACATGATTCTAGGGTTAGTTGAGGAAGGGGAAAGGGAGTATAGAAGTTGATACCTAGCCCTTGTCTAATGAATCCCCCCCCTAACTTATCACACACTCTATCCGCAGAGTGGCAAAGTGATAGGTTGAGAAGTCATTAGAACAAGGGCTGCGAGCGAAGGCAGATTTTCGGTAGCCCCTAGAGATCGGAGTAGAGTGGATGTGAATTGCCCTCGTAAAGATGGGAGCATTTGTGGCAGAAGGCTGGGCGATTGAAGTGCTCTTTGCTGTATGCCTTGGAGTGCTGACTCAGGAGCTTCATTAATTTCGCAGCGCACTCTTTTGCAATTTTGTCTTGATATTGTCTAGCAGATCCTTTGCTTGATCATTCTTCAGGTTATTGTGGTAGCCGCTGCCTTCGACATCAGTTTCCTTGGGATGTCCTACTTCATCATCCATGGATTGAGTCAGGTAGCTGTTTTTCAATATTGATTCCATCTTCCATGTTGCCACTAACTGGAGGGTAGTCTTTGTTGCGAGTGCTTCTTGATATGTGCTGCTTGGTTACACAAAAGTTCATGATATCTTTGTCCTTCAGAAGTAGCTCAAATACAAATACGTCTCCAATCCTCAGATCGTTTTCAAAGAGAAATGCTTTGGGTTTGAGGACCGTTTGAGGACCGTTTGGTTCCGAACAGTTTCAAGATTGTTTGGTCTCAAACGGTTTCAAGACCGTTTGGTTCCAAACGGTTTGAGGACCGTTTGGTTCCAAACGGTTTCAAGACCGTTTGGTTCCAAACGGTTTCAAGACCGTTTGGTCCCGAACGGTTGCGAGACCGTTTGGAAAGCGAACAGTCACAGGTCGCCGGCGCGCGAGAAGGTGGAACGGCGCGCAGGTGAAGAACGCGCCGGCGCCTTCGAAAACGATGAGAAGAACGGCGACGGCGATGAAAACGGTGGGAGAGTCGGTGAAATCTTTTGACAGCAACGGCGATGGCGGAGCAAGAGACGTCGTGCGATGGTAAAGGGGACGACACTGGCGTCATGATGGTGGCGACAGAACGGCGCGGCGACGAAGGCGACGGGTCGGTTGATGAAACCATTCGATAACGACGGTGATGGCAGCATAAGCAGCGACTGGCGATGGGAAGAGCAGCGTGGGGTCGCCGGACTACCTTGTGGAAGGTGGACGGAAGGGAGACTTTGCGTGGTTGTAGCAAGAGCAAAAAGGGAAGCTCTTCGCACGAAAATTCTGGAGAAAACGAAGGTTCGAAGAGAGAAAGACGGAGGGGTAGGGTCGATACTTATAGTGATAGGTGGGTGATCCTTTATATTCCCAACGGTTTGAAAACCGCTTGGTCCCAAGCGGTCTCAAGACCGTTTTGGTCCCAAACGGTTTGAGGACCGTTTGGTCCCAAACGGTTTCAGGACCGTTTGGCTCCAAACGGGTTCAGGACCGTTTGGAGTCCAAACGGTTTCAAGATCGTTTGGCTCAAACGGTTTGAGGACCGTTTGGTTCCAAACGGTTTGAAGACCGTTTGGGGGAGCACAAAGGGTTTGTGTATTTTATGTTTGTGTTTGAGTAAGTATATTATTTTTTTTTGTATTTTGGTTTATGAATTTTTATGTTGTTTGTTTTATGTATTGTTTTTGTAGTTTTGATTATGTAGATTTTTTTGTATTTTTAGATTAATGATGAAAGAACTTAAAGAAAGTAAAACAAATTCAAAAGAAAAATAAAATACTAGAAATTAGAGAAGGTGATACTGAGGTTTTGGGTTGCCTCCCAAGAAGCGCCTTGGTTTTACGTCACTGGCTCGACGAAACTGTAAGGTTGTTATGCTGTGGGCGTAGCATCTCTGATATCAAGAGTTTGTTGATGTGTTATGTCTTCCTGAGTGTAGTATCTTTTTAAACGGTGCCCGTTAACCGTTCGTTCTCCTCTGTTGTTGTCAATGATAATGGCGGCTCCAGTTGGGTAGATATGTTTTATGGTGAAGGGTCCGGACCATTTTGTTCGGAGCTTTCCGGGGAATAATCTGAGCTTGGAGTTGAATAAGAGCACTTTGTCGCCAACGGCGATATCTTTTCTCTTAAGATGTCCATCGTGCCACATTTTTGTTTGCTCTTTATAGATTCTGGCGCTGTGATATGCTGTCATTCGGAGTTCTTCTAGCTCCTGTAGCTGGAGTTGTCTGTTTTCCCCTGCGCTTTTAAGGTCGAAGTTTAGTTGCCTGATGGCCCACCAGGCTTTATGTTCCAGTTCTACTGGAAGATGACATGATTTGCCGTATACCAAACGAAACAGAGTTGTTCCAATTGGTGTTTTGTAAGCAGTACGGTATGCCCAGAGGGCATCAGGAAGTTTGGTGGACCAATCAGTGCGGTTTTTATTACTGTTTTTTCAAGAATCGCTTTTATCTGTCTATTGGATACTTCTACCTGGCCACTAGTTTGTGGGTGGTAAGGTGTGGCAACTTTGTGATGGACTCCGTATTTTCTCAGTAATGCTTCAAAACTTCGTTCCAGGAAATGGGTCCCGCCATCAGATATGACCGTTCTTGGAACTCCAAATCTCGGAAAAATAGTGTCTTTGAACAATTTGACAACAGGTTTGGAGTCATTGGATATGGTGGGTATAGCTTCGACCCACTTTGAGACGTAATCTACTGCGACCAAAATGTAAGAGAAGCCATATGATGAAGGGAAAGGTCCCATGTAGTCTACCCCCCATACGTCAAACAGTTCAATTTCCTGCCACATGGTAAGAGGCATTTCATCCCTTTTTGATATGTTGCCCGAAAATTGGCATTTATCACAGGCTTTGACAAAATCATGTGAGTCTTTTGATATGGTGGGCCAAAAGAAACCAGATTATAGAACTTTTATGGCAGTTTTCTTGGCGCCCATGTGCCCCCCCGTGGGTCCGGAGTGGCAGTGTTCCAAAACCGAGGTTATTTCTTATTCTGGAAGGCATCGGCGAAAAAGTCCGTCGGCACAGAGGTAAAATAAGTAGGGTTCGTCCCAATGATAACGTTTTATATCATGAAGGAATTTCCTTTTATCCTGATATAAAGCAGACGGGTGGATGATCCCTGTGGCTAGATAATTGACGATATCAGCAAACCAAGGAAAACTATGAGTGGCCTTCATAAACTGATCATCAGGAAGAGAATCCCTGATAGGGATTTTATCTTTTTCTTCAACCTCGATTCTACTGAGGTGATCGGCTACAACATTCTCTACGCCACTTTTATCTTTGATTTCTAGGTCGAATTCTTGAAGCATTAATACCCAGCGGATGAGCCTGGGTTTGGCGTCCTATTTCTGGATCAAATGTCGGATAGCAGAATGGTCAGTGTAGACGATGACTTTAGAGCCGATCAGGTAAGAGTGAAATTTTTCGAAGGCGTAGATGATAGCCAAAAACTCTTTTTCCGTGGTCGTGTAGTTTTTCTGTGCTTCGTCAAGCGTTTTTGATGCATAGTAGATGACATAGGGTTTCTTATCGATCCGTTGTCCTAAAACGGCTCCTATGGCATAATCACTTGCGTCGCACATGATTTCGAATGGTTGCGACCAGTCTGGAGCCCTTAGAATAGGTGCGGAAATTAATGCTTCTTTAATGGTGGAGAAACTTCGCATGCATTCTTGGTCAAAAACGAACTCGGCATCTTTTGTCAGGAGTTGGGTCATGGGTTTAGCTATTCTTGAGAAATCTTTGATGAACCTTCTGTAGAACCCTGCATGACCTAAGAAAGCTCGAACGCCCCTTATGTCCTTCGGAGGTGACAACTTTGAGATAACATCAATCTTTGCTTTGTCGACCTCAATTCCCCTATCACTTACTCTATGTCCCAGGACGATACCTTCTATTACCATGAAATGACATTTTTCCCAATTCAGGATGAGGTGCGTTTCCTTGCAACGTTGCAGGACTCGTTCAAGATTATTTAGACAGTTATCGAAAGAATCTCCATAGACAGAGAAATCATCCATAAAAACTTCCATAACAGATTCGGTTAATCCGGCGAAGATGGCAGACATGCAGCGTTGGAAAGTAGCCGGAGCGTTACATAGCCCGAATGGCATTCTTCTGAAAGCATATGTCCCAAAGGGACAAGTGAAAGTGGTTTTTTCTTGGTCCTCTGGATGTATGGGTATTTGGTAGAACCCAGAGTAACCATCGAGATAACAGAAATACTTTTGGTGGGCCAAGCGCTCTAGGACTTCGTCAAGGAAGGGTAGAGGGTAGTGGTCTATCCTTGTAGCTTTATTCAACTTCCTATAATCGATGCACATTCGCCACCCCGTTACAGTCCTAGTGGGTACGAGCTCATTTTTATCGTTGATTACTACAGTAGTGCCCCCTTTTTTCGGAACAACCTGAACTGGACTGACCCACTGAGAGTCAGAGATAGGATAGATAATGCCAGCTTTGAGTAGTTTGAGGACCTCCAAACGAACTACCTCTTTCAAGTTTGGGTTCAGTTTTCTTTGGTGTTCACGAGTGGGTTTAAATTCTTCAACCATAGGAAGCTTGTGCATACACAGAGCCGGGTTTATGCTTGTGAGGTCGGTTATTTTATAACCAATGATCTTTTTGTGCCTCCTTAGTTTGTCCAGAAGCCTGACTTCTTGGTCTTCGGTAAGGGTGGAGTTGATGATAACTGGGCATAACTCTTCCCTATCCAGGAAAACATATTTGAGCCCTGTGGGTAAAGTCTTCAATTCAGGGGTTTTTGGTGGTTCTACTGCTTCAATGGTAGTGATGGCTTTAAGCTCTTCAAAAGTAGCCTCCGGTGCTTCTTCTATCTTCTCTAGGTATTGGGTACATTGCTGGACTAGTTCATTTGCAGAGAACTCAACTTCTGGATTGATAAGAGCATTTTCAAGTTCGTCGATTGGCTCGGAGATTTCTAATTGCGACATTTGTTGAATCGCGTCTAAAAGAAAGACCTCTTCTTGGATGTTGGGACCTTTCATACTATCAAGGACGCGAAATTGAATTGCTTCTTTTCCGAGCCTAAGAATGATGGTTCCAGCTTCTACATCGATTAGCGCTCGGGCTGTAGCTAGGAAAGGCCTGCCGAAAATGATCGGATACCTCAAGTCTTCTTTGATATCCATGATGACAAAATCACATGGAACGTAGGAATCCTTCCCTATCCTTACTGGGACATCTTCGATGATTCCCAACGGTGCAGTTACGGTGGAGTCGGCTAGTTGAATAGTCATTGCTGTAGGCAGTAGGTCAGTGAGACCAAGGCGTTGGCACATTGAGTAGGGCATAATGGATATACTAGCCCCGAGGTCAGCTAACCCTTTCTTTGTGGATGCATTTCCAATGCAACATTGGATTCCGAAGGAACCTGGGTCCTTCTTCTTTTTGGGTAGTTTGTTCAGGATGATGTCAGAAGTGGTTTGAGCGAGCTTGACGGTCTCCTGCTCTTTGGTGATATACTTACGCGATAGCAAAGTTTTGAGATACCTTGCCCATGCTGGTACTTCGGATAGAGCGTCAAGGAGTGGGATGTCAATATAAAGTTTCTTCATTGCTTCCTTGAATTTCTGAAACCTGGCGTCCATTTTTGTTTCTTGCAGTCTGCCTGGGTACGGGATCCTTGGTTTGAATTGCGGGACTTTGGATTCTGCAGGTACATGCTCTTTGTTTTCATCCTTTGTGCCTTCGGAGGATTTTTCAATCCCATGTTGCGAAATCTCTTTCGTCATAAGAGTGGGCACATCATCATCATCTAGAGTGATCTTGATGAGTTCAGGAAGAATGCGTCCCGACCTTGTGGTGACGGCATTCAGTTGTTCGTGTTTGTTTTGCCCGTGCTTAGAATTTGGTTCAGGCTGCCCATCAAAAGTGCTTGCCGAAGGTTTTAACTGTGCAGCAATCTGAGCAAGCTGGGTTTCAACTGCCTTTTGTTGGGCTTGTTGGTTAGCTAGCATGGTTTGCTGAGACTGAAGCATTTGTTTTATCAAAGATAGCTCATCTTCTGGTTGTGCAGTGACGTTTTTCTGAGGGTTTTGTTGTTGAGACTGTTGAATATGCAATTGTGGGTGAAGCGGGGGATGAGTGTACTGATAGTAGGCTGATTGATTTCTAGGGTAGTTAGCCCTAGGGAAATTGTTCCTTGGATTCCCTTGATTTTGGTTAAAATTATTTGGAAATCCAGGAGGCAGCCTATTGTCAAGTCCCCCTTGTGTCTGATGTTGCGGATTTGCAGTTCCAGAGGGATTCCCATACTGGAATCCAGGATGGTTCCTTGGTTGACTGGGATTATAATAAACTTGTCCGGGAATAGTATGAATGGAGTTGACCTGCTCTGGAATCTGATCTTCAGCTTGATTAGTGATGGCCTCATAGGATTGTGGTGGTGGATGCATATCCATCATCACGTTGTAAAGTATTCCGCAGGAAAGAGTTGGATGATCCGAAGAATGACAAGCCTCACAGGATCCTGTGACGGCTTTGACTTGATGAACCAGCGGGGTTTTCTTCTTATCAATTTCCCCTAGAGTTGTTTCAAGGGTTTGCTGTTTATTAGCGATTGTCTTCAAAGCTTCGGCTATTGACTTTAATTCCATAGATTCCTCAGCTTTAAAGACTTTAAGGACGCCTTTTCCGGCTGACCTCCCCCAGTTGGACTGGTTTTCGGCTCCTAAGGTAACGATCTTCCAGGCATCTTCATAGTTTTTCCTCATGAAATTTCCTCCAGATGAGGAATCTAGGAACTGCTTGATGTCATCGCTTACCCCCCGATAAAAAGTTTCAATCAATTGATTCTGTGAAATTCCATGATGAGGGCATTTGCGTAGAAGTTCCTTGAATCTTTCCCATGCCTCAGCGAGGGTTTCTCCGGGTAGTTGGGAGAAATGGTTAATCTGCCCTCTGATTTCATAGGTCAGCGAGGGTGGAAAGAACTTCTCCAAGAACTTTTCCTCTAGAGGGGCCCAAGTGGTTATGATGGGTTCTTTGTCCAATGAGTTGTACCAACTCAAGGCCCTTCCAGATAAGGTGAAATGAAACAGGTGAAGCATTATTGTGTCGAAAGCAATGCCAGCTTGCGGGACCAGGCGGCATAATGCCTTAAACCGTTTCAAGTGGTCCATCCAATCGTCCCCTGAACCTCCAGAAAAGGAAATTCCTTGCATAATCTGCATCCACTGGGTCCGAATCTCAAAGTTTGGGATGTTGATGATCGGAGGCCGGACCGGGTGGTTATCTTCGTAATTCTTCGGGACAGCATAGTCCCTCAGTTGCTTGTTTCGTAATTCGAGCTGAGCAACCTCAGTCTCTGCTCTTATGCGGGCTTGCTCTTCTGCTCGTATCTCTGCTTGTATTTGGGCACGGGTGTCTGCAATGAGTTGTGCCCGTTGTGCGGCGATAGCAGCATTGACTCTCTCCATCACCAAAGCGGCTTGATGCTGTTCGTCAGCCATTTGACTAGCGCGTTGGCGATTGAGACGGATTCTGCGGTGGAAACTTCTCTCTACCTCAGAGTCGAACTCCGGATCAGGGGAGAATCCTTGATTATGCGGTGATTGCATATACGGGTTCTACCTGAGTAAAGAAAAGAGAACACCTTTAGATAATAGAGACAACATGAAAGCCTCAAGAAGATAGTGAATTATGATTCAAAAAGAAAGTGTAAAATCCTAACCAACTAGAAAAATAAACTAAGTGAAATACTAACGTTCCGTTGTCCCCGGAAACGGCACCATTTTTTGATGGAGCTAGGACTTACACCAAAAGATTTTCAATCTTCCAATGGGAGTCCCAGGATTCTATCACCAAAAACCCTAGAGAGGATTGATGTCTTCCCTAGGTTTACCTAGAACTGGTGCTTAGATAACAACTCCAACCCCATAAGAGTATGGAAGCCTTATCATAGTACAGATTTAGGATCAAACCCAAAAGACAACGGTCTTGTTGCAAGCAACAAGATGGAAAACGTACAGCACTTCACTTAGTTACTTTACTAATTGGCACTTATATCAAAAGGTTGGATTTTGATTGGTTTTTAGACTAAAGCATGAAAAGTAAATAAAGCAAGTAAAACTAAGATTTAACAAATGATGATGAATCACTGGGGTTAAGCAGGTATTCACCACCGCTACACATGCATTGTTTATGTACTAAGCAAGCAAGACTTATAAGCTAGATGCATGGATGTTCCACAAGACCGATGCCTTATAAGACAAGAGTGATGCATTGCATCCAAGGATGTTCCACAAGACCGATGCCCATATAAGACAAGAGCGATGCATTGCATCCTTCGATGTTCCACAAGACCGATGCCCATATAAGACAAGAGCAATGCATCGCGTCCTTCAAGGGTTAAGTAGCTCTCATTCGGTACATTTCTACGCGTCACTGAAGATATGTAGTCTTCCAAAGAGAGAATCTTACTCAACCTCATGAAACGTGCATCTAAAACTAACAAGCGAGCGATAATTATCAAATCGAATAGCATCTTTGTAGGCCTAGTCTCCTATTCAGATAACCTAGCTACGAGAAGTGCGGGAATGTTGCAACGCCAGCCATTCCCGATCAAATGGTCACATGATTTACATCATTCCCCTCGCAAAGCGTGTTCCTCGACTTACCAAGGTTACTTCCATACAGATAGAAGTGCAACGGATGGTAGTGAGTTTACTCCACTCTTTGAGATACACTCCTAGACACCGAATCGGATGCGTGGTGGATACACACACCAGAAACCAACACTAAATCGGTATTCGAGTCTCGAGAGCGGTCGTAGACAAACCACAACAAAAGATAATAGATGCATACAAGAACGTGGCCATCATTCAAGCATGTATGAAACGATTTAGTATTAAAACGAAAGGATAACATCTTTTTAGTACAAAGTACAAAACATGGGCAGCGGGGCTAGTCCCCGCGCCCCAGTGGATGGAACTACTCGCTCCTCATAGAGGGAGCAACAAAGGAGGAGGCAAGAAGAGATAGAAAGAACATCATCTCCACTGAGGAGAGAAGGTTGAACCCTTGGTGGAGAGAGCAACGATCTTCACCCTTCGTGGCTTGCTTGACGACGGATCTTCTCCTCTCACCTTCTTTGTTGATGAGAGAGAAGGTAGCTTTGCAATGGAACGTGAGTCTCAGACCGGCAGCCTCGAGCGGTGGATGGAGTTGTTCTGGTAGTAGAGAGACAGCCTCTGGACGTCTGGACTCTCTCCTCAGGGATGGCCCTTGAGGTCTTATTTATAGGCCTTGAGTGAGGTCAAACGGTCTGGAGACCGTTTGGGTTCAAACGGTCTTGAGACCGTCTGGCGTCAAACGGTCTTGAGACCGTCTGGCGTCAAACGGTCTTGAGACCGTCTGGCGTCAAACGGTCTTGAGACCGTCTGGCGTCAAACGGTCTTGAGACCGTCTGGCGTCAAACGGTCTTGAGACTGTCTGGCGTCAAACGGTCTTGGGACCGTTTGAACTCCATGCGGTCTTGGGACCGTTTGGCTTCATGCGGTCTCGGGACCGTTTGAACTCCATGCGGTCTCGGGACCGTTTGGCTTCATGCGGTCTCGGGACCGTTTGAACTCCATGCGGTCTTGAGATCGTTTGGCTTCATGCGGTCTCGGGACCGTTTGAACTCCATGCGGTCTCAGGACCGTTTGGCTTCATGCGGTCTCGGGACCGTTTGAACTCCATGCGGTCTTGGGACCGTTTGGCTTTATGCGGTCTCGGGACCGTTTGAACTCCATGCGATCTTGGGACCGTTTGGCTTCATGCGATCTCGGGACCGTTTGAACTCCATGCGGTCTTGAGACCGTTTGGCTTCATGCGGTCTCGGGACCGTTTGAACTCCATGCGGTCTTGGGACCGTTTGGCTTCACTCGGCCTTGAGGTTGGTTTATTCTTTTATGATTTTTTGTGCTTTTTCTGCAAGTGTAAAAGGAAAAAGTTAGTTTGATGATGTATTTACAAAAAGAGGTAAAATTAGGTTTATGTACCGTATAAACGTAAAAAGAGTATGGAAAACTAAAGAAAAAGACTAAGATAAACTACTAAAATAGGAGGTTATCATTAACCTTTGAGGTTTTATAGTTGTGACGGGGAGTTATATTTCTCATTGGGGCTGTGTGTCTCACCCCGCTGGTTTACACCCTTTTTAGGTGATCGCTCTAGATGCAGTGGTGGTCGTGAGGTTGCGGTCGAGCAGTAAGAAGAGCAGTAGAAGGCAAGAGATGGACATGCTGCTATTTTGGTGGTTTTGTAGTAGAGTCTTAGAAGTCATCCCTGTACTCTCAGGTCCCTGGAAGTGTTTTGACGATGTTTCACAATGTTTAGCTGCTGTAATTTTTGTACACCCTGCTGCTAGCCGTATGTGGCCGTTCTTTATGTATAAATAGGTGATGAACTACTATGCGATGATGTGACAGTGGGTGGCTTTAAGTGGTGAATATATTAGGCAGGTGATCTTGAATACATCCATATATGACATGATCTTCTTGCAGGGCCTGGTTGTAAATGTCATGTATGTATGCTTTCCACAATCGGTTTTAATTAACCCGTGTTTTCGATATTATATGATTTCACACGTTTTCACGTGTCATCTCGTTGTCTGTGTGATGGTGGGGTGTCACACTTCTGCTTACACAGAAACACTTCATCAAACACCTAGAAAGCGTTCAAACCCTCATCTATAGAGAACACACCCACAGTAGAGGGGAGAGTGGAAATAGCCCCCTGCCACCATAGAGTTGGTGAGTCACCCATCCATCGATAGCCCGAAACTCCATCTCCAAACACATGAGCTGGGGATGACACTTGCAGGGCGAGGGGGATGCCACCAGAGCCTAGAGAAGGATGTTCCATCGAACCTGGAGGATGCCACTAGAGCCACCCACCGTCAGGGTTGCCAAGATCGCACCCAGCCGTAAATGAGGATCGCCACACCCTGGATAAGCCAACACCTCGGGGAAGAGCACCTTATTGGCTCCGTATCCACCAGACATGAAACTGGTCGGAGTCATGGCCGTCAGCACCTGGGTAAACCAGGGTTCACGCAAAGGAGCAAAGGAGAAGGTATTGGAGCCGACAGGAAGAACACCCATTACAACCCTAGCGCTGTGGAGCAGCAACCCGAGCTCGGATCTGGCTGAGAGAGGCCTCTCTCCACCCATCACACTTGAACGGAGTAGAGTTCAACATGGTCAAATCACCAGACTGTGGTCCAGATCATGACACCTCACAGCACTTGCACTTCCTTCACCCCAAGATCTACTGAGTAGGCCCAACAACTTCGACCATCATTCGTCTCCAAAGAAACGCTCCAAAGCTTCCCATCACAGCGGCCTTACTGTGACTGTTGGAGGCCAGGGGGAGGAAAGTGCCGAAGAAACACTCCCTCCCCCCAGCGGAAACCGCCAGGAGTGACTAGAGAGAAGGTGGATCAGAGCCCTAGAGACAGAGGCTTTATATGAACGCATTAGTTATCTTAAGGACTACGACTTTACCATCACTTATCATCCTGGTAAAGCTAACATAGTTGATGATGCTTTGAGTTTAAAGAAAACTGGAACTTGTGCTAGTATAACTTGTTCTATATGGAAGAATCTGGAGTATGTTTCTTGCTGGAAACCACAACCTATTGAGATTATGAATGAAGAAGCTACCAATAACTAATGTGTTCATATCACTAGCTTATCAATCACCCCAACCTAGATTTTGAATATTATTTCTGCCCAGTTAGAAAGTCCTGAGTTAGAAGAGATGAAGACTTTAACCATGAAACCACAATCGGACTTTTCCAG
Source organism: Alisma plantago-aquatica (assembly GCA_963693085.1). Classification (NCBI taxonomy): domain Eukaryota; kingdom Viridiplantae; phylum Streptophyta; class Magnoliopsida; order Alismatales; family Alismataceae; genus Alisma; species Alisma plantago-aquatica. Next base: position 176,433,749 of record OY856409.1, read on the forward strand.
TTGGAGTAGATGATGCTCTCCTCTTTTGACAAAGATTGTGGATTCCCGAGTTTAGCGATATGTGGCACAAAATCTGGGTGAAGCTCATGGGACTAAGTACACAATTCACCCAGGCACCACCTAGATGTACAAGGACCTACAACACAGTTTCTGGTGGAAGAATATGAAGAAGGATGCAGCTTTTTATGTGTCAAGATGCTTAACTTGTAAACAAGTTAAGATAGAACATCAACGACATGGTGGTCTTCTCCATCCATTTGAGATTCTAGAATGGAAATGGGAGAAGATAACAATGGATTTTGTCATTAGTTTTTCCAAGACCAGGAAAGGTTGTGATGATGTGTGGGTAGTAGTCGATTGACTTACTAAGTCTGACCACTTTCTGCCTTTCAAGTCCAATCACAAGGTTGAGGACATGGCATAATTATATATGAAGTGGGTAGTTCGTCTACATGGCATACACAAAGTGATAATATTTGATCGTGATCCTAAGTTCACCTCTTATTTGTGGAGCCAAATTCAGGAAGAGATGGGAACCCACCTACGTTTCAGTACTACTTACCACCCACAATCCGATGGTCAGTCAGAAAGAACTGTGCCGATTTTGGAGGATCTACTTCATGATTGTGTTATGGACTGGGGAGGTGCATGGGATAAATATCTACCATTGGTTGAGTTCGCATACAATAATAGCTACCAAGACAGCATTAGGATGCCTCTGTATGAAGCCTTATGTAGAAGACCTTGTCGTTCCCCATTGCATTGGGATTACGTGGGAGAACACACACTAGTGAATACTGATAACATGAAAATGATGATAGAGAAGGCTTAGTTGATTAAGAAGCGTATGAAAACTGCACAAGACCGATAGAAAATGTATGCCGACAAGCATAGGTCTGATGTAAGCTTCTTAGTAGGTGACCATTTGTTCCTAAAAGTCAAGCCTATACACTCTATTGCACGATCTAAATTCAAAGACAAGCTTATTCCTCATTATGTGGGGACTTTTAAGATCTTGTCTAAGATAGAAGAGTGTGCATACCATCTAGCTATTTCGCCTACATACGACAAGATACATAATGTCTTTCATGTCTCAATACTGAGGAAGTATGTGAAAGATCCTTCTCATGTACTCACGATAGAACCTTTGGAGATTCATGAGAACCTAACCTATGAGGAGTTACCCATGAAGATTCTTTACACTCAGGTTAAATAGTTGAAGAATAAAGAGATTGATCTAGTGAAAGTCTTGTGGAAGTACCATGGGTTAGAGGAATCAACTTGGGAACTGAAAGACGAGATGCTACATACTCACCCTTCTCTTTTTATTTGAGATTTTGGGGATAAAATCCTTTTAACGGGTGGAGTGTTGTAATGAATTGAATTTCAATGTAATTGTAATTCCACCCCATTCTTAAAGTTATCCTATTTTTCTTACCAGTTTGTCCTTAATGTTGAATTTGTGGAAATTGAGTGGTTTTGAGTAAATATGCATGCAAACCTAAGGGGTTGGTGCACTATTACCTCAATTAATATTTTATCAAAAGTTATGTTGCAAATGTCCATAAAAATGAGTTGATTATTAAATAAAGTTAGAAGTAAGACATAATCTAAATAAAATTAGTTAATGAGAGTCATAATCACCTTACATTATCTCTCACCTCATAAAAGGAAAATAAAGCATGAAAAGGAGAATATTAAATTAATTGATGACCTTTGAATTTATGAGGGAGGACTACCTCCAATTTTCATTCAAGAATTAAATAGAGATTCCTTTTCATATTAACTCAATTTACTTATACATTAATAAACACATTAATGACCAATATGGTGATTAAGAGTCAAAACGTGAACAAAAATGAGTTAAATGCATAGGAATATTCTAGACATCAATATGGACCTATGGATAAATTTGGGATTAATTGGTCAATGTTTGATGCCTCAAATTGATTTTAAATGAATTCATTAAGGTTTAATTAAGATTTTAATATGAGTTCATTAATATATTGCATTTAACCCAAAGTCCTGACATTTAATATTGTCACGCGTTATATTTCATTGATATTGACCATGCAAGTGAGATGTGGACCATAGATCCACGATCTAATGACTTCGACTTCGTCACCAAGATCCAATTATTTTGTGAAATGGAGCAAACTCTCGACGCCCTAAATACACAATCCAATCTCTCACCTCAATTAACAAATTTGGTTTGCTTCTTTGCCTTCAAATCTGCCATTATTCCCCAATCAAAACAAGCCATTACTCCTCACTTGTTTTTCCCAAACCTGCACCAGGCATTGTCTCACTGACAATTCGGTCAAGGCAAGGGTCATGACCTCGCCTATATATATGAACACCCTCACCTTCATCGACACCAAAGCAATTGCTTCCCCACTCCAATTTTCTAACAACCCTCTCACTTAGCCACCACTATGTCAAATTCTATCCTGACCCAGCGATGCTCCTCCTAGATGACGATGAGACCAACATAGGAAATCGCGGTCCAAGTAAGTTCATCTCTCTCTCCTCCTCATTTCGAGACCTCCCCTTCCTAGTTTTATCTCAAATAGCAAAAACACCCAAATCAAGATCCCCTTACTCATAGCCATGGTGGGTGTAAGGTAGGGGGAAGAATCCCTAAAATGATTTCTTCATTCTACCCTTGGTCACCCTTCTTTTTTGATTTTCCACCAAGGGCATCATTTTGCCCTTCTTCTTAGTCACGTCTGACCGGAGCCACGCGAGTGTGGACCCACTACCTAGCCACGCATGATTGGCCCAGGTTAGCATGGGCCCATCCTCCGTGTCCCTTCTTTTCACGAGCCTTTTTTCCTACGTGGCATTTCTGAATTATCTGATTTGTCATTTTTGGAAAATTCATAACTATTTACTCATTTCTCAGAAAATTATAAATAAATATGCTATGGAATTAGAAAAATAAACCCTATTCAATAAAAATATCCCCAAACCTGATTTATAGGTTCTCAAGGAAGGTTTTTCAAGGAACTAAAAATGTTTAATTAAAAAGTCCTAAAAATGTGTAATTAATTTATTTTAACTCCAAATTAACTCATCAAATATGTTTTCCTAATTAGAAAAATATAACAAATCGATTGGTCTACTTTTCAAGTACAAAATTGATGGTTTATTTAGAAGGTCCAAAATTAGGGTTTCTACACTTAAATTATTACAAAACCCTAATGTATGTGATGAAAATTTGTATCTAGGGTAAAAGTGACATTGGACACATTTATTTGGTGAAAAGTCTTATCTATGAATCTCAAGTGAGGTATGTGCATTCTAAACCCTACATTGGGCATTTTTATCCAACCTAATTTCCCAATGAGGCATGAGCCTATACACTAGTTTCCCATTTCTTGCTTAGTATGTTTACTTCAATAATTCTAGGGTCTTGGACCCCACTTGCAAAGTTTTCAATTTCTTAAACCTGCCATTAAATTATTCTAGCATGATGATGTAAATGACTAATTAACTAATGTAGTGTACATGAGTACAACCACACATAGCGGGCATGTGTTATTTCACCTAGGGGAATGTGATTACTCTCCCCATTTTATATATATTTAAGTGTTTGGGAATGTGTTACTCTCCCTCACCTATTGGTTGATGTTAGGTAGGTGCCTCAACCCTAGATTAGTTTAATGTAGTCATATTAAATCATGCATGCAACTTTATTACCATTTAATTATTTAATTACCTCATGCTTTTGAAATCTCTTAGCTTAGTAAATCTTTACTTTGCCATATTTTAAACTGATAGATGTCCTTAATCATTTAAATTGACACATACCTTTTCTCTCCTCTTGTTGGGTGATCCCAACCACCCAAAGCTTGGACAAGGGATAGGAACAGAGCAAGGAGTATCCGATCAGGAGTAGTGCTACCAAGATGACTAGGTTACTATTGCTAGATCATGTAGTTTACTTTCTAATTTATATTTTGAACATTTGAAATAGAGCTATGTAATAGCATAGGTTTTTCCTTCTGCTGCTACTATTGACAATTATGTATTTGATTCATGCTTATTTAAATAGAATTATTATGCATGCATCCTTCATCATCAAAATTTTAAATAAAAGATGGATGTTGTGTATTTTCTGCTAAATTTTAGTGAGGAGGTGATCTCACATGTTTTCACCTTTCCAATAGATTTTTGACATTGGTCTCCCCTAATACGTAATGGAACACCTAATTATCGAGCCAATTTTGCACTATTCCCATAGCTTTGTTATTTAGTTTCTTCCTATCTGCACCAGACACACTCCCTGACATTTGTCCCTCTGCCGAATTATACAAATCCTTGCAATATAGAATATCCTCCATCTTGGGCTTCCAAATCTATCAATTTTTGCAAGTCAATTATATCATCATTGCATCATCATATTTTTTCATCTAGATCTGGATATTCGTAACATGTGCTTTGATACTACTTGAAGGTTGTTTGATGGGAATATATGCACACATATTATGCCACCACGATGCAACAAAAAATATATATAAGCATTTCCAACGAATGTGTAAACTCAAGACAATAACAAAAGTTATATAGAGGGGAAAATACCATATTTTTAACATGGAAAACCCTCACGATGTGTGAAGGAAAAATCATGGGGCCAACAATAGGTAAATCCACTATAATCAAAGGTACAAGTCTTCTTCTCAGATTTTGACCCCATAGAGGTGAAGACCTTAAGAAGAGGATGATGATGTGAATGAACAAAAAATCATCAAATATGATGTTTGGGAGGCACATTATAAATCACTCATGGATTCTATGATAAATTTGGAAAAGGCACAACGTCCTTGAATCATCGAGGGTTCTGTATCAATGACACAAAGCATATTAAAATTTATGATTTTCTTAAGTTGAATACATAATCATTCTATGGTGAAGACTAGGAGGATGTTTAGGGAAAGGAAGATGCATGAATTGTTTCCATGGAAAATAATTTCGAACTGTTGGGATGACTTGAAATAACACAGTGATCTTTTCTACCTATTATCTGAAGGGTGCAACTAAATTATTGTGTAAAATTTACACCCACTCACAAAAAATCAATTCCCTAGACTGGGAAGTCTCAAACCTATATAGATATCATATTTCATGCCTAGAATGATTTGATGGGAAAGAAGAAAAGGTTCCTAGCCCTAACTCAAGGTGACCCCTTTATATCTCAATACAACTTCTAGTTTTTCCTTTGGAGCATTGATGCAACCCTATTTGAGGGCTTAATCGTGTGTCTTATAGTACTTCAATCACATTTATAGTTGATAAATTAGATATTATTCCCTTCAGTATGTGTTTAATCATCAAATGTACTCATGGACATTATTTGTGTGTTTCTCAGGTACTTAGACCATGCTTAGATGGATGGGAGAGAAGATGGGTGATCTTAGGGTTCCTCCACCAATGAAGAGATCCAAGAAAGGTCTAAGAGATTTCCTAACCTAACTCCAGTCGCCAAGATTCAACTCAAATAAAAAAATCCATGGAAATGCAAAGTTTAAACTTAAGGTGATGTTGAAGACCCCAACACATCCATACTGACAAGGAACATATGTGCTAGAATGTGCATTTTCACAGAAAAATCATAGAATCATGCTCAAAACAAGACTCAACAGAATGGCCATGCAGAACAGTATGACCGTGCCAAGAAGGACCCAATATAGTTGTGCTGGCTAGCATGACTTTGGTACCCAACACACCCATTCTCAGCCGAACGACCATTACATCTCTAGACTAGAACTTTTGCGTGACCTACCACGACCATGGAGCCTTACACCCAACATGGACATGCTATCCAACATGGTCATGCTACAAGAATTAAAACCTTAAAATTCATGTAACATTTTTTTTTCATTTCCTTAGCATGGACATTCAATCACCACAGTCATTCTACATACTACCCGGTATGGTCGTGCTACCATAAAACCTAGTAGCAGTTTTACACTGCATTTGTGATGCCCAACACCACAACCAAACAATATACTAAACAACAACAAGCGATCAACTGCTAAACATCTAGATAACTAGAAAACATGGTAAATTAAAACTAATTAAACATTGCTATCAAGTTTGAAACATTACATAAAGGTCCATAAACTTTCCATACCAACATATACCATATCAGGTATTTACACATATTTCCAGTGGCATCAACCATAGCCTATATATAATAGAGATATTGTTCCGCATGTATGTGCCATATATACAACCATAGACATATTGCCAAAAACATGAGTCATTATACATAACATTTAAAAAGCATCCCCTATCCAAACCAGAGCATACAAGGAGAACACTTGGACTTTACAACTACTAAAACTACTAACCAACCTTCAACAACTACTTCTCTCCAAGTTATTCCTCTTTAACACCTCGAACCTACCTACGTCGGTGACAACCACCTAATAAGATGTGGTAACCCACGAGAGTGAAAAACATGTTCCAGCACTAGATATAACTCTCAATAACACTTATTTATTACAACATGTTATATCATAAAACAAGATAGGTAGGTTTAGGTAGTTAGGCATATAAATCGGTTAAGCAATGATAACAGATTAAGGAGATCTAACAGATATAAAAACAATAACTTGACTAACAAGATAATTAGGAGAACAAATAGGACTATCATTATCTAAGTAGTTGCATAAATATAACAACAATAAAAGAATCAAATAAAGGGTAACAACTAATGTGAATTGTGTTTAACCCTAAATAGATATACTACACGGATGGACTACTTCTTTTATTAAGCCTTGGGGAGAGTGAGGTATCCAGTCAAACTCCAACTGACCACTACAAAGTGCTTTTTAGTTATGTATAAGATCTAGGAGTATCGGTGTCCTAAGATCACCCATCCTCATGTTGGGAAATATGAGCACAAAGTATAGTAGTAGAAACAAAAAATTTATCTATTCATATTCCCATAACAACAAGATCGCTTCAACTACTATGAAATAGGAAGGATGGTTTTAGCGAGTTATACCTAGTCTTGGAGAAAGTCCAACGACAAAACTCACTTCTTTGCAACTTTTGACAATTTGCTCTTGTATGGTGGTTGTGTGTCTCCAGGTCTTCACCATGAATAATGAACAAGACATCTTCTACAGTGCTCATGTAGTCAGGCCATAGACTGTATGTTGACTTTTCTCTCTGAGCAACAGTCAAAGGACTCCTACCTCTAGAGTAGTCCACACGTACCAACTAGAACTCATGTCATTCATCAAGAATGGATAGGAAGTATTTGTTCCTCCCATTGGTGTACTAGTCACCAACCCGCTCTCCCACAATGACAACTTCTCAGCTATTCTCTCTCATTGGTTGTCCCTCCTTTTTTAGGTAGGACTTTCCCATGCTCTCTTGGTTACCACAACCAGAGAAGACAACAATTGTCATAGGAACTGATTCTCAATTGTCAATGTTGATTTGTGTCCTAGGAAGCCCCTAGTACCCCTCATTTATAGTAGAGGCTAAGGTTAAGGTTCACAATTTCTATCTGGTACGATATTAATGTGTAGGAGTGGATGGAACTAGAAGTTTCTTGAATTTTCACAACCTACAATAGCTGAAATTGATTTTTTGCACATCCAAATAGTTGTTTGGAGTGTGAGATGGTAATCTCACATTGCCAAATAGCCATTTGGTAGTTCCCAATCTGAAACAAATTTGTCTATTTTGAATCCAATTAATATCTCATATTAATTTCCTTGTTCCTCAAGTAAAGAATAATCGAAACTATTTGGGAAACATCCCAAACCTTCATTCGACCCAACTGGGTCATCTCACCCAGGCAAAGATGCCTGTATCACTCACCTAGATGGCCGTCTAGTGAGTTGAGTCGAGCTGGTCAGTTCAATCACATTGAAGCGATTGTTTCAAGGGAAAAACTTAGCAAAATTGATCTATGATCAACCTGACCCCCAAACGGTCGTCTCAACTACTTGAGATGCTTTTCTGAATGCCCAAACATCCATCTCACTCAGTGATATGGTCATTTAGTAGACCTAGTCAGCCGCTTGAATGATTAGTTTCTTGAATTGAATGCCTAAACACTTTAGTAATCAATCCAATTGTTGTTCAAGATCAGACTCCTCTTCTATATGAGTTCATATGTGTGTGACCCTATAGGTCCCATGTCACATTGGTAGTGAATGTCCATAACTATATTATGACATCGCAAGTAAAGAGTGGTGCCTAGATGCACATTAGTGCTACCCAAGTGAAATGGAAAGTTGGAGAACAACTTCAACCAACAATCTGTGTAAGGTGTTGTAGTGATTGTATAATTCCTTTGTCTCTAAAATCCAGGATGAACTTGAGGCATGGTTGGTCATCCTCTCTACATTCAATCCATGTTTATTGAGCCAAGAGAAGATTGACTGAGATAGTGTGACCTTAATATCATATATTGATTCACATGTGCATGTGCATGCGTTTCTTAGCCTCGCTTATCAAGTGCATAGGATATCATACTCCAGTAGGAAGGTCAAATCCCCTATATATCACTCACAATATATTCCCATGTGTCAAAGCCACCCAATCATCACCTTTATAACAATCCCTATTCTAGGATTTCTTTTGATGATGTCAAAGTGTACCCAACAACATGTGACGAGTGCAATGATTTTAGGTCTAAGAATCACAATCACCACCTTCACTGTTAGAGATGACTGTGACCACAAAACCATGTGTCACTCTCAAGGTGGGCCTATCTGATACACTATTGCCTAACATGTATCTGTGTGCTTGGTTTGATATAACCATATCATGACTTAGTGAGACTCAATCTTCAACCAACTCACACTCTAGTCTTATGTTTTGTTGGCGTCTATCTACCTTCCACAGTAACAACCGACTGGGGACATAATGAGAATATGTATATGTACTCTTAAAATCTTTATGGTCTCATTTTGACAAGGCTAATACTTGAAGACATACATCATTGAGTAATATTATTCTCTAGACCTTCACTTTGTATCCTCATTATCTCATAACTGAGTGAAATAGATGAATTGGAAGCTTGCCTTTATATATGACAGTATAAAAAATCCTTTTAGATAATTATGCCATGTCAATCATCATATAATTGGCTCTATATATGGGCATACCTTACCAACACCTCATTCAGTACGAGTGAAAAGATAGTGACATAACAGTCAAGCTACTACTAACATATAGTCAAGCTTCTAAACATTGGTCCATTCTTAGTTTAAAGGTCACGACACCTGTAATTAGGGTATATACCACCCTATCATCTGAGGTACAATAGAAAAAGTCCTCAATCACAAATGCACAAGTATCAACTATTCTCACACTGAGGTATGACCACAACCATCCTCTAGAACCTTAAAATCTGGATGTCAAGGATGCACTTTCCTTGCACCCTTCATAATCAATAGTATGCACTCTGATATTCTATAGGAATACTCATTTCCCCATTCCGCAAGTCCTGACACTGAGTGGTTCTATGACACAGGGCACTATGTGATTAAGGTTTCACTTGATAAGTTAATCCAATTGGGTGAATTATGGATGTATCAAACAAGTGGGCATACAAAACCCTAATTCATTTCTAGCAAGCATTGATACATAGAAACTCTAGAAAATATAAAATGTATGAGGTATAAATATTGTAACATCTCCACATGATACTAATCCCTATCCCATTGAAAAGAGGATCACGCCTCAATTAGGGATCTACCATGCCCAAGGGTCATCAAGACCATCACATCATAATCACCTACAATAACAACATGATCCTTCCATGCCTTACCATAGGCTCAACAAACCATCACCTTACTTGTGATACACGTGTTTAGCATAACCTTGCATTTAGTTCTTCACATAACAACACATTTTGCTTACAACCACATTCAGAGAATAATCCATTACCACATAGGATACACAAGGGATCTAAGTACAATCAATCACCATCATTGGATTACATTATGGTTAGGTTCAACAAGCTAGATTAAGTATGATCAACTATCACCACTTAGATGTATTAGGGTTTGGTGTATCAAGGTAAGTGGATTACCATTACATATCATCTCATTATGATGATCATAAGTTTACATTCATACAAGGGTAAAGATAAGACTACACAGTTAAGGGAATAACACCATTAGTTCTGCATCATTAAAATCAAACCATCATATCATAAGTATCACACTCAAACCATCATATGTTGACTAGGTAAAACCACAAGCAAACACCTTGAACAAAATATCTAGAGAACCATCAAAATGTGACCTAGAAAGAGTCACCAATTAGACCTACTTAGGTCATCATTTGATCCCTTAAAGATGGTCATCGGTTGAAGACATGATAAGCACCATCGGTTGTTGACTCAAAGAAAACCACTGGTTGTGGGAATGTAACTCACCATCAGTTGTGGCGCAATGGATCACCATCAGTTTTGGTGTCTAGTGCCACCATCAGTTGTGGTGTGTAGGACCACCATAGGATCATGGAAGAGCCATCAGTCGGTGATCATAGGTGATTGAACCATCAAGTTTGGGAGTCAGAACAACCATTGGTTGATGGACTAGGAGTATTATTGGTTGTTAGACTCAATATTCCCATCAGTTGTCATCACTAGGTGGTAAACCCAAGCAAAACTCAAGAGAAAACCACCATTTGGTGAAGGAAGCAAAAGTCATCGGTTGAAGCCACACTAGGGCATTAAGACCATAGATTCTTAAGCACTAAAAGAGTCATAATAGAACCTAAGGAAGGACCATCAGTTGACTTGAGAAACACAAGTAAAACAGAATTAAAAGCATGTCTATTGGTTCTTGCAAGAAGGAAAACCATCGAGTTATGCATGAAGGAGGAAAACATCCTTCAAACTCTAAGTTAACCCATCGCTCAAGAGAGACCGAGAGCCATTATTTGTTAAGAAAGAAAACTCTAAATATTCCTCTACCATAGGAAGGTTGTGCATAGGGTTCAAAACACATCCAAGAAGATAAACCATCAAAGAAATTAGAACCTAAGCTCAAACCCTAGGCAAAGGTGGATTCTTTCTACTTGGAACTAAATTTTAAACCAAGATCTAGCACATGCAAGCTACAAGTAAGCAATAAACATGGAGAAAGCTATATAACTAGCCCCTAGGAAGATTATGAAGCTCCCAAAAAGCAAGTTAGATAGAGAAAGAGGGGAAGAAAACTCTAGATTAGCACTCCACATGACCAAGCAAGCTCCTTCTCCAAGAAAGAGAGCAAAGCCTAGGTTAAGGAAGCAAGAAGAAAGGGTTCTCTAAGTTCTAGAGCATGCTCCAGCATGAAAAACCATGGCCACAACCAAGAAGAAGGAAGAAGGAGGTAGGGAAGCAAGAGAAATGACAGAAAGAGGGGAGAACTTACTTGCTTAGGTCAAGAACAAGCAAAGAAAGCTCCACTAGCTCAAGGGGAGGATAGATTCAAACCCTAGTCGAACATGTATGAAAATCAACCACATTCTTAAACCTTGGGTGCCTTATTCTCCACTTAGCAAAGGAGGATGAAGCTCAAGATATAAAGTAAGAAGAAAGGGGGTCCAAAGGGTTCGTTTGCATGGAAGGTATGAGGTTTATATAGCTATGGGTGAGAGAGAAGAGAGGGTTTAGGTGTCTTAACATGTTTTCCAAGTGTCTATGGACATGGGACATCACATCCATGCAAGAAATAGATTCATCAGTTGTCAAGTCTATAGATCCATCAAACCTTGAACTTTATAGGGTGTCAATTGAGTTTCTTCACTTGGTGACCATCGATTCTTGAAACCCTAGGTTACTAGGTGGAAAAACATCGATTGAACACCCCTTCCAAGTAAACAATCGGTTCAAGGGACCCCAAGAGAGAAGAATATCAGACTACCATCTCTAGAGATCACCATTGGTTTCCCCCACCTAAGGATGGCCATTAGTTGTCATCCATCCAAGGGGAACCATCGGTTGATGGCCTCTCAAGGTAGCTCACCTATGGAAGCAAAACCCTAACTCATCCTATAAAGGTATCTCAACCAAACCAAGGTACAACCAAACGACCCATGGAAAAACTAACTCAAACATGATATGAAACATGTAAGGAACAGAAATAATTTGACATATTTGAAGAAAAACCTCTGATATGGGTAAATTGCATAAAAGTCTAAAACGTGCACAAATTTGCATAACTTGTCCAAACACTATCCAAACTGGACCAAACTTGAAACTTAACCTAGTCATATGATATCATAGAAAATAAAAATTTTTAATTAAGTTTTTAATCGTCCAATTATGTTAATTAAGCATGTACAACTATTAGCAAGGTTAGGGGTCTTACAACCAAAACCCCCTAATAAGGATTTCACCCCTAAAATCCTACACGAACAAAGACTGATACTTCCTACACATCTCATCCTCTAACTCCCACATGACTTCCTCCACACCATGGTGATGCCAAAAAAACCTTAACTAATCTTGTCCTTCTTTTTTAGCTTCTTCACTCTTCTATCCAAGATCAACATGAGACCCTCAAAATGTGACACATCCTCCTCCAACTCAACCTCCACTTGCTACAACATTTCTTTGATATCTGGTTGACACTTCCTCAACATAGAAACATGGAAGATAGGGTGCAACTTGTGCAAGTATGGAAGTAATTCAAGCTTATACGCCAACTTCCCAGCACAAGCCACAATAGGGTAAGGTTCCATATACTTAGGAGACAACTTACCCTTCTTACCAAACCTCAACTCACCTTCCTAAGGGGAAACCTTTGGGTACACTCAGTCTCCAACTTGGAAATCCAAAGGAATGTAGTTTTTGGTGTATGAATTCTATATATCATGAGATTCCTTCAACTACTATTGTATCACCTTGATCTTTTCTATAATCTACTGCACTAACTTAGGACCCAGAAGTTGATACTAACCTGTCTCATACCAACAAAGATGTGACCAAAAATGTCTACATACAAGGCTTCATAGGGTGCCATGTCTATACTCCTCTGATAGTTTTTATTGTAGGAGAACTTTATCAAACTCAGGTGCACATCCCAACTGCCATGAAACTATAAAACACAAGCCCTCAAAAGATCTTCTGAAGTCGGAATGGTTCTCTCTAATTGATCATTTGTCTATGGGTAGAAAGTTGTATTGAACCTCAGTTATGTCCCCATGGTTGTATGCAGATGTTCCCAAAAATGACTTGTGAACTACGGACCTCTGTCAGACACTATGGTAGCTAGAATACTATATAGACAGACAATCCCATCCATGTAGATATATGCCAACTTTTCAGTTGTATACATCATCTTGACTGGAAACAAGTGAGCTGACGTGGTCGACTTGTCAACTATTACCCAAATGGAATCATGACCCTTGGCTATCCTAGAAAGACCAACCACAAATTCCATAGTGATATGATCCCATTTCCAATGCGGTATCGGAAAAGGCTGCAAAGTCCCTATTGGAATTTGATGCTCAGCCTTGACCTACTGACAGACTGGACACCTAGCCATGAACTCTACCATATTACACTTTAAGCTTAGCCACCAATACAAATCCTTCAAGTTATGGTACATATTGATACTTCCTTGATGCATCGTGTACATCGAGGAATGAACTTCGTCAAGAACCCTATTAATCAAGACATCAACATCGGGTAATACTATCTTGCCATGGAAACACATTGTCTCATCCTCTATCTCATGGAAGACATCGTGCTTTCTGCTGCCAAAATCTGATCTCATCTTCTTTATCATAGTATCATCTCACTAGGAATCTCTAATATACTGTCTCAAGGTAGGCTTCACCTATAATTGTGCTAGCAAACCTAATAATAAGGAGATCTCCAACTTCCATTCATCTGATGCAAAGACACCAAAAAGTTGTGCTTATGGCACACCAAAGAACACAACTGCACCTTATCAACAGATGAGGATGAAGAAGACTTTCTGCTCAAAGCATCTGCTACCATGCTTTCCTTCCTTGGATGGTAGTCTATCGTGCAATCATAGTCCTTGATTAACTTCATCCAACATCTCTGCCACATGTTCAATTCCTACTTTGAGAAGATGTATTGAAGGTTCTTGTGGTTAGTGAAGATCTGACACTTCTCATCATAAAGGTAGTATCCCCAAATCTTTAAGGCATGGACCATAGTTTCTAGCTCCAGATCATGTATCAGGTACTTCAACTCATGTTTCTTAAGCTGTCATGAAGCAAAAGAAATCACAATCTTGTCATGCATTGGCACACATCCCAAGTCATTCTTTGATGCATCACAAAAGATGATATAACCTTTTTCTTTCTTAGGAAACACTAACATGAGTGCATTGGTCAACTTCTCCTTCAAAATCTAGAAAGAACGCTGACACTTGTCATCCTAGAAAAATGGAACACTCTTCATCATCAACTTTCTTAGGGGTAGGGACATAGAGTTGAAGTTCTTAATTAACCTCTTGTAGTAGCCTACCAAGCACTAGAAAAGTTGAACCTCTGTCAATGTCTTGGGCTGCTCCCACTCTAGCACTGATTGAACGTTCTTTGGGTGTGCACAAACACCCTTAGTAGAAATTAAATACCCAAGAAAAGACACCTCCTTCAACTAAAACTCACACTTACTGAACTTGGCATATAGTTGATGTTGTGTCAACGTCGTCAACGATTGGTGAAGGTGTTTCTCATGTTGCTTCCTATCTCTAGAGTATATCAAGATATCATCAATAAACACTACCATGAACTAATCCAGAAATGGTTTGAACACTATGTTCATCTGATTCATGAAAGTTGTTGGTGCATTGGTTAACCAAACGGAATAACCACAAACTTGTGATGACCATACCTATTCCTGAAAGTCGTCTTAGGTATGTCATCTTCCTTGATCCTCAACTAGTGGTAACTTGATCTCAGATCTATCTTGGAGAACACTATGTCACCTCTTAACTAATCAAATATATCATCTATCATTGGCAACAAGTACTTGTTCTTGATTGTTACCTTGTTTAACTGTTGGTAGTCTATGCACAGCCTTATGGAACCATCCTTCTTCTTCACTAACAATACGAGAGCACCCCAAGGTGAAGTTCTTGGCCTGATGAAGCCCTTCTCTAACATCTCTTGCAACTATTTCTTCAAATCTTACATCTCTGCGGGTGTCATCTTGTACAGTTCTTGTGTTATGGGTTGTGTTCTAGGAACCATATTGATCTCAAAATCAATCTCTCTAGGAGGGAGAACCCCAAGAAACTCCTCGGTAAGACATCCTCAAACTCTCGTACCATGAGCACCTCCTGGATACTAGGACCTCTAACCTTGGTATCCATAACATGAGCCATAAAAGTGTCACACCCCTATCTCATCAACCTCTACGCTTCCATAGTTGATACCAAACACATCGAAAGAATCTTCCTATCTCCTTAGAAGACCCTTGAAACATCACTATCATGAAACATTGCCACTTTGGAACTGCATTCCAAATCCATCTTGTACTTCTCCAAGGTATGCATCCTAAGGATCACATCGAATCCATGCATGTCAAGTGGCATAAGTTCCACATGAATGTTGCATCCCGAGAAAGAAATAATGTGGGATGGACACACCTCCTACAACTTGATAGAACCAACAAGAGGGTTTTCTAACTACAGACTATCAGATCTACAACTAACAGTCAAGTAACAACTACATATCATATCTCTAGTGATAAAAGAGTGTGTCGCACCTGGATCAACCAAAAAAGATACAAAAGAAGAAGCACACAAATCAAAATGAAAGATTTCCATATGACCTATCATGACCATTGGATTGACCAATCCCTCTGACTGACTCATAGCGTAGAATCTAGTCATTACCTGTTGTCATCTACATCCTCTGGATAGCTTGTTCAAAGGATCCTTCCTATGATGCATGATTGTGTCCACTACCACCATCGATGTTATAATGTCACTTCTACAAACCTTGTTGAATCTTCCATGATTGTTATTTCACTTCTTCATTCTTCATAGGAATGCCCACTTCTCATGCCCAACCTTCCCACACTTGTACCAAGTCCTCAAGGCATATTGTGGCCTAGACGACCCTATCACAGATGTTGAATCTATACTTTGAGCTCTTGCTAGATGAAAACTATGGCCTCTATACTTACTAGGGACCATTGTGACTGTACATGTGATCTCATCTTAGAAAAGAATGGTCTCTGTTGTGACTATTGGTACTGTCCTGATAGAAACTATGGCTTCTTAGCATTGGCTTCATGATTATCTATAATAGACCACTCGATCCTCCTTACCAACTCCACAAATATAGAAAACCTCACTCTATTATCCAAAGTTGATGTCATAGTAGACAACTCCATTTCAGACCCTTCTCAAACATGTGGATCCTCTCCTTACCCGTTTCCACCATGTGAGGACAAAACATCAGAAGTTCCATAAACTTCACCTCATAATCATTGATTGTCATGGATCATTGGCATAACTTCTCAAACTACACTATATTCTCGTCCAGATACATCTCGGGGAAGTATCAACTCACAAAATCCTACCAAAAATCCTCCCAATCGATCACCACTGCAAGCCTCTTCTCCTCCTCTATGGCCCACCAATGACCAACACTATTCCTTAGTAGGTACACAACGTGCTTCACCTTATCTTCTTCGGGGATGATGAGGATCTTGAATGCCTTCTCAAGATCCAACATCCACATGTTAACATCCCTCAGGTCCATTTTACCTACGTACTCAACTGCTCCAACGTGTCTCAACCATTCGAACGTCTTCCCAGAACCCTAATATTTTGCATTAGGGATAGCTGCCCTAGGCTAAGGTATTGGTTCTTGGTCTACTAAATGCATAATCATCACCATAAGTTGTCCAAACATGGATTGGAAAGAAGGATTATCCATGGTTGTCGAGTCAAACTAGGGCATCGTGGGCTAATTTAGCCCAGTCTCAAACACTCTATCTTCTCTTGCCTACTCATAGAACCACCTCTTGGTGCAACGAAACTACTCTCAACATGTTCTTCATGTCCTCCTGACATATCTACATATGTAGAAATTATGATAAGATATGTCGGACACATAAGAACTGACACAAACCCTAGTCCTATGCCCCTATAAAATCACCAAACCTAGACTTCAGATTCCATCCAAACTATGATGCCCAATGACGCAACCAAACGAGATTGCTCAAAAACAACAAGTGATCAACTGCCAAACATCCAAATAACCAAAAAATGGTAAATTAAAACTAATTAAACATTGCTATCAAGTTCTTTAACATTTACAAAAAGGTCCATCAACTTTTCATACCAATATATACCATATCAGGTATCTCCACAAATTTCTAGTGGCATTAGAAACAACATGTATACAAAAGAGATATTATTCCACATGTATATTCCATATATACAACCATAGTCATACTACCAAAATCATGAGTCATTACAAATAACATATACAAAACATCCCCTTCCCAGACCTGAGAGTACATGGGACATCTCTAGGACTCTATAACTACTAGAACTACTAACCAACCTTCAAAAACTTTTGCTACCCAAGTTGTTCCTCTTCAACGCATCAAACCTTCCCACATCACTGACAATTGCCTAAAAGGATGGGGTAACCCATGAGAGCGAGACCCATGTCCCACCTTGAGTTATAATTCTCAACAATGATTATTAATTATAACAGGTTATATTATAAAACAAGATAAGTAGGTTTAGCCGGTTAGGCAGATAAATAGGTTAAGCAATGTCAACAAATTAAGTAGATCTAACATATAGAACAACAATAATTTGATTAAAAATAAGAAAATAGAAAATTACATTGAAATAGAAGACAAGTAGCCAACAAGTTGCACCGCTAGTCCTTTTTAGATGGCAAAACCATTCCTTTGAAACACTACATCCATGCACTTAGGAGTCATACCATTACTATTCATAACTTTTTGGACCCTTTTAAGAAGCTCCACAACTTCTGGAGCTAAGAATCCAAAAGTATCAAATCTAAAAGGGATGAAGGCATGTTGGTTCTAAATACACACTTTCTCATGCTTGACCACTTTGGCTGAAGTAGCTTTAAGGGTAGCATGTACCACTGTAAAGGCTCCACTCTTTAATCCCACCAATGGAGAATCTCCTATCAAATCTACACACGCGTGTTTTCCTCCTACCCATCTAAAAATTAAAATATCAGTAGGTCTAAGTGTAGATATCCCCTCTTGTGGATCAGTTAAAAATAATCAGGAGAACAAATAAGACTACAATTATTTAAGTAGTTGCATAAATATAACAACAACATAAGATTGAATCAAAGCAAGGGAATAACTAATGTGAGTCACATTCAACCCTAAATAGATATACTACACAACTAAATTACTTATTTTATTAGGACCTGGGGAGAGTGAGGTATACCACTCAAACTCCAACTGACTATTGTGAAATGTTATTCAGTTTCATATAAGATCTAGGAGTACTGACATCCTAAGATCTCCCAACCTCAGTTAGTACGAGTGAAAATATAGTGAAATAATAGTCAAGTTTCCTACAGTGACATATAGTGAAGTTGCTAAACATCAGCCCATCCTTGGTATAAAGATCATGACGCCTAAATCCAGGGTATATACCACCCTATTATCTGAGGTACAACTATAGCTTTCCTCAATCGCATATGGACAAGTATCAATTGTTCTCACACTGAGGCATGACCGCAACCATCCTTCAAATTCATGAGATTTGGATGTCAAGGATGTACTCTCCTTGCACCCCACATACTCAATAGTATGTGCTCTAAGTTTCCATCTGAATACTCATTTCCCCATTCAGCAAGTCCTGATATGAAATGGTTCTACGACATAGAGTACTACATGATTAAGGTTTCACTTGATTAGTTAAGCTAATTGGGGGAATTAAGGTTGTATCAAACAAGTGGACATACAAAATCCTAATTCATTTCTAGCAAGCATTGATACATAGGAACTCTAGAAGATATAAAATGTATGAGGTATAAATCTTATGACATCACCACATGATACCAATCAATGTCACATGAACAAGATCACACCTCAATTAGGGATCAACCATGTCCAAGGGTCATTAAGACCATCACATCATAATCACCTACATGAACATCATGATATTTCCATGCCTTACTAGAGGCTCAACAAACCATCACCATACTTGTAATAAACATGTTTAGCATAACCTTGCATTAAGATGTTCACATAACAACACATTTTGGTTACAACCACATGCATTGAGAGAATAATCATTACCACATAGGATACATAAGGCAGCTAAGTACAATCAATCACCATCATTGGATTACATTAGGGTTAGGTTCAACACGCTAGATTAAGTATGATCAACTATTATTACTTAGCTATTTTAGGGTTTGGTGTAATAAGGTAAGATGGATTAGCATTACATATCATCTCATTATGGTGATCATAACTGTACAATCATATGAGGCCAAAGGTAAGATTACATAGTTAAGGGCATAACACCTTTGGTTCTGGATCATTAAAACTAAATGATCATACCATAAGTATCACTCTCAAAGAATCAGATGTTGAGAAGGTAAAACCACAAGCAAACACCTTGAACAAACTATCTAGAAAACCATCAAATTGTGACCTAGAAAGAGTCACAAACTACACCTAGTTAAGCCATCATTTGATCACTCAAAGAAGGCCATCGGTTGAAGACATGATAAACACCATTAGTTGTTGACTCAAAGAAAACCTTTGGTTGTGGGAATGTAACCCACCAACAGTTGTGGCATAATGGATCTCCATCAGTTGTGGTGTCCAGTGCCACCATCAGTTATGGTGTGTAGTACCACCACTTGGATTATTGATTTAGAACTTCCATTGGCTGACACCAGCAAGTGTCAAGTCAGTAGAGCCTTCGGTTGGTGATCATAGGTCATTGGACCAGGAGGACCATCATCTGTTAGACTCAGTACTCCATTGGTTGTCATTAGCATGTGGTGAAACCAATCAAACTCAAGAGAAAACCATCGTTCGGTGAAGGAAAGGAAAGCCATCGATTGAAGCCACACAAGGACATTAAGACCATCGATATTTAAGCACCAAAAGAGTCAAAACATAACCTAAGAAAGGAACATCAGTTGGCATGATAGACACAAGTGAAACAATATTAAAAGCTTGTCCATCAGTTCTTTCAAGAAGGCAAACCATCGAGTTATGCACCAAGGTGGAAAAAAACCTTTAAACCCTAAGTAAATCCATCATTCAAGAGAGACCAAGAGCCATTGTTTATCAAGAATGCAAACTATAAAGCTTACTCTACCATAGGAAGGTCGTTCACAAGGTTTAGAACACATCCAAGAAACTAGCACCTAATCTCAAACCTTGGGAAAAGGTGGATTCTTTCTACTTGGAACTAAATTTTAAAGCAAGATCTAGCACATGCAAGCTACAAGTAAGAAATAAATGTGGAGAAAGTTATATAACTTCCCTATAAAAAGATGAAGAAGATCCAAACAAAAAGGTAAGTAGAGTAAAAGCGGAAGAAAACCCTAGCATAGCACTCCACACAGCCAAGCAAGCTCCTTCTCCAAGAAAGAGAGCAAACCCTAGGTCAAGGAAGCAAGAGGAAGGATTCTTTAGGTTCTAGAGAATGCTCCACCATGAAAAACCATGGCCACGACCAAGAACAAGCTAGAAGGAGGTAGGGAATCAAGAGGAACAAAATAAAGAGAGGATAACTTACTTTCTTAGGTCAAGAACAAGCAAAGAAAGCTCCACTAACTCAAGGGAGGGTAGATCTGAACCCTAGCCACACATGCAAGAAGATCGACCACATTCTTCAAACTTGGCCACCTTCTTCTCCACCTAGCCAAGGAGGACAAAGCTAAAGACATAAAGGAAGAAGAAAGGGGGTCCGAAGGGTTTGTTCACATGCAAAATAGGAGGTTTATGTAGCTATGGGTGAGAGAGAAGAATGGGTTTAGGTGTCCTAACATGTTTACCAAGTGTCCAAGGCCATGGGAAATCACGTCCATGTAAGAAGTAGATCCATGAATTGTGGAGTCTTTTGGGACATTGAATCTTGATCCTCCTAGTTTGGCCATCGAGATTCATCACTTGGTGACCATCGGTGCTTGAAACCCTAGGTCACTAGGTAGAAAACCATCGATTGGACACCCCTTTCAAGCAAACCAACGGTTCAAGGCACTTCAAGAGAGAAGACTATCGACCTATCACCTCTAGAGATCACCATAAGTTTCCCCCACTTGAGGATGACCATTAGTTTTCAATCAATCAGGGGAAACCATTGGTTGATGGCCTGTCAAGGTAGCTCATCGATGAGAGCAAAACCCTAACTCACCCTAGAAAGGTATCTCCACCAAACCAAGGTACAACCAAATGCCCCTAGCACAACAAACTTGAAAATGATATGAAAACATGTAAGTAAAAAAAATAATGTGACATATTGCAAGAAAAACCATACATATGGGTAAATTACATAAAAGTCCAAAAAGTGCACAAAATTGCATAACTTGGTCGAACAGTGTCCAAATTGGATCAAATTTGAAAGTTAAGCTTGTTGCATGATGTCAAAGCACATCACAAGGTTTAATTAAGTTTTTAAGAATCCAATTATGATAATTAAGCATGTTGAACCATTAGCAAGGTTAGAGGTCTTGCAACATTCCACCCAACATGATCGTGCTACCAGAAAACTTAGTTTTACACTGCATTTCCCATCCTACCATCACTTAACCTAGTGCTTCCCCACCACCTCATATACTTGAGTGGTAGTTGGATCATGAGGTTAGCCACTCTTATCGGCCTCTCAACCCACCCTATCACCCTCTCATCCATTCCCACTCCATATCACCTCTATTCCATCATCTTCCACTTCAAATCCCTTCTTTTTGGTTTTTGGCCACTTTCCAACTTACATCCATACTAGTTCACCTTAGAGGAGGGAGGCGTTCGAGATGTTTCTACTAGGAGGTGGAGAAGAAGGAGTCTCCACCAAGCTACCATGGCTTTCTGCTCCTCTATTCATTCTTCTTTCTTCATTTTTGTATTTTCTTATCTAAGAGTAGGTAGGCCCCTTAGGTGAGCTATTTGCGGTCAAATTTGTTACTTTGATACCATGTGGGATAAAAGTATATGTAAATGTTTTTATTTCATTTGCTAATGATTATGTTATACTTTATTCTCATTTCCAATAAATTTATTATTGGTTTGTGCTTGAAATCACCTATGATTCTAGGGAAATTGTTATATGTAGCTATTTTGTGAATTGTCCCTAGGTCAAATTAGTGGATCCATAGATATCTATTCAACTTCCTATATGCTAATTAATTCTCCCACACCTAGGTGAGAGATCTAAGTAGTTAGTCTATAATCATTTAGTGTAATTATCTTAGAGCCTTCTCAAGCCTAGATGGTAGGTGATGTGAGGTCTAAAACCTCATTCCACCTCCCATTACTACCCTCAACTCCTAATTACCCTAAGAGTTTCTAACCTAGAAACCTAGGAATGAATAGCTCCTAATTGAATTCCACACAAACCCTATTCCAAGGGAGCCTTGCAAGGGTGAGCATGAGGTGATAGGGACTAGTTCCCCTATACACACCCTATCCCATCCATGGTCGACTAGTAGTTTAGGACAATTCCTTAGTATCTATCTTGTTGTTTGGTTTGGTAATATAAATGAAAGAATTATGTTTGCATCTTATCACCGCCGACTCAATTGACAAGTACTTCCCCCAAACATCCCACACTTCCCTTTATTGCATTAAAACCCTAATTTACCTTCTCTCTTAGCTAGTCCTTGCTTGTTTAGCACTTTACTTTCTTAATTAGCTTATTTCCTTGTCCTTTCTAGTTTAGTTTTTTAATTACCTTTTAGTCCCAATTTCTAGTTTAATGTAGTGTTAGTGTTGGTTTTCTTTCCCTAGTGTAATTTACCCCTTTCTTTCTTAGTTGCTTTTCTTGCTAATTCGAATTAACTTGTCTAGGGTTAACTTAGGTTTTGTTTTCTTGTTCCTTTTATTGACTACTTGACTAAATCTAGTGTAATCAGATAAACCAACCTTTAAACCCTCAAACCCTAGACTTCACAGTAGGAACCTAGATAAAACTAACCTAGATCTAGTGCCCCCTTTTCTCTATGTGAATTGAACCTTAACTTTCCATCCTCCTTTACTATAACACGACCCTGTGCTCTTGTGTGTAAAGTGTGTTAGTCTATGTGAGTGTTCCAAACATTAGGGCCTTATAAATTGTGAAATATCCCAAGTGTGTTTGAGATTTGGGTGCATCTAATCAAATTCAATTTATTTAATTGTAAAACTCAATGGAAGGAGAAACACACCAAGCTTTCTAGCATTTTTACTATGGAGATAGGCACTCGGCTTAGCTAGTTAGTTTATCTTAAATTTTCCTACTTCCCTTGTAATTGATATTCTTTATTTTTTATATTACTTGTGCATATTGGTTTACTAACTTTACCTAATTTATTTGGTTGTGCCTTGTGCATGTGACAAGCAACCCGTGGAAGAAAAGATAAAAGGCCAAATGAAAATCACAAGCTACTTCATGTATACTTCATGCCTAGCAACTACAAATTGCCAATTGCAAATAGAGTTGTTGAAATGTCATGGGAGAAATTATATATCCCTCCTAGTCTTCTTGGGTTCCTACCCACCTTCTATGACATAGAGAGGGAGAACTCCTACAAGAACTTGGATTCTTTTCTTGAAGTATGCTCTACCATCAGGATGCCTATAGTTAGTGATGACTCAATCAAATTGACCTTGTTCTAATTTTTCCTCAAAGATAAGGCCAAAGATTGGTATGATTTGATAATGGACATCATGATTCGAATGACATGAAGAATGCCTTTTTGAAGAAATTATATTCTATTTCAAGGTGGACACAAATGTGGTGTCATAGTGAGTTTCAATCAAATGGGCAATGAGCGAGTCCATGATGCTTGGAAGAGATTCAAAAAGATGTGGAAAGAATGTCCACAACATGAAGGCCCTTTTATGGCAGCTTGAGCAATCCTTTTACTCTATTCTCTCTTTAGTGAGTCAAGCTACATTGGATTCTTCTTGTGGAAGAGACTTTATGGATAAGCCATGTGAGGAGACATGGCCCCTTTTTGAGAAATTGGTGGAGAATTTAAGGATCCTAGCTTCTAGCATGATTAGTGATGGTGGTTGATTCTTTCATGTGACACATTTAGCTCCTAGTGATCCAAGCCCATAAATGATGAAGATTTTTGGGAAAATGATGAGATTTATGAAGAACCAAGTGGAAAGTGCTCCTTGTTACTTTGTTAAATATATTGAGTCATTTATTGAAGAAGTGAAGGCACCTCATTCTTATAGCTACCTTGAACAAAAAAATCCAAGATATAGATCAATTTTTGAGGATGAAGTTCTCTCTAGGTTGAACATCTTTGATGATGTGCAAAAGAAGTCTATAATACTTGAGGAAAAAGTGGAGCAACATTCTTCAATACTTCTCTTCAAATAGAAGAAAAACTTTCCTCCCAACACATAATGACTTTCAATGAATCAAGTGGACCAATTGGTTCCTACCAAGTTCTATATAGTACACATCCTATGCAAGTGTATCCCATATCTCACTTTCAAGTCCATCCTAAGCCTTATACTCCTCTTCCACCTCCATCACCGCAACCATACCACCACTCCAATTGCCACCCTCACTTTTCTCCTCCACCTAAATTCTAATACCAAGGGTTACCTCCACCTCATCTGTAGCCACAACCCGCTCCCTCCCTCCACCATGAATATGTAGTACTATGACAGTTCTAAGGAGTGAAAAATCATTGAGAAGCCCAAGAATCAATTGGGAAATGATCATGTGATCCAAGAGTATGTTGATGAAACAAGGTAGAAGAAGCCACATGGTTATATTGTGATTGAAATTGCTGAAGATGAACTAGTGACAATCCTTATTGAGAATGTGATGTTCCATCTTTTACCCCATTTGGGGGTTGTACATTCTTGAGTGCTCCACATAACCTCATGTCACAAGAAGGATATGTTGCAAAAGCAAGTGAGCCACCATTCCCTGAGGCATTGGATGAGCCTCCATCATCAAAGAGGAGGAAAACACATAATGTTAACATTCTAGAGATGTTTCAAAAAGTCAAGGTGAATATCTCTTTGTTGGATGCTATCAAGAACATCCCATCTTATGTCAAGTTTCTTAAGGACCTATGTACTTCCAAGAGGAAGTCAACGGGGAGGATGTCTAAGAAAATCAAGTTGACTAAACAAGTGAGCTCTATCATCCAAAGTTCACTTCTAGTGAAGAGGGAAGACCCATGAGCCCCACTCATACCTAGATACATAGGGGTACATCACATAGACCAATCGCTACTTGACTCGAGATCCATTATGAATTTGATGCCATATAGTTTTTATGTACATCTGGAGTTAGGCAAGTTGAAACCATATCATTGCACTCTATAATTGGAGATCTCTCCATCAAAGTTCCTTGAGGAAGAGTCAATGATGTTTTGGTGATGATAGACATGGAAAGGGAAGTAGTGTTCCCAACTGATTTCATTGTTCTTGACATGGATCCAGAGGATAGCACGATTCACATCATCTTGGGGAGACCATTCCTATATGTAGTTAATGTCAAAGTACATGCACATAGTGCCACAGTGACAATCTCTTTCATGGACACAAAGATAAAACTAAATCTGCTCAAGACTCCCACCCGACAAGAACATAATGAGGATGTTGACCATGATCACTTGAAGGTCCATACGATTATTTGAAAGAAAGATATTTGGATGGAAGACCTCATGATAGCTCTTGTGTTCAGCGGTACAAGGAACATCTATGAATGAAAATTATGAATGTATCTATTGAAAGAGTAGATAAACAAGGATTCCAAATGGTTGATAGATTGAAGGAGCAACAAGAAGCCTGGATAATGATATGAAACTTCACAATAGTGGAGGCAACCCACATAGGATCTAGGAACCTTTCACCCAACCTATTATTTTTCATGCTTTTGGTTATCTTCACACATTTCTAAGAAAAAAAGAACAGACACACACTTGTTTTTGCTATTTTTTATTTAGTTTTTAGATGTAGAGGTGAAATAGTGATTAAATGAAGGAAATAAGTTGAAATGTGGAAAAAGGATCATCAAAAAATTACTTGGCTTCAAGTATTTGATGATTTTTCAATAAAAAATTACTTGATGAAAAAGTATTGTACCAATGAAAAATCATCTGCTACAATATCCACCACGGCCAGTGGTACCATGGAAGGGTTGTGGTGGGACACTTAAAACCATAGAGAGCAACAAAATCAAGGAAAGAAAAAATAGGCTAGAACGGGTGTGTTGATCATCACGGCCGTGTGGCCAGCCAGCCAGCCACCACAACTGTAGCGCCAGCCAGCCAACACGAATGTGGGAAGTGGCATAGTTGTTTCAGCCCTAGGTCGGTCTACTTAAACCCTGATACCAACCTTTCCCAATTCACTTATTTAGTTTATTTTTGCAAACCAGAACGCCCAATCTGTGTTCCAACAGTTGTGTGGCGACCGCTTAGCACCTCTAAGCCTCAATTTCTTCCACCTTCACCCCCACTCCACCTTCATTAACCTCTAGAAACCTCCTCCCTACCTCGGCCTACCATTTCTACCCCGTTTCTATTACCAAATCCACCCCTTTCTCTCCATTCTACCCCAATTGTCTAGAATACAAAAGCCTAGCTTTTTTTTCATTTTCCACCCAAAATGAAGAAGATGACAAAGCAAGTGGTGGAGAGGACCAAGTAAGTGATCTCTTACGGTTGTCGGTCTGAAAACGACTCTTCTACAGCTGTCGACATATCTCACTCCTCCATCACCACCACCTGCCTCCAGCTCTCATGGAAAGACATCTCATTTTTTGGCAGCTGAGCTACACATGTTGATACACCCCATTGTGGAAGAAGTATCCACTCAGCCACGGCGTGAAACAACATCTTCTTCATGGGAAGCACCACCACAAACACCAACCCAGACCTCAATTTCTTCAGAAGTAGCACCACCACTTATGGAAGCCCTATCCTTGACTTCAATCCAATCACCAACTTCCTCAATTACACCACATCTACAACAACATCTGAAGCCTGAATGCGGTTGATACTTGATGATGAGAATGAAGAAATGCAAGATCTACAAATGAAGACAAACAACCTACACAAAAGGAGGAAGTGCAAGATGAAAAACATGAGGACACACCGAATATGAGAGACAATTGACTAAAGAAACCTTGACATCCAGAGTGCCTAACACGTAGGGTAATTGTCACCCACTATGCCTTCCAAGAAAAAATGGAATCATTGGGTATCTTCTCTTTCTTTCAGGAGGTCATGAAACCCCTTGATTTATTTGAGGTGATGAAGATGGTCCACGAGACATATATTGAGCCTACACGTCAATTCTTTGTTGCCTTGTAGAAAGTCACACGTGATGGGGAAGAAGCCCTCTATTTCATATTGAGGGATGAAATTCACATCCTCAACACCTCCTTTCTCAATAAGATTTTTTCTTATAACATTGAAGTGATAGCCCTCCTTAGTCAAGGGAGTAAATACATGGACACTAATGTTAATTATTAAGCCATGTGGAGGAGGCTCACTGAGTAGAGAAACTTTGTAGTAGGTAAATCAAAGGCAAGCTTGATTCATAACCCCTACTTGAGATATGTGTAGAAGGTCTTAGAGAATACAATTTTTACCTAGTATGAGATCCACGGGAGCTGTACTAAGAAAGATCTATTTATTTTGGGATGAATGATACAAGAAAATCATGTAAATTTGGGGGCGCTGATTATGGATCATATGAATACAATATTGTCCAAGAGCAAGAACCCTTTTATAATGGGAGGGATTATGACATCCATTGCCCTGGCATTGGATCATGAAGTGTGTGGATATACCATGGCAAATGGGGGGAAACTCTTGGACCTGCAGTACTTGATTCACTCATCTATGATTTTAGTGGTTGATCAGAAGATCATATACCAGGTCAAGCCCCCCTTATGAAGGAGTCTCACTAGAGCTACATTACCATGCTCCCATCTCCAAATTTCTTGGATATTTTAAGGTGGTGGGAAGAGGAACATCCAAGAGATACATGGAAACAAAACCCCATAGCATTTCCTGAGGGATTAGGAGAGTCACATGTAGTACAGTAGAGAAGAGTGGAGTACAGAGAGGCATGCAGGGTGCGAAGATGAGAGATAGAGATGACATCATCACAGCAACCCATAGTAAATGTCGATGACATGACTATTATACATGCATAGTTGGAGGGCATCAAGAGATCACAAGAGAACATTGAGAGGAGACATGATGTAATGTGGTTGGATCAGCAATAATGGCATGATCAAATAAACCACATGGATTGCTTTTAGAACACACTAGTTTAGAGGAACTCCAAATTGGGGAAAGAATGATGGGGTGAACTGTCCAGGTATCAAGAGACCTATCAGCCGCCAAAGGCAAACTACTAGGGAAGCTACTAACAATATCCTCCACCATAGGGAAGAGAACCCCCAAGCCACCACAGCAGCAGTGATCGTCTACCCTATCACTACTAGACTTAAGTGTCAGGGTGAGGACAACATGATTCAAAAGTTTGGGGTGGTAGGATAGTATGCCCTTATTTTCACTCTTTTCTCATTTCATCATGCCATTTAGTTTTATTTTCATAATTTGTTGTCTAGGTTAGATTTCTATTTGTTGTACATATGTGCATACCATATAATTCATTTTCTTACATTCTTTTCTCTATTTATCATGCTTTGCATATCATGTAGATTTTTGTAATTTTGGCATGTTTGTAGCTAGAACTTCCTTATTTCTTGGTTTATGTTTTATAGTGAAGGTTATATGTGATTGAAGGAAATTTGGCACTATTTGGGCCTATTTTTCCCAAATTTAGGACTTCTTGCCTAAATGCATGTTTTGACCCAATCTTTTCTTATTGAATTGAAAATGTTGACTTTGATAAGTGCATGCTACATTATCATGATCTATTGCTAAATGGTCTCATTTCTTGAATTTTTACATGTGGATCACCTCTTTCAGGCTTGTGAATTTCTTGATTGAATTGTGATTCAAACAAGCCACGAACGCTCAGGGTTTTACAAATATCATGATAAAAATGTGATTTTCATATTGCTAAGTCATGTAGTGTGTCATTGCTTGATGAAGTTGATGGAGTAATTTTCATAGAGGAGATCTCATGTGAAAGCCCAAACTAGTGACCCCTCTTTGACTCACTTTTCTTTTACCATTTCTCACCCCTCTGCCTCATGAAAAAATTCCAAAGAGCACATATTAGCCTTGGCTACCTCCAAAGGTTTTGGGTGGCCATATGTACATATGTTCATGTCACTCTCATAACCATGTTCCCTACTGCACCGGGGGCAAAGAAAAAGAAAATAAAATAAATGCAAAAAGAAAAAAAAAAGATGCTCCTATGTAA
This sequence comes from Alisma plantago-aquatica, assembly GCA_963693085.1. Taxonomy (NCBI): domain Eukaryota; kingdom Viridiplantae; phylum Streptophyta; class Magnoliopsida; order Alismatales; family Alismataceae; genus Alisma; species Alisma plantago-aquatica. The sequence goes on from OY856409.1 coordinate 176,463,267, forward strand.
TAGCATCTAATTAAAAAAAGATGAGTTCTCCTATGTAATAGCACTCCAATCTGTTAGCACAACCCCTTTCTTCTTTTTTCATGCCCATGGATCTAGGAAGAAACAAACCTAGTTCATCTCCCCCTTTTTCAAAACCACATGGGTTACTTAGTGTGGTTTTACATATGAGATTGATTTAATGAAGGTAAACATCAATTCTAATCATTTTTTATAGTCATTGTCATGAAATGGTTTACCCAGAGCTTTATGAAATCCATATGGATTGATCATGCATTCTATGCCCTATATTTGAAGTTTCTCTGCTTAGTGCTATAATCATGATTGGTTTGTGAAATGGGAGAGGAAAGAGGTGAAATTCTTGTACTTAGTCATCAAGAACCATATAGTCAATATACATACGTTGCAATGCATTTATAATTTCTTATTTGTTGGAACATTGAAGAGAGATTGAGCTAGAGCATGCTGAAGGACAAGTATGTTTGAAGTTTGGGGTGGTGATGCGGTCATATTTTAGGGCTTGATATTGTGTCTTATTGTACTTCAATCACATCTATAGTTGTTATATTACATGTTATTTCCCTCAATATGTTTTTAATCATCAAATGCACTTATGAACACTCTTTGCATATTTTTCAAGTACTTGCATATGATTGAAGTATGGATGGATGAGAAAGAAGGAGGGTGATCCTAGGGTTCCTCCACAATGGAGGGCCCCAAAGAAGGTCTAAGACGAAGAATCAATTGGGATATGATCATGTGATCCAAGAATATGTTGATGAAACAAGGTAGAAGAAGCCACATTGTTATATTGTGATTGAAATTGCTGAAGATAAACTAGTGACAATCCTTATTGAGAATGTGATGTTCCAGCTTTTACCCCATTTGGGGGTTGTACATTCTTGAGTGTTCCAACTAACCTCATGTCACAAGAAGGATATGTTGCAAAAGCAAGTGAGCCACCATTCCCTGAGGCATTGGATGAGCCTCCATCATCAAAGAGGAGGAAAAAACACAATGTTAACATTCTAGAGATGTTTCAAAAAGTCAAGGTGAATATCTCTTTGTTGGATGCTATCAAGAACATCCCATCTTATGTCAAGTTTCTTAAGGACCTGTGTACTTCCAAGAGGAAGTCAACAGGGAGGATGTCTAAGAAAATCAAGTTGACTAAACAAGTGATCTCTATCATCCAAAGTTCACTTCTTGTGAAGAGGGAAGACCCATGAGCCCCAATCATACCTAGATACATAGGGGTACATCACATAGACCAATCACTACTTGACTCGAGATCCATTGTGAATTTGATGCCATATAGTTTTTATGTACATCTGGAGTTAGGCAAGTTGAAACCGTATCATTGCACTCTATAATTGGCGATCTCTCCATCAAAGTTCCTTGAGGATGAGACAATGATGTTTTGGTGATGATAGACATGGAAAGGGCAGTAGTGTTCCCAACTGATTTCATTGTTCTTGACATGGATCCAGAGGATAGCAAGATTCACATCATCTTGGAAAGACCATTCCTATATGTAGTTGATTTCAAAGTACATGCACGTAGGGCCACAATGACAATCTCTTTCATGGACACAAAGATAAAACTAAATATGCTCAAGACTCCCACCCGACAAGAACATAATGAGGATGTTGACCATGATCACTTGAAGGTCCATCTGATTATTTGAAAGAAAGATATTTGAATGGAAGACCTCATGATAGCTCTTGTGGTCAATGGTACAAGGAACATCTATGAATGAAAATTATGAATGTATCTATTGAAAGAGTAGATAAATAAGGATTCCAAATGGTTGATAGATTGAAGGAGCAACAAGAAGCCTGGATAATGATATGAAGCTTCATGCTAGTGGAGGCAACCCACATAGGATCTAGGAACCTTTCACCCAACCTATTATTTTTCATGCTTTTGGTTATCTTCACACATTTCTAAGAAAAAAAAGAACAGACACACACTTGTTTTTGCTATTTTTTATTTAGTTTTTAGATGTAGAGGTGAAATAGTGATTAAATGAAGGAATTAAGTTGAAATGTGGAAAAAGGATCATCAAAAAAATTACTTGGCTTCAAGTATTTGATGATTTTTGAATAAAAAATTACTTGATGAAAAAGTATTGTACCAATGAAAAATCATCTGCTACAATATCCACCACAACCAGTGGTACCATGGAAGGGTTGTGGTGGGACACTTAAAACCATAGAGAGCAACAAAATCAAGGAAAGAAAAAATAGGCTAGAACATGTGTGTTGATCATCACGGCCGTGTGGCCAGCCAGCCAGCCACCACAACTGTGGGGCCAGCCAGCCAACACGAATGTGGGAAGTGGCATAGTTGTTTCAGCCCTAGGTCGGTCTACTTAAACCCTGATACCAACCTTTCCCAATTCACTTATTTAGTTTATTTTTGCAAACCAGAACGCCCAATCTGTGTTCCAACAGTTGTGTGGAGACTGCTTAGCACCTCTAAGCCTCAATTTCTTCCACCTTCACCCCCACTCCACCTTCATTAACCTCTAGAAACCTCCTCCCTACCTCTGCCTACCATTTCTACCCTGTTTCTATTACCAAATCCACCCCTTTCTCTCCATTCTACCCCAATTGTCTAGAATACAAAACCTAGCTTTTTTTCATTTTCCCCCCAAAATGAAGAAGATGACAAAGCAAGTGGTAGAGAGGACCAAGTAAGTGATCTCTTACGGTCGTCGGTATGAAAACGACTCTTCTACAGCCCTGTCGACATATCTCACTTCTCCATCACCACTCCCTGCCTCCATCTCTCATGGAAAGACATCTCATTTGTTGGCAGCTGAGCTACACACGTTGATACACCCCATTGTGGAAGAAGTATCCACTCATCCATGACGTGAAACAACATCTTCTTCATGGGAAGCACCACCACAAATACCAACCCAGACCTCAATTTCTTTAGAAGTAGCACCACCACTTATGGAAGCCCTATCCTTGACTTCAATCCAATCATCAACTTCCTCAACTACACCACATCTACAACAACATCCGAAGCCTAAATGCGGTTGATACTTGATGATGAGAATGAAGAAATGCAAGATCTAAAAATTAAGACAAACAACCTACACAAAAAGAGGAAGTGCAAGATGAAAAACATGAGGACGCACTGAATATGAGAGACAATTGACTAAAGAAACCTTGACATCCAGAGTGCCTAACACGTAGGGTAATTGCCACCCACTATGCCTTCAAAGAGAAAATGGAATCATTGGGTATCTTCTCTTTCTTTTAGGAGGTCATGAAACCCCTTAATTTATTAGAGGTGATGAAGATGGTCCACGAGACATATATTGAGCTTACACGTCAATTCTTTGTTGCCTTGTAGAAAGTCACACGTGATGGGGAAGAAGCCCTCTGTTTCATATTGAGGCATGAAATTCACATCCTCAACACCTCCTTTCTCAATAAGATTTTTTCTTACAACATTGAAGTGATAGCCCTCCTTAGTCAAGGGAGTAAATACAAGGACACAAATGTTAATTATTAAGCCATGTGGAGGAGGCTCACTGAGTAGAGAAACTTTGTAGTAGGTAAATCAAAGGCAAGCTTGATTCATAACCCCTACTTGAGATATGTGTAGAAGGTCTTAGAGAATACAATTTTTACCTAGTATGAGAACCAAGGGAGTTGTACTAAGAAAGATCTATTTATTTTGGGATGAATGATACAAGAAAATCATGTAAATTTGGGGGCACTGATTATGGATCATATGAATACAATATTTTCCAAGAGCAAGAACCCTTTTATAATGGGAGGGATTGTGACTTCCATTGCCCTGGCCTTGGATCATGAAGTGTGTGGATATACCACGGCAAATGGGGGGAAACTCTTGGACCTGCAGTACTTGATTCGCTCATCTATGATTTTAGTGGTTGATCAGAAGATCATATACCAGGTCAAGCCCCCCTTATGAAGGAGTCTCTCTAGAGATACATTACCATGCTCCCATCTCCAAATTTCTTGGATATTTTAAGGTGGTGGGCAGAGGAACATCCAAGAGATACATGGCAACAAAACCCCATAGCATTTCCTGAGGGAATAGGAGAGTCACATGTAGTACAGTAGAGAAGAGTGGAGTAGAGAGAGGCATGCAGGGTGCGAAGATGAGAGATAGAGATGACATCATCACAGCAACCCATAGTAAATGTCGATGACATGACTATTATACATGCATAGTTGGAGGGCATCAAGATATCACAAGAGAACATTGAGAGGAGACAGGATGTAATGTGGTTGGATCAGCAACAATGGCATGATCAAATAAACCACATGGATTGCTTTTAGAACACACTAGTTTAGAGGAAATCCAAATTGGGGAAAGAATGATGGGGTGAACTGTCCAGATATCAAGAGACCTATCAGCCACCAAAGGCGAACTACTAGGGTAGCTACTAACAATATCCTCCACCATATGGAAGAGAACCCCCAAGTCACCACAGCAGCAGTGATCGTCTATCCTATCACTACTAGACTTAAGTGTCATGGTGAGGACAACATGATTCAAAAGTTTGGGGTGGTAGGATAGTATGCCCTTATTTTCACTCTTTTCTCATTTCATCATGCCATTTAGTTTTATTTTCATAATTTGTTGTCTAGGTTAGATTTCTATTTGTTGTACATTTGTGCATACCATATAATTCATTTTCTTACATTCTTTTCTCTATTTATCATGCTTTGCATATCATGTAGATTTTTGTAATTTTGGTATGTTTGTAGCTAGAACTTCCTTATTTCTTGGTCTATGTTTTATAGTGAAGCTTATGTGTGACTATTTGGGCCTATTTTTCCCAAATTTAGGACTTCTTGCCTAAATGCATGTTTTGACCCAATCTTTTCTTATTGAATTGAAAATGTTGACTTTGATAAGTGCATGCTACATTATCATGATCTATTGCTAAATGGTCTCATTTCTTGAATTTTTACATGTGGATCACCTCTTTCAGGCTTGTGAATTTCTTGATTGAATTGTGATTCAAACAAGCCACGAACGCTCAGGGTTTTCCAAATATCATGATAAAAATGTGATTTTCATATTGCTAAGTCATGTAGTGTGTCATTGCTTGATGAAGTTGATTTAGTAATTTTCATAGAGGAGATCTCATATGAAAGCCCAAACTAGTGAACCCTCTTTGACTCACTTTTCTTTTACCATTTCTCACCCCTCTACCTCATGAAAAAATTCCAAAGAGCACATATTAGCATTGGCCACCTCCAAAGGTTTTGGGTGGCCTTATCTACATCTGTTCATGTCACTCTCATAACCATGTTCCCTACTGAACCGGGGGAAAAGAAAAAGAAAAAAATGCAAAAAGAAAAAAAAAGATTCTCCTATGTAATAGCATCTAATTAAAAAAAGATGAGTTCTCCTATGTAATAGCACTCCAATCGGTTAGCACAACCCCTTTCTTCTTTTTTCATGCCCATGGATCTAGGAAGCAACAAACCTAGTTCATCTCACCCTTTTTCAAAACCACGTGGGTTACTTAGTGTGGTTTTACAAAGGAGATTGATTTAATGAAGGTAAACACCAATTCTAATCATTTTTTATTGTCATTGTCATGAAATGGTTTACCCATAGCTTTATGAAATCCATATGGATTGATCGTGCATTCTATGCCCTATATTTGAAGTTTCTCTGCTTAGTGCTATAATCATGATTGGTTTGTGAAATGGGAGAGGAAAGAGGTGAAATTCATGTACTTAGTCATCAAGAACCATATAGTCAATATACATACGTTGCAATGCATTTATAATTTCTTGTTTGTTTAAAAATCGAAGAGAGATTGAGCTAGAGCATGCTTAAGGACAAGTATGTTTGAAGTTTGGGGTGGTGATGCGATCATATTTTAGGGCTTCATATTGTGTCTTATTGTACTTCAATCACATCTATAGTTGTTATATTACATGTGATTTCCCTCAATATGTTTTTAATCATCAAAATGCACTTATGAACATTATGTGCATATTTTTCAAGTACTTGCATATGTTTGAAGTTTGGATGAATGAGAAAGAAGGAGGGTGATCCTAGGGTTCCTCCACAATGGAGGGCCCCAGAGAAGGTCTAAGACCTTCCCCAACCTACTCCTAGTGTACAAGAGTGAACTCAAGCAAAGATGTCCATGAAAATCCAAAGTTTTAGCTCAAAGTGATGTTGAACACCCCAGTACAGTCGTGGTGGCAAGGAACAACTGTGCTAGCATTTGCATTTTCACAACAGAATCACAGATTCAAGATCAAAGACAATACTCATTAGAATGGTCGTACAAGACAACACGGTTGTGCAAAGAAGGACCAAACACTAATGTGCTGCCTTGCGTGGCTATGGTGTTGAACCCCAACACACCCATTCTCAACAAAATGGCCAATACATCTCCTACCCAGAACGGTCGTGTGACATTCTACGGCCATGGAGCCTTCAAGACAATATGGTCGTGTTGTCAAACATGACCATTCTACTAGCCTCAAAACCTCAAAATTTCACTGACATATTTTTCCGTTTCCTCAGTAAGGCCATTCCATCCCATCACGACCAATTTACATAGTACCCACCATGGTTATGTTGTCCAGTATGTTCGTGCTACCAAAAAACTTAGTAGTAGTTTTGCACTAAATTTCCCATCCTACCCTCACTTGACCTTGTGATTCCCAACCACTTATATATACTTCAATGGAGGTTGGAGCATGAGGTTAGTCTAACATACTGTAACTTGGACATATTCTCTTTTTGGCCCTTTTCCAAGCTATTCCTATCCTGTCTATCCTTTTTGGCCTTGATATTTAAAATGTGGAATTTATAGTGGTTTGGTGAATATTTGTTCAATAATTATACCAATGTAAGGGATTATGCACAAATACCTCAGTGAAAGCTTATTTAAGGATCTAAAATGTAAAATAACCACTTAAGTGGAACAATGGTAAATAAATTTGTGCAAGAAGTGTAAGGCCACAAACATTGCTTAATATATTGAACAAGCTTAATTACCATAATTTATTGCTCTAAATATTAATAAAACTTTTTTATGTGTTTTGAAATCATAAAACGAGCCAATGTTTCAAAATTGGTTCAATTTCGATGTTGTTTGTGCAAGTTATGCAATTTTAGGAACATTTTGGACTTTTATGCAATTTACCCAATAAGGGGGGTTTTCTTTGCAAATTATCATATGAGTTATAATCCTTAGATATTTCATTACCATTATAGAGATTTTGAACCATTGGGAACCTAGTTGCACCTTGGTTTGAAGGGGTTTCTCTCCAAGGGCATTTTAGGGATTATCATCTTTATAAATGAGCTTATCTTTAAAAGCTATCAACCAATGGCGTTATTTCTTTGATTGGAGGATGGGGGAGATGGAATAGAAGTCTACATGGGATTTTAGGACCAACATTTAATATACAAGAAGTCTTTATGATCTGTCCTCTTGCATGGCCATGAAGTCCTAGGCTAAGGACACATGGAAAGTCCCATAGATACCTCATGCTTGCCCCCTTCTTTATAAAGCCATGTCTGCCCCTTCCCACCTCTCAATTCAAAAATGCTTGCTCTCATTCTCTTTACCCCAGATTAGAGAATCTTTCCTGCTCTGTTTGGCCACTAAGGTGCTATCCCAAGATAAAAGAGAGTGCTTAAATTGGTGAAGAAAGGTCCTAGGGTTCCAAATTTGCTCTATTTAGGGTTTCTAAAGGTCCTTCTTGGTGATTTTGACCCAAAATAGTAAGTTTCCTCCTTTCTTTCCCTATTTTCATGTTGTTAGTCTTCCTCCCACCATATTATAGGTCAGAACCATGACCTTCCATGGTGAAATCCCACCTTGATCCTTAAACACCTTATCTCCATGTTCTTTTGCTAGGGTTTTTCACCTCTAACGTGGAGAAGGTACTTCTTGCTTGAGATAGGAGATTTTTTTGTAGAAACTAGCATATTTATCTCAGGAATCCTTCTAATTGAAGTTTTCCACCTTCCCTAGAGGAAAGTTTTGTTCACCCCCTTCTGATATATTGCTACTACATGCTTAAAAGTCATGCTTCTATGTTTAAAATCGATGATCTCCATCTCTATTTACCATGTTCTTTTAGGGTTACAGTTTCTTGCTATTTTACCTTCTCTAGAAGATCTAGTTTGGTTACCTATGCATCTCTAACCCTGATCTTGGGTAAAATGGTGTTTTCTCCCTCTCTCTCACTCTTCCTCTCTCTCAAAGATTTCTGACTTGTCATTTCATGATTGGTTCAAATTGAACAATTCATATCTTTTAATCTGCTTATCTAAATTTGACATATAAATATGTTCCGGAAATGGAAAACTAATATCTATATAATAAAAATATTTTCAACATCTTATTCGAAGTTTTACAAAGTGTGATTTTTGGAAAATGAATTCAATGCATAAAATCCATAAAAAGTACATCTTAATCATCATAACTCCAAAATTAACATAAAGATATGTTTTCTTGATTATGAGAATGTAATAAGTTCATTTATGTGGTTTTTAGAGTCTAAATCTGAGTTTTTCTAAAAAAAAGGTCTAAAATTAGGGTTTCTATACATTCATGTGCACTTTAATACATGTTAATACATTGAAAATAGGCAAAGTGGAACTTGGACTCAATTAAAGTGGTGAAAGATAGTAATTGATACCAGTAAGAGGTATGTGCAAACCCTATTTATGTATGTCCATTCTTACACCCTAAGTTGGGATGTTTGCAAACCAAACCCTATATTTCCCTAATGAGGCTTTAATGAACCCTATTCCATTTATTCATGATTCTTTTGTTAAATTGCCTCAAAATTGGTAATGATATTCTTTTTCTTGGGTCTTGTATCCTACTACCATGTTCTAATTGATATGATGCTTTTACTTGTCATGATTTATTTTGTAGCATGTTAATTTTATGGACTAATTAGCTATAGTAGTGTTACTTATGTACAACCACCCATAGATAGGGCATGCATTAATTCACCCTAAGGAATATCTTATTCTCCCCCATAAAAATATGAGTAGGTTACTGGGAATGTATTAATTCTCCCCTCACCTATAGGTTGAGGTTTGGTAGGTGCCTCAACCCTACTTAGTTAATATAGTCAATATTAATCATACATGCAAATCTTTTACTGTTTTCTTGTTATAGCAAGCATCTATCTAAGTATGCCTCATACTCTTGTTTTATTCATCTTATGATGAAATCTTCGCCTTTACTTTCATGTTATTTCCTTATCTTTTGTTCTTGTTCATTATTTGACACATACCTTATTTTTATCTCTCTTGCTGGGTGATTTTACACATACCTTATTTTTATCTCTCTTGCTGGGTGATTTCCCAACCACTCAGGTTTAGATCAAGGAGCTGAACATGATCAAGGAGAACATAGCTTTAGACATGGACCTAGCTCTTGGAAATGTTTCTTAGAGACAGATTTGAAGTAGTTTGGACTTCCCTCTACTTAGATCCTTATGTTGTATCATACATGTAAACCCTTATGGGAGATTATGTTGTACGTTTGTAATCTTTTGTGAAAATTTAATAAATTCATTTGTTTGATTCCGCTGCTACACATTGGTTGTTTTGAATACCATTTATTGAAACTTGAAAATTTTACACCTATTCGAGCGTACCTTTGAGTGTGTTTGGAATGGATGTTTTATTTTTCAAATTTTTAGGAGGGAGTGGATCCTCCCCTCTCGGGTCCCACTCCTTATAATTAGCCACTCTTATCTGTTATTCTGCATCAAATCCAGGTAAACATTGAGACCGTACATCAAACCATCTAGAAGACTCATTTTTAGTATTGTTTAGATAATACTTGTTAGAAATAATAATTTGTTACTCTATTTTGCAATTATCTTTGTTTTGGAGTTATGTATCCATTACATATTTTTCCTTCAACCTATACCCATGTTTTAATCAATATTTTTTCAAGCTTCCACTTTTTATTAGTTTTAATAATAAAAAATCATGACTTGATGGCAAAATGATCTTATATTATATTTATTTTTTACTTTAGTCATTAAATCCCTAATTTCCATTTTTGGCTCCTCCTTTTTTCTCATTTAGCTATATGAAAACTCTAGATAATCGATGCTAGATTAAAATTTGTTAGGTTGTAAAATTATAACACTAGTCCTTAATCATAATATTATCACAAAAAATTACATTTAAGAATGTAACGAATTGGTATTAGTTAAAATACCATGTTTTAGACTTCAAAGTGTCCTAGTGTACTCTAAATTGGGAGAAAGGATATTAAGGAAAATATTATCAAAGAGGCACGAGGTAAGGATGATCAGGCTAAATATCTAGATTCAAGTATGTTAAAACAATGACTGCAGGTAAAAATTTAGTGGTTTTTGTGTTTTGCATTTCTAGGCGCATAAGATTCGATTTCTGGGAAGGAGGAACTGGAACTTGCAAAACTTAGTGGTATGGTTGTGGCAGCTGTACAAGGTGACATGTTGCACATGAAGCCGGTGGTGGAAAGGAGAAGCAAAACAAGAAAAGAAAGAGAAGAGGAGGTAGAGGTGGAACCCAACCATGTTTGTAAGACATGTAACCATCTCAATAACATCCATTTTCTCAGGTCGTCTCTACAATTAATAGTTCATTGAGCACAACACCAGGCACTTGACTTCCACGACATCTTCAGAGTGCTTCTTGTAAGCATCCCTATCATCCTTAGGTGCAGTGCGAGTGGGTTGATCTGGCTTTGGTATCTCCAAGACATAGAGCTTGTGATCTTGAATGAGAATAATTGTCAACGTCCACAACTAGTCAAGGAAGTTGTTCTCATTCAGGTTGTCCTTATCAAGGACCGATCTCAATAAAAATGTGTTATCATTTTCCATTACATTCCACTAAAGGAATTTGCAAATTTTATCAAAACACTTTTCATTTTATTTGATTTGATAAGTTTGTCAATATAAATAAGGCTTTTAATTAATTATCGTTCCCGATATTTTGTTCAAATTGATAGCCCTCACTACCAATTCGGGATTTGCAGCATACAATCTTCTAGTGAGATGATGCACTAGTTAATTGTCATTTTCACAGGCTAGTTATTATGGATATATGTGCACTTATTGTTCATATTCATATTAACCTGAGCATTATTATTATCATTAGCATGTGACACTTAATTGCATCAAATAAATGTTTTTTAATATTCTTATTAGATTTATTATTACTTGAGAGCTAATGTTCATTTTTTATGGAATTTCAAGTTAATCTACAAGAAACTACACAGTTGGATGCTACCAACTTGACTGTCAGTGGTAACGACACTTGGTCAGTAAGAAACAATGAGATCGAGAAAAATTGGTAGTGCCAACTAAGAAGTCGATCGACAACCTCACAACAAGAATTTTGAATTTCTCAAAGAAATCTCAGTACTACCGACATAAACTTGGAAGTACCGACAACTGCATAGGTGACCGCAACTATCGAAGGTGTCAGTAGTACCAACACCTAATTGGTAGTACTGACACAACAAAATTACGCAGATAAAGAAATCATGTTTAGATGGTTGGAAATTAATGACGCCTTTAAGTCACTTCTATGACTTAGGGAGATTTCGACCAAACCTAGGTATCTCGTTCTATTCCATTACATAGCATCTAGGAGTCGGGAAAGGAGAAAGGGGAGGAGACACCATGTTCTGGATGGTTCAGGCAACTCTGATGGGCAGATTTACAGCCAAAAGATAGTAAATCTTCACGTTCGTCAGAGAGAGACATCCAGAAGAGCTTCTCTAAGGGGTTACTTTAGTTTTCTAATGTTTTCCACATTTTTCTTCTCTTCTCCCATGCTCTTGACAATGAAAATCATGTAGGGTTAAACCCCTTATTCTTTAGGACCCAGGAGTATCCCGATTATTCATTGTGATTGACTTTTATGCATGAATATATCTTTTTCTCTTATTTTGGGACATAAATTTATGAGAACATTATGAATTGTGCTTGATCACCATAAGTAGTTAAATAGACTGTTAATTGCTTTGATAGAGGGATTAAGGGTTGGAAACCCATGTACTTACATATTTTATATTGTACCTTGACGAAGAACTTACAAAGATCAAGAGTATAACCCAGAGATTTCGATAAAGCACCTAACGAATAACACAGTTAATATGACAATGGGATTGATATTAGGATAGGTAATGAATTACTCCATGAGAATGGGTAATTTTTGCTACAAAACTCTTTATATAGGGTTTAGATAGATAATTATTAATGATATGATGTTAATTGCAATGTTAATTGAGGTAAAACTATAATCCTAAGGAATTCTCCACTTGAGATCAGAACCTTTAATTTTAGATTTAATTTCTACATCTTAGATAAGTAAACCTTCATTCAAAGTTTTCATTGGCTTAACTGATTGCATCACAGTTAGTAGTAGTCTCTGGAGAATGTTTCCCTGAGTTCGACTTCTGGGCCTTTTGGGGCCTATACTACATTGATATGTATATTTGTGTTTAATGTGTGGTTTGCGTGTATCATGTTTTTGGCGTCATTGTTGGAGAAATGGCAACTCCAACACTACGGGTGTTGCGATCGGCTACTCTAGGCCACAACCTTTATTTTTTATCTTTTTAAGTTGAATATCAAATATCATTTATTCAATCATTAGTATCAGTTCTCATATTTTTGTAACAATTTCATGTATTAGTGCATGGTGCATACTAGAGCTCATGACTACGGAGAGTCGACTCCGTAGGGCTTTAGTCAGGAGGAGCTCTTATGAAAAGGGAGGGAGTACGGTGGTTCAGTAGGAGGGTTGATTCAAACCCACCACTGACTACTCCAACACCTCCACCGGAGGAACTAGAACCAGCTTGTATGGAAGACCCACCTGAAGAATAGTCGGTTTGGGAGAATATCAAGGAGTCTTCCTCCACAATTCAGGTTGGTCCAATCAAAAGACAAGATATAAATATGGGCAACTATGATATAGATCATGGTTTGGTGGCATGGGTCAAGTCAAAAGCTTTCCAAGGCCACATCACTGAGGACTCGATGACGCACATCGACAATTTTGTTGAAAGTTGCGATATGATAAAAAAGTGAGAGAGTGTTGGTGATAGTGATTTATCTAAAGCTTTTCCCGTCAACACTGGCAGACAATGTTAAGTCTTGGTTCTATAACATGTCACTGAATTTATTGAGACTTGGGAAGAGATGATAGATGCTTTCTTTGAGTGTTACTTTCCGCCCTAGAAGATGAACGAGTTGGTCAAGAAAATTTACAACTTCGAGCAATAGGCAAAAGAGTCTTATTATGAAACATGGGAGAGGTTGTAGAATATATTAAGGAAGGTCCCTCATCATGGGATCGACTTTTATGGGCAGCAAAGATCTTGTATTATAGGTTACATCAGGAAAAAAGGACCACACTTGAATGCATAGGAACATGCTTCTTCCTCAACAACAAGTCGTCTAGGTGTCACGAAATTCTAAAGAACATTGCTAAGAATTAGCAATGGGAAGAGGAAAGAGAACATCTAACAACTATGGTAAGTGTTAGAGAGTCCAAAGTCATAGAGGCATTGAATGAGAAGTTGTACCTAATTGCCTAGAAGCTAGGAAAAAAATTTGGCACCTCATATGGAGGTGAAGAGGAGGATTGCATGTACCTGGGATAGAAGTATCAACAGGATAGGGGCCCCAGTAAGATATAAAGAATTGAAGACAAGCTCGGCAGACTACTGAGTCAAAACGAGACATTACTGTACCATACAAAATGGGTACTACAAGAATCATGAGGCTCAAATCCACAGTCTTCAAAACTAGATTTCTCAACTGGCAGTAGAGGTGGCCTCCATAAAGAAGCCCATCCAGCAAGCATTGCTTGAGAACATAGAGAAAGCTCTTCAACGTCACCAAGTAAAGTCTATCTGTGTTGTCAAGGAGTCTAAACATCTTACTGAAGGGTCACCAAAGAAGTAAACTCCAGAGCCAGATTGAGTGTATGTGCATAAGGTTCCATATCCCGCAACTTGTATGGAAAGCAAGGGGATGTAGATTGCCAGTGCACCATGCTCACATAAGCACGTCAGTGAATAAAGAATCAACAACAAGTGATATGGATAACACATCTACACTATTGTTGCAAGACAATGAACTTCAAGATTCCACCATTGCCATGACAAAGCCTACAGTTCCTAAAAAAGTGCCTATGCAAGAGGAGAAGGTGAAGGTTCTACTTCAAAGTGGAGCAGTTATAGTCAATAAGAAAGTAGCCACAAGTGAGAAGGAGCAGACACGTGCCATTCCACCCGCAGGAGACACTCCAAATTCTATTCTAGAAGGTGGTGTTGAAGAAAGCTTAGGAGAGAACCCTAATGTCCCTTATATTCTGTGATGAAGCGTTCGAATAAAACACCATTAACTAAGTGGAAGCGTTTGTTTGCAGCGGAATTACTGAAAATCGCAAAAAATTAAAAACTTTTACAAAGAGATTCATACACTGGAAAACTCTTTCAAAAGAATCAAAGTAATTCAATTTCATTCTAGTTCACAAGTACATCTCTTGTACCATTTCATCTCAAGATTACAAACATCAACTGTCATGTTAAGATGTACACAGGCAGCCTGAGAAACTTGAGGCATTAAGCCAAAATTTCAGATCGGTTCATCAAACTAATTACTGACTCCGAGGACCTAAGAGTACAGAGACGACACATAGGACTCTTAACTACTTAACATGACAGACCATATCTCCACCTGAGATATTACTATTGTTCCTGTTGTTGCTTCTCTTCCCCTATTGTAGGGTTTCTGCCTCTTCCTCCGCGTCTACCTAAAAAGTTGGATCCCACGGGGTTGAGACAATTTGAAATTGCCCCAACGAGAGATATAACTCTTCACCAGAAACATTATTATTGCAGTTTAATAAGATAAATCTAAACAGAGGAATCATAATTGTTTAATAGCAGTTAATTCATTGTCTAATAGATTAGAACATTAATCTTATTTAAAGCATTTCAGCTATAACCTGATAGAGCAGCATGTCACTTATCCAATAAGGAATATGAAGAACATGTATAACATTTATCCGCTATACTAAGCAAGATAATATCAACCCATGATTCTTGTATTTCAACCTTAGGCAAATACGCTACACGGCTGATTATATTTTACAATCATAATTAATTAATGCCCTGAATAGATGAAATATACCGTTCATACTCCAACTGACCATGATTACGTTAAGCATCGGTACCACACAAGGTCAATGGAAGAGCCGGACTCCAAGACCTCAACCTTCTCAGTCAGTATGAAATTATATAGAAAAGACATCACGTGTCAAACTACAATTAGCTTGCCAGGGTATAGTGGCATCTTCGCTATAGAGTTATAGCCCGCAGCATATACTCTCTTCAGGGTTGGCCCGTAGCCAATGCCTGGTATCATATCATGGAGTCATGGCCCGTAGCCATACTCACATTGGGGTATGGTCCGTAACCAATCCCATACATAGGACATAGCCCGCAACCATTCCTAAGAGGCATGAGGATATAATTGCCCAATTAACCCCACATATTCAAAAATATGCACTCAGAGTGTTAACTCATTTCACCATTCAGCAAATTCTGACGTTGATGGATCTGTGTTCAGGGAAACTACATTATATATATCACTTGATTAATTAAGTGTACTACCATATTCTTTTAGCATCAATCAAGTTTCCAAACATCAATTATTTTAACAATTGCTATAAAGAATGTGTAATGCTTTCATCAAGTACTGTTCAGTTTTTTTTTTTAATTAAGCCAGAGGGTTCTCTATTCATCCCACCCCTCTCTTGTGGGTGAAACCATCAACAAAATACACCTCCTTCTTATGTGTTCGCAGGTTTGTTCCCCCCAGAAGACCAGATAAAAAAACCTCACAACCCAGACAAAGAAACAGCTAAAAAAACATCCATGATTCATTAAGCGTCGATCCTCTACAGGTGCACATAGGGAATGCACCTTTTCTCCAAAGCCACCATGCCTCGAATTCTATTCGGTATCATCCTTCTATCTGTAATAACTGTCATCTCTGAAAATCTTTTCCCCCATCTCCCAATCTCTCTGGGTATGGAGTTAGCAACTTTGTGAACCATTGAGCCAGTAATACTAGATCTAACCAACTCAAACCTTAGCTCTCTAACAAACGGCTTGGTCCTCCATGGTTCTACAGCATCCTTCCACAGAATATCGTAGACTTCCTGGTCATCAATCTCAATACATGAAACTCGTAGCATATGATCATCTGCAAGTTTCAATCTAACAATGCCTGCCTGTACATATGCCAGGACGAAGTCTGATGCCTTGAGCCAGGCATGGAACACCATGCATATATCCACATTTTGATTTCATATCAGGCATGCCGCCCACCTCCTACATACCTCATCTTCTCCCCTATTTCTTCCTATAGTCAAGTTCATTTTCAAGTTATGCAAGTCAGGCTTCATCCACCTTATCAGTTGAATCTCTCTCATTCTCGTCTTAGGCTCAGTAATCCCACCATCTCTCATCCTATTGTAAATGCTCGATCCATGTTCAACGGAGAAGGATCTATGCTGAATCGTGTTGTTCACAAAAGAGATGATTTGATTCCATTCAAACTCCCAACCTCACAGTTTGTCCCCAAATCTTTAATAAGGCATTGGGATCTCAATCCCTCATCTCATCAGGAGCATTCTCATTCTTTCACAACTCATCATCATGATTATAAGAAATGGGTATTCAAACCCTCAATTCATCAAAGAACATTTGTTACCACTTATCAGGTAACTAAACACCTTCAGGTCATCTGACCAAGGTAAACATTATACTTGTTACACAAGCATCTCACATGGCTCTCAAAGCCCATTTCATTTCTTTTTACCTCTCACTAGGCAACGAAGCATATTATGTCTCACAAGGTCCAATAACAAAAATAACTGCAACATCATAGCTCATACATGGCTATGATCATCATCTCATGATACATGCATGGTTAGTACTTCATGATAATAGTTATAATGCTTACATATCAGCACCATGCAACACAAAGTAATACCCCTATTCGGGTTAGGGTTTCCAATTCATGTCAATCAGAGATACTCATCCTATTATCCCACATTAGGGTTATGATTTATCATCATATTGTCCAAAATTAGGGTTCCGTACGTTATAACCCAAAATTAGGGTTTCTCATACCTTTACCCTGCTTTAGGGTTTCAAAACACATTACATCACCCTACATTAGGGATTTACATATCATTACCCTAAATTAGGGTTTCTCACCACATTTCCCCAAATTAGGGTTTTATATAGCTTTAACCAAAATTAGGGTTTCACATTCCATTACCCATAAGGTTTACTATTCATCTCAATTAGGATGTCTACATTCAATTACCCATAATTAGGGTTTACGTCATCCCAATTAGGGTTTACATTATCCCCCTAAATTAGGGTTTCACTCAGAATTTCCCTAAATTAGGGTTTGGGTTCATCAATCACCTCAATTAGGGTTTCATGATCTCTTTATCAAGGATCATATCCTAATTACATATTTAATTCATTTTGAATGTGTTGAGGCTTGATTACTACTTGATTGTTATACATGTATGAATTTCTCTCTCTCATCCTCTCTAGGACGTTCATTACTCCAATCTTGATTAGATTGAGTTAATCATGTAATCAAAAACATACATTTAGGGTTAGCTTTGTGTGTTGAGTTGTTTCTTCCATAAATATCAAAGATTAACCCTACCAAGGTTACCAATCAATTAAGTACATTATGGATTCAACCTTTGTACTTACCTTTGGTAATCATTGGGTAATGAGTTTATTACCTTCCTAGGTAGCAAATGTATAAATCATCTAAGTACATTAAATATGCTTCCACTATAATCATCATTGAGGTACTTTATAAGTACTCAATTAGTTTTGGAGTTAATTGAACCTTCAAATGATTAGAAATCATTTAATCCATTAATTGGGCTTGATCAAATTGAGCCATCAAATGGTTTTGACTAAATTAAACTTTCAAACGATTTTGCTTAAGTAGGATCTCCAAAACAGTTTTGATCAAACATGCCCAAACAGTTTTGAACAATCATGTCCAAACGGTTTTGAACAATCATGCCCAAACGGTTTTGATCAAACATGCCCAAACGATTTTGAATAATCATGTCCAAACAGTTTTGAACAATCATGCCCAAATGGTTTTGATCAAACATGTCCAAACAGTTTGATCAAACATGTCCAAACGGTTTGAGACCGTTTAGACCTCCAAACGGTCTTGGTCTCAACCTCAAACGGTTTTGAAAGCCATTTCCATTCAATCGGTTTTGGAAACCCTAAACACCAAACGATCTGGAAGATCGTTAATCATCAAATGGTTTAGAAATCGTTTCTTTCCAAACAGTCAACTCAAATCCAAATGGTCAACTCAATCCAAATGGTCAACTGTCCCAAACGGTTTTGAACCCAATTCCTCAAACAGTTTGCAAACCGTTTGGTCACCAAACGGTTTGGTGAAACCGATTGACCAATTTTATTGGAAACTGATTGGAGTTGCAATTTTTAGAAAAGTGTCCAAGATGATGTAATCATCATTTACCTTCGTTTCTAAGGTTCACTTTACTACTGATTTCATAGAATCGTCTATTACAACAAGCAATTAATCAAGAAGAAGGGGAAATCAACATAACTTGTAAAATTGGAATTGAATAATGATGTAATTGGGTTCAAGTTATATAACCTACCTTCAAAGAATGCTTCAAAGCCCCAACTCCACGTATTTAATGGTGGAAGAATCTTTCTCAACTATCCCAAGCTCATGCTCAACTCTTTGAGTGAAATGAATGGTCAAAGTTGAGAATTGAGTGGAGAAAAGAAGAAATCAAGCATTGATTTTCAGTTTCCACCATGAAATCAAGGTGAAAGGAGATCATGGAGCTTACCTACAGGTTGGGGGTCGTGCTCCTGTTTCTCCTAAGCTCCCTTGGTCGTTTTGCAAACAAAGAGTGAAAGAAAATCCGAAAAAGAGTCCTTGGTTGAGTGGGAAATGAAGTGTATATAAGGATTTTCGAAGAGAGAGAAAGTTGAAAAGCAATCCTTCAACTCCCCAAATGGGTGCCACTTAACCCCCTATACTCCTTGCATATGAAGGCATCCTCAATTTCCTTTAATTCTTCTTCATTATCCACAATTAAAGGAAAATCAATTAAGCATCTTAATTCATATAATACTAATATCCCATTTTTAGTGGATATTACTTTTAATTAACTAATGTGAGTGGGCTCTCCACTCACTTAGATATTTTTGTGGCCTTTGCAAGGAATAAGGACGTCCATACTTATATAATTTCAACCATCTCATTTTTTGTTGAAGGGCACTTCAATTAACGTATTTATTTTTGCATTAATTTGAAGTAAAGTTCCATTTATGCTTAAATTTTGATTATTTTAATATCAAGATTCTCTCTCTTCCAAAATGATTCAAATGAGGCGCCCCTCTCAAATTATTTTCTCTACATGATTCCAAGAATCATGAGGGACCCTCTTGAAGTGGTATTTTGCATATTGAACCCTAGGTTTTGGGTAAATTACACATTACACCAAAACTAGGTTTTTATGTACAAAGATTGCTCAACAAGCTCTATCTTGGTGCTCAAGCTTGTGGAAGACATAACATTGCATCATACTCATTCTTATGTTTCTTCAACATCTGAGGAACATTTTATCATGTACAATTTTCAAATTAACCCCTCAACTTGGGTAACTTGCACTTTTGTCCAAAACTAACAAAACATTGTTTCAACATTATTCAAAAAGGACTAAAATTGAAATATAAGTTCCTCTTGAGCCTTAATTACTTTTCAAAAGATAAGATCAAGCATATAATCAACCTCATTTCAGAAAAACATCTAGGGTTAACACATAACCCAAGTCAGGGATGTTACAAATTCCTCCGCACAAGTGTATAGAGAAGCCACAGGTCCCATTCTCTGATAGTCTGAAGTCAAGAAAAGAGGAAAAATAATTCAAGAAATTTTTTGACATCTTCCTAAAACTCCACATCAACATCTCACTCATGGAGGTGATATAGTAAATCCCTGCATATGTAAAATTCTTAAAGGGAATCATCAATAAGAAAAGATGGATAAAAGATACAGATGTCTTGTGTGCTGATGAAGTGATGAGTGTGATGATTCAGAGAAGATTGTCGATGAAGAGAAAACACCCAGGATGTTTCTACATTCCCTATTCCATAGGAAGTCAATAGTTCCAACAAGCACAATGTGATTATGGGGTGAGCATAAATCTCATTCCTCTTGCTACCTTTTAGAAGTTGGGTTTGAAGGAACCAACAAATACATCCATGACATTTGAGTTGGCAGACAAATCAATTGTGAGGCTGTATGGGATATGTTAGGATGTTCTAGTCAAAATAAAAAAATCCATCTTTCCTATTGATTTTGTAGTCATGGGTATGCACGAGATAAGAGGATCAAAAATGTTATTATTGAGCCTTAAATGTGGGTCTAAAGAGGAGAAGGAAATAGGTCTAGGTCATTAGACTTTTATAATTTAAAATACTCAAACGATTAAGATGTCCACAACTAGAATGGGGTCGAAGTAGCAGTTCGGGGTCGAACACAGGGACTAGGGGGAATAGCATTTTGGAACATGAGTTCCACTTGTCTAAGTCACCGAAAAGCCAAGGGATAAGGTTTGTTGTGAGAAAGCGTAACCGGACAGAAATGAAAGAATTAAAGTAAAATATATCTCCAAGGGGAGTTACCAGAAAGATAAAGGGCTTAGTTATTTTGGGGTTTAGCAATTTTTAGGATAGTTTTGCATAAAGAAATACTGAAGAGAAAGGACAAACATCTAGAGAGGCATGAAGAAAGAAAACTTTTAACAAAACAAGTAGCAGCGGTCTACTCTTGACGCCTTCTTCTCTCAAAGAAAGTGCCAACAAACTGTGTACTGGAAACCTCTCTCAAGGGGGCAAGATACGGACTCGCACGGGAAATAAACTAGATGCGGCTATGGTCCCAGGCACTCTCGTACACCTGAACCAGACTGAGTTCTAGAAGTTCATGACTCTCCTCTCTTGAAGAGGTCAACACAAGAAACGTGATTCGATAGCTTGTCAAAAATGTGTAATGGAAAGAGGGAACTAGAATTTGGATGCTAGAAAGAGATCGTTTAACGAAATAAAGCCATACATAGAAAGATATGAGAAATGCTCCACAAATTTCATTAATCATATAACGGTTTGGTTACAATGTTATACTGAATGAAAGTAAATGTTGTAAAAAGGAAGATAGGAATCATTCTCCTTGGTTTAGAAAACTAATATGCACAGCAGCTGACGCCCGAGACAGTGCTAACCCCATACCGGGTTGTAGTCATATTGGGTTACGATTGTGTCGAGTTGTTGACCGTATCGGGTTGCAACTGTGACGGGTGGTGATCGTATCGGGATATGACTTCAACGTGATACAACTGTTTCAGGATGTAATCGTATCGGGTTGCAACCACGATGGGCGAAGGGACGATATCGGGTTAATGTGCGCATCGAGTAAGATACATGTCGGGTTGGCACTATCCCACTATTGGGTTCTTCATGCCGGGTTGTTCTATCTAGGCAGACCGTCTCAAGTTTGAGCACATATAGAAACCTGACATGCTCAGAGAAGCTTCAAGGATCATCGAGCATTGCATGTTGCTACCAAAACGATTTATAAGTGAACTCCTCCCATCCCTCTCGGGATGGGAGCATGCTCACCTAACTGTCACTTTGCAACTCCTGGGAACTTGGCGATTAGCTCTCCCTCCGGATTCGACACATCCCATCATAGGCCTGTAGCTTCTATTTATAGGGCAGTAGGTTGGTGGAGGTTGTATCTTTATAGGTCCACGTGTCTAGCCAGTAATAACTTTAGATGGAGCTTTGAAAGGGGTTGTCATGGGTTGTCACCCATTATGCTGTGTAGGGTTGTCTTTGTTGGTAATCAGTAGGACAACAACTGTGTCAGGCTATTATGGTGTCGGGCATCAAGGCATATCAAGCTACGATGTGTGATGGGTTGTTGTTGTATTGCGCAGTGGTAATGTTTGTGTTTGTTCGTGATGGGTTGAAGTACTATCGGGGGTTGCTGACCGTATTGGGTTGCAACTGTGACCAGGCTGACACCATGACGGGTAAAAGTCATACCAGGTTGGGACTTGTCTCGTGCCTTGTGAATAGTTGAGCCCATGTGACAGTTTCTTACAGCACGTCGGGCAGTCATGACATGGGAACTGATATCCTTTGCTGGTGGGCTTATTGAGCCCATTTGTCCTTCTTTTCTTGTAGAAAAATAGGAAAGCCCTTCAAAAGATGGGAAATATTGTCAGAAACACGGCGGAAAAGATTTTTCATGATAAATAGAACATAATGAAGAGGAAATTAGGTTTGGAGGCTATTTTAATGATGAAATATGAGTTTTGACATCCAGAAAATGGGTGTTATCAGTCATTAGGAAGGTCGTTCCAAGCTACGACCAATGTGATCACCACAATTGGTAGAGGATACTTGACATTCAGGATAGATGATGATAGAGTGGAGTTCAGACTTCCAGATGATTCTTCACGACCATCCTGATAACCCAGGCTAAAGAAAACTCATCTTGTCAAGCCTAGGACATTAAACAAGGGCGCTTGTTGGGAGGCAACCCAATTTTATTTGTGTTATTTACTATTTTTTATGTCTTTTTTTGGTTACATTTCACACTCTTCAAGTCAGATTTTAGTTGATGTAAAAATGTACCTTGATGCTCTTGTTTGGTATGCAGGTAGAGTCAAAGTCGGTACTACCAACTCCTTATCATGTAAAAATCTGCAGAAAGTTGATACTAACGACACCAAAGTTGGTACTACCGACTTTTCTCAGAAAAATCACAGGACTCCTGAAACAAAGTCGGTACTACTGACTTTTTCAGCAAAAATTGACAATGCTTCAGAAAAAGGTTGTAGATACCAACGACACATCTGTCAATGGCACCGCCTCATCAAGCTCAAACAAGGATAAAAAATTTCATATATTTTCCCCAAGAAGAGGGATATATGCTAGCATAACTTGATCCAATGAGCCACCAATCATCCACCGAAACCACCCATCAGAACAACTAGTACCCCCATTCCACCTCTAGGCTTTTGTTTTGACTATGAGGACATAGCCAAGTTCAAGCTTATGGGGTGTTGGAATAGCTTTATCTTTTTATCTTTTATTTTGTTTGTTATTTTGTTTTGGCAAGTATAAGATCCACATCTATCTAGTGTAACATGGAGCTTAATTTTCATGATTTTTGTTATCTTCACGAGTGTGCTCTTTTGTGCTTTTGTAATGGAATCTAAAAAAAACAATATATTATTCATATCTTCAACGCTTAGTTGCAAATTCTTAAGGCAACATCACCTAGAGGAAGTGTATAGGTTAGTCAGATTTTGGGTAGTTGATATGAATGGACATCTTAATTATTCATGGCATGTGGATGAAGATGGGATTTGAGTCCAAATTGATCAAACAAGTAAAGGGATCTTAAATTGAAATTTAAGATAGAAATCCTAAGGTTACCATGTACAAAGGTCATTACATAGGGACATATCATATTTCATAAAAGGCCTTGTCTTTTGATTATTTGATTCCATCCATTTTCCATTCATTTTGATCCACCACCTTAAGATGACAAAGTACTATGAATTATTTCCTTTTGATTGCATTGCATGGCATAACATGTGACAGGATAGTCATTTTCTCTTCTATTGCATTAGCTACAAAAAGAAAAAAAAATGCATAAACAATTCTTGTGCATACCATCTAGTTGCATAACAATTACATTACATGTAGATATCATGTATGTTTCATCATTCATTTTCACATCATGTGATTATATTATTTTACTCTGATAGCATACTACAAGGATACACATCCATACCTGTAGAAAAAAATGAAAATAAGAAAAAAAATGAATGAGACATGTTAGTGAAGCCCAAGAAAAACTTTCAATCATGTTAAAATAGTGGGCCAATGAAAAAAATAATGTTTTGAAATAAAGAGGGAGAAAGGATGCCCTAAACTCTTCACTAAGAAATGGAAACGTTCACATGATGTATTCTCTTCTGTACTGCATTCTCATCTTTTTGATGATGTTTTTACTTTATGCATCATTCCACCCATAATATTAGGCATTAGGATTCATGCATCTTTGATTATCTTCACCATATAGGTTCATAATGTTTTATTTTGCATAAATAATTCAGATGCCACTTATGATTTTTCATTAGTCATCTAATTTTTTCCATCCATTGCTCTTATTGTTAGGCCACATATATGATTGATCTTTTCATTCATTTTTACAAGGAGAACTGCTTCCAAGTAGTTGATAGTTAGGAAAGAGTAATGTATATAGGGAATCACATGATGTACTAAGTGAATGCATGATTGACTATGATATTAACTGCTCTATTGATAGTGTTTTGCTGATCTAAGGATTGACATCCTTTATGGATATTTTTGTTCTCTTTAGAGTAATGATTGTTCAATGGTCAAAAAGTTCAGTTTGGGATGCCAAATGGGGATAGTTGACAAAGAAAATTCATATTATATGTCCTTTTGATGACTTGTCTCAAATAGATCTGAGGGCGTGTTGCTCAAAGTCGAGAAACATTTAACATTAGGGGAGTCTGGAGCAATGAATAATTGTCATTTTCACAGACTAGTTATTATGGATTTTTGTGCACTTATTGTTCATATTCATATTAATTTGTTTATTATTATTAGCATGTGACACTTAATTTTATCAAGTAAATGTGTTTTTAATGCTTCTGTTAGATTCATTATTATTTGGGAGCTTATGTTCTTTTTTATGGAATTTCAGGGAATATATAAGAAACTAAACAGTTACACCCCTATGTCACAATTACCATTAATCATGAGATTAGGGAATAAAATTGAGGATTTATCGTAATACAAAGATCGCCCTTAACATTTTCTTCTTTTTCAAACTCTTTGTTTTCTCGCATTGAATCACATAAACAAACTTTACAAGAGAATTAAACCTTGATTACTCTAATATGATCTCAACATTAATGATACACATCCATACATTCATTTTGTTTCTCACACTTCCATGTACATACGACATAATAATCAAATGCATTATCTCTTATTAAGGAAACAAAGATACAAACATTATTCACAACTCTCTCACATCTATACAAGGACCTAGAGTGACATGGACCGACTGAACTTAACTATACTAGACTTAACTTTTGTGGTAGATCTACTCTGATGCTTTGACCTTCTTCAAGTCCATGTGATTTCCCTAAAAAACTTGAGTAGAGGGGTGAGCCTACTCGCTCAGTGAATGAGTACTTCAAAGAAACAGTCTAAAGCACTAATATAATTACAGATATACTTTTGAGTAACTGATATCAATTATAACAGTAATTAGCTTTAAAGAGATTGATCATTGACAATCATAAATATGACAGGATACTCTAGATATAAACAAGGGCAAATCAATATATGAGCATGCTTGATTAATTTCAAAGAGAACTAATAATTTAGAAACATACAAAGAATAATTGTTGGGAAACTGTACTCGAATCTTTCTTAGACTTTCTTACTTATAAGAAACTCTTTAAACCTATATGAACATATTTTAGCTTATGCCATGATCATATGCAGTGTACTCTACATATGAAGACTTGTAGCGAACTACGATCTCACCGTACAAGACTTAGCTTAAAACATGGGAAGCTAAGACTAGAATTGAATCCGGATCTGCTTGACTCAAACTATCAC
Organism: Alisma plantago-aquatica; assembly: GCA_963693085.1. Taxonomy (NCBI): domain Eukaryota; kingdom Viridiplantae; phylum Streptophyta; class Magnoliopsida; order Alismatales; family Alismataceae; genus Alisma; species Alisma plantago-aquatica. The sequence goes on from OY856409.1 coordinate 176,489,137, forward strand.
GTCTGACTAAGGCAGCTAAATAGCTGGCCTTTAACTGGACCTCTCCTTCTAGGTTGGGTACACAGGCGGAGGGTCTGAGACGCTCTGTGGGCCTCATCTTGGTACGCTCTGTGGGTACCTCTGGGTTACCACCGGGATCTCCAATTCATGTTGGGTAACCTATCTTCTCTTAGGAGACTTCCTCAAGGGCTTCGTCTCCCTGCACACTCTGTGGGTGTGATCCAATCCCCGTATACTGGTCGCTACCAGGGTGGATCATTTCCTCGCTACAATGCAGACATCCATAGGGAATCAATGGTGTTTAGGGAACCTATGTCTATTATTTTATTATTCTTGGAAAGCTCTTACTATATTGTATCTCTTCCCTTACTTATACTTGACTCTGGTATCTCTATAGTACCGTGTCTATTTATTTGAAGTTCATAACACAACATGTATAGTATCCTTAACTTGGCAAAGTAGTATATTCAAACACTATAATTTACTGAGAAATCAACATACAATACATACAGGGAGACTGAAATACTTATATAAACATAATGCATGTCCATTTGGCACTTATACACTAGAATCATGAAATTAAACATCTTAATATACTAATAAGAGCTAATTACTTGGCATACGAGTAATCATCACTTGCACCCATAAATTATTTGCACTTTCTTGGAAAACGTGCACATCGACCCAAATCCTGGGTTGTGCATCTCATACTGAGAACATGGTAATCAAAATGCTTAATTCATTGAACACCCTATCCTTAGGGTTTCATTTACCTCATTCACTTATCACATGGCTCTCATAAGGATTTAATATGTCATAAACATCCACTAAATACATATTACTTTAAACAAGTCATATACAATCAACATATGTATGAAATCCTCAAATTGAGATAAATTAGGGTTTTCCATGCCATTCATTGAGATATTTTAAATCAAGAATAACATTACATAAATAGAGTCTATGATGCCAAGAAAAACACTTCAAATAGATTTCACCATATTTATTCACAAATTTCCAACTTTCCACGCATATAGGGCTTCACCCTCTTTATGAAGATTTCAACAAAAACACTATTCACATCACATGATCCAAAGTACTATCTAAAATATATGTACTATACATTCAGATAAACAATCATTCATAACCAAGGGGATCCAGATAAACAAATTTCTCTATTTAATTATACATCAATTTTAGTCACAGACAAATTCCCTATATTTCAGTTTACTTTTATAACCTCAATGAATACTTAGGGAATTCTCATTAGGATGCATTGCATACATTTCTAATATAATTTTATCATCTGAAATTTATCCAAACAGAGAAAGAATCCATTTCATATCATTTCGCAACAACTTAGATCAAACACACAATTCAGGGTTGTAGTCGCATAATAAGCAATTAAAGATTATGGATGGTTTAACCAATTTTCATGCAATATATGGTTTAAAGGAAGTTACCACTTACCCTAAGGTGTGAAAAAACCTTAAAAACACATATCATCCCTGAAAATCTTGATCTCATATCAAACTTCTAGCAATTCACCCGATTCTTCTTCCTTTCAACTCGGAAACCCTAAAAATGAGGGATTATGAAGAAAGAGTGAGAAAAGGGGAAGTTTTGATACCATTTTGAATCAAATCAGAGGAGGGACAGAATTTTGACATGTGAGATAAGATTCACCATGAAACTATATCCAAAGAAGCTAAATTTACATGATTTCATCATTCCTCGGACCGTAAAACCCTAGGTCAACATCTCCATCAATTTTTCATCTCAAACCCTAACTCTTCCTCTCTCTAGGATTTCATTTCTCTGGTTTCAATCACGAATTATGAGATCTTCTAGAGTGTTAGGTTGATCATATAGAGCAATTGAGCTGCTTGGGTCAATTGCACTTTGACCCCTCACTAAACTTTTTCGTATTTCAATAGATTTTTCTGTCATAAAAAGGTTTCTGTAATTCATATATTTTAGAGGTCAAACCTTCTCCAAAAATTATGATAATTTAGCATGTTATGTATAATTGTGTTACTAATATTCAGTTAAAATTTGAGATCATTCCAATCTCCCATTAAATAAATAAAAATATAATAGTGTAATGCTATCTAGAATTTTGTAGAAATGTTAGTTATTGTAATTCATCTACTGATAAGGTCTAAATGCATCTAAAAATTATGAAATTTTTATATTTTTTTATGATTGAGTTTCAGATCTCCAATTAAAATTTCAGATCATTTGGAGTTAACAATAAATAACTAAAAATAAAACACTACACTGCTAAAAAGCACTCTGTCAGCATTTTGGTCAAAGTATAGATCAACTGAGAACCACATTAAAAAACACTCAAATATTCTGAAATTTTTCTTCAATATGCATGATTGAGTTATACATATTATATCCAAATTTAAATTAAATCCAAATTACATAGAAAATATGATAAATTATTTACCGTACTACTATCTTGATCAAATTCCATACTCATGTACCATCAAAACCCTAATTTCAGCCAACTAGGGTTTATATTTCTCAAACCCTAATTTCTCAAACAATAGAACACTTAACATTATTATTAGGTTTAAAACATCATAAATGAATTATCATCATTAATTAGATTTAAGAAATGATCAATCCAGTTAAGCATATAATCATCCAGGTAAACCCTAATTTACCAATTAAGCTTAGATGTGGTCAAAACAATACAACTCAATGCAATTGACTTGAGTGTTGGTGGTACTGATACTTGGTCAGTAAGGAAAAATGATATCAATAAAACTTGGTAGTACCAACCAAAAAAGTTGATACTACCGACAACCTTACAACAAGGAATCAGAATTTCTCAAAGAAATCTTAGTACTACCAACATCAACTTGGTAGTACAAATAAGTGCACAAACAACCACAACTATTGAAGGTGTTGGTAGTACCGACACAACAGGATCATGCAGATCTAGAAATTGTATTTAATCTGATGGTTGACAATTAATGACGTCCTAAGTCACTTCTATGACTTAGGGGGATTTTGATCAAAGCTCGCTCTCGTTCTATTCCATTGCACAATATCTGGGATCTAGGAAAGGAGAAAGGAGAGGAGGCAACCATGTTTTGGATGGTTTGGACACCTCTAGTGGGAAAATTTGCAGCTTCTCCCATGTTTTTGACAGTCCAAATCATGGGGGCTAAACCCCTTATTCCTTAGGACCCGGGAGTAGCCCAATTATGCATTGTAATTGACTTATATACATCAATATATCTTTTTCTCTTAATTTCTGGACATAAATCTACGAGAATATCATGAATTATATGTGCTTGATCACCATAGGTAGTTAATAGACCATTAATTGCTTTGAGAGAGGGATTAAGGGTTGGAAAATATATAGATTTATATATTTTATATTGCACCTTGAGGAAGGGATTACGAATATGAAGAGAATAATCCAAAGATTTCAGTAAAGTAGCTAATTAATAACACAATAGTTATGAGAGTGGGATTGATATTAGGATAGGTAGTGACTTACGCCATGAGAGCAGGTAATTCTTGCTACAGGTCTCTTTGTCCAGGGTTGAGAGAGATAATTATTAATGATATGATGTTAATTGTAATCTTAACTGAGGTGAAACTGTAATCCTAAAGAATTCACTCCACTTGAGATCGAAATCAATAATCTTAGATTTATTTTCTACATCTTAGATCATTAAACCTTCACTCAAAATTTTCTTCAACTTAGTTGATCGCATCACAGTTAGTAGTAGTCTCTAGAGAATGTTTTCTTGAGTTTGACATCTGGGCCTTTTGAGTCCTATATTGCATTGATATGTATACTTACATTTAACGTGTGGTTTGCGTGTATCATGAGCAAAATCTATATTTTATCAAATCATGAGTCTGCTTTGGCTGATCGCCCACAACTTGACTATTTAGGTAGACATCATTTTTCAGATGAATCTCATAAAATTCTTGGAAGGAAAACTCAGAACACGTACTGGTTGAGTATGTGGGGTGTAAGAGACCATGTGTGTCCTTGACATCCTTACTTACTTGGTATGGATGATGACTACGATCATGCCTCATATATTTTGATATGTAAAAGACAATAGTGGGTACAACTGTAGAATGCCTCAGATAGAATGGGCATGTGTGACCTGTTCTCTAGGGTCGTGACCTGTACCAAGGCGGACTATTTGTTTTTAGCTTGACTATATGTCGTAGTTGATAGTTGACTGTTATGTCTCTGCGTTGTCTCTCGTACTGACCGAAAGTTGTTGATGAGTTCATAGAGTTCGACTCTTCTACAAATCTAATATGACACTGATTTCGAAAATAAGATTCTAAATTCTATATTTAATTCATCAAATTTATAAATCTTGAATAAAAAATGACATGATAGTAAGAAACCACATTTTCCGAATTAGGAATTATAATAAATCCTTATTAAACATGTTTTAAGCAAAGCGATGACATGACTGGATTTAAGGGGAGCAAAAATGAGATATCTTGGTAGTTGAGACATGTATTCTACGAATGAGGATTTGTAAAAGTTCATTTTAAGCCCAAAAAGATGGGAGAAAATACCTAGATTACACATGGTATTGATGATAATATTGTCGTAAAATTTAAGAAAGATTAGTGTATCATTAGCATAATAGATATTGTTATGTTATAAGTGAGAGTCAATTCCCGACTTGGCCGCCACAACTTTCAGCCTTATAAATATTTTCTTTACCTGTTTGTTAACATGTATCACAAAAACGTAGAAATTAATAGGCATCTGGGGTTTTGACAAGTATAAGAATTTGGCCCACTCGCTTTGGGGTCCATATTTCATTGTTCCGCAAGAATTGAGTTGAGCTACTAACCCAACAACCAACTAAATACATTTTACACGAGATTTTTTTAGATTTGTTTTTTGATGGCATACGTGGGTCTTTTAAAACTACAAAACGATTAATTTACATTTTGTTTCTTGAGAACTACTAGATGATACATCAAAATAAGTGCACCTAAATTAACACCTGGAAAGACTGGCAAATTGTTTTGAGAAACGAATTGATGATTCCATTTAATGACATCATTGAGGTTTGAACCTGAGACTTCTTGATGATAAAAATCTAACCATTGGGGTGTCCCGACTTCGGTCATGTTTGATTGAGCTGTGTTCGAACAGGTTTAAGGGCCCATTTGGTTCTGATGAGTTGGAACACGCGAACTGGAACTACGCAAGTTTTTGAATGCAGAACATTTGGTTTGATGTTGTTTGAAGCCGAGTCTAGAAAACTAACTGCACGATCATTAGCCGTTGTGTAGAAATTAGAAGAAAATAAACTGTGCCCCTTTTGGGGGCGGTTCATTTTCCATCGTTGCTGATTGCGCGACACACCACTTGTTCATGCACAGCGGTGCAATGTGTAATTTAAAGACCAGCTTGCCACATTCATCCATTCTACGTCATGCAAATTTATTCAGTGGTGGTAACCTTACCAAAGTGTCTAGACCCGGAAGCTACTTCCAACCAAACGATAACTGAAACAAAGCTGCATCTTCAACTTACATCCAACCAAACAAAATACGTTGTGCTTAAATTCCTGTTTTCATTTTCCTGTTTTCAAAACCATTCTGTTCGCTGCAACTACTCACAACCAAATTAGCCCTAACTTCAACTCGTCACGATTTTTATTTTCTAGCTTTTGGTTTGACATGGTTCCAGCGCATGGTGTGGAAAGTAGCCCGCACGGCAATGTTTAGTTATGCCGATAAAACAGGAAAATGAACTGCACCCTCTTTGGACAGGGTTGGTTTTCTCAGTTCCTAATTGCTGGTGTTATTACTTTTGACTTTCCTCCTTCGTCTCCTGGTCCATAGAGAGCAGGTTGATATAAGGGTCCGTCTGGTTGGGCTGCAAATCAACCCATCCAGTTACAACTGCACATGATTTTAATTTCTATTAGTTTGGTTTCGTGTGATTTCAACCCACATCGTGAAAATGAAGTGCATCTTGCAGTTCGATTACACATAAAATCTAGAAAACTGACCGCGCCGAAAAGGAGCGTGGTTCCGTTTCCAAGCTCATGCTTATAGCTTTTCCCTCCATCCGTCGTGGTCTACCATATAATCTGAATCAACTACTATCCTAACGTTCCTATTAAACTAGGTGAAACCAAACGAATGGGTTGCTGTTGCAACTCAGCATAGTCACAAATTCGGTATTCGGGATACGTACGGTGGAGCTGAAAAATTCGGAATTCGGGAATTATGCGGGAAATTCGGATAAAAAACGGTAAAAGTACGGTCAAATTCGGTCAAAGTACGGTCAACTATTCGGGAAAAAGTCGACAAAAATTCGGCAATATATATATATATATATATATATATATATATATATATATATATGTACATGTATACATATACATGTATATATATACATATATATTACATATATTCATATATACATATATAGATATACATATATATACATATACATATATATATATATATATATATATATATGTGTATGTATATATATATGTATGTATGTATATACTTTGGACATATATATATATACACACATATGTATATACTTTGGACATATATATATATATATATATATATATATATATATATATATATATATATATATATATATATATATATATATATATATATATATATATATATATATTGTATATACTTTGCACATATATATATATACCACCGTACAGTAGCGAATAAAACGGGAAAAAACGTTTAAAACGCGAATAAAACGGAAGTCGCGTTTAAAACGCGAATAACGTGTACTACACGATTAAAACGTTCCGGGCGAACTAAACGACCGTCACATACGGCACACCAAAAAAACGCGTTTAATACGCGACTTTTTCAAAAAGTCGCCGATTATTGTGACTATGCAACTCAGCAAGTTGTTTTTCCTGTTTTCAAACTCGCTCTGTGTGTTGGCTTGACGCTCAACCAGACGAGCCCTAACTGCAGTTTTAAACCGCTTGGAACCAAAATGCAAACAATAAAAAACTTGTGTTGAAGCCACATCCACCCAACGGTTGAAGATCTAGTTGAAAATCCTATTGTGCATTTCCAGTCTGTTGCAATACCTTGCAACCAAACGGGCCCAGACACAACTGGACAAGTCGAGTGGTAACAAAGGCAACTGGACGAGTTGAGTTGTGGCAAAGGCCGAAACCAAGATCCGGGAACAGGGACCAACAACCAACAGCGGATATGAAAAGACGTCCGCAAGGTGGCTTGGGTTGGGGGTGGGGGCTAAGAGTGGGCCGAGCACGCACACCCCACATCGACGGGCAACTAGATCCAGCGCCAAGGAAAAAAGGAGCATATATTGGCGAGTAGCAAAACAGCCGCCACAGACGTGGACTGGACAGTCAACAGGTAGGCATCCTTTTATCCAACCTAACCCTCCTTCCTGGAACTTTCTCAGGTTTTCTTGATCAGCAAGGCCCAATGATGGGTGCCGATCAGCTCTGCCTGTGGTGGTGGGTTCCTATATACTCAGATGCGGATCACCGATGAGTAGATATCAGTATTATCCAATTACTCCTACAGTCCAAACACACCACATGGGCGAAGGCGCAGCTGCAGAAGTAGGGGAAAAGCAGCACAAGGAGAAGAAGCTGGTGCCACCGTCCGTGACCCTGCGCCGCTTCACACCGGCGGACGTGGACGACTACTTCGTATGGGCATCCGACGACCGCGTAGCCCGCTTCTGCTCGTACGATTCCTACACCTCTAAAGACGTCCTCCTGGACTACATCAACAACACTGTTCTGCCTCACCCGTACTTCCGGGCAATCTGCCTAGAGGGCGGCCGGCCGGTGGGAGCGCTCTCCCTGACGCCCCCTCACGACGGCAAGGATCCGCACCGAGCGGAGCTGGGATACGTCGTGGCCTATGACTACTGGGGGAAGGGCATCGTGACGGCGGCGGTGAGGAAGGTTCTGGAAACAGCGTTTCAGGAACTGGACGGACTGGAGCGAATCGAAGCTCTGGTGGAGGTCGACAACGTACCTTCGCAGAGGGTGCTGGAGAAGGTGGGGTTCCAGAGGGAAGGGATGCTGAGGAAGTTCTGGGATCGCAAGGGGGTGAAGAGGGACATCGTCGTGTACGGTTTCCTGTCCACCGACGAATTGATTGGCGCTTGAATTATGCTGGACGGTGGATGCTCGATTTGATCTTGGTCTGTATTGTATTCCAACGGCTCTGCTACTTATGCAGAGTAGTAAATTAAGGCTTGAGTATTGTCTTTGTACTTTGAAATTGTAACGATCCAAGGTTACATAGTTTTAACATCTTTTTTTTTTCCCTAAAGGCGAGTCAAAAACTACATCCAAAATGCACCCTATTTGTCTTTATGCATGCATAAAGACGAAAAGTAAGAGGGAGGTAATCGATGAATCGTAAAGACAAGGAATAAACCAGTGCTTTTGGTTTTTAATTCACATATCATTTTCCAAAAATTATAGGGCAATTTCTACCTGAACGTATCAAGTTGCAATAGTGGCATATAAGACTAGTTATTGAAGTCAGCCAGAGTAGCTCTATAATTCGCCAACCTGATGGCTAATATGTGTGGTTGAATTTCTATTTACTATAGGTGTCCTAGTACTCGTTAATAGAATGTATTTATTAATGGAGACAAAATCAAGGAAAAAAATAAACAAGGGTGAAATTGTGGAGAAATAAGTGACGAAGAGAGTCAAGAAGGGATCATTGTAATTAATTACTTTACGTACATAATCAATTTAAATATTCTATTTCCTTCATCTAACAATTACTTTGACTTCACGTTCTCTCTCAAAAATATACCATTCTGTTAAATTCTTAATAGTATATTACTACTTTCCCATTGTAAATACATATAAAAAAGAAAGAAATAAAACCTATATGTGTAAAATTAGAAGACATGAGAGTGGGGGAAGGGAAATAGAAAAATTAAAATCAGAAATTTAAGGATGATGACTAAGTAGTGGAGAGAGTCCTCAAGAAAATGTTTTGAATAGGATAACGATACCTGAAAAGGGAAGAATGTATACCAACGTGAGAGAGGGAATTGATGAGTCATTTCAAAAGAGGATAATGTTTAAACATCGAGTCAAAAATAATATACAGTTTGAAAGTAAGAGCCACGTGTGGTGTGAGAATAGCAATGAGAGGTTTGAGTAAAAATAATTAGGAAATTGAACGAGGAAATGAAAGAAGAGATAATCAAGGAAGATGCATTGTTTGGAAAATGCTAAATCCTAATTGGTTGGGTTGTTTCAAGAAAAATGAGTATAGAATGTTAGCAACTTAGTATATTTTTCAACAAATTCAATCCTTTTATAGAATTGTAAATTAGTGAACCCATAATTCATTGGTAACTAGGTTGCTAACTCATGACTATTATATTGAACCTTCAATAACCAATGATCTCCTCCAACTAGCAATGGAGATAAGAAAGAACTGACTTTTCTTCTTTTCAAATTTCTATATTTGTAGTGAAAGAGATGATGTTGTCGTGATCCAAATTATTGCAAGTGAGACCATGATATTTCTTCACTCCTATTAGAAATATACAATAAATTCTAAAAAGACTATAGACTAGTCTTCCCTCCATGCATCCTTACCACTAACTGAAGTTAAATCTGGTTACTTTTAGAGGTGTTGGAGAAATAGGTAACACTCTTCATTTAATTAACCATGTTATTGAGAAATATAAAAGAGTACGATAATGGAAGGCAAATCTTGAATATTCAAATGAAGATGCAAAAAGAAAAAGGATGAAATGAGACATGTGGGAGAATTTCATCATGAAGAAAGACAATGCAAGAGTATAAAATTTTTACTACAACTACAATAAAAAATCTTTAGGACAAAATACAAGGAATGAGACCAGCAACATACAACAATATTTACATCGATACCCAAGAAGAAAGTAAAAGGATGACACTCAAATATTGACCACTCTAAGAAATCTGACAGGAAAGTAAGTCTATCAAGTTATTCTTTTGATCAAAAAATTGTTAGTTAGAAAGTCTGTCCACTTGAACCAAAATTTGGTGGTTTATAATTGTGCAACAATACATTATTGTTCCTTTTTTCTCTTGCAATACATTGACATTGCTACTTCCATGTATGGTATACACCTTATTCATAGATTTCATGTTAATATTATTACTAATAATAAGAATTTATTCATAATTTGATATGTGGTGCATCGTGGTGTGGTTAACTGTTATTTTTTGTGGTTTCCATATGGTTTCCCATATTAAAAACCATGGTGGATATGAAGCAGGTATGATGCTTGGTTTTCTATCATGGTATGTGTAAGGCCCCTGAACTTCCTCAATGAGTTGAATGAGCTTAGTTACCATAATTGAATTCTTATAACACTAATATAACCTTTTGATATGTTTTAAATCATAAGACAAGCTTCAGTTTCAAATTTGGTCCAATTTGGACATTGTTTGAGCAAGTTATGCAATTTTCTATACATTTTGGACTTCTCTAAATTTACCCAATTGAGGGGTTTTCTTTGCAATTTATCACATACATTATGTTCCTTAGATGTTATATTATAATTCTTGAGATTTTTGAGCCATGGGGATCCTAGTTGAGCCATGGTTTGAAAGTGTTTTCATCAAGGGTATTTTAGGGTTTACCCGTTCATGGATGAGCTACCTTTAGTAGCTATCAACTAGTGAATTATGTGATTGGCTGGGAATTTCGATAAAGGAAAGCTAATAAGGTCAATATGGATGGTGGAGGATCTGCTTGTGTGTGTGTGCTTGTATATTCATAATAATTTAAGGCCATAGACACATGGGAAAGCTACTTTTACACCTCATGCTTGCTTCTATCCTTATCCATGGGCTATATTTACCTCTTATTTGCCCAAATTCGAAACTATGCTTACTTTATCTTTCCTCTCACCTGGATCAACGAATCCACTCTATTTTTCTGTGGAATCAACTTCTCTAAGGTAGAAGACAACCTCTTTTTGGAGAAGAAGGTCTCCTAGAGCTCCATCTAGCCCTACCTAGGGTTTCCAAGGTCATCTTCTAGGAAATCTGACCAAGGCAAGTTGTTTTATTCCTTCCTTCTCCGTTTTTCTTGCTCTTCTCCTTCCTTACACCTTCCTCCAGGTTGTAACCCTACTGTTCCATGGTGAAAGTGGCTCTACAACTAAAAAATATATCCTTGTTGTTTCTTTTTCTAGGATTTTGCTTCTTTGTGGAGAGAAGTACCTATTTGGCCAGGTTCAGATCTGAATCCAAGGTTTTCTTACCCTATTTTCTCAAGATTCTTGTTGTTTGGGATCTGAACTACTCTATAGAGGTGATTTATATATCATTCTTCACTTATATTGCTTACTAGAAGCTTATTAGTTCATGTTTATACCTTAATGTGTTGATTTAAGCATAAAGAAACCATGCTTGTTTAGAATTTCGAATTTTTGTGGTGTCCCCTATTTTGTTCTAGTTCTATATGAACTTGTAAGCATGTGTATGACCTTTATAAGGTGTAACATGATTTGGGACAGGTTGATAGCATGAACCTATGGTGCTAAGCACAAAATAATTGATGGCTCAAATTAGGATTTCAAGCTATTTCCTTCCCTATCACACAACCAATGGTCATACCATTCAACAACCACTGGTGTTGCTATCTTGGCAACTAATGTTCATGATCAAGGGTGTCAAATTTATAGTGACAACCTATGGTCACCCCCTTAGGTTAGGTTTTGGCTCAGTTAGACGTATACTTATCATCCACTAAGTATTCTAATGATGTTATCAATTGATGATGACATTAGCTTAATATTTGATGGTGTTAAATGAATGTATTATTGATCTAACAACCAATGGTGACCTGATGATCACAATTAATGGTGGTTCAGGTCATCACTATACATGATGAGTTAAGAATGTAATTGTAGATTTGACTAATCCTTGAACCAATGGTTCCTTGGTTCAATTGATATAATGGTTAGACCTATACTTCAATTGATAACCTTGAACAATGAACCTGGTCCAATAAATAATATTGGATGCTTAAACATCCAATGTATTAGAATAAATCACATGGTATTATTTGTGGGTCCTAGTGATGATATTTCGATGGTTCAATACCATTAATTTGTAGTCTTACCTTTGCCATCATATAGTTATATTCGATAAATCGCTATAATAAGTGGATGTGTAACTCCCATGTGATCTAGCTTGTTATACCTGACCTTAGTGTAATTATATGTTGTTGATTGGTTATAATCAGACCTCTTGAATGATTAATGTGATAATGAATTACACTCTTCTTGTGTTGAAACCACATTCTAGTACTATTTGAATATCATAGTGCCTTGCCAAGTTAATATCTATGGACACATATGTGCTAATGATCTTTTGAGCCTTGTTTAAGGCATGGAATGATGATGATAACCTTACTATGAATAATGTGATGGTCTTAATGACCTTTGGGAATGCTTGAAGCCATGATTGAGGTGAAATCCTCTTCATGTTCCAATAAGGGTTAAAATCCTGGAACTTGTGATAAGATATTGGTATCTTATAAACGTATGATGATAAGGGTGGTCCATTAATTTGCAATGAATGATAGAATGCGGTAATGTGATTAAGGTTTATATCTCAAATGTTTTATATCTTGTAAAGTTGTTATACATATACTATTGTTACAAAAGAATCAGGATTTGAATGTCCATCTGAATGCTTTAGCCCTAATTCATCCAATTGACATAACTAATTAAGTAAAACTCTAATCATGTAGTGCCCTGTGCCATAGATCTATCTGAGTAGTGTCAGAAATTGCCAGATAGTAAAATGAGAATTCCTAAGGGATACTTGAAGTGCATACTGATTAGTATGTAGGGTGCTTGTCATCCTGAATTCAAGTGTTAGGGAGGATGACAGTGGTCATACCTAGCACTCAGTTTGAGAACTGTTGCAGTCATGTCTCGGTGATTATATATATGATGATGAGATTGGAGGACAACTGTGGTTGTACCTCATATGGTAGGGTATGCGTACATGCCTCCTTTCACTAGTGCCATGACCTGTACCAAGGACATACTAGGCTGTTAACAACTTAACCTTATGTGTCGATGTGGCGGACCCATACTGACTGGGGGCGGAGAAAATCTTAGGAGTTCGGCTCTTCCTAGATCTTGTATGGCACTGATTTCAACTTAGTAGTGGTCAGTTGGGATTTGAGTTGCATTTCTCAAATACCTCAGGGCAGTGTAATAAAAGAAGTGATACCAACCATATAGTATAATTGCTAGGGTTTAATACGTATCACATTGGTTGATTAACCCTTGTCTTGTCTTTACACTACATAGTTCTTACATGATGCAGACTTATGAAAATTGTGCAATTCTACTTAATGTTACAACTTATTTGCTTAACTGCTTAATATGCTTAAATTGTTCAATCTATTCATATTGCTTATTCAATACCCTAACTGCTCAATGTTTTTAATATTAATTAATATGTTATAATCAATATATGTTGGAAAGAGTTATATTTCTCGCTGGGACTGGGTCTCACACGCGGGTCACCACATTTTTTTAGGTGGTCGCGAGCAACGAGGTCGAGGTCATGCTGTGGAAGAGAACCAACCTGGTGATCAATAGATTCAGAAGCTTGGTTAGTTGTAGATGTTAGTAGTAGAGTCCTAGTTTCATCCCTATACTCTCAGGTCTGGGTATGGGATGTGTTTTCTAGATGATATACTTGTATCGACACGAGATTTTGGTAGTATGCCAATGTTTGTAAATATATGGCATGTACATATGAAATATCTTTTGTATGCAGGATGTGACTGAGGTCTTTGGACCCATATGTAAATATTTGTTACAGTATATGAGAATGGAATGATGGACTTTTATAAATGTTCTAGAGTTTATTTACATTATTGGAATTGATTTTAATTATTCTACATTTTTGACTATGTGATAAATTAGTAGTTGATGATGTTTTGTGTTTTGCGTAATCTCGTTTAGCATGATGAGGTGTCACAGTTAAGTTGGTATCAGATCCCTAGGTTTACTGAGTCTACAGGGACATAGGACTTATGTTTGAGTATGTTCTTATGTATCCAATATATCTGATCATAGTTTATGCTTATGCAGATATGTCTGGAGGACATGAAGAACATGTTGAGAGTAGCTATGTAGCACTAGGAGGAGGTGTTGGGAGGCAGGCACGCGATGAGAGAGTGCCAGAAGTAGGGCCAGAGCAGCCCGCGATGCCTAATCTAGACCCGACAATGATGGCCAATCCTGAGTTTCAACATATGTTTAGACAGATGATGGCCACAATTACACATATTACTGACAGAGTGCCAACACCTAAAGCTAGGGCAACCACATCCAATGTGGAGTCCCAAGGTGTCGGGAAGACATTTGAACATCTTAGATGTGTTGGGGCGATTGAATATGCAGGTACTTCTGATCCAATAGATGCTGACATGCAGTTTACTGAGTTGGAAAAGGCATTCAAAATCCTAAACATCATTGAAGAAGACAAAGTTAAGCATTTTGTATACTTGTTGAAGGGTAGTGTTGGCCATTGGTGGGCCATAGAAGAGGAGAAAAGGCCAAGAGTTGTAATAGAATGGGAGGAGTTTCAGAGAGAATTTGTTAGCCGATATTTTCCAGAGACCTACCTAGATGAGAAAATTTCTCATTTCAAGAAGATTCGTTAGGGAGCTATGACTATCAATGAGTATGAATTAAAGTTTATGGAACTTCTGAGGTTCTGCCCGCACATGGCAGCAACAGACAAGGAAAGGATCCAAAGATTTCAGAAGGGCCTAAGTACAGAGTTGACTACTACAACATTAGCCTTGGAGAATAGGGAAAGGTTTTCCACCTTTGTAGAATCTATCAGGAGGATTGAGAGGTCTGCCATAGAGAAGCGTGAAGCTAATGCTAAGAAGTGACCTATGTAGTTTCAACAGCTAACATCTAGAGGCTTTAAGAAGCCAAGGTTTTTCCCACCATCTTCGCAACCAAGGTCAACCTTCACTTAACAAAGATCACATGCATCATCATAGTGGACCCTGAGTAAGGGTAGAGGTCATAGTTTTCCACCAACAAGAGCTCGCAGTTCATCATCAGTCTCAGTTACAGGGCCATTTAGACGACATAGTGATAATCAAGTGTGTCATCAATGTGGACAGACATGGCATATTAGATGGAATTTCCATATGAAGGTTGAGGAGGTGACTCAGTAGCCAAGGAAGAAACAACATGGATCACAACAATGACAGTTTGATCCTGGTAGTGGCAGAGGACATGGTCAGGCATCCCATGCAGGATCCTCAGGACAGACGAGCAAAGGATGTGGATGACAACAGGCGACGACTAGGTTCTATGCCATGACCCAGCCAGAAGCAGTGGTCAATCCATAAGTCGTGACAGGTCAGATGGAGTTATTTCATTCTAATATGTCTGCTTCTTGTTTCATACATGTGTTAGTAGATCCAAGTGTGACACACTCTTTTATCACCAAAGAGATGATAGATAGTTGTTATCTACCTATTAGTCTTAGATCTGATAGCATGCGGTTAGAGACTCCTTTGGTTGATTTTGCCGAGTTGCGAGAAGTGTGCCCTTCTTGTGTTCTTTCTTTCTCTGGACACAACATTCAAGTGGATCTTTTGCCACTTGACATGCATGGCTTTGATGTAATCCTAGGAATGGATACCTTGGAAAAATATAAGGTAGTCTTGGACTATAGTACTAAGGTGGCGACGTTCCATGATGGAGATATACAGTGGATTTTTTAGGGTGATTGGAAGATTCTTCCTACATGTTTGATGTCAGCTATGACAGCTAAGCGGTTGATGAGACAAGGATGTGAGGCTTTCTTAGATCATGTTGTGGATACCAAGGCAGTAGGTCCTAGTATCCAGGAGGTACCAGTGGTGCACGAATTTGAGGATGTCTTTCCTAAAAAATTTCCTAGCATTCCCCCTCCTAGAGAGATTGAGTTTGAGATCAATCTTGTTCCTGGAACACAACCCATAGCATAGTCAGCATATAGAATGGCACCAGCAGAGATGCAGGAGTTAAAGAAATAGTTACAAGAACTGTTAGAGAAGGATTTTATCAGGCCGAGAACTTCCCCCTGGGGTGCTCCCGTGTTGTTTATTAAAAAGAAGGATGGTTCAATGAG
Source organism: Alisma plantago-aquatica (assembly GCA_963693085.1). Taxonomy (NCBI): domain Eukaryota; kingdom Viridiplantae; phylum Streptophyta; class Magnoliopsida; order Alismatales; family Alismataceae; genus Alisma; species Alisma plantago-aquatica. Next base: position 176,505,342 of record OY856409.1, read on the forward strand.
GCTGTGTATATACTATAGATAGTTGAACAAGGTGACAATAAAGAATAAGTATCATTTGTTGAGGATTGATGATCTTTTTGATCAGTTGAGAGGTGCCACTATGTTTTCAAATATAGACTTGAGGTTAGGTTACCATTAGTTGAGAATTAAGGCTGATGACATACCCAAGTCAATGTTTAGGACTAGGTATGGTCATTATGAGTTTGTGGTTATGTCGTTTGGGCTAACCAATGCACCTGTAGCTTTTATGGATCTAATGAATAGGGTGTTTAGACCTTATCTTGATAAGTGTGTAGTTGTGTTCATAGATAATATCCTGATATACTCCAAAGATAGTCAACATCATGAGCAACACCTTCACCAGACATTGACTTTATTAAGGCAACATCAACTATATGCTAAGTTTAGCAAGTGTGAATTCTAGTTATATGAAGTGTCTTTTCTGGGCCATGTTATGTCTGCAAAAGGTGTTTGTGTTGATCCTAAGAAAGTGTAATATGTACTAGAATGGGAACAACCAAAGACACCGATAGAGATTTGTAGTTTCCTAGGTCTGGAAGGTTACTACAGGAGGTTCATCAAAGACTTCTATTCTATAGTGTTACCCCTAACTAGGTTGACTAGGAAGGATGTTCCTTTTTCTTAGAATGACAAGTGTCAACGTTCTTTCTAGCTTTTGAAAGAAAAGTTGACTAGTGCACCGGTGTTAGTACTATCGGAGCAAGGAAAAGGCTATATTGTCTTTTATAATGCTTCAAAGAATGGGTTGGGATGTTTGTTGATGTTGGATAAAAATGTGATTTCTTTTGCTTCGCGACAGCTTAAGAAACATGAGGAGAATTACCCAACACATGATCTGGAGCTTATAGCGGTGGTCTATGCCTTAAAGATCTGGAGACACTATTTTTATGGAGAAAAGTGTCAGATCTTCACTGACCACAAGAATATACAGTATATCTTCTCAAAATAGGAGCTGAATATGAGGCAGAGGAAATGGATGGAGCTGATTAAGGATTATGATTGCACAATAGACTACCATCCAGGGAAATAAAATGTGGTAGATGATGCATTGAGTAGAAAGACATCTTCATTATCAACGATAGATAATGCACAATTAAATTCCTTGATGTGTCATAAGAGAGATATGCTAGTGTCTCTTCACCAGATGAATGTACAGCTAGAAGATTCTTTGCTGACAGGATTGTTGGCACAGTTACAAGTGAAACCTACCCTGAGATAGAAAATTCATGATGCACAATAGAATGATACTGTGATATAGAATATCTGATCATGGATTAGCAGTGAAAAGTATGATGGCTTTCATGAGGCAGATGATGGTATAGTTTGTTAGCACAATAGGACAGTAGTTCATGATGGTTGATGGGTTGAGGAAGATGGTACTTGAGGAGGTTCACTCCTCCATGTATGCAATGCATCCTAGAAGTACCAAGATGTACCAAAACTTGAAAGACATGTATTGGTGGCTAGGTCTAAAGCGTGATGTGGCAAGGTTCATTGCTAAATGTCTAGTTTGTCAACAGGTGAAGGTTGAGCACCAGAAGCCTACAGGGACATTACAACCCTCGCTAATACCACAGTGGAAATGGGATCATATTACTATGGACTTTGTGGTTGGTCTTCCTAGGACAGCCAAGGGTCATGATTCCATATGGGTGATAGTAGACAGATTGACTAAGACAACTCATTTTCTGCCAATTAAGACAACGTTTATAGCAGAGAAATTGGCACAAATATATGTTGATGAGATAGTCCGTCTACATGGCATTCCTGTGACTATAGTTTCTGACAGAGGTCCACAGTTTATAAGTCATTTTTGGGAGCATTTGCATTCATAAATGGGAACACAGCTGAGATTCAACACATCTTTTCATTTGCAGACTGATGGCCAATCTAAAAGGATTATTTAGACTTTAGAGGATCTCTTAAGGGCATGTGCGCTGCAATTTCTTGGTAGTTGGGATGTACATCTAACATTGATAGAGTTTGCATACAACAATAGCTATCAAAGAAGCATAGATATGGATCCTTATGAGGCTCTTTATGGGAGACGATGTCGGTCTCCTCTTTGCTGGTATGAGACAGGTGAATATCAACTTTTGGGTCCTGAACTAGTACAATAGACTACATAAAATATTAAAGTGATACAATAACAGTTGAAAGTAGCCCAGGATAGGCAGAAATCTTATGCAGATAATCGACGCAGACCACTTGAGTTCTAAGTGGGAGATAGAGTATATCTTAATGTTTCTCCTTAGAAAGGTGTGATGAGGTTTGGAAAGAAGGGTAAGTTGGCTCCTAGATTTATGGGACCATACCTTGTCCTAGCTTGTGTTGGAAAGGTAGCATATAAGTTGGAGCTACCACCAGAGCTACATAGATTGCATAATGTCTTTCACATATGTATGTTGAGGAAATTCCATCCAGATACTAACTAGACATTCCAACCAGTAGAGGATGAGTTAGATGAGGATATCTCCTATGTTGAGGGTCTTGTGTTGATCCTAGATAGAAGGGTAAAAAAGCTGAAGAGAAAAGATATAATACTAGTGAAAGTTTTGTGGAATCATCATGGCATAGAGGAAGCCACATGGGAACTATAGAATGATATGCGTAGAAAATACCCATCTCTTTTTGCGTAGGATTTTGAGACGAAATCCTTGTTAGGGGTTTATAGTTGTAAGAACCCTGAACTTGCTTAATGTGTTGAATGAGATTAATTACCATAATTGAATTCTTACAACCCTAATATAACCCTTTGATATGTTTTGAAATCACAAGACTATCTTAAGTTTCAAATTTGGTCCAATTTGGACATTGTTTGGGCAAGTTATGCAATTTTCTATACATTTTGGACTTTTCTACAATTTACCCAATTGAGGGGTTTTCTTTTCAATTTGTCACATACATTATGTTTCTTATATGTTATATTATCATTCTTGATATTTTTTAGCCATGGGGATCCTATTTGAGCCATGGTTTGAAGGTGTTTTCATCAAAGGTATTTTAGGGTTTACCCCTTCATGGATGATCAACCTTTAGTAGCTATCAACTAGTGAATTATGTGATTGGCTGGGAATTTCGACAAAGGAAAGCTAAGCAGGTCAATATGGATGTTTTGGGATGTGCTTGTGTGTGTTCTTGTATATTCTTAATAATTTAAGGCCATAGACACATGGGGAAGCTACTTTTACACCTCATGCTTGCTTCTATTCTTATCCATGGGCTATATTTACCTCTTCTTTGCCCAAATTCAAAACTATGCTTTCTTTCTCTTTCCTCTAACCTGGAGAAACGAATCCACTCTATTTTTATGTGGAACCAACTACTTTAAGGTAGAAGACAACCTCTTTTTGGAGAAGAAAGTCTCTTAGAGGTCCATCTAGCCCTACCTAGGGTTTCCAAGGTCATCTTCTAGGGAATCCAACCAAGGCAAGTTGTTTTCTTCCTTCCTTATCCATTTTTATTGCTCTTATCCTTCCTTAAACCTTCCTCTAGGTGAAAACCCTACTTCTCCATGGTGAAAGTGGCTCTACAACTCAAAAATCTATCCTTCTTGTTTCGTTTTCTAGGATTTTGCTTCTTTGTGGAGAGAAGTACCTATTTGGCCAAAGTTCAGATCTGAATCCAATGTTTTCTTGCCCTATTTTCTCGAGATTCTTGCTGTTTGGGATCTGACCTACTCTATAGAGGCGAGTTATATAACATTCTTCCCTTATTTTGCTTACTAGAAGCTTATTAGTTCATGTTTATGCCTTAATGTGTTGATTTAAGCATAAAGAAGCCATGCTTGTTTAGAATTTCGAATTTTTGTGGTGTCCCCTATTTTGTTCTAGTTCTATAGGAACTTGTAAGAATGTGTATGACCTTTCTAAGGTGTAACATGATTTGGGATAGGTTGATAGCACGAACCTATGGTGCTAAGCATAAAATAATTGATGGTTCAAATTAGGATTTCAAGCTATTGCCTTCCCTATCACACAACTGATGGTCATACCATTCAACATCCAATGGTGTTTCTATCTTGGAAACTAATGTTCGTGATCAAGGGTGTCAAATTTATGGTGAAAACCTATGGTCACCCCCTTAAGTCAGGTTTTGGCTCAATTAGACGTATACTTATCATCCACTAAGTATTCTAATGATGTTATCAATTGATGATGACATTAGCTTAATATTTGATGGTGTTAACTGAATGTATTATTGATATAACAAAAAATGGTGACCTAATGATCACAATTATTGGTGGATCAGGTCATCACCATATATGATGAGTTAAGAATGTAATTGTATATTTGACTAGTCCTTGAACCAATGGTTCCTTGGTTCAATTAATCTAATGGTTAGACCTATACTTCAATTGATAACCTTGAACAATGAACCTGATCCAATGAATAATATTGGATGATTCAACATCCAATTGATTAAAATAAATCACATGGTATTATTTGTGGGTCCTAGTGATGATATTTTGATGGTTCAATACCATTAATTTGTAGTATTACCTTTGCCATTGTATAGTTGTATTTGATAAATCGCTATAATAAGTGGATGTGTAACTCCCATGTGATCTAGCTTGTTATACCTAACCTTAGTGTAATTATATGATTTTGATTGGCTATAATCATACCTCTTGAATGAATAATGTGATAATGAATTACACTCTTCTTGTGTTGAAATCACATTGTAGTACTATTTGAATATCATAGTGCCTTGCCATGTTAATATCTATGGGCACATATGTGCTAATGATCTTTTGAGCCTTATTTAAGGCATGGAATGATTCTGATAACCTTACTATGAATAACGTGATGGTCTTAATGACCTTTGGGCATGTTTGAAGCCATGATTGAGGTGAAATCCTCTTCATGTTCCAATAAGGGTTAAAACCCTGGAACTTGTGATAAGATATTGGTATCTTGTAAAAGTAAGATGATAAGTGTGGTCCATTAATTTTCAATGAATGATAGCATGTGGTAATGTGATTAAGATTTATATCTTAAATGTTTTATATATTTTGAATTTGTTATACATATACTCTTGTTAGAAAAGAATTAGGATTTGAATGTCCATTTTTATGATTTAGCCTTAATTCACCCAATTGGCATAAGCAATTATGTGAAACTCGAATCATGTAGTGCCCTGTGCCATAGATCTATTTGAGTGTCAGAAATTGCCAAATAGTGAAACAAGTATTCCTAAGGGATACTCAGAGCACATACTGATGAGTATGTGGGGTGCTTGTCATCCTGAATTCAAGTGTTAGGGAGGATGACAGTGGCCATTCCTAGCCCTCAGTTTGAGAACGGCTGCAGTTGTGTCTCGGTGATTATATATATGATGATGAGATTGGAGGACAACTGTGGTTGTACCTCGAATGGTAGGGTATGTGTACCTGCGTCCTTTCACTAGTGTCGTGACCTATACCATGGATAGACTAGGATGTTAGCAGCTTGACCTTATGTGTCACTATGGTGGACCCGTACTGACTGGGGGCAGAGAAGATCTTAGGAGTCCATCTCTTCCTAGATCTTGTATGGCACTGATTTCAACTTAGTAGTGGTTAGTTGGGATTTGAGTGGTATTTCTCAAATCCCTCAGGGCAATGTAATAAAAGAAATGATACCAACCGTGTAGTATAATTGCTAGGGTTTAATATGTATCACATTGGTTGATTAACCCTTGTCTTGTCTTTACACGACATAGTTCTTACATGATGTAGACTTATGAAAATTGTGCAATTCTACTTGATGTTACAACTTATTTGCTTAACTACTTAATATGCTCAAACTGTTCAATCTATTCACATTGCTTATTCAATACCCTAACTGCTCAATGTATTTATTGTTAATTAATATGTTATAATCAATATATGTTGGATAGAGTTATATCTCTCGCTGGAAATGGGTCTCACCCGTGGGTCACCACATTTTTTTAGGTGGTCACGGGAAACGAGGTCGAGGTCGTGCTGTGGAAGAGAACCAACCTGGTAATCAATAGATTTAGAAGGTTAGTTAGTTGTAGATGTTAGTAGTAGAGTCCTAGTGTCGTCCCTGTACTCTCAGGTCCATGTATGGGATGTGTTTTCTAGATGATATACTTGTATCGACATGAGATTTTGGTAGTATGCCAATGTTTGTAAATATATGGCATGTACATGTGAAATATCTTTTGTATGCAGGATGTGACTGAGGTCTTTGGACCCATATGTATATATTTGTCATAGTATATGAGAATGGAATGATGGACCTTTTATAAATGTTCTAGAGTTTATTTACATTGTTGGAATTGGTTTTAATTATTCTGCATTTTTGACTATGTGATAAATTAGTAGTTGATCGTGTTTTCTGTTTTGAGTAATCTCATTTAGCATGATGAGGTGTCACAGTATGGTTATTATTTTGATATAAGCCACACCATATTTACACCACTACCATCTCTAACATGATCCCCTTGGAGCAACAACTATATAGGTAGTTTGACTCTCGTTGAGGTGGGATTATAGTCTTGGTTTTGTGTTGTTAGAGTGATTGTATACTAGATTCTGAGTTGGATTTGTTCAAATCTTAATTATGTATTTTATGTTATTATCATATTTATTTGTATCTATAAATGTTTATAATGTGATTAAACATATTTATGCTCTAACTATTATGAATTTCTAGGGTTTTACAACCTTTATGACTAAAAAAATTGAAGTATGTTGGTGGATATTTATTAATTCTTAATATCTAAAAAAATATTTTTTTCATAGTTTTAAATTTGTTGCTTGCAAGTTATCAAGGCTTAACAATTAGTTGAGAGGACTTAGCTTGTGGGTCATGCATTTGGATCACACTTAGTGGTAATTTGAAGTTGGGTTCCCATAAAGAGTTCATGAATATCATTTCCATGTGAGAAAGAATGAAATAGTGTGAAAGAGGTGACATCATGGGGGACAGTGGAGCCCCTTTCAATCATGTAATAATAGGGGTGGGTGTGGTCTAGTACACTCTAGTTTGAACCAAAAACCATATACCGGACTACACACGATGGTAAAAAAATAGCACGCCAAACTTGATCATTGGTAGGGTTCATACGAATCTTAACATGTCCCCAAAAGTATGGTCATGTTTGGTTCGTATATATCTAAAATTGATACCATTTAGTGTTTGTAATTTAATGGGGGTCAAATATGGGCACTATGAAAAAATTGTAAAGACAATAGTCATCCATAATCTACTAAAGTTGAGGAGGAAGTGGGCACATGTCTCACTATAAGGAACTAACAATGTTAAATTATATATTCAATCAACTAAGTGAGATGATGGTGCCATTAGTTTGTGATAAAACTGTCATATTCTCTTTACGATTTATAATTTTTATTATAAGGATACACATTTCAAGATTTTTTTTGTATCTTATTAGTATAATTATATATCTAAATTTGATCATGTTTATCATAATAAACATATTCTTCTTTGCATAAATTATTTCAAATATTCGGTCAAGTTTGATCTAACTAGTTAACCACTCACTCTAACTTTGACCAAACTACACAAGACTAGTTTGAAGAATTTTTGAACCAAACTTGACCACACTACCTATCTAAACCTGACTAGACCACATGATTTAATCATGTTTGGATTGATCCAATGTTAAAGTTTTATTTTATGCTCTAGTCTAAGTGATAATATCTAGATGAAAAGTGAGGATCATGTGCTGATGTGAGTTGAGGAGTCAAAACCACATTTTAAAGACATAATTATGGTTATGTTTTGCATAATCTACATTATTGACATTTCGATCTATTATTTTGGAGAAGTATATAGAGTATAAAAACATGTTTAATTTTCTAGTATTATTATTAACTTCTGTAAATATCAAAATCATACAAAATGATGTGTCACTGCAAAGCTTATGACACGTGTTGGTTATGTGTTTTCATGCAACTTACACTTTTGATGAACTTAATGTGCTTGATAATTTCTATTAGTTAACAACCTATAATGAACTAATTAGTTGAAAGATGATCCTATATCCTAGATTGGGGTTAGAAAAATTTATAACTCAACTAGATCGTGGTAACGGTAAACATATATTAGATACAGTGTGTTGGACCTTTATCATATAATCTCGATCATGATTGAAAAAAAAATAAAGACAATACCAAATAATATGGATCTTTTTAAAGAAATCCAACTCTTCAGATATCATTCTATGCATTAAGAGACCAAGTCAATTAAACTTGGATACCCAATTTATATAAATTAAAAACGATTCCATTAGGAAATGATAAAGATATTTGTTTCACTAATATTAAAAAAATTGATTATAAATTCTAGTTATTGTGACTATAATATCTCACAAATGAATTTCTTGGTGCTTCAATAACTAACAATAATCTAGGGTAGACAGAGACTAACAAAAACTACCTACCACGACTCAACCTTAAAATTTTCAACTGTGATGTTCTCTTGATGTGTATATCATATCTATCCTCGATTTCTACAATAACATAACATTTTTTCAATGGAGGGACCAGATACAAGATCAATGATTGTCAATTATATTATGTTGAAAACCCCACACTACAAGAACAAAATATGAATTTATTTGAAAGCAATTTTACAAGGAAACAAAAAACTAACTAATTACTAAAACTTTGTAAAAATATTCATGGTAAAATGGAGAACTAACTACATCTAAGTAATGAAGTATAAAAACAACCTTTTGGAGTGAATGTGTATGCTTTTACTTATATTTTTTGGTTATTTTCTATTGGTATAATATATTTTATGTATTTATCTTGTGTTGATTTTTATAATATTATTATTATTATTATGTTCAACTAACAAGTAATTATGTGTTACATTTTCCTTAAATCGACCAAATGTACCATTCGTGTAAAAGCCACTCATGTAACTTGGTGGCTTATCATGTAATTCTTAAGTTAAGCCAGAAAAATAAGATTAGCAATCACAGAACTAGTCTTACGCCAATCTCAATAACACTTCATTGACAATTGTAGAGGATTTGAAGCATCTATCTCAGAGCACCCCACAATCACACATACAACATACATGAAAAAATAAATAATTTTTTGAAACATAAGAGATTTATAAGAAGTAACCAACCTGAGTAATATCATCTCTCATGATTTAGTGCACTTGTTCATTCTTTATCATCATAATAGTTGAGTGTGGAAGCAAATATTAGTCATATCTTTACGAGTCATCATGTTTTCCTAATAGGGGAAAAGCAAAAGTAAATTATCACTCAAAAAAATAAATTCAAAATAGAATAGTGTCCTGGCATATATAAAATGAAAAAAGAACAAAATGTTAATATAAGAAATTTTAAGTAAACACCATGCATTTTGTTCTAAATTTTTCATTTTACAGTTTTATGGCCATTATTTTCCTCTTCGGCCTAGGTTTGAGGATATTATACACTCAAATTGGACGGTCTTTCTACCTCCACATTGGATCCATATTGCACTCCTAGGTGTGAATATTTTTGTGTTCACATACATTTGGCCCTTTCATCATCCCTAGGTGAGGGATTGTTTGTAATTAGCCCTAGCTACACCTAATGGTGAGGGTCTTTTTGCATCTCAAAATTTTATGTCAAAGTATAATGGATTTTCAGTTTATTCTATGCTTAAGGATTTCAAAATATACTTATATTTGAAAATATGGAACATTGTATCATATGAAGTCACCTAGTACAAACACATATTATTATATGCCAAGAGAAAGGGATTAAATCATGCCATACAAGCAAACACTACTATATGTAAGTCAAGGAGGATAATAAGTGTACCTTCACTAGAGTTCAAAGAGATAAGATGTTAGAAGTCAAAGAAAAGATAAGAGTCAAGTCTTGTCACATAGCTACGCATGTACTAGTATTCTAGTTATCAACATGTATGAGTCACTATGACTAGATTAGGGTTTATTAAGTCTCATTATTATTCTTAGGTGTTATATCTCAGGGATAACCAAGACACTATATTATCATGTTTATAAGACCAACATCATATTCCAATATTATTTTCAAAATCAAAGTTGAAGGATGGTCCAGACCTAATTCATAAACTTTTTATCCCTAAACCATCGCCAAAAGAGCTACCACCAAAGGTCAAGATTAATATGTTAAGAATTTTGGATAGGGGGAAATTAAGATTTGATACCCTCACAAACAATATCACAATAAATTAGGGTTAGAACCCTCACCAAGATTCATCATAATCTTTGAGACATAAATCATAATCTTGAGACTACAAGTGAAATAATAAAAAAAGTTTGGGTTTAGTCCCATAATTAGTCAATCATATTAATATGATTTTAAGTCTCAAAATATAATCATTAGAGTTAAAGATTTAGGGTTTTATAGGTTAATCATTGTGATTGAGTCATATGATAATTTAGATATTGAAGATATTGAGTCTTATGGATATCAAAGGAAAAGCATGTGAACTCTAGGTTTGAAATCATTCTAAACAATTCATTGGTTTTTCTTATCAGAATGGACTATAGTGTCATATTTTTTAGTTAATGGAATCAAACATTATGACTTTGATAAGTTAAGGCAATTGATTGGATTTTAGTTCATATAGGAGGACATTTTACTCAAAAAGTAAAGGTAGAAAAAATTTGGCTGACCGAGTACCAATGGATCTTGATCTAATGATCGTTGGGTCGAGGGGTTGGGTGGTGCCGTGTTGGAAGTACCATGATTGTTCAACAAAATTTGGAGGGGAAATTCCTTAATTCACATGATTTGCGGCCTGATCGGGTCTTAAGAGAGATAAAGGTGCAAACAGGCCATGCCTACAAGGGAGAAAATAGACAAAAAGTTGGGTATAAAAGCACAAATTTGTAAATACAAATTATAAAAATCATGTGAAATCGTAGTGAATTCCTATCAATCTCAAACTTAGAACATGTTCCCAACAAAGGGAGTAGCACAAGTATGCAACATTTCAAATAAGTATGAGTAAGGATGAACAAGATATTACTAAAATGATTACATAATGTATGCAAGCTAGGGTTTTATGATCCTCTCTATATCAAGTTTATTCAAATTTGGGATTTATCATCTTAGAGGTCATCATAGGGTTATCAAATCATAGAAAATATTAGGAGTGAGAAAATGAAGTCATTTGAGGATAAAAGAGTAATTAGATCACCATTGCGCCAAAATGCAAACTTTCACATCCTTCCCCCTTAAGATGAACTTTGCCCCCAAAATTCTATTTTTTCAAAACATCAATGGGTCTCATGATTCATATCATATTTCTAAGCATCACTATCATTGTGTGAAAAAACTGACTAGTCACATGGTTGGGATTTGAGTTCAAAATTGAGATGGTTAATTGGTCCAACGAATATATTAACATCCAAATCCAATTACATGATATGTTATGGGCCATAGATAATCAAGACCAACTCAATGAGGTATTCAATTCAACTTACAAAGATATGGATATTCCAAAATTACAAGGTTTGCTGGAAAAAAGGGTTACACAATTAAAAGAGCATACTCTATATGTTTCTTGGATTCCTTAGGTTCCATCTAGTTTGTTAGCATACTAGGCAATAGAAACCCATGTTGGAGGTGGGTATGGGCATTATTTATTGAAATGTCCTTCTTCCTTATTGTAGAAACAAAGTTAATTCTAATGACAACATGGTATAGAGTGCCTCTTTCCATAGTTGAGATGCATGTCTAGTTTTGGTCCTCTATTGTTCTTTTGATTAGGTCCATTGTGATAGTTCTAAGCTGGAATATTTATGGGGTAGTTGTTATCTCTTTTATTGTTCCCACAATTATCATATTGATTTTCATACATTTTCTTAGTATTGTCTATGACATCATTCATTGTCTTACGTAAGCCAAGATTTGGTCATTCCCATGACATGTGTCTAGGTTGTTTCCATCTTTAGAGCATGGTCAAATGCATCCTAGAAAGTGGTAGGTCTAGAAGAGGAAACCAAAGTTTGTAGAGATACATTGAGTCCCTTAGAATAATGATCCAAATTTTCTTCCTGAGTCAAGTTCTTGGTGAGATGCTTGGTGTGTTTCTCCTTGCATTGAGTTTTACACCTAAATGAGTTGAATTTGATTAGATGCACCCAAAGCTCAAACACACTTTGGATCTTTCAAAAATTAATGTTTGGCATACTTATATAGACTAACATGCTTTACCGCAAGCACAAAGAGTAGTTTTATAGTAAAGGAGGGTTGCAAGTTAGGGGTTGATCCACAGAGAGAAAAGGGGGCACTAGAGCTAGGTGAGTTTTGACTAGGTTCCTACAATGGAGTCAAGGGTTTAAGGGTTTAAAGGTTGGTTTGTATGATTACACCACATTTAGTCAAGCAAGAAATTAAAGGGAACAAGTAAAAATATCGATGTTAACCCTAGAGAAGTTAGTTCTAGTTAGCAAGAAAGGCAACTAAGAAAGAAAGGAGAAAATTACACTAAGGCAAGCAAAACAAGTAACACTACATTAAACTAGACAATTAAACACTAAACTAGAAAGAACAAGGCAAGAACCTAATTTAGCAAGTGAAGAGCTAAACAAGTAAATACTGGCTAAGCAAGAAGACAAATAAGGGTTTAAATGCAATAAAGGGAAGTGTGGGTTGTTTGAGGGAATGTAGTTGTCAATTGAGTTGGGGTAATAACATGTAGACATTACTCTTTCATTTAGATTACCAAACCAAACAACAATATAGATGCTAATGAATTGCCCAAAACTACTAATTGGAAATGGCTAGGCTACGCTGAGTATAGGGAACTAGTCCCTATCACCTCCAACTCACCCTTGTGAGGTTCACTTGGATTAGGGTTTAGGTGGAATTCAATTAGCATCTAGTCAAACCTAGGTTTCTAAGGTAGAAACACTTAGGGTAATTAGGAGGTGAGGGTGGTAATGGGAGGTGGAAATGAGGTTTTAGACCTCACATCACCTAACATTTATCCTTGAGAAGGCTTGAAACTTTTTTTTGGGTCAAACAAGTGTGTTACTATTTCATTACCTCAAGACCAGGCCCAAAACACCACACCTGGGAGTAGGGAAGAGTTCGTACATGTACATGAGGAATAGCTAGAAGAAAGGATATTTAGGGACAAAGAAGAATGTACAACAAAGGAGAGAAAAAAATAAAGACAACAACTCCAAACATAGATCCAGACCAGAAACAAGCAAAGAAGCTTCTAAGACAAAAAAGAGAGAAGCTTAATCCTACATAAGAAGATACATTCACCATGTAGAACTACAACAAATAGTGTTGGCTAAATGGACATCTATAAATCCCTTTGTTTTGATAATGAAAAACATTTCATTATTGTTGATCTAACGTGCTACTTGAGTGTTGCAGGAATAAGGTGGATGACAAAGTTCTAGGGAATCTATATGCTTGAATGATTGTAAATGTCATGAAATGTAATCAATTGTAAACTTGTACAAATATATAATGTACAAGTACTTAGACTTCATGTAAATCAAGCGTTAGATATTCCCTATCTAAACACCACATTTAGATAGGTCATCCCCTTCAAATAGTGTCACATATGCACACTCATATACACACTTAGTGCTTTAATTGAAAGATTGAAACAGGGTCAAACTCGGTCGACTAACTCCTTGACCGAGACACTCTCGGTCGACAATATTCTCGACCGAGAAAGACCCAAGTAGCCGTTAGACATAGCTGACAAGGTAGTTGGCAGTTGGAGATAAATGTTGCAAAACACTTGATCCAGAGGGCCTGTCGGTCGACAAAACTTCGACCGAGTAGGTGTCTCAGTCGACCATTTCTCGACCGAGATGGACTCTGACAGCAACTGCAGAATTAATTAACTAGCCGTTGTTAAAGCAACTAACTTATACCTAATGGCTAGTTAAGCACTTAGAAACCTCTAGAAAGTGTCTAGAACGTCCTTAAGCACTTGTAGGACATTCCTATAAATAGGACATGCCTTATGACACCTAAACCAACTTGTTTTACACTTGAGCAATCTTTGAGCATACATTTGCATTGAGCAACCTGTTTATGAGAAACTGAGCATATTGACAATTGGCTACTTCTTCTCTTAGCTCAAATTTCGTGTCCTATAGGCTAGCATCTCCTATCCACAACAATCACAATTCCATACACATTGGTTAGGAGATCTACACGCTTGATCTAGGCAAATCAAGCCTTGTGCTTCAAAGGATAAGTTGTAATTTCCATTTTCCTTTCTTGTTCACTATTATTGTTTGTACTCTCCTTGCTACTCCTAGGTTGGAGGCTGTGGATTGGAGAGGTTGGAAGATCTTCTTGGTGAAGAAGGGGACCTTGAGCTACTTCAAGAAGGCTGGTGCAATGGGAGGTTACTTCTAAAGAGGAAGGCTACTTCAAGGGGGAGCTTGGAGTTACTTCAAGAAGGCTACCTCGGGTTGGTGCATCTACTTCAAGTGAAGGTTGTTCAAGGGGTGTAAGAAAGTATTGTATTTTGTGTAAATCCTTGTGAAGGTAATAAAATTGATACTTTCAAAATCCCGGTTGGGTAAGCAACCGGGTAGTGGACTGACAATCTTAGTATTTGCTAAGATTGGAACCACTCTAAACACTTGTCTCCTTCTTCCATTTTCAATTGTGGTTGTTTAAGTTAAACAATTGATAAATTATCTTTAAAACTCTATTCACCCCCCCCTCTAGTTTTTTTCAATAGGTATCAGAGCGAGGCTTCAAGGAACCCTAACAAGGTCTTGAAGAATGGGTGACGGGGTGCTCAACAACCTTAACCTTGAAGGGACACTTGTTGCTAGACCTCCAGCGTTTTATGGAACAAACTACACATATTGGAAGAGAAGGATGCAGTTCTACTTCCAAGGCATCAATTGGGACTTATCGAGGATGGTGTCAACCCCATACGAGCTTCCTCAAACACAATATGCAGAGTGGGATGCAAATACGGTAAAGTTGGCTCAAATGAATGCCAAAGCTGTAAGCATTTTATATTGTTCAATTTCAGTAGGAGAATTTAATAGGATATCAAACTGTGACACAGCCTATGACATTTGGCATAGATTGTCCATAACTTATGAAGGTACAGTTCAAGTCAATAATTCTAAGATTAGTATGCTTAAACAAAAGTTTGAACACTTCCTTATGGATCCAAATGAATCTATTAGTGAAATGTTTGCAAAATTCTCTTCTATTGTTAATGGTTTAAATGCCCTAGAAAAAACTGTTCTTGAAGAAGATCAGGTATCAAAAATCCTTCGATCACTTCCTCCTAAATACAAGCCAAAGGTGACAGCCATTGAAGAAGCTAATGACCTCACTCGACTAAAAATGGAGCAACTCATTGGCAATCTAGAAGCTCATGAAGCAACCCTAGAAGAGGAAGAAAGAAGAGAACGTGAACTTCAGCAAGGAAAGAAGAAGGATGTGGCTCTAAAAGCTTCAAAGATCATCACACCAGAAAGTGAGGAGTCAGGTGAAGAAGAAGGAGAAGAAGCCTTGATTGTCAATGGTAAGAAATATAAAAGATTTAAATCTAACAAAATTTCTAGTTCTTCTTCTTCTCCTCCTAGGTGCTTTGAGTGTGGAAAGAAAGGACATCTCAAAAATGAATGTCCTAAAGCAAAGAAAGGAAAGAAAAGATCACACAAGAAAAAGGGAGAAAAAGCCTATAAAGCTGCATGGGACAAGTCAAGTGAAAGTGAAAGCAGAGAAGAAAAGGTGGAATGTCTAATGGAAAGAGAAGATGATGAAGACTCTCAAGAGGTAAGCCTTCTTGATCTTCCTAAATAAGAGTTAATTACTAGTCTACAAGAAACTCATGATAAGTATATTGATGTCAAGAAAAAACTAAGGAAGGTTATCAAAACAAATGATGAGCTATATGCTAAATTAAATGATCTCTCTTCTGAAAAGAACAACATTGATCTTGAAAATTTGTTTTTAAAAACATCTTTAAATGACTGCACTAGAAAGCTACTCACTCTAGAAACAAACGTTGATCTTCTCTCTCAAGAAAAGACTGAATTGTTAGCTAAACTAAAAGATTTTCAGACTCAACAAATTTTTTGTAACCATCTAGACTATGACAATGTTGTAAAAGAAAGAGACTCCCTATTATCTGATTTAGATCAAGCGAAAAAAAATTTACACAAGATGGATGACATTGCTAAGCTACAAAGAAACCTACATGAGTTAAGAAGAAAATATATCCTTGATAACATTCTAAAAGTCTCCTCTAGTTTTAATGGAAGAAAAGGTTTGGGATATGCTCCAAAGAAAAATCAACCCCAAAGAACTAAAGCATCTAAGACTCAGACTATGTTTGTACCTAAGAACACAATTCCTAGAAAGAGAAATGAAGTTGACTCTATTACTTGTCATTTTTGTCTACGTCTTGGACATTATTCATTTTCATGCCCTTATAAGACCAAGGATTCCTACTTAGTTTGGGTCCCAAAACCCCAAACTTAGTAGAGTCGAATGCAATTCAGTTGAGATATGATCAAACGCTCAATTTTGCAATTTATATTGTCTTATCTCAACTTAATGAAAGGTTTCATGCATTATGGTAATTTTCTAAACTGCTGTACTGAAATAGAAACTTAGTCGGTTGAAGTATTGTCGACCGAAAATATAATCGGTCGAACTTTTGTCGAACGACCAGATGCCTGTAACAAATCGAAATCTACATCAACAAAACAGCAACTATTTCGGTCGAAAATTGGTCAACCGAGCAGAATTTCTGTTTTTCTTTGTTCTTAATTTGCAATACAGCAATCTTCTCGATCGACGATTAGTCGACCGAGCAAGATGTCGGTCGAACAATCGTCGACCGACTGAAGTTCTAAATCAGAATTTTTATTCAGTCTGTACTTAAATGCTTCTAACCATACCGGACCATCACATGGGTACCAAAACCTACATTTTAATGCAGGATTGGGTGGTCGACAGTGGATGTTCCAAACACATGACCGGAAACAAGGATGCATTTCAAACTTTTGAAGAAAAGAAGAGTGGAACAGTCACTTTTGGAGATAATGGTAAAGGTAAAATCATTGGAATAGGTAACATTGGTACAAACCTCGAAATAAAGAATGTTCTACTCGTTGATGGTTTGCACCATAACTTAATAAGTGTGAGTCAATTATGTGACAGTGGCTATGATGTTTTATTTAACAAAACCTGCTGCAAATTATTAATAGAAAACACTACAAATATTGTTTATGAAGGAAAAAGAGTTGGAAACCTTTATATTCTTAAACCTAACTCTATAAAATCTGTAGTAGGAAAATGCTTACTTGCAAATGAAAATACTCTACAACTATGGCATAAAAAGCTGGGACATGCTAGTTCACATGTTATCAAAAAGTTAGTGAAATATGATCTTGTTCGTGGTTTGCCTACTTTATCCTTTGATCAAGTTGAAAATTGTGAACCATGTACTTTGGGAAAGCAAACAAAAACCTCTTTTAAACCTAAACATGTACTTAGCACCAGTAGATCTTTAGAATTTATTCATATGGATTTATTTGGACCCATGAGGACACAATCTATTGGTGGCAAAAGATATTGTTTTGTTATTGTTGATGATTATAGTAAATTTACATGGGTACATTTTCTTGCAACCAAAGATGATACTATTCATATTTTTATAAAATTATGTTCCAAGATTGAAAATCTGTTACAAAACAAAATATGTACCATTAGAAGTGATCATGGTGGAGAATTTGAAAATCATGTATTTGAAGAATTTTGCACAACTCAAGGGTACACTCACAATTTTTCTGCTCCACGCACTCCACAACAAAATGGCATAGTTGAAAGGAAAAATCGATCACTACAAGAAATGGCTAGAACTATGATGCTCGAACATAACACACCCAAAACCTTTTGGGCTGAAGCTATAAACACCGCATGCTATGTGTTAAATAGAGTAACTGTTCACTCCCATTTGAAGAAAACTCCATATGAAATAATACATTCTAAGAAACCTAGAGTTGACTATTTTCATACCTTTGGATCCACATGTTATATCTTAAATACCAAAGATGATAGAGATAAGTTTGATTCTAAATCACATAAAGCATTCTTTTTGGGATATTCTACCTCTAGCAAAGCATTTAGAGTCTACAACACTATCTCTAGAAAAGTTGAGGAATCTATTCATGTCTCTTTTCATGAAGAGTCCAAGTCAGAAAATCTTGAAATAGTTGATCTCACTAATCAATTTGAAAACGTAAACATACCAAATGATAGTGAGAAAGATGCTACAAACAATAACCAAGCTGAAACACAACCTATACCTAGACTTATTAAGGATCATCCTCAAGAATTAATTATTGGAAATCCAAATGATAAAGTAAAAACTCGGTCTTCCTTTAAAGATGTTGCAAACATGGCTTTTGTTTCTATTATTGAACCTAAGAAGATATCTGAAGCTCTTAAAGATGACTATTGGATAATAGCAATGCAAGAAGAATTAAACCAATTCACTAAAAATGATGTATGGGATTTAGTTCCTAAACCACAAGATAAAACCATCATTGGAACTAAATGGGTTTTTAGGAATAAGCTAAATGAGGCAGGAGAAGTAATAAGGAATAAAGCACGGTTAGTAGCACATGGATATAATCAACAAGAAGGAATAGACTTTGATGAAACGTATGCACCAGTAGCTAGACTTGAAGCTATTAGAATGTTACTAGCTATTGCTGCACATAAAAACATCAAACTCTACCAAATGGATGTAAAAAGTGCATTTCTAAACGGAATCATTCAAGAAGAAGTATATGTTTCCCAACCTCCTGGTTTTGAAATAACGGAAAAAGGTGACTATGTTTATAAACTTAAGAAAGCACTTTATGGTTTAAAACAAGCACCTAGGAACTGGTATGAAAGGCTTAAGACATATCTTTTTGATAATGGTTTTTCTATTGGCAATTCAGATTCTACTTTATTTTTCAAAACATATACATCTGATTTTCTAGTTGTTCAAATATATGTTGATGACATTATTTTTGGAGCCTCTAATGAATCGTTGTGCACACAATTCAGTGATATTATGCAAAAAGAATTTGAAATGAGCCTCATGGGTGAACTAACTTTCTTTCTTGGTTTCCAAATTAAACAAACGCCTGCCGAGATTTTTATAAGCCAAGAAAAGTATACTAAAGAACTCTTAAAACGTTTTGGGATGGATCAGTGCAAAGATGCTACTACTCCTATGGCCACTTCTATTAAAATTGATAAGGATGAAAATGGGGAACCTATTGATGATTCCTTATATAGAGCTATGATTGGTAGTTTACTTTACTTAACTGCTTCTAGACCGGACATCATGTTTTCCGTTGGTCTTTGTGCTCGATTTCAATCATAACCCATGCACTCTCATTTTGAAGCAGTTAAACGAATTCTTCGATACTTAGCCGGCACTACATGTTTTGGTTTATGGTATCCAAAAGGACAATCCTTGGATTTTAAAGCTTATACTGATGCTGATTATGTTGGTTGTCGAATTGATCGCAAGAGCACTAGTGGTGGCTGTTTCTTGTTAGGGAGAGCTTTAGTATCTTGGTTTAGCAAGAAACAAAACACGGTTGCCCTCTCTACAACTGAAGCTGAATATATGGCAGCCAGATCTTGTTGTGCTCAAGTGCTTTATATGCAAAAAGTGTTAAACGATTATGGTTTTGCTCTTTCATCTACGCCTATCTTTTGTGACAACACAAGCGCTATAAACTTAGCACACAATCCTATTTTACACAGCCAAGCTAAACATATTGAAATCCGTCATCACTTTTTAAGGGATCATATCTCTAAGAATCATGTTTCCCTTCATCGTGTTGATACGGAAGATCAATTGGCTGATATTTTTACAAAACCGCTTCCACTAGACCAATTCAACAAAATAAGGAAGCGACTGCTTATCACTCCTTTGGAAGATGTTTTCTTTGATATTTGTGCTTCTTAACAATGTCTTTTATTTGCATCATTTTGGCTTATAATGGACATCTTTTTTTCATTGTATCTGATGGGACATCTAATTAAGGGGGAGTTTTTTCTTTTTAACGAATATCTTTTTGAAATGACAAAGGGGGAGAAATAAATATAAAACTTAGTAATTGTGCAAAACTCAATCAATGAGTTTCATAAACTCTTGGCTTTACATTGAAAGTTGCTATATTCCCTAAAGAATTTGATTTCATGTTCCATAATTCATGGGGAATAATAAGCACACATTTTATAAATAAGAGAAGAAATTTACAAAGGTAATCTTCAGATATGAAACTCACATGTTTTATATTTTCTTATTTTATATTTAGGAAATGTTTGTCATCTTCAAAAAGGGGGAGATTGTTGGCTAAATGGACATCTGTAAATCCGTTTGTTTTGATAATGACAAACATTTCATTATTGTTGATCTAACGTGCTACTTGAGTGTTGCAGGAATAAGGTGGATGACAAAGTTCTAGGGAATTTATATGCTTGAATGATTGTAAATGTCATGAAATGTAATCAATTGTAAACTTGTACAAATATATAATGTACAATTACTTAGACTTCATGTAAATCAAGCGTTAGATCTTCCCTAGCTAAACACCACATTTAGATAGGTCATCCCCTTCAAATAGTGTCACATATGAACACTCATATACACACTTAGTGCTTTAATTGAAAGATTGAAACAGGGTCAAACTCGGTCGACTAACTCCTCGACCGAGACACTCTCGGTCGACAATCTTCTCGACCGAGAAAGACCCAAGTAGCCGTTAGACATAGCTGACAAGGTAGTTGGCAGTTGGAGATAAACATTGCAAAACACTTGATCCAGAGGGCCTGTCGGTCGACAAAACTTCGACCGAGTAGGTGTCTCGGCCGACCATTTCTCGACCGAGATGGACTCTGACAGCAACTGCAGAATTAATTAACTAGCCGTTGTTAAAGCAACTAACTTATACCTAACGACTAGTTAAGCACTTAGAAACCTCTAGAAACGGTCTAGAACGTCCTTAAGCACTTGTAGGACATTCCTATAAATAGGACATGCCTTAGGACACATAAACCAACTTGTTTTACACTTGAGCAATCTTTGAGCATACATTTGCATTGAGCAACCTGTTTATGAGCAACTGAGCATATTGACAATTGGCTACTTCTTCTCTTAGCTCAAATTTCGTATCCTATAGGCTAGCATCTCCTATCCACAGCAATCACAATTCCATACACATTGGTTAGGAGATCTACACGCTTGATCTAGGCAAATCAAGCCTTGTGCTTCAAAGGATAAGTTGTAATTTCCATTTTCCTTTCTTGTTCACTATTATTGTTTGTACTCTCCTTTCTACTCCTAGGTTGGAGGCTGCGGATTGGAGAGGTTGGAAGATCTTCTTGGTGAAGAAGGGGACCTTGAGCTACTTCAAGAAGGCTGGTGCAATGAGAGGTTACTTCTAAAGAGGAAGGCTACTTCAAGGGGGAGCTTGGAGTTACTTCAAGAAGGCTACCTCGGGTTGGTGCATCTAATTCAAGTGAAGGTTGTTCAAGGGGTGTAAGAAAGTATTGTATTTTGTGTAAATCCTTGTGAAGGTAATAAAATTGATACTTTCAAAATCCCGGTTGGGTAAGAAACCGGGTAGTGGACTGACAATCTTAGTATTTTCTAAGATTGGAACCACTCTAAACACTTGTCTCCTTCTTTCATTTTCAATTATGGTTGTTTGAGTTAAATAATTGATAAAATATCTTTAAAACTTTATTCACCCCCCCTCTAGTGTTTTTCAAATAGTAAGTTATCCCAAAGAAAGAGCCTTCAACCTGGAGATCAACAAGTAATCAGGCTAAAATCAAAATAGATACTCGCCCAAATTCTATCCACATCAGGGCTCCAATCATAAAAAATTATCTTATTTCTCATCCACTAGATATGGTATATAATGCAAGTTGAAGCAATACCCAACTTCCTACTAGAACATAAGGCAGTAATCCAAGAATTAGGGAGTTTATCTACACAACCAACATGAACTACTTTATCTCAAACCAAATGAACAAAGGGACTTTTCAGAAACAAGTGGACAGTTGATTCCTCATCCGTTCTGCAAAACATACATATAGAAGGCATGTAGAATCCCCTTGTTTTTAGGAATTCCATATCCGGTAATCTATCTAGAGCAATCTTCCATAGAAAGAATTTAATTTTTTTAGAAATCTTTAGCTTCCAAAGTATCTTTTCCCAATCTAGACAGCTAATTAGTTCTAATGCAGTCACAGACATCTCAAAGTGTAAGGCCCCTAAACTTGCTTAATGAGTTGAATAAGCTTAATTATCATAATTCAATGCGTAGAACCCTAATATAACGTTGTGATATGCTTTGAAATTATAATACAAACTTAATTTTCAAATTTGGTCCAATTTGGACACTGTTTGAGCAAGTTATGCAATTTTATGCACATTTTGGACTTTTCTATAATTTACCCAATTGAGAGGTATTCATTGAAATTTATCACTTGCATTATGTTCCTTGGATATTCTATCATCATTATTGATCTTTCTGAGCCATGGGGCGCCTATTTAAACCTTGGTTTGAAGGTGTTTGCTCCAAGGGTATTTTAGGGTTTTCCCCCTTCACGGATGAGCTACCTTTAGTAGCTATCAACTAGTGAATTATTTGAATGTCTGGGAAATTCGAAAAAGGAAAGCTAATCAGTTATATACACATGATGGGGGATCTTCTTGTGTGTGTGCTTATATAGTCTTAATAAATTAAGGCCATGGACACTTGGATAGATACTAGAACTTCAAGTTTTTCTTTTTCTTTATCTTAAAGTGTCATATACTTATCCCCAAGCACCAAAACGAGCCATTTTCTCTCCACCACCTCCCTCCTTCTCCCAATCTCGTTCTCCCTCTGTTCATCTGCGAATTTTTCTGCCCAAGGATGAAAAAAGTGGGGATCTTCTTGGAGAAAGGCTCTATGGTTGAAATTGACTTCATTTTAGGATTGAAAAAGCTTCCTTCTAGTGATCTTGACCTAAAAGTGTAAGAATTCCATTCTTTCCTCCATCTATTTCTTTTTTATCCTTCCTCCTAGATTTCTCCAGGTTGGAAATTTGCTGTTCCATTGTAGAAATTGCTCTAAATCTCTAAAATCCTACCTTTCTTGCTCCTTATGCTTAGAGTTTGCTCATTTGATGAAGAAAGGTGCTAGATGGATGAATTCATAGCTTACCCTTGGATTTTATACCCTACCTACTCGAGATTTGCTTCTATATGTGGTTTCATCTTCTCATTATAAGCAAATTTTATAACTTGCTCCACGTTTCTGGCTCACCATAAACTTTCTGGATCATGTTCTTGCTTGAAAATGATGATCCATGCACTAAAAAGCTATGCTTGACTTGGATTTCGATTTTTATAATGTTCCCTGTTCTGATTTCAGTTTTATATTAACCTGTGATCATTTTTAAATTATTCCTAAGGTATAATATTACTTGTATCAGGTTGGTTTGACAACCTATGGTGCTAAGCACCTATCAACCAATGGTCAATTTTAGGGTTTAATGTTGATTTCTTCTATAAACCCATAACCCGATGATGGTATCATTGCAACAACCCTATGGTGTTGTCTTCATGACAATAGATGCTCGTGATAAAAGGTGTCATATGATGGTGAAAACCCATGGTCACCCTCTTAGGTCAGGTTTTGGATCAATTAGAAGTATAATGATCAACCCTTAAGTACCCTATTGATGTTATCAATCAATGATGACATCAACTTAATATTTGATTTTGATTAATGAATATAGTGTTGATATAACAACCTATGGTGATTTAATGATCACTAATGATGGTGGATCAGGTCTCTACAACCTATGGTGAGTTAAGCATTGTAGTTATAGCATCAATTAAGTCTAAGGCCAATTGTTTCTTGGGTCACTTGATGCAGTGGTCAGACCTATACTGTAATTAATGGTTTTAACATATGAAGCTGACCCAATGGTCAAGATTTAATGTTTATTCCTCAAATAAAGTGTAATGATAGATAATTTAATATTTTGATCCTAATAATCATATTTAGATGGTTTCCTTTATATGATCAACTTAAGGAGCTTACTTGTTGCAATGGATGGCTTGTTTTAACTGAACAGTCGATTGTGGGTTTTACCCTACTCTCAATGGAACTTTTTGTGTTGTTAATCAAGGGTTGTCTAGGGTTATATGGTGACTCATTCTAGAGCACAAATCAAGGACTTCATCGGTGGTTTATCCAAGGTGTTTACTTATGTAAACAACCAATGGTGTCACCTTTTAAACATCCAATGATTCTGGGTGACATTGTGGTATGGTGATATGGGTTGAATGGTGATGGAACAAATGGAGGGTTACCCTTAATAAGGTGGTTTTATCTATTCAGTCATATGAATAGAAGGGATGATAACCATATTGTGTTGATATGTAATCCTAATGAGGTATAGCTTGTTATACCTAGCTTTAATATAACTAAATGATGGTAATTGGGTATGAATAGTCCTCGAATGACTAATATAATCATGGAGTACTCTCTTATTGTTGTTGAAACCCTAGTATGCTATAACCCGATGGTTGCACCTCGATTTATGTGTGGGTTCATACTTGAGAATAGTATGGAATGTGATGGTGGTTCTTCACCTTATGCATCCATGATCCAATGGGGATGCCATGAGTTAGGGTTTGGGTATAAGTGTTGATTAGTAACATTGATATAATTTATTATGTTGAACCTAAACCTAATGCAAAAAAATAAAGATGAGTATTCATGTTTAACATTTTTATATGATGGAATGGTGGTGGAATAACCTCCTTTACATGATCATAAACTTAATGTGTTAATTGGTGGTTATCATAGCCACATGGTTGATACTTTCTTATGCTAAACATGTGCATTATGAATATGAGGAGTGTCAATCATACCTAGATTCCTTGCATGTTGATGTAATAAAGGAATGTTCTTAATGTTAATACAACCATGCTATGATTGTTTATGAATATCTCCTAACTCATTAATGTGATATTGGTTGATCTGGTGTATTATATGTAAGTGTTGTTGTTGAGCCTTGTTATAAGGCATGGAAAGATAATGATGATCTTTAAGGGAATAGTGTGATGGTATTAATGACCTTTGGGCATGGTTGAACCCTGAATGAGGTGTAATCCTCATATGTTGATAAGGGTTGATACCCAATGATATTGTGAAAAGGATTTATATCTTGTGATAATATGATGACTAGTGTAGTCTCATAAATGGCAAGTGAATAGTACCATATGATGATGAGATGAGAAATTATGTTTCATACGTTTTATATCTTTTCAAGTTTTGGTATTTATATGCTTGCTAGAAGTGAATTAGGGTTTATATGTCCACTTGTTTGATGAAGCCTTAATTCACCCAATTGGCATAACTAATCAAGTGCAACTCTTATCATGCAGTTCCTTGTGCCGTAGAGCCATCTTCAATGTCAGAACTTGCTGGATGATGAAATGAGTATTCCTAATGGAAACTCAGAGTGCATACTGTTGAGTATGTGGGGGTGACAGGGTGAGGATATATCCTTGTCATCCACAATGAAGATTGTGGAGGTTTTCTATGGTCATGCCTCATACATCTAATGTGATAGAGAACAGCTGTGGTCATGTCTCAGTGATTATAACATGATGTGATTAGAGGACAAATGCAGTTGTACCTCAGTGATTGGGTTTGAACACCCTAGTTTCTAGTGTCGTGACTTGTACCAAGGTCATACTAGTAGTTATCATACAAATGCAACTTTGACTGATATATCACTGCCTTTTTACTCGTACTGACCGAGGGGAAGAGATCTTAGGATACCGACACTCCTAGATCATGTACAAAACTGAATAGCCCTTCACAGGGGTCAGTTGGACTTTGAATGGTATGATTTAAATTCCCCAGGGCATAATAAAAGATGTAATATAGTTGTATAGCATATCTATTTAGGGTTATACACGACGCTTCACATAAAGATGATGCTTAGTGAAATTAAGAGATAGTAGATATACTTATGTTGTGGATATGCTTAAGATTGTAGATTCTTACATACAGTAGCCATGATTATGTTGATAACTATACAACTACTGCTGATTATAATCATGATGCTATCTATGTCATGTTGTTAGTTATATTTATCATGCTAGCCATGCCTTTGTAACTAGAGATGCATATACTATTAATCATGCTTATCCAAATAGTTGTGCTTATGTTGTTAGATCTTCTTATAATGTTGATATGTTCAACCAATTAGACATGCTCATGTTGTTAGCTATGCTATGTTACTAGACTTGCTCATGATGCTATATATGCATATGCTACCGATTTGCTAATATTATCAACAAGATAAAGGATGATAGTCTGACTAATGATGATAGTTATTATCTACTCCCTTGTGTATTTTGTTAATCATCAGTGCTGCTGAGCTTAATTGTTATATCTGATTAATTTTCTTAACTGTTTAATTACTTAAAAATGTTGTAATCAATAAATGTTGTTGGAGGTTATATCACTTGCTGGGACTGGGTCTCATCCTTGTGATTCACCACATTTTTTTAGGTAATCGAAAGTGACAAAAACAAACACGTGGAAGCAAAGAGGATCTATAGTAATGAATCTTTTTGAAAGTTGATTAGATGTCTAGTGTGTCCTAGAGTCGTTCCTGTACTCTCAGGTCCATGTGAGAAAAAGTTTGTATATGGTGTTTGTTGGGTTTTAGGGGAGACAGAGCAGGCAGCGGAAACAAAAATTTTCTTCTCCCAAACCCATAATAAAGGAATCGCGTCAACGTCTATATAGTAGGAAGGATGGTTTGTAGAGACATACCTTGTCGCGAGGCTTGCTCGGTGACTTTACCTCACAGCTTGCATGGTCTTCACCTCCGGTCTTGGACGGTGTCTGTGCAGCTCCTGGTCTCACCGGGACTGTCGGGATTGACAACTGTCCTCTGAGCAGCAGAAGTCTCCCGCCTCTAATGTATTCCACACGGACCACCTGGAACTCCGATCTCCTTATTCCACAAGGAATCAGAAGGAGTCGCACCTTCCTGTCGGCGTACTAGTCACCGACACACTCTCCTGCAACCAGTTGCCTTTCTGTAGTTGTCTTTCCCTTGCTGTGCCTCCCTTATTGGGTAGCACTTTCTCGGGCTCTCCTGGTTACCACAACCAGAGAGAATGAAAACCTTGCAGAGCAACTGGTGTTTTGAGTTGTTGTTTCTGAGAAGCCCCCAATACCCCTATATATATAGGAGGGTCATGGGACATGGTTCTCTACCCCGGGCAATGCGGGATTAAAGCGGGAGTAGAAGGGTTCAAGATTTTCCACAAAACAACCAACTACGCCAGCTAAACCGATCATTTCAAGCATGAAACGGTCGGTTGGGGACCTGAGCCGATCGATTCATACCTGAACCGATCGGTTGGGACACCTGAGCCGATCGGTTCGTGGTCCTGGTCTGACTCGAATTGACTTTCATGTTCATTTCCCACTAATCAAACATTAGTCCTTGTCCAAATCAAATTTGTACAAGTGAAACAAATATGTATTTGCAAAAAGAGTCTTCTGACTTTCCAAACGATCTCAGTTGGTCACATGAATCTACTGGTTCAACAATTGAGCCGATCGTTTCATTGACACATGAGCCGATCGACTCACCACTTTGAGATGATCAGTTCACCAACCTGAGCTGATCGGTTCAACCCTATGAGCCGATCGGTTGGGGCAGTAGACTGTGTAAATCAGTCAATTGCAGTTCCAATAAATCTGATACTCTTAATCAACTAGTCCAATACCTTGAACACTATGATTTTGAGCTATCAATTAACTTAGTGTTTAATTGAACTACTAAACTCCTTTAGTAATCAATCTAAACATCATTTGTGGATAAACTCCTCTTCCAGGTTAAATCCTATGTGTGTGACCCTGCAGGACCATTTCACGTTGGCAGTGAAAGTCCATAACACTTATGACTTCACAAGCAAAGAGCGGTGTCTAGTCGCACATCAGTGCTACCCAAGTGAAATGGAAAGTTGGAGAACAACTTTCAATCCTACAATCAGTGAATGTTGTTAAAGTGAATGTATAATTCATATGTCTCTGATATCCCGAATGAACTCAAGGCATGGAACAGTCATCCTATCAATGTTCATTGACTTTCTTGATCTCAAAGTAGTCTGGAGGAGATATGTATGACATTAATATAATATATTGATTTACACATGCATGTGCATGCCTATCTCAATCCTACTCATCAAGTGGCCATGGATATCAAACTCCCTCGGGAGGGACAAATCCCATATCTATCACTCACCCCTCAAAAGCCCCATGTGTCAAAGCCACCCAATCATCACCTTTATAACAACCCATGTTTCAGGACTGTGTTTAATGATGTCAAAGTGTACCCAACGACATGTGTTGAGTGTAGTGATTTCAGGTCAAAGAATAACACTCACCACCATCACTGTGAGAACTGACTGTGACTACCATGTCATGGTTCCATGTGTCAAACTCACGGTGGGTCTGTCTGGTACACTTGTTCTCTAACAAGTACCTATGTGCTTGGTTTGATATCTCCATATCATGACTAATGAGATTGTATCATCAACCAACACCACAATCTAGTATTGTGTGTCATTGTTGTCTATCTACCTTCCACAATGACATCTGACTAGGGACATAATAAGAATGTACAAACTCTTAGCATTTGTATGATCTCATCGTTCAGGTCCTTAACCTGAAAGCATACGTCACTGAGTATTGTCATTCTCTAGACATTCAATCTGTTCTATCATTATCTCATATGACTGAACCAAAAAGAATTGGAAGCTTGCCTTTGATCTTTATCAAGTCAATCTTAATGTATCCCACCAATCATCCCATGATTGGCTCTCAGGGCATACATACCAACAAACTCCCACTTGCACTGTGAGCCAATGACCCTTGAATCATATTCATAGTGATCTTCAAACATGTCCCACATGTTACAATGCTCTAGTGCTTACGCAGTGAGTTATGGAAACATCTTGCCAAAGTTGGTATTAACTGCATGTCTCTCATCTCTTCATTGTACATCACACGTATGAGATGGAGTTGCCATAATATGTGATCTATTACTCCTTTTCTAACCTTTAGCGACATTGCATGACCAAGCACTCCTAACTTGTCATCAATGACCGGAATATCTATAAGTTCATCTCATGAATTTCCAGGTCCATATAGTATTCATTGATGTTCTCTAACACACGGATACTCAACATTTCCTTTTAAAATAGCTTTATTGGAACGTTTCCATTTATCAACAAACATTCACTTTTATATATCCCATATATATTTTGCAATTAATTTTCTATCCTTTTTTGGAAGCATCAATGTAACTCTTTACAGTGAACCCTTCCTTATTTCCATAGAACTATTACTTCTCAAGTACTTATCAAGTTTTCATGGTATTCTAGTAACCCTTACCGGAACTAGACAAACATCTACTCGTCATGTCCTACATACGAGTTATCATGATGAGCATATCATATTGTCATCTCCTACATACAAGATGATAAATGTGTTTTTTTCTTACCATGTCCATACATGCAAGTTGATGGGATGATTACATACATAATAGATTCATATCTATTCCTAGTGTTCCCATTCTTCATAAGAATTGGACACTTGGCCTTAGGGTGCTAACTCCATGTAACATGGATAAGTTTTTCCCACTGAATCTGTGCACACTGAATCCTTCAGTATAGATTGCCAATGTATGCTTTCTCTTTTCAGGTCAAGAGGTTTTCGAGAACTATTTATATAGATCTCTATTCCTATCTTTTAGGAAATGTCTCTATATTCCCTAAAGATAATTTCCACTTTGGATTTCCATTCTAGAACATTTCCATTTCACATCAACATGTGGAATGTGAATATGCTCCCACTAAATCACAGATCTCTCTTTATCTTTGACATATCAGTCAAACCCTTTGACTATATTATCAAAGTAAAGATCCAACTCGGAGTTGCTTGTACTTAATCAATCACATTGATTAGTCCATTGTAGCTTATAGACTTCATTTGCATTAATGAATTCATAAACCTTATAGGTTGTGTCACATACACATCCTTGTTTTATTCCTCATAGGAAAACAAATTTAGTATCTGTATGCCAAATCTCTTAGTCATTAAGTTGTAATCAACAAGCATCATCCTTCTCAAAATGTTATCCATGTGTCTTAACACTTAAGACTCATTCTCACTTATGGATTTCATCCCTATGGGTGCTACCATTAAAGTCATACCTTATGGTTCACAAGGAAGTCATTTAGGATGTAATGGTCATAAACCATAACTAAAAATTGGGTTCCTCATATTCATCTAGATATTTGATTCATCGCATGACCAACTCATCACATAGATAATTGAGGTGTCTCTGTCAAGGATATAAGAACTCACAACTCCTTGTGATTCTTAATGTCCTTTATTAGTGTGGGGTATTCTTTATTTAAGAAGAAATTAGTTATTTGATAATCATACTCTAACTCCTTAGAGTATGACTCCTTTTTATTTAGACATCACCATGCCTTAATCATGAGTTCACTATGATACGCTATCATAATCACTCATAAGGATCTCAAACATTTGGTTCAAGTATTTCATTCATTGATCTCATCAAGAATTAACACTTTACCAAATCCATACTTCATCTATGATATTCTTGAACACTTCAAGATATTCATATTGGTATTTCTCTAAATACCATTTGAAGTACTATCATTAACTCCAATAGGTATGTAAATACATCACATGTATTATACCTAATAGGATAATCATTCTCCCACTACCACTAGTGAAGATTGATTAATCATGTCTAAGAGATTCATGTCTCTTACTGGTTCTCTAACCAAAAGAGTCTAGCTTATTCATCATATGGAAACTAGAAATGAATTTCTCATGATGATTGTTTGAGTTATCAATAACTTTAGGTTTTGTCTTATGCATACCAAGTACCACAAGATAAACAAGGCATTGCCATAAAGATCATATCTTTTGAAATTGAAACATCAACTTTATTAATTGTTATCATTATCATACAATATGCAAAAATAATGTGTTTCCATTCATTGGCAAATATGAAATAGCAGTTCATAACTCTATTACATGCCTTCAAGGCTGAAAATAAACTAAAGTACTCCTATCTATGGCTGCAACACTTGTCCCATGTATTGGGTTCTTTACACTTTATATCTTGGTATCATATACCAAAAAAATGTTATAAGTTTATTTCATGACACCTTCAGGTGGAGACGTCTGTCATCTCCTTCTTCTTTAGTTCTTCCAGATAGAGTGCACAATTCCTTTTCCAATGTCCTGGCTTTTGACAATTGTGGCAATTTCTTCTCTTGGTCACGCCTCCCTTGGCTTTGAGAGTTGAAGATGACTTGGGCTGCTGGCTAGCATCAGAACCTTTCTCTGCCTTGCCCTTGTGATTGCCCTTGCACTTGCCTTTCTTTCTGTTGATCAACATCACATACTTAGACTTGTCCTTCTTCAACTATGCCTCGGTTGTCCTCAACATGCCTAACAACTCTGTCAACGGTTGGTTAAAGTTGTTCATGTTGTAGTTAATCACAAATTGACTGTAGGATTCTGGCAACGATTGCAGTATCACGTCAGTAGCCAAGTCTTGGCTCAGGGGAAGTCCCAGTCTTTTCAGGTTCTCCACATACCCAATCATCTTGAGTGTGTGAGGACCAACTGGATCTCCTTCTATCATGACACACTTGAACAGTGCCTTGGAGACATCATATCTCTCTTTTCGTGCTTGATCTTCATACATGTTCTTGAGATGCTGAATCATCTCAATGACACCCATGTTCTCATGTTGTCTCTGCAACTCGTGGTTCATGGAGCACAACATCAAGCACTTAGCATCAATGACATCTTTAGAATGCTTCTTATAAGCATCCCTTTATGCCTTTGGTGTGGTACGAGCAGGTTCCTCTGGAGTTGGAGTATCCATGGCATAGAGCTTTCACTCTTGAGTGAGAACAATTCTCAATGTCCTAAACCAGTCGTGGAAGTTAGTCCCATTCAGTTTGTCCTTTCCAAGGACTGATCGCAATGAAAAGTGATTGTTGTTTGTTGCCATTTGTACTACAAAAGGAAATATATACAATTTAGTCCAAAACTCAATTTTGACTTATTTGATTGATTTGAAAGGTTGACGATATAATTAGAACTTTAATTAATTATCACTCCCACTATTTTTTTTCAAATTGATAGCCCTCACCATCAATTCGGAAGATTACATCGTACAATCTTCTAGTGGGTCAAGATCTATATTTCATCAAGTCATGAGTCAGCTTTGGCTGATCGTCCACAATCTTGACTATTTAGGTAGGTCATCATGCCAATTGCATCATATGCAACTCTCGATGAATGAACATGCACAACATCTTGCCATGAACATTCTATGCCTCTGGGATTAGATGCTCTAAGAATTACAAGTCAAGTCTAACCCAAAAGTTGACATGGTAAACATGCACCCTACTTTGGCAGAACCTACATGTTCACTCTTTACACTTCCGTGAGATAGATGGCGCACCACGCTTTGGCGTAACCTATGCTTGGTCGATCAAGTTTTTCATGTGTGCTGCTAATGGAAGGCGTATACGACTTAATATTTAGATGAGGGATTTGGTTTTCATAGGTACATATACATATCCAATCACCACAATACATAGTATGTATCATATACATGCTATATCCCATAGAAAACATGTGAAATGATAAAGGAAATGATTATGGCCATCCTAATGTGATTCCTCGAGCCAAGAGGAATCACGGTCATCTAGGTCTACATCACATGAAACTTGTTCATGATGAAGTTCTATAGCCATCCGACTTGATCAACTCATCACATGATTGACCTGCTCACCCTGGCCGATCATCTGGGTGCCACCAGCCAATCGTTTGGCTCCTCCAACCGATCGGTTTGCCTAGTCGTCATGCATCTTCTCAAGTCACCACCAGCCAATCGGTTGGCTCCTCCAACCGATCAGTTCGCCTGGTCATCATGCATCTCCTTAGGTCACCACCCACTCATCTCTCTCCTCGAGCCGATCATCTGGATCGCCAACTGATTGGTTCACACCTTGAACTGATCATCTCAGTTGTCGTTAGATTGTCCTCTGTTCTTCGACATAATAGGAAATATAAAAAGATCTATCCTATTTACATTTAAATTGGGAAACCCCGAGTTACATTCGGGGGGGGGGGCAAAGGTAGGAAAGAAATCTCGAATTAACTCGAGTTACATCAGGAATAAGGAGGTAGGGAATCAGTGCGCAGACTGAGATGTAAGAAACCACATACAACCAAGCACACATACATATGGTTTATTGGCCATAACCACACTATACATCCACTACAAAACTCATTTAAGGGCGACGCGTATCGAGTGCATTCATATTACATATCATATATGTATATTGGAATTTGTGGATTTAAGATTGGACATGCACAAAGCCAATTTTATCCGCATCGTATGCAATAAATAAAGGAGACAAACCAAAATTTATCATATCGATAATCCTAAAGTATAGAGTAGTTGACGTGGCTCTGATACCACTGTTGGGTTTTAGGGGAGACAGAGAAGGCAACAGAAACAAAAATTTTCTTCTCCCAAACCCATAATAAAGGAATCGCGTCAAAGTCTATACAGTAGGAAGGATGGTTTGTAGAGACATACCTTGTCCTGAGGCTTGCTCGACGACATTACCACACGGCTTGCGCGGTCTTCACCTCCAGTCTTGGATGGTGTCTATGCAGCTCCTGGTCTCATCGGGACTGTCAGGATTGACAACTATCCTCTGAGCAGTAGAAGTCTCCCACCTCTGAAGTAGTCCACACGGACCACCTGGAACTATGATCTCCTTGTCCCACAAGGAATCAGAAGGAGTCACACCCTCCTGTCAGTGTACTAGTCACCGACACACTCTCCTGCAACTAGTTGACTTTCTAGAATTGTCTTTCCTTTGTTGTGCCTCCCTTATCGGGTAGCACTTGCTCGGGCTCTCCTGGTTACCACAACCAGAGAGAACGACAACTTTGCAGAGCAACTGGTGTTCTGAGTTGTTGTTTCTGAGAAGCCCCCAATACCCCTATATATATAGGAGGGTCATGGGACATGGATATCTACCCTGGGCAATGTGGGATTAAAGTAGGAGTAGAAGGTTTAGAGATTTTCCACAAAACAACCAACTGCACCAGCTGAACCGATCGTTTCAAGCATGAAACGGTGGTTGGGGACCTCAGCTGATCGGTTCATACCTGAACCGATCGGTTGGGACACTTGAGCCGATCGGTTCAAGCATGAGTCGATTGGTTCATGGTCCTAGTCTGACTCGAATTGACTTTCATGTTCATTTCCCACTAATCAAATATTAGTCCTTGTCCAAATCAAATTTGTACAAGTGAAACAAATATGTATTTTCAAAAAGAGTCTTCTGACTTTCCAAACGATCTCGGTTGGTCACATGAATCAACCAGATCAACAATTGAGCCGATCGTTTCATTGACACATGAGCCGATCGACTCACCACTTTGAGCCAATCTGTTCAACCCTATGAGGCAATTGGTTGGGGCAGTAGACTGTGCAAATCAGTCAATTGCAGTTCCAATCAATCTGATACTCTTAATCAACTGGTCCAACACCTTGAACATTATGATTTTGAGCTATCAGTTAACTTAGTGTTTAATTGAACTAATAAACTCCTTTAGTAATCAATCTAAACATCATTTGTGGATAAACTCCTCTTCCAGGTTAAATCCTATGTGTGTGACCCTGCAAGCCCATTTCACGTTGGCAGTGAAAGTCCATAACACTTATGACTTCACAAGCAAAGACCGGTGCCTAGTCGCACATCAGTGCTACCCAAGTGAAAAGGAAAGTTGGAGAACAACTTTCAATCCTACAATCTGTGAATGGTGTTATAGTGAATGTATAATTCCTTTGTCTCTGATATCCCAAATGAACTCAAGGCATGGAACAATCATCCTATCAATGTTCATTTACTTTCTTGATCTCAGAGTAGACTGGAGGACATATATATGACATCAATATCATATACTGATTCACACATTCATGTGCATGCCTATCTCAATCCTAGTCATCAAGTGGCCATGGATATCAAACTCCCTCAGGAGGGACAAATCCCATATCTATCACTCACCCCTCAAAAGCCCCATGTGTCAAAGCCACCCAATCATCACCTTTATAACAACCCATGTTTCAGGACTGCATTTAATGATGTCAAAGTGTACCCAATGACATGTGTTGCGTGTAGTGATTTTAGGTCAAAGAATCACACTCACCACCATCACTGTGAGAACTGACTGTGACTACCATGTCATGGTTCCATGTATCAAACTCACAGTGGGTCTGTCTGGTACACTTGTTCTCTAACAAGTACTTATGTGTTTGGTTTGATATCTCAATATCATGACTAATGAGATTCTATCATCAATGAACACCCCAATCTAGTATTGTGTGTCATTGTTGTCTATCTACCTTCCATAATGACATCTGACTAGGGACATAATAAGAATGTACAAACTCTAAGCATCCATATGATCTCATCGTTCATGTCCTTAACCTGAAAGCATACATCATTGAGTATTGTCATTCTCTAGACATTCAATCTATTCTATCATTATCTCATATGACTAAACCAAAAAGAATTGGAATCTTGTCTTTGATCTTTATCAAATCAATCTTAATGTATCCCACCAATCATCCCATGATTGTCTCTCAGGGCATACATACCAACAATGTTTCAAATGAATCAGACTTTTTTTAGCATATTAATGCTTGTTTGTGTGGCATATATGAATAGTGTTCTCCTGTGTATATATGTTGTGGCTAAGACAATTGAACATTTGTATCAAATTCTTGGCCTAGTATAGAGAAAAGAAAGATCTTGGGATCTTATGCAAATGTTTTTGAGTTGGTGCTGACGTTGAAATCGGTTTTAATTTACCCATATTTTTGGGTATGTGATTAATTAGTGATTGATTGTGTTTTATGTTTTGAGTAATACCATTTAGTGTAACATGTTCTCACAAGTTGGTATCAGAGCTTTAGGTTCACTGAGTCTATAGGGACACTAGGACTTAAGACTAGGATGATGTCTAAGTTAGGAACGTGACACAAAGACATGGTGCATACTGCCTAATCTCAGTACTTGGATGCTCTAGCCAGGTATTCAATTATTAAAGAAAGGTAAGTATGGAACTATTAGATTGTTATATTTTTTATTACTCTGATCAAGTAGTCATTTAGAGACAATCTAAAGAGCATAAAGAATAAGAAATCATGGTGTGAATATCTCAATCCTACCTTAAAGAAGATGAGAATTGCATCATTACCTATAAAAAGTTGAATGTTTGGTAACTATAAGAGAAAGATACAACGCCATGAAATCTAAATCTGAATACAAATTAGAAAAAGAGGAGTTCTTGAAGATGTGATTCAAGAATATAATAAAATGAAAGACATATAAGTCTATGCTTATAAAGTGAAGCAAGGTATGAAATCCACATAAGATGGAAAGAACTCCTACAAAAAGTACAAAAATGAGAAGATAAATAGGAACAATGACAAATGAATAAGGTGGAACCTGAGTTAATATTAGACCAACCTATGTGTGTAAGAAAGTGTTAATGAAAAATCAGCATGGCATGTGAAAGAAATTACGGGAGATGATCCCGATTTAATGAAGAAAATGTGGAATATGATGATTTACATGTTGATAAGTGGTTGAAAAACATAATAAAATAAGAGAACATACCCAAGTGTGATAAATAGTCATCACAGAAGGAGTAATGAGATATGTTAATCATGATGATTCCTATGCTAATGGCAAGGAACCAAAAATGAAAAAGGTAAAATGATACATAAGAACTTAAAACATGCATAATGAAAATCGAATTGGTTACCTTTTGCTAGTGACCCTTGAAAATTGCTTCTATGATGTGGAAAGTGTGTTTCCCTTTGTGTCTTTCCTTTCCAGGGCACAACATTCAAGTGGACCATTGCCACTTGGTATGTGTGGATTCATTCTAAACATGAGGATGGATATCTTATTATAGAATAAGGTTGTTTGGACTAGGGTTCCACGATCATAAAGTTTGTGATGATTTTGCTTTTGAGCCTTCCAATAATTAGGAAGACTCCTCTTATATGTCTTGATATTTGTTATGTTGGTAAAAGTAGATGAGATAAGGATGTGAGTTCCTTATAGTGCATGAGGTGGATACCAAGGTAATGAATCCCAATATCCAAGATGTATCAATAATATGAGAAATATGTGAAGGTTGGAGATGGTTATTAAATGAACATTCCAAGTATTCCTCTCCTGTAGACAGAGAGAGAGAGAGCCGATTATGATCCTATAAATGTTGTTTGGAAAAAGAAAGAAAAAAGTGATTCCATAATGTTGTGTATGGTTCAATGATAGTTGGGCAAGACCACTATCAAGGATAGATGGTTTATTGGTCAATAGATATGCAATACCGTGTTCCTTTAAGATAAACCTATGATCAAATATCAATGCATAAGATTTATATTGGATGACATAATTCACATGACCATGACGAGTTTAGAATTATGTCCTTTAGACTAACCAATGTACAAATAAAATTTATGAATAGGAGGAATAGAGTGTTCTAGTCATCACATACAAGTTATATAAATCTTTAAGTGATGACATGTCAAAGTATTTCAAATATGGTAAAAAATATGATCAATATTTCTTCAAAAACCTTAGGGTTGCCAAAACAATAATAGCTATGAGATAAGTTGAACAAGAGTGAGATGGGGTTGATTAAGTGTCTTTATGGGATCATGATATGTCTTCTAAGTAGGTTGTGTAAATCCTAGTAAGGTGAAGATAGTGTTGTTGTTTCACCCCTAACATGGTTGGATAGGAATGATGTTTTCTTGTATGGAATGATAGATTCCAGCATCAACATTTCTTTTGATGTTGAAAAAGAACTGCCAAGAGTTCTAGTATCAGTGTAAAAAAAGGATGGATACATTGCCTCTCTTTTTTTGCTTCAAGGAATGGTATGGGACACATGGCATGATTGGTAAAAAGCTAGCAGGTATGAATTTTGAGTAATGTTTTAATACAATAGATATAATTTTAGGATGATAGCTAGAATTTAAAGTTGAACATTACTATTAGCTTTGTACAGGTGGCACAACAAATTTTTATATTCCGTATTGCGAATGTCTTCTTATGTGGGGGGTTTTTGTGTTGACCCAAGATCAGATATGTATGAATGACATGAAATCACCATGATATGCAAGTAACCATGTGAAGGTAATACGATTATGTGCAAAGAAAGTACCCATCTTTGTTTACCTTGGATTTTAGGGGTGAAATCCATGTTAGGGGTTTATAGTTGTAAGGCCCCTAAACTTGCTTAATGAGTTCAATAAGCTTAATTATCATAATTTAATGCTTAAAACCATAATATAAACTTGTTATATTCTTTCAAATCATAAGACAAACTTATGTTTCAAATTTGGTCCAATTTGGACACTGTTTGAGCAAGTTACACAATTTTATGCGCATTTTGAAATTTTCTACAATTTACCCAATTGAGAGGTTTTCTTTGAAATTTAACACTTAAACTATGTTCCTTGGATGTTCTATCATCATTATTGATCTTTTTGAGTGATGGGGTGCCTATTTAAACCTTGGTTTGAAGGTGTTTTCTCCAAGGGTATTTTACGGTTTTCCCCCTTCACGGATGAGCTGCCTTTAGTAGCTATCAACTAATGAATTATTTGATTGGCTGGGAAATTCGACAAAGGAAAGATAAGTAGGTCTATAAACATTATGGGGGAGCTTCTTGTGTGTGTGCTTGTATATTCTTAATAAATTAAGGCCATGGACACTTGGATAGATACTAGAACTTCAACCTTTTCTTTTTCTATATCTTAAAGTGTCATATACTTATCCCTAAGCACCAAAACGAGCCATTTTCTCTCCACCACCTCCATCGTTCTCCCAACCTCGTTTTCCCTCTGTTCAGCTGTGAATTTTTCTGCCCAAGGAAGATGAAAGTGGGTATCTTCTGGGAGAAAGGCTCTAAGATTGAAATTGACTTCATTTTAAGATTGAAAAAGCTTCCTTCTAGTGATCTTGACCTAAATGTGTAAGAATTCCCTTCTTTCCTCCATCTATTTCTTTTTTTATCCTTCCTCCTAGATTTCTTCAGGTTGGAGTCTTGCTGTTCCATGGTAGAAATTGCTCTAAAGCTCTAAAACCCTACCTTTCTTGCTCCTTATGCTTAGGGTTTGCTCATTTGATGAAGAAAGGTGCTAGATGGACGAATTCATAGCTTACCCTTTTATTTTATACCCTACATGCTCAAGATTTCTTCTTTGTGTGGTTTCATCTTCTCATTAGAGGCAAGTATTATAACTTTCTCCACGTTTATTGCTTACCATAAACTTTCTAGATCATGTTCTTGCATGAAAATGATGATCCATGCACTAAAAAGCTATGCTTGACTTGGATTTCGATTTTTATAATGTTCCCTGTTCTGATTTCAGTTTTATATGAACCTGTGATAATTTGTACATTATTCCTAAGGTATAATATTACTTGTATCAGGTTGGTTTGACAACCTATGGTGCTAAGCACCTATCAACCAACGGTCAATTTTAGGGTTTAATGTTGATTTTTTCTATAAACCCATGACCCGATGATGGTATCATTGCAACAACCCTATGGTGTTTTCTTCATGACAATTGATGGTCGTGATAAAAGGTGTCATATGATGGTGAAAACCCATGTCCACCCCCTTAGTTTAGGTTTTGGATCAATTAGAAGTATAATGATCAACTGTTAAGTACCCTACTGATGTTATCAATCAATAATGACATCAACTTAATATTTGATGTTGATTAATGAATATAGTGTTGATCTAACAACCTATGGTGATTTAATGATCACTAATGATGGTGGATCAGGTCTCTACAACCTATGGTGAGTTAAGCATTGTAGTTATAGCATCAATTAAGTCTTAGACCAATCACTTCTTGGGCCACTAGATGCAATGGTCAGACCTATACTGTAATTGATGGTTTTAACATATGAAGTTGGCCCAATGGTCAATATTTAATGTTTATTCCTCAAATAAATTGGAATGATAGATAATGTAATATTTTGGTCCTAATAATGGGATTTATATGGTTTCCTTTATATGATCAACTTAAGGAGCTTACGTGTTGACAATGGATGGCTTGTTTTAATTGAACAGTCGATTGTGGGTTTTACCCTACTCTCAATGGAACTTTTTGTGTTGTTAATTAAGGGATGTCTAGGGTTAGATGGTGACTATTTATAGAGAACAAATCAAGGACTTCATCAGTGGTTTATCCAAGGTGTTTACTTATGTAAACAACCAATGGTGTCACCTTTTAAACATCCAATGATTCTGGGTGACATTGTGGTATGGTGATATGGGTTGAATGGTGATGAAACAAATGGAGGGATACACTTAATAAGGTAGTTTTACCTATTAACTCATATTAATAGAAGGGATGATAACCATATTGTGTTGATATGTAACCCTAATGAGGTATAGCTTGTTATACCTAGCTTTAATATAATGAAATGATGGTAATTGGGTATGAATAGTCCTTGAATGACTAATATAATCACGAAGTACTCTCTTATTGTTGTTGAAACCCTAGTATGCTATAACCCGATGGTTACACCTCGATTTATATGTGGGTTCATACTTGAGAATAATATGGAATGTGATGGTGATGCTTCACCTTATGCATCCATAATCTAATGGGCATGCCGTGAGTTAGGGTTTGGGTGTAAG
This sequence comes from Alisma plantago-aquatica, assembly GCA_963693085.1. Taxonomy (NCBI): domain Eukaryota; kingdom Viridiplantae; phylum Streptophyta; class Magnoliopsida; order Alismatales; family Alismataceae; genus Alisma; species Alisma plantago-aquatica. The sequence continues at coordinate 176,546,297 of OY856409.1, forward strand.
TGTTGATTAGTAACATTGATATAATTTATTATGTTGAACCTAACTCTAATGCAAAAACATAAAGTTGAGTATTCTTGTTTAACATTTTTATATGATGGAATGATGGTGGCATAACCTCCTTAACATGATCATAAACTTAATGTGTTAATTGGTGGTTATCATAGCCACATGGTTGATACTTTCTTATGCTAAACATGTGCATTATGAATATGAGGAGTGTTAATCATACCTAGATTCCTTGCATGTTGATGTAATAAAGGAATGTTCTTAATGTAAATACAACCCTACTATGATTGATTATTAATATCTCCTAGTTCATTAATGCGATATTGGCTGATCTGGTGTATTATATGAAAGTGTTGTTGTTGAGCCTTGTTATAAGGCATGGAAAGATAATGATGATCTTGCAGGGAATAGTATGATGGTCTTAATGACTTTGGGCATGGTTGAGCCCTGAACGATGTGTAATCCTCTTATGTTGATAAGGGTTGATACCCTATGATATTGTGAAAAGGATTTATATCTTGTGATTATATGATGACTAGTGTAGTCTCATGAATGGCAAGTGAATAGTACCATATGATGATGAGATGAGAAATTATGTTTCATACGTTTTATATCTTTTCAAGTGTTGGTATTTATATGCTTGCTAGAATTGAATTAGGGTTTGTATGTCCACTTGTTTGATGCAGCCTTAATTCACCCAAATGGCATAACTAATCAAGTACAACTCTAATCATGTAGTGCCCTATGCCGTAGAGCCATCTTCAGTGTCAGAACTTGCTGTATGGTGAAATGAGTATTCCTAATGGAAACTCAGAGTGCATACTACTGAGTATGTGGGGTGGCAGGTTGAGGATATATCCTTTTCATCCACAATGCAGATTCTGGAGGTTGGCTATGGTCATGCCTCATACATCTAATGAGATAGAGAATGGTTGCAATCGAGTCTCAGTGATTATAACATGATGTGATTAGAGGACAACTATGGTTGCACCTCAGTGATTGGGTTTGAATACCCTACTTTCTAGTGTCATGACCTGTACCAAGGTTGGACTAGTGGTTATCAGCTTGACTATATGTCAATGTGGTGCTAGCTTTGACTGATATGTCACTGCCTTTTTACTCATACTGACCGAGGGGAAGAGATCTTAGGATACAACCACTCCTAGATCTTGTACGGAATTGAATAGCCCTTCACAGGGGTCAGTTGGACTTTGAATGGTATGATTCAAATTCCCCAAGGCATAATAAAAGATGTAATACAGCCGTATAGCATATCTATTTAGGGTTATGCATGACGCTTCACATTGGATGATAACCCTTGTTTGTTATCTTTACATAAATATGATACTTAGTGAAATTAAGAGATAGTAGATATACTTATGTTGTGGATATGATTAAGATTGTAGATGCTTACATATAGTAGCCATGATTATGTTGATAACTATACTGCTACTTCTAAATATAATCATGATGCTAGCTATCTCATGTTGTTAGTTATATTTAGCATGCTAGCCATGTCTTTGTAACTAGAGATGCATATATTGTTAATCATGCTTATCCAAATAGTTGTGCTTATGTTGCTAGCTCTTCTTATAATGTTGATATGTTCAACCAATTAGACATGCTCATGTTGTTAGCTATGCTATGTTACTAGACTTGCTCATGATGCCAGATATGCATATTCTACTGAATTGCTTATATTATCAACAAGATAAAGGATGATGGTCTGACTTATGATGATAATTATTATCTGTTCCCTTGTGTATTTTGTTAATCATCAGTGTTGCTGAGCTTAATTGTTATATCTGATTAATTTTCTTAACTATTTAATTACTTAAAAATGTTGTAATCAACAAATGTTGTTGGAGGTTATATCACTTGTTGGGACTAGGTCTCATCCTTGTGGTTCGTCGCATTTTTTTAGGTAATCGAAAGTGACGAAAACAAACATGTGGAAGCAAAGAGGAGCTATAGTAATGAATCTTTGAGAAAGTTGATTAGATGTCTAGTGTGTCCTAGAGTCGTCCATGTACTCTTAGGTTCGGGCGAGAACAAGTTTGTATATGGTGTTTCAAACGAATCAGACTTTTGGTAGCATATTAATGCTTGTTTGTGTGGCATATATGAATAGTGTTCTCCTATGTATATATGGTGTGGCTAAGGCAATAGAACATTTGTATCAAATTCTTGGCCTAGTACATATAAAAGAAAGATGTCGGGATCTTATGCAAATGTTTTTGAGTTGGTGCTGACGTTAAAATCGGTTTTAATTTACCCATATTTTTGGGTATGTGATTAATTAGTGATTGATTATGTGTTATGTTTTGAGTAATATCATTTAGTGTAATGACTTCTCACACTAAGCTTCACAATTTTTTTATTATTAAAAGTAATACAATCAGGTGTGTCAAAAATGACAACATTGTCATTCAGAAGCTTCAGCAAGGGACACAACCTTCTTTTCTTAGGAATGGCCCATTCACCATTATGGGTAATAGCTCCAATATTAACCATATTACCCATTCCCATATCAAGCACAACCTGTAATCCACCACATCTCCTAGGAACTTATTCCCTTGGAGCCAAGGGGTCGCCCCGTAGAAGAAATTTATCTCCTTTACCAAGATGAAAGAATGTATAATCCAGAACAATACTCGAAACCTTCATAAGGTTTCTCAAAAGCCAATAATGATTAGGTTTACAAATATTTCCACACTAAATGCTTATATACTAGATACATAGATCTCTCACCTAGATGTAGGAGAATTGATTATCATTTATGAAGGTGAATAGCTATCTAGGAATCAATTAGACCTAGGGGAAATTAACAAATTAGCTACATATAAGAAATTTCCCTAGAATCCTAGGCAATTTCAAGCACAAACCGACAAGAAATTTATGGGAAATGAGAAAAAAGTAGAACATTACCATTAGCACATGAAATAATGAAGGGATCTAGAATGGACGATGATGAAATTGGGGTGGAATGAAGTGGGAATGGAAGAGAGGGTGATAGGACATGCTGAGAGGCAGATATACACAGTAAATTAGCCTTAACGGATGCCTTCTGGTATTTTTCTTGGATTGTTGTGTATAAAATTTAACAGAAAATGGCACAGTCGCGTTAGGATTGGTGGGTTTCGGAAATGCCATCTCCGTGCCCATTCTCAGGTCCGTGTCACCTCTTTTACATGTTCTTCCCACATGCATTGCTCGTCCTCTCCGTCCCTAGCTCAATCACCAAACCGCAGAATTCCGGAAAATACAAATGACTACCAGTGTTTCAAAAGTATTTGACATAGCCGCATAGAGAACTAAAGACGCTGGGGCAGTGGCGGCGGGAGGGGGGGCAAGCTGGGGCAAGTGCCCCCCCTCCAATTTTGAAATTTTTTGAGCATATGTATATATTATGTATATTTACATGGTATCAAAGTTAATATTAATTTATATATTTTATCTCATTCACACATTAATTAATCTAATTTCGTAGTATATAAACTCTCTGCCATAAATAATGTCATTACTAATACGATTTTAGGTAAAGAATCATAAATTAAAATACATCAAATAGGATGTGTTTCTTTATTTTATAAATATATCTCAGTTTTCCATACTTAACCAATTGTTCTTTATGAAACATATTAACAAGTGTATCAAAACACAAATGTCAACTTATTAACTATTATTTTACATTTATTTGTATAATGATTATATAAAAAATAGATATTTATAATTAATAGTATTCTTTATTAAATGTCAAATATTTCTATATCATATATAAATAATTAAATATATAACAAACATAGCAAGTATGTAGTTGTATGGATAATGAGGAAGCGAAAATAGAAATCTTTTGTCAATTATATACTTTATATAATACCAAATACTTTATATAATATATAAATAATTAAGTGTGTAACAAACACAGAAGAGGTGAAAGAAAATTGATGTCTATGTACATTGATAATGGAGAAAAAGAAAATTGATATTAATAATTAATGGTATAATTCATGAGATATCAAATATTGTTATAATTAAATGTATAACAAATATAGCAAGTAAACAGTTCTATGTGTGTATCTTTTACTTGTACAAATGGTGTATGCTTATTATTTTCTATTATAGGTGTGCTATTAAAGATAAAGTCAAATGAAATATGATAGTTTTTTAGTAGCACATGGTGTCACGATAAATTTGTTAATATTTTTTTAACAAAATATGTGTATTGTTTTGGATTGTTATACATCAATACATATTTATTAAAGTAATGCAATATCATGTGTCATCATGAAAAGACACCTACAATTATTCTTCTAATCACAAGTTATGTAAATATTATTTCTCTAAATTATAAAGATTATTTCATCTTAATATCAAGGATAATAAATTTTGATATTTTCTTAGTTTCCAATGCAACATAGAAATAATTGTATTTAGAACTTAGTGAACAATGAATTATCATAAGATCTATTACTTTATTAGGTAAATTTATGAATAAGTTTAATACCATCATACATATCTTTATTTAACTTTAAACTATTATAGCATTGGATTTCTTGATTTATATATAATAATAGTAATTTCTACATGTTACTACTTATATATTCATTTCTTAACTTTATGTTATTTTTTAATTACTTGCTTGTCAAACTCATCATGTAGAAATTATTTGTGTGATCTTGAAAACTAAATAATAATTCACACAATTAATATTGAACATTAAATTTATATGGTTTTTCCAATATGGAGAATTAATATAAATGAATAGTTGGCCTTATACAAAGAAATTAAATATTTTCAATGCAAATGGCCATCATTTCAAACTCATCTTAAATATAAAAAAATCCTAAATGTATGTAGAATGTTGTAATATACATAGTAATACACAATAAAATATATATGTAGAAGGTTGTCTGAATAAGATCTAAAATAAATACTTCACAAAGTGATGAGATATGTCTCCAACCTCGTCTTTTATTTATCTAAGACTCAACTATTTTTCTTACTAGATCCAAGTGAATAGGTCAATGTTATGTCTTTGAGACATGCCCACACTCCATTTTTCTCATGGTGACTATTTAAATCCTATTTATATCTGATTTAAAACAAAAATAATGCCAATCTCATATAAATACATAACATTAATTTTCAAGTGCCCCCCCTTCATCTGAGGGCTGGCTCCGCCACTGCGCTGGGGAAATAAGCATCGGTGTTCTCGCAATTTTTGGCGCGATCAACCCCACGCATTGTGATACAATCGACAACGACGACAAGGTGTGTTCCTCGGCTTGCGTTGTACACTTACATGCGACGACGTGACATGGGCGTGATATTGTCGGCTGTCGTTTTTATTCTACGAGCAAATTACAGCTCTTATTCCATCTAGTGAATTGATACCTCGGGTACTATTGCGGTTCTGACGGGTGTTTTTCTCGTGACGTTTTGAGCTCATCCATACCCTCCATTAGTCAAATATGTTCTTAAGTATGTCACACCAAGACTCTGTCATTCTATTGGCATAATCTAATGGGCAACATGGTTTGTCTCATTTCACAACTAGATAAATGTAGTGCTTTGCTATCGAAATGACAATAGTAGACGAGAACTGCAACAACCAAATTTTCCGTTAGTTTGTGTTTCTTAATATGTGGATCCGACTCCAAATATAGCCTGACTGGTACAACACATTGATTTAGGTGCTGAAAAAACATGAGAAAGAGAGGGAGTGAGGGGGAATTTAAAAACGTGGAGAGAGAGGAATGAGGAGAGAAAATAGATGTAGGAGAGAGAAAAAAAGAAAAGTTACTTTGCTAATAACTTTTGAACCATAACAAATTTTTTTATGAAATAAACGTCGTTGCACTCATTACAAAAAGTATCTTACGATAAGACTAATATCTATATATCTTTAAAAATAAAATATACAATCTAAAAGAAGAGAGAGTGTGATTTGTAACAGATAAAAAATAGAAAGAGACTTATTGTTTCTTATAACTTTCAATCTGTAATTAATTCTTTGATAAAATTAAAACTGATATATTCATTATAAAAATACGTTCTAACAAAGCCAATTCTTAACATTCTTTTAAAAAAATGAATTGCATTGCTTCTCTTATATTTTTCATACTTTCTCTCTCTTACAACAATAAAAATTAGACCAGAGATAACAACAAATTGGATCGGAAATAACGTTCAAATGGATCGGAGATAGCAACAAATTGGTCAGGGATAACATCCAAATGGATTGGAAATACCACCCAATTGGACTAGAGGTAACAACTTAAATCGAACTAGATATAACAATCAATTGGACCGGAGATAAAACCAATTCCACCAAAAATAATATCTCATTGAAATAGAGATAATAATCAATTATACCAGAGATAACAACCAATTGGACAAAAGATAACAATCAACTGGACCAGAGATAACATCCCATTAGACCAGTGATAACAACAAATTAGACCACATATAACAACTCAATTGAACTAGATATAACATCTAATTAGACTAGAGATAACATCCAATTAGACCTGAGATAAAATTCAATTGGTCCTGAACTAACATCCAAATGGACCAGAGATAACATCCAATTGGACCTAAGATAACATAGAAATAGACCCGAGAGAACATCCTAATGGACCTGTGATAACATCCAAATGGACCTGAAATAATATCCAATTGGACCAGAGATAACATCCAAATGGAACAAAGATAACATTCAATTAGACCAGAGATAACATAAAATGGATCAAAGGTAACATATAAATGGACAAGAAATAACACGAAATAGGATATGGGATAACATACAATTGGACTTGAGATGAAATCTAATTGGACCTGAGATAACATACAAATGAACCAGAGATAACACACAAATGGACCTGAGACAACATCCAAATGGACAGGAGATAACATCTAAATAGACCGCAAATAACATCCAATTAGAAATAAGATAACATACAAATGGACATGAGATAACATCCTATTGGACCGGAGATAACATCCATATGGATTGGAATAACATAAAAGTGTACCGGAGATAACAACAAATGGACCGAATGTAACATCTTATTGGACCCGATATAACATACTGGACCAGATATAACAACCAAATGGACAAGAGATAACATCAAAATAGAACGGAGATAACATGTATACCATGTGTTCTTCCATGTGACACAATTTGTTATCATTTGCATTAATTCCATGACTTGTAATTAAGATAAGAAAGAATCAGCGACACTTAAAATAAATTTTTAAGCACTCAAATGAAAATTTCCAAAATTCATTACAGGGACCTTTTGTCAACCAAGTTTCATGTCTAATAAACTCGACCGACACCCTTGATGAATTTTGAAAAGTGCCAGGGTCTGCCGAGTTTCCCCAGATCAAACTTGACCAACACTCCTGCATAGGAAAAACAAATTTCAACCATCGATCGAGTTACATCAAGGATAAACTCGACTGAAATTCAAACTTGCTTTGTCGCATAGTGTTATCGGTCGAGTTTGATTTATTTGAACTCGACCGATCACATTGTACATAATGTGCAAAAAAGTGTTTCTAGCTGTTGGAGTGTTGTAAACATCAAAAATAGATCAATTGCAACACCCAAAATGACTATAATTTGTTCCTAAGTGCTTCTACTAGCTACTAGACATCCCCAACTATTAATAGGGACCCTTGGGCTTCATCGCAAGTTTGCCTCTTATGCTCCTAGATATAGTTGAGTGATTTTTTCTACTAAGAGCCCCTTTCTCTCTCTTTCTTACAAATACAAACGTCAATATAAGTGAGATAGGTTATTTGTGAGAGAGCTACTTCCTTGTATTCATTGTAAAGCTCTCAATCTTCCTTTTCGGGATCCCTTTCTTCAAGAAAAGTTGGTAAAAGCTTCTCCTTTGTGAAGGAGAAGGTGAAGGCTGAAGATCCTTGAGAAGAGTGAGTAATTCCTTCAAGATGGATGACTTGTTGGAAGAAGGGGAGCTCATTGGTGAAGGTGACTATCTCCTTACAAAAGTAGGTAATCCATTATAGAGGTTGAAGACTCTTTCTCGAAGGATATGCAAGACCTTGTAAGATTTATTGGCTCCTTTTGATCCTTAAAAAGGAAGGAAGGGTATCCTTGCCATGTAAAAGGAAGGTCTTATTGTATGTCATACTATAAGTATGCAATGGTTGCAAAATCCTAGGGCTTGTCCTCTCTAGGTAATAAATGTACACTCTCCTGGTTTGGATTTTGGAACCAATCTACATAACTTGTTCTTGATCTCATCAATCTCTCTCATCCTTGCTATGTATGTTAAGTATGTTGCACATTAAATTCCATATTTGCAATCTTATCTCCTGAAGTAATTTGAAGGTATAACAAATCTAGTTTATTTAAGTTCTATTCAACCCCACCCCCTTCTAGAGCTCATTTGATCCAAAAAGTAGTATCGGAGTCACAGTCTTCTCTGACAAGATCTCCCATGAGATGAGAATTTGTGTGATAACCTTCTAGGTTCTCTCAACTTGGAGGGTGAATTATCTATGAGACCTCCAATCTTTTACGACACAAACTTCCTCTATTAGAATAGGAGGACGAAGTTCTACTTGTAAGGGATGAAATATGACATGTGGAAAGTGCTCATCCTTCCCTACAAGGATCCGACAGGAGATTTAGCTACTTGGGATGAAGTTGCATTAGAGAAGGAACAACTGAATGAAAAGTCCATAAGCATCATTTATGCAGCCCTTACTCCTTCTGAAATAAACTGGGCCTCTTCTTGGGATACTGCCTATGAGATACAGAACAAACTATGCATCACCTATGAAGGGACCAAGAAAGTAAAGGAGTCTAAGGGTCTACCTACTCAAAGGTCTACTTTAGAACTTCAAGATGGGTAAGAAAGAGAGAGTGGCTGAGATGCACTCAAGGCTCAACACCATTATGAATGGTCTTATTTCTTTGGGATACCATATGGATCAAGGTACAATTAACTCCAAGTTCCTTATATCTCTTCCCAAGAGGTGGCAATCCAATGTGACCTCCATTAAAGAAATAAGAATCCTTAGTGACATTTCTACTAAAGATCTCATAGGAAATCTCCAAGACTATGAACCTAGACTTGATAAGAAAGAGGAAGAGGAGAAGCAATAAGAGAAAGAGTCAAAGAAGATCAAGTATTATACATTCAAAGCTCAAGTGAAGGCCATTGTTCTTCAAAAACAACTTGCTTACCAACCCACTCCTCCCTCCTCAAGTGAAGATTAAGCTCCTACTGATAATGAAGCTAACTACTCCAAGGGGAAGCACTTCAAGCGAAATCCCTCCTTGTAACGCCCGGGCCCACTACCCTAGGCTCTAGTAGAGTTTCAGGAATGAAGAGTGGCCCCACATACCACCACTAGCCTTAACTGTGCACTTTGTCCTCACAGACGCACAAGCCAGGATCAACTTCCCGACTGGTCACCCATCCTAGTACTACTCCAAGCTGAGCATGCTTAACTATGGAGTTCTTTAGTAATTGGCTCCCAGAAAAGGAGGTGCACCTTAGTGATATGGGTAGTCTAATCATTCCTTTTAAGATCATGTTATCTGAGGCCTCAAATCCTGGGATGTTACAATCTCCCCCACTTAAACTCTTCACGTCCTCGTCAAGGCTCAACTATATGGCCTCATAATCTGACCCCATTTCAGTTCAGACCCACAATGGCCCATGGACACCCAGCTCCCGATCACAGAATACCACCGCAAGGGTGGCTACGTCAACTATGGACAACCATTTCTGTCGCGCCCCAACCCCACATTAAGCACAAACCACCGGATTAGGGCACGGCAGGTGGGATCAACGCATAACCAACCATTCATTACTTTTTAAAACAATTAAAGATATTACTGCAAATGAAGACTAAACGAACTGCGGAAGCATTTCTATTAACTGATAGGAAATTAAACAAGTCTACAACATAAACATTGTCCAACATAACTAAAACACAACAGTTAATTTACATCAATATACATATTCTCTCTCTCACTCACACCTTGTCCCGTAGATCGAGGGGAATGGACTAAGAGACCTTCTAACTAGACTAACTACAAACCTTCTACTTATTAAGCGTTGGGATGGAACGATCCTTCTGATTCCTGGAGCTGGTGCTGACCTGAAAATTTTTGAGTAGAGGGATGAGCCTACTCGCTCAGTGAATAACATTTCACTTAGCTATCATTAAACAACTCGTCAGGTTCATTAACTGGAAGTAAACAGATATACAGTTTAAGCAGAGCAATTCTACTAATATAGCAGATATTAAATTACCACTCACATTCCTAAGCATCATCAGGTATTTCAAGTAAATAGACAGTTATATAAATTTACTGTGATCCTATGTGGTTATTTATTCATTTATTATTATGCCCTAAATATATGCAGTGTACTCTGCATATAAAGGTCCGCAACAAGTCCATGCTACGGCCCCACCGTACAAGACTTAGCGACACACCCGGGAATGCTAAGTCTGACGCCAGCCCCGTTCTGCCCCAGGACCACAGGCTCTCCGGCCTACAGGCTCTCCGGCCTCAATGCACTACTCCGAGTGCTCTCTCTCGACTCCTCCTACTAACCTGAGCACACAGGCGGAGGGTCACAGGGTTACCTTCGCGACTCCGCACGAATGGTGTTAGATAACCGTGTTTTCTGGTGAAACCGCAGTGCCATTGTGACACAAGCACAATTATTGTTAGACACTGCCCTTTTTCTCTTTCCTCGTTTGTCCGCGACACACGCACGGATGATGTTGCAACACGAGTTTCACCCCAAAGCTGCAGATACCACTTTTGGGGTTCTACGGTGTTAGGGCATCTAAGTCTATACTTGATTAACAAATAACTAAAATAACACATTATTACTGTAAAACACAGAATTTCTCTTTCTCATCATTCCTATAGCACAATTCAAGTCCCAATGATCTTATTAAACTATCACTGAAGCAATCAGACATTTAAAATGAGTTAAATAATGATTTCTAGGTGAACTGCCACTCACCACTTGAAACTCGGCCGAACACTGTGAAACTCGGCCGATCACTTCCCAGATCCTGGAACTCGGCCGACCAAACTCGGCCGACAAACTCACCGCTTGAAAACCTACAAAGGAAACTCGGCCGATCAGAACCAAACTCGGCCGACCAAATCCCTGTTCGCAAATCTAATTCAGGAAACTCGGCCGATCAAGACGAAACTCGGCCGATCCGGAAAATGTTGTATAAAAGCCCTAAATAAGAACTTGGCCGACCGATTTGGAAACTCGGACGAACCGCGCACAGACAGAACAGAAAAACGACCTGCAGAAGTCGATTTCTCACGAATCGACGGGCAAACTTCGCGCAAACAACACCAAACGATCACAAACGATCCACACGACTAAACCGTACCTGAAAGGAGCAAGAAAACGAACTGGGGCTGCACCGTGCACCCCAATTTCTCAGCCGTTTTCTTCACAAACGCAGCTCCGGCTGCGAACTTGGTTCAAATCGACGGAGAAGAAGATTTGCAGAAGAAAGGAACGATCTACCGCAACCGATCGGAGCAAAACGAAGCTCCGCAGCTTCCCTCCTCAGCTCTCTCTCTCTTTCCCTCTCCTTTTCTCTCTTTCTCTCTCGCTGGAGCTGAACGCAGCTTGCGTTCTGCGGTTCTAAGAAATGAACCGAGAAAAGGGAGAAAGGAAGATAAGGAAGAAAACTTAGGGGCCATATCGCAAATTTCGAATTTTTCGCAAATTGCAATCGGGTCCCTAGAAGCCCAAAAACATGCAACTTTTGACTCGAAGGTCGGATTCGAACGATTTCTCTGGCAACGTTTCAAGCGTAAGATTTTACACACTTTAGAGGTTAGAAAACACACTAAGCACGTATCATGTCCATTTTAAGCATTATTAACAAAAACAGGCTTATAACTTAACACATCAGCTAAACACGTGCTGAACAACTTACTTACGAGATAAGCTCGACGCGGGTCGTAACAATCTCCCTCCCTTATAAGAATTTCGTCCCGAAATTCCTAAAAGAGAAAAGGAAACTTGCTACGCATCTCAAACTCTAGCTCCCACGTAGCTTCTTCAAGATTGTGGTTTCTCCACAAAACTTTCACTAAAGGAATCTCGCGGTTCTTAAGCTTTTTGATCCGGTGATCGATTATCTGCACAGGTCCTTCAACATAGGACACATCTGTCCTAAGTTGCACCGGTTCTGAATCTAGAATCTTATCTGTACCCGGGTGACACTTCTTCAGCATAGATACGTGGAAAACATCATGTAGATTTGCCAATTCAGACGGCAAATCCAACCTGTAGGCTACAGGTCCAATCCTCTCAACAATAGGATATGGACCCATATATCTAGGGGTCAACTTACCCCTCTTGCCAAACCGCAGAACTCCCTTCCACGGTGAAACTTTCAAGAAAACCTCGTCGCCAACCTCAAACTCAAGAGGTCGACGTCGTCTATCAGCATAACTCTTCTGTCTATCTTGTGCAGCTTTCAACTGATCTCTGATCACTGATATCTTTTCAGTAGTCACATCAACTAGCTCGGGTCCAAGAATTTCCTTTTCACCCACCTCGTACCAACAAACTGGCGATCTACACTTCCTGCCATAAAGAGCTTCAAATGGAGCCATTCCAAGACTAGAATGGTAACTGTTATTATAAGCAAACTCTATTAGGCTTAAGTGTTCTTCCCAGTTGCCTCTAAACTGTAGCACACATGCTCTCAGCATGTCTTCAAGGGTCTGAATGGTCCTCTCAGATTGACCATCTGTCTGAGGGTGAAACGCCGTACTGAACTTTAACTTTGTGCCCAATGCACGATGTAACTGATTCCAGAATCTAGACGTAAACTTTGGATCTCTGTCAGAAATAATAGAGACTGGAATTCCATGCAACCTGATTACCTCATCCACATAAACTTTAGCCAGCTTAGAAACGTCAAAGGTTGACTTGACAGGAAGAAAGTGAGCAGACTTAGTTAGTCTATCCACAATCACCCATATTGAGTCCGAACCCTTAGGCGTTCTGGGTAATCCTACCACAAAGTCCATCGTGACGTGTTCCCATTTCCATTCTGGTATAGGAAGCGACTGCAAAATACCAGCAGGTTTCTGATGTTCAGCCTTAACCTGCTGACACACCCCGCACCTAGCCACATATTCAGCTACATTCTTTTTCATGCCAGACCACCAGTACAGCTCTTTGAGGTTCCTGTACATCTTTGTGTTACCTGGATGCATGGCATACATAGAAGTATGCGCTTCTTCAAGAATCTGCTCTTTCAACTCACTGTTTCCAGGTACACATAACCTATCATGAAGATACAACACGCCTTCATCAGAAAATCTGAACTCTGTTCTCTTACCCTCTGACATCTCTTGCATAATTTGCCATAACTCATCATCACTTTGCTGCAATTCCTTTATCTGATTATAAAAAGTAGGTCTAACTTGCATCTGTGCAATCAGTCCACTCTGTCTTGTCACCTCCAAGTCCAAGTTCAACCTTCGCATGTCTACAAGCAAGTCTCTCTTGAAACATGCCATAGAAAATGCGTTGGCTGAAGAACTAGACTTTCTACTCAAAGCGTCAGCTACAACATTTGCCTTACCGGGATGGTAGTCAATTGTCACATCATAGTCTTTAATCAACTCCAGCCATCTGCGCTGTCTTAAATTCAACTCTTTCTGAGTGAAGATATATTTCAGGCTCTTATGATCAGTGAACACCTGACATGTCTCACCATACAAGTAATGACGCCATGTCTTAAGGGCATGAACTATAGCAGCCAATTCCAGATCATGAACAGGGTAATTCTCTTCATTCTTCTTAAGCTGTCTAGATGCATAAGCAACAACTTTACCTTCTTGCATCAGTACACAGCCTAAACCTCTTCTAGAAGCATCACAAAACACCGTATAGCCTTTTTCTGCTTCTGGCAGAACCAACACTGGTGCTGAGGTCAACCTTTTCTTCAAAATATGAAAACTTCTCTCGCAGTTGTCAGACCAAACAAACGACACATCCTTCCTTGTTAAGCGTGTCAAGGGTGATGCTATCTCACTGAAATTCTTTATGAACCTTCTATAATAACCTGCCAAACCCAAGAAACTTCTGATTTCAGTAGGAGTCGTAGGCTGTTCCCATTGAAGCACAGATTCAACTTTCTTGGGATCCACGCTGACTCCATCTCTCGAGATAACATGTCCAAGAAATGCTACCTCGGCCAACCAGAACTCGCATTTGCTAAACTTAGCAAACAACTGGTGTTGTCTCAACAACTGCAACACTACTCTCAAGTGTTGCTCATGTTGTTCCTCGTCTCTGGAATAGATCAGAATATCATCTATAAAAACTACAATAAACTGATCTAGAAAAGGTTTGAAAATCCGATTCATCATATCCATAAAGGCTGCTGGGGCATTGGTCAGCCCAAACGACATGACCAAAAACTCATAATGCCCATACCTGGTTCTAAAAGCTGTCTTAGGAATGTCAGAAGCCTTTATCCTAAGCTGATGATATCCGGATCTCAAATCAATTTTAGAAAAGATCGTTGCTCCACGCAACTGGTCAAACAGATCATCTATCCTCGGCAAAGGATACTTGTTCTTTATTGTAATCTTATTCAGTTGCCGGTAATCTATACAGAGACGCATGGTACCATCCTTTTTCTTAACAAACAGGACTGGAGCACCCCATGGTGAAGAACTGGGTCTAATGAAACCCTTATCTAGCAACTCCTGTAACTGTACCTTGAGTTCTTTCAACTCCGCAGGTGCCATTCTATAGGCTGGCAATGCTACTGGATGACTACCTGGATATATCTGAATTTCAAAATCCAAGTCTCTGACAGGAGGTAAGCCTGGTAAATCTTCTGGAAAGACATCGGTAAACTCACAAACCACGGGCACGTCATAAACACTGGTGGTGCTCTTTTCTGCTCTGGTGTCAACTACATGAGCAAGGAACGCTTCACATCCCTTTTGTAGCATCTTATCAGCTACAGCAGCTGATATTATGCACGTAGGCAGAACTTTCCTGTCTCCAGTAAAGACACAAGAAAATTCTCCTAATTGAAAGGTAGCTTCCTTTTTCCAGCAATCGAGTTGCACTCGATATGTCTCAAGACAATCCATACCCAAGATGACTTGAAAAGTATTTACATCCAAGGGTATAAGATTAGCAGCAAAGGTAAAACTTCCAAAAGATAACAAACATCCGGGACAAGACTCAGATAAAACTGTCGGTCCACCTAGTGGAACTCTCAACACTAACTCATCTACCAACTCTTGAGTTAACAGATTAAGTTCAACAACTAAAGAACGTCGTATAAAAGAATGAGTAGCTCCCGGATCTATCAAAACTGAAACTGGTATACTATTAAACAAAAACATCTCTCCTGTAACAACTTGTGAAGAAATTATACCTTCCTGAGGTGTCAAAGAGAAGAAACGTGCTGAAGTTCTCCCTCTGCCACGTTGTCCTCTCTGACCACTCCTGCCACTAGATGCTTCACCACCTCTAGAACCAGAAGCCACAGAGGAACTCGGAACATCATGGTATTGAGGCTGAAAAGCTTGTGATGCTGCTTGATGAAGTTGAGGACAATCCCTTCTAAGGTGTCCTATTTGTCCACAGGCAAAACAACTTGGACCCCAACACTGACCAGTGTGTGGTCTACCACATTTATTACATAGCGGTATCTCTTGTCTCTGAGGACCTGATACTGACATTGATGACCCTGAAGACTGTCCACTAGTGGCACTGCTCCATCTTCCTGGGTTATATCCTCCTCTACCTCTAGAAGTAGTGACATTCTCAGATCTCTGTCTGCCAAAACAACCAAAGCCACGCCCAAGTTTAGAAAAGAAACCTCTACCTCCACCTCTATATCCACCACTGGGCTGTCCTCCACTGAACTCTGCAGATCTCTTCTTAGACTCCGGCACTCTGTCAGCATTCACAGATTCTTCAACTTGTCTGGCAGCCTCAACAAACTCACCAAAGTTCTCTCTGTTCCTCCTACTAGTAGCAGAGACTGTATGCCGAATCTCTGGCCTTAACCCTTCCTGAAATCTTCTGCACCTTTCTATGTTGTCAGGAACAAGCTGTGGACAGAAATTAGCCAAGCGTGTGAAAAGCGCTTCATATTCTGTAACTGTCATGTTCCCCTGCTTGATATTCTGCAACTGCCTGATTTTCTCATTAAAGAAAGTGGGTGGGTAGAATTTGAGATGAAATTCCTCAAAGAAATCCTGCCAGGAAAGCTCTGTTCCTCTCCTCTTTTCTTCCACACCACGCCACCACAACTCTGCATCGCCTGTCAAAAGGTAGACTGCACGACTAATCTTCTTATCTTCTGGAAGCTCCATCAAACGGAAAACCTTTTCTATCTGTCTAAACCACTCATCAGCTTCGGCGGGATCTGTGGTGCCACTGAATTCTGTGCCACCTAGCTTCTTCACAAGCTCATAAGATCGCATCATATCTTTACTGCTGGTAGAAGAAGATTCTCGCCTATCAGCCTTGTACCTCTTCTTGGTCTCCAAGAACATCCTGTACATCCGGGATGCTTCGTCCACGTGGTCACCACCACCTGGACCCAAGTACAGAGGATCAGGGCCAACATGGCTCTCAGCTTGATCATCACGATCAAAACCTCTTCCTGCCATCTGCAATGATATAATAGAATATTTCCTATTAGAAAATTACAGATAGAAGAAAGACACTTAAACCTTAGTCCTATTGGTCTCTTATCGTCCCCTGACCTTGAGTAACTAAGTACTCAAACCTAAGCTCTGATACCAAAAATTGTCGCGCCCCAACCCCACATTAAGAACAAACCACCGGATTAGGGCACGGCAGGTGGGATCAACGCATAACCAACCATTCATTACTTTTTAAAACAATTAAAGATATTACTGCAAATGAAGACTAAACGAACTGCGGAAGCATTTCTATTAACTGATAGGAAATTAAACAAGTCTACAACATAAACATTGTCCAACATAACTAAAACACAACAGTTAATTTACATCAATATACATATTCTCTCTCTCACTCACACCTTGTCCCGTAGATCGAGGGGAATGGACTAAGAGACCTTCTAACTAGACTAACTACAAACCTTCTACTTATTAAGCGTTGGGATGGAACGATCCTTCTGATTCCTGGAGCTGGTGCTGACCTGAAAATTTTTGAGTAGAGGGATGAGCCTACTCGCTCAGTGAATAACATTTCACTTAGCTATCATTAAACAACTCGTCAGGTTCATTAACTGGAAGTAAACAGATATACAGTTTAAGCAGAGCAATTCTACTAATATAGCAGATATTAAATTACCACTCACATTCCTAAGCATCATCAGGTATTTCAAGTAAATAGACAGTTATATAAATTTACTGTGATCCTATGTGGTTATTTATTCATTTATTATTATGCCCTAAATATATGCAGTGTACTCTGCATATAAAGGTCCGCAACAAGTCCATGCTACGGCCCCACCGTACAAGACTTAGCGACACACCCGGGAATGCTAAGTCTGACGCCAGCCCCGTTCTGCCCCAGGACCACAGGCTCTCCGGCCTACAGGCTCTCCGGCCTCAATGCACTACTCCGAGTGCTCTCTCTCGACTCCTCCTACTAACCTGAGCACACAGGCGGAGGGTCACAGGGTTACCTTCGCGACTCCGCACGAATGGTGTTAGATAACCGTGTTTTCTGGTGAAACCGCAGTGCCATTGTGACACAAGCACAATTATTGTTAGACACTGCCCTTTTTCTCTTTCCTCGTTTGTCCGCGACACACGCACGGATGATGTTGCAACACGAGTTTCACCCCAAAGCTGCAGATACCACTTTTGGGGTTCTACGGTGTTAGGGCATCTAAGTCTATACTTGATTAACAAATAACTAAAATAACACATTATTACTGTAAAACACAGAATTTCTCTTTCTCATCATTCCTATAGCACAATTCAAGTCCCAATGATCTTATTAAACTATCACTGAAGCAATCAGACATTTAAAATGAGTTAAATAATGATTTCTAGGTGAACTGCCACTCACCACTTGAAACTCGGCCGAACACTGTGAAACTCGGCCGATCACTTCCCAGATCCTGGAACTCGGCCGACCAAACTCGGCCGACAAACTCACCGCTTGAAAACCTACAAAGGAAACTCGGCCGATCAGAACCAAACTCGGCCGACCAAATCCCTGTTCGCAAATCTAATTCAGGAAACTCGGCCGATCAAGACGAAACTCGGCCGATCCGGAAAATGTTGTATAAAAGCCCTAAATAAGAACTCGGCCGACCGATTTGGAAACTCGGCCGAACCGCGCACAGACAGAACAGAAAAACGACCTGCAGAAGTCGATTTCTCACGAATCGACGGGCAAACTTCGCGCAAACAACACCAAACGATCACAAACGATCCACACGACTAAACCGTACCTGAAAGGAGCAAGAAAACGAACTGGGGCTGCACCGTGCACCCCAATTTCTCAGCCGTTTTCTTCACAAACGCAGCTCCGGCTGCGAACTTGGTTCAAATCGACGGAGAAGAAGATTTGCAGAAGAAAGGAACGATCTACCGCAACCGATCGGAGCAAAACGAAGCTCCGCAGCTTCCCTCCTCAGCTCTCTCTCTCTTTCCCTCTCCTTTTCTCTCTTTCTCTCTCGCTGGAGCTGAACGCAGCTTGCGTTCTGCGGTTCTAAGAAATGAACCGAGAAAAGGGAGAAAGGAAGATAAGGAAGAAAACTTAGGGGCCATATCGCAAATTTCGAATTTTTCGCAAATTGCAATCGGGTCCCTAGAAGCCCAAAAACATGCAACTTTTGACTCGAAGGTCGGATTCGAACGATTTCTCTGGCAACGTTTCAAGCGTAAGATTTTACACACTTTAGAGGTTAGAAAACACACTAAGCACGTATCATGTCCATTTTAAGCATTATTAACAAAAACAGGCTTATAACTTAACACATCAGCTAAACACGTGCTGAACAACTTACTTACGAGATAAGCTCGACGCGGGTCGTAACAATTTCCTACATGCCTAGACCACACGGCTCAAGACTGGCATGCCACATGCCCATGCGAGCCCCACCTACTAGAGGGGTTATAACTCTGATACCAAATGTTACGACCCCACCTCTCGATAACCCCCAATTAAGGGAGACCGAGAGGTCGAAGCCGTACCTATAGTTTCCGGATCAAAGGTTCGGCAATTAACCAAGAACAATTATTAAATTTTAACATACTAAACTGAAAAGTTGTAAGAAAATAAATTTTTGCAAACCTTTTTGAAAACTTGGATCTCTAAACTTCTATCCACTTAAGGATTTTACTCTAACTAATCCTCCTTGTATTTTACTTCATGTATTTCACAATATGACGATTTACTGTTTGTCCTTTTGGCTTGTTCCTAAAATGCCGACAAACAAAATGTCAGTCAGCCGAAGCCGGTATGTGGGGGAAATAATAAACGTGTAACTATGATAACAATGTAATCATTCAGTTAATCATTTAACAACCAAGATTACGTTTTAAATATAACTATGTGATCCAAGAGTACCCTATCCTCTATGTTGTCCCCATTAAACCCCTCATGATCTACCTATAGGTGAACCAATTTCTAGGGTTGAGTCACATGGCACTACTCGTAAGTAGCCCACTCCTTAACTCATGGTAGGCTATTGAGTCTCATGGCACTACACGTAGGTAGCCCAGTTTCTAACTCTCGATAACCTAGAACTTGCTCTAGGATTACCCCTTTTTTTTAGCCTTTTCAAAGTAATAGAGGTGGACCCGGATCTAGTCAGTTATATACGCACATTTATAGTGATAATCATAGTCACTTTATAGTTGCATGAAATAAATAAACATCCAACAGTTATTTTCAAGCAATCGATTAAAACTTCGGGAATCGCCGTGAAACTAGAGTGATTATTCATAAGCGTAACCACATACCTGGTTTGATGAGTCATGTAGATTATTCAACATATACTTCATGTATATACAACCAAGCCAATCAACAGATCCAAGCAAGTAATTCAATCATCACATAATTCCTGAAAAGAATATGTACTCTATTTATTACACACTTTATCAAGAATATACTTTATTGACTTGGATTCTCTTTCTAGGGTTTCTAATCCGCATTAAGGTTTCATTAATATTCATTAGGGTTTCTTAGATCAATTTCTCTAACTTTATCCCTTTTAGGTTAACAAACCCTAAGATACTCTTTTCCATTTATATGAACCTTGATTGCTCAACTATCCATTTTAATAGTCTTTTATACCCAAATTGACTTAGGATCATCACATCCCTATTTATTCATGGATTTGAACAATTAAACCAATTAAAATACATATTCACCTAAATTAGGGTTTTCAAGCTCATTAATGCATAATCATGCACGAAACCCTAAATTAAGCCAATTATATAAAAAGATCATCTTTTTAGATCCTATTTTCACTTTTATTAACAACAGGTTAACATCAGCTTGAATTATCCATTGAACAACATTAAATCCATCTATCATCAAATCTAAGGGTTTTTCCTTAATTAAATCATTAAAGATGATAACTTTATGTCCTTCTCAAATTTCAAGCATATTTATGCACATAAACTCTAAATTAAACTAATCACGTGCAAAGTTCTTCCTTTTTGAACATAATGTACCTTTTTACATTTAACAAGTTAACATCAACTCTAATGATCCATTAAACCCTATCAAACACTTTATTTATTTCAAAACAGGGTTCCTTAAGAATTAAAGCATTAAAGATGATTACTTCCATTAATTTTCAGATTGCAAATAGAATCAGGCTTCAAACATAATTTCTTTGTGTTCCTCTCGTTCTGAGGATCAATTTTCATATAGGACTTGTTTTAATCTGAGTTACAATTTATTAGATATGAATTTTGCAAAGTTTACTTACTCTGGCCAATCAGAGGGCGCCACGTGGCTGTTTCCATGCAACCTTGCTTTTGGGAAAACATAACACAAAGACACAATTGCCTTTAGTTATGTTGCGCACTCTTCTAGCCCACGGAGGGAAGAACCATCCAACGCCAGGTCTTCATCTTCAACCTCGTGAACGGCCGCCGCAGCAGCCCTAGCCGCGGTTTCGTTCCTCTTCCTCCCTCTCCTGGACCTCGTAGGCCTCCGGGATTGGGTCCCACACCTCCGCCGGACCTCCCCGCACTTCAGGGTGCCCTCGGCTTGAGTCCAAGGGAAGCAGATCGTGTTGGCCGTGTCCACGACCGTCTGCAAGTTTTGCAGCCAAGCTGCGATAGTTATGCCTTGGTTTGGGCATGGTGACATCAGTGGAGCTTCTTCCTGACCTCGTGGAACCTCCCTCAAAGACCGTGGTGACCCCACGCGTCCCCGCTGCCCTAGGGTTAGACGTGCTCTCCTTGACTAGGGTTTGAACAAGGAAGAAGGAGGAGAAGAGAGTGAGACGTGAGGGATTTCTCAAACTCGAGCCAAAAGCCCTACCCTTTATATAGGGGAGGGTAATGATGCCCTAAGTTGCTTGCCTATGAAGCAACATGGTTCTTTCCCAATAGGAATCCAATTCCTATATTGAAAAGCAAGACTCTCTCTCTTCTAAACATATTTTTGATTTCCTTAATCATTTGGATATTTAGGAATACAAAAAACCTTACTCTCTTTATACTTGCCTTTTAGTTATTTGTCACGAAATCATGTTTTCTTTTAATAGAAGATACCACCTTTTGAAAAACAACACAAAATTCATTAATAATGTATTACATTATCCTCTTATTTTGAAATTTTGGTATTTTCTCTTTCTTTCCTTTTTATTGGGACTCCTTGGATCCCAAGAATCTCAAAGATTTCGAAATTCCTTTTTCAAGGATACTTATTATCCTTCTAGATGCATCTATATGCATTATTTTACATTATCTTATTTATTTTTCATTAAAATATTTCCTTTTGAGGATTTATCTTTATTTCTCTTTTATTTTCCTCATTGGCATTCCTTTTATCATTAGAATTCCTTGGGATACGAAATTCTACCAATGATAACTCAATTATACCTCTTTTCACTCGTTTTCCACATTTTATCATTATTTTCAATTTATTTCTTAATAAAGAAATAATTAATTAAACTTTTCCTTTCTTATTGCCTTCCCTATGCAACTTTGGACTCCTTGGAACCCAAGGAACCCAAGAGGCACGAAATCCATCCTTGGATTACATCTCTTTGCCTTCTAGAGGTTTCTACCTCTTCCTTCTCTCAAATATTCAATTATTCGATTACTAATTGAATTTTCTTTGTTATTTGGGTCCAATAGCCAATAAATCCCACAACACAAACATCAAGGGTATTGTAAACAAAATCCATGTATTCAAAACAAATTGTACCATTCTTTGTTCAATTATATTTAATATGAGAAATTACATTTCTCACCAAATGAACCCAAAAATTGGGGTTGTAACAGAAGGAAAGAAGGAGGGCCAAAAAGAATGCTTGAATGAAGAAGAGAGAGGTTATATATGTAAGGTTGGAGGGAGGTTAGGTGGGTATGAGGTGTCAACACAAGAGATCATAAAACAAACACTTGTCCACTAAGAAAATAGCCATGAAACCACTAAACACTTGCATGAACCAAATAGTGATACAACCTAAGTGGTGTAGAGAACACTTACGTCCACAATACACCTTGTAGCAGTTGAAGCATGCCATGTGCATGTTGTGACAGCTACACAAGATCACCGGGCCAAACTAGGTCAAAACACGCCACTAGATGACAAACCCTAGCGACCAAACCGTCTCTAGGTCACCAAGGATGAAGTAAGCCACACTTAGGGCATGTGTTGTTGTTGCAACACTCATCCAAGAGTGATGTCACAGTTACAACACACCAAACCCTAACAAGGTCGACGCTCAACAACAAGGAAACTCAAGCAAACCCTAAACTCACCATGTGATGCGACATCATCAACCATGGTCCAAGCAAGGTGCGCCATAGCATCACCTTCTATCTCATGATGATAAGGCACAAGAAGCACACGATACATGTGACAAATTGCAATATAACCCATACTCATGGGAAAATTACAACTTGGTCCAAAACAATCAAACATGGCTCAAACATAAACCAAACTAGACCAAACTGAAAACATAAGATTGTCACAGGTTATGAAAGCATCTCAAAGGATTAGATTAAGGTTTAAGAATCTCATTAAGAAAAGAAATCACACTCAATCTCTAAGCTAGGTCAGGGGCCTTACATGTTGGGACGCACCATATCTCATATGGTGTCTTTTGAATTGATTTAGATGGTACTCTATTTAGTGTAAACATGGTGGTTTAAAGAGAAAAACCCCAAAAGGTAGCCAAAAGTTCAGCGAGACTCATCATTGATCACACAATATCCAACAATGAGAGACTCTTTCTTTCTAATACACCATTATGTTGAGGTGTTCCATGTGGAGTCCATTTTGACACAATACCACAATCTCTCAAAAGGTCCTCAAACTCTTAGCTTGAGTATTCTCCACCTCAATTAGAAAGAAGTGCCTTAATACTTTTTCCAAGTTGGTTCTACACTTCATTCATGAAATCCTTGAATTTTTCAAAGGTTTCTAACTTATGTTACATCATGTAAACAAAACCATACCTATTGAAGTCATTAGTGAAGGTAATGAAGTATTGATACCCACCTCTAGAAGTTGTTCTAAAAGTGTCACATACATTAGTATGTATGAGTCCTAAGAAATCACTATCCCTCTCATTGTTACCAGTGAAAGGAGTATTGGTCATCTTGCCCGACAAACAAGATTCACATTTATATATTGATTCAAAATCAAAAGAGTCTAGATAACCATCTTTATAGAGTCTACAAATGCAATTCTAATTCATGTGCCCTAGACAAAAATGCCAAAGATATATTTTCTTGAGTTGTTGAGTTTTGGTCTTTTGGTATTTACATTATAAATATCTATCTTTAGATGTAGCAAATAAAGACCATCAGACATTAGGGCACTGTCATAAAAGATCCCATCTTTTGAAATAGAATGTCAACCATTCTTAATATGAAATTCATATGCATCCTTGTCCATACAAGATATAGAAATAATGGTTATGTTTATGGCAGGTACTGTAACGACCGCCATCAAACCAATTGCCAAATTGTTACTAAACTAAGCAGAATAATCATAAGCAGCAGATTAACAAAATCACTAAAATAAAACCATTTTGCAAAGCGATCCATTTCCTAAAAAACACTTTAAAGGAAGAACCAAATTTTATATACATCATGGTTCACATTGTACATACTTTGTACCATCTCATCTCGAGGATAATATATAACAGTTGTTTTCCCAAAACCTTATACATATGCAACATGAAACCCTCAAGGCATTCAAGCCAAAATCTTAGATTGTTTATAAAACCATCACGTACTAAATCTAAGGACCTGAGAGTACAGAGACGACACATAGGACTTCTAAATACAAGACACGACAGACAGTACACTCAACCTGAGTTGTTACTTGTGTCCATGTTATTGTTGTCCTTCCTCTGCAGAACAGTCTCTACCTCTTTGTGCACGTCCACCTAAAAATTGTGGATCCCACGGGGTGAGACAATTGTCCCAGCGAGAGATATAACTCTCCGCCAACAATGTTATTATCACAGGTAAATAGTATAAAGCTGAGTAGAGGTTCTTTTACATTAATGTGCAAGCTTAATCACTATTGATAAGCAGTTTAGAACGTTCTCATCATTTAAAGCATTGCAATTGCCTATGATAAAGCAGAAATCACATATTAACTTTATAAGGAATATGGAGAACATGCATATCATTTACCCATCATACTATACTGAAATTTCAAGCTTAACTGATGATAATATTATCATGGTATTACATCCATGAATCATTCTCGTTTCTATTTGTTGGCCACAACCATTCTGCTAACCAAATACTGATTTCTACCAATCTGGTGAATATACATCATCATGTTCCATCTTTATACCAATCTTGTAAGAGTACACTAGGTATTGGATTGTACCAATCCTGTGATATTACATCCAAGTATTGGATTGTACCAATCCTGTGATATTATATCCAGGTATTAGATTGTACCAATCATGTGATATTATAGCCAATATTGGATTGAACCAATCCTGTGATATTACAGTCAAGTATTGGATTGTACCAATCATGTGATATTACAGCTAGGTATTGGATTGTACCTGTGAGGGTCACATCTGCGCTTAATTGGTAAACTAGGGTTTACCAGGATGATTACATGCTTAATTGGATTGATCATTGCTTAAATCTAATTAATGATGATAATTCAATTACGATGTTATAAACCTAATAAGAACTTTAAGTGTGCTTTTACTTTGAGAAATTAGGGTTTGAGAAATATAACCCTAGTCGGCTGAAATTAGAGTTTTTACCCAACAAGCCAATGTTAGAGAGGAATGAGAGAGGTAAGCAAATGAAAATGAAAATGGTATCTAGTCTTGGATAGCACAGTTGTCATGGGTAGCACGGCCGTGCTAGGTCATTGGTGGCACGGGCATGCTAGGCCACACAACCGTATAGAAAGAATTGAACTATTAACCAACTTTTGTACTCAAATCTGATGAAACCAATGCACCATGGATGTGGTAGGTAGCTCGGCCATGTTGTTTCCATCTTGGCATGGTCGTGGCACCTTGCACGAGCATTTTGGGGCATTTTCTCCTCAACTGACATTTCTATAGAATTCTAGATAGCAGTATGCTATTTAATTTTAATTATTTATTGGTAACTCCAAATGATATGAAAATTTTATTGGATATCTAAAACTCAATCATAAACATAATATAAAATTTTCATAATTTTTGGAGGATATGTTGGCTATTCAGTAGACAAATTACAATAACAATTGTATGATAGAAAATTCAGCTGAAATAAGAGAAAGTATAGTGAGGGGTCAATGTGCAATTGACCCAAGCAGCTCAATTGCTCTATATGGTCAGCCTAACACACTAGGGGCTCTCATAGTTCATGATTCAATCTAGAGAAATGAAATCCTACAGAGATGGAGAGTTAGAGTTTGAGAGGAGAAAGAGGTGGAATTGCTGATCTAGGGTTTCTCTATCTGAGATATGATGAAATCAAGTAAGTTTAGCTTCTTTGCATAGACTTTAATGGTGAATCTTCTCTCACATGTCAAGATTCCATCCCTACTCTGATTTGATCCGAAATGGTATCAAAACTTCCCCTTTTCTCACTCTTTCTTCATACTCCCGCATTTTTAGGGTTTCTGAGTTGAAAGGAAGAAGAATTGGGTGAATTTCTAGGGATCTGATATGAGATCCAGATTTCAGATATGGGATACATTTTCAAGCTGATTTCAGAGCCTAGGGTGAGTGGGTAAAAGAATAATTCAATCAATTTTACTCAATTAGATGATTTAGTTGATATTCTCGATTTGTGCCTAGATGACAGTAAATGAAAAGAATTGTTTTTGAATTTAGTTTATAGTATACCTCAAGCCATGTTCTAACTATGATCGGAAAATTTTTATATGATGACATGGATATAGATATCCATGTATCTTGAATATTATAGAATTTATAAGTTGATTGAGAATCTTCTGAAGATCTAAATTATTAAGTTATTTGGGTGCTTGAACAACATTATAGCTGAAATTCAGATTTAAGCTTAATTGATCTTACTTATGTTCCTAGTGCATTCAATTCTACATGTTTGATCTCTTTGATTTGATATATAGATAATAGAGTTTCTGATTTTCATAATACATATCCCGTGAATAGCAAGTAATCAAGGATGGAAACCCAATCTAGTATGCTTTTAAAAGTATACATATCTAATTTAGTATTAAATGGCTGATTGAAATGATTAATGTGGTATTGTGGGTTTTTAGTTGAATATTATCTTATATGCATGTATGATTTGTTTATGAGATTCGGATTCTCTAATTCAAATACTTGTCATGAAATGATAAGTTATTATGCTATTATTGCAAGCGGAGAGATATGACATGCCCTAGATTGGGATGTTATCGATGCCATGCATAAATATGAGAAATGTTGAATGAGAATATCTATTATAGTAGAGATGATATATGTTTGAATACATGAGAAATGTTGTATGTGCATGAGTAAGGAGAAACCCTAAGAAAAGGGTAAACAATATGTTAAACATTCAGTTTAATATCATTAGTGATTTCAATTCAGTAGTCTGAGTAGTTAGTAAAATACAGAGTTAAAAGAGATCAGTCTAAGAGAAAGATATAATCAAAGTTATAATAGACATAGGTACCCTGAACACCGTAGATTCCCTATGGATGTTTGCACTATAAGGAGGAAACGATACACCCTAACAGCGACCAGTATACGGGGATCAGAACGCACCCACGTGCGAGGAGACAAAGCCCTTGAGGAAGTCTCCTAAGAGAAGGTAGGTTATCCAACATGAACCGGAGATCTCGGTGGTAACCCAGAGGTACCCACAGAGCGTACCAAGATGAGGCCCATAGAGCATCTCAGACCCTCTGCCTGTGTACTCATCCTAGAAGGAGAGGTCCAGTTAAAGGCCAGCTATTTAGTTGGCTTAGTTAGACGTGACGGTTTGAGTCAAGCAGACCCAGATTTAGTTCTAGGCTTAACTTCCCGGGTTTTAAGCTAAGTCTTGTACGGTGAGATCGTAGTTCACTACGAGTCTTCATATGTAGAGTACACTACATATGACCAGGGCATAAGCTAAAAGAAGATAACATAAGTTAAAACATGATTAATATCAGTTTATAGATATCATTATAAGCAGACAAAGTTAAGTTTAGAAAGAAGTTTCAAGTATAAGTTTTACAGTAGTTGTTCTTTAAATGTAATATTGGCATTTCCTGTTATTTAACTGTATTGTTCCAGATCTGCTCAATATAGTAAATTCATGTATTTCATACCTATTTAATAAACATAAAATAAGTCACGCAGTAGTGGCTTTTGCTTGGATGGTCCAATCCAAGTGAGTTCAGGGGAAAAGTAAAAGAGAAAGAGAATTGAGTTCAGTTGAGTTCAAATAAAGAGTTTAGTAGTCATGTCAAGTTAAAGTTAATGAAAGATCAAAAAGAAAATAGTGAGTATTATGATTCTATACTTGTTTATTCTAATAATGAAGGCTTCAATGCTATTTGTAAAATTGTGAATATCTAGTCTTTTAATATGAATTACTATCTTTCTATTATTTCAGTTATTCAATAAAGATAAATGTCTAATTCAATTTTTTAGATTGTATTATTGTTTTACTCATTCACTGAGCGAGTAGGCTCACCCCTCTACTCAAAATTTTTAAGAATAACCACGTGGACTTGAAGAAGGTCAAAGCATCAGAGTAGATCTACCACATGAGTTAAGTATAAGATTTGTTAAGTTCAGTCGGTCCTTGTCACTCTAGGTCCTTGTATAGATGTGAGAGAGTTGTAAATGATGTTATGTATCTTTGTTTCCTTAATAAGCTAGAATGTATCTAATTGTCATGTCGTATGTACATGGAAGTGTGAGAAACAGAATGAATGTATGGATGTGTATCATTAACGTTGAGATCATATTTAGAGTAACAAAAGTTTCATTCTCTGATAAAGTTTGTTTATGTGTTTGGATGCGAGAAAACTAAGCGTTTGAAATGAATTAAAGGAAAAGAAAAATAAGGGAGTGAACTTTGTCTTAAGTAAATCCACAAACTCATGCCCACATCTCATGATTAGTGGAAATTGTGGGATGTGGGTGTGATAGTTTGGTATCAGAGCTTAGGCTGAGTCGTCAGGGACCATTAGGATAGAAAGTCGGAGTTATAAGTGTGGCAGATAGGAGGTGATGTATCTATAGCTCTGGGAGGTCTGAGTATTTAGATACCTTGGCCCGGTATCTGAATACTTAGGTTGACCAGTATCAAGCTACTCTGTCTATTCTTCTCTGGATGCCATGGCCAGGTATGCAGAGGAACGATGGTCTAGAGAGAAACCCTAGAAATCTTAGGGTTAGGAGACCGAAAAGTAACGAAGGAGTAAGAGATTAAACATAGAATGTGATACAACTCTTGCTTTATATTGCTTCTTTGATTGGAGATCAATAGAAATGCTCTTATATCTATGAATTCAGATTATCAATTTGTAGAATATATATGGTTCTTTTATATTATTGTGTATCATGAAGTAATTTAGTTATTGTTTATATTCTTTGTATCAAGTAGACCGGAAGTTATGTTTAAATGATTTTACCTATGTGGGTATTCTTTCCACATGTTTGAGATTAATAGGAGTTGATTAATCTTGAGTAGCTCTTAGATTCAGGACTGCTGGTTTGGCCTGGTCCGGCTGGCACTATGCGTTACTGGGATCTAATGACTCCTATTGAAAGTATAATAAGAGTAGACTCTGGATAAAATTAGATCCACATCATAGTGAGAATATACATACACTAAGATGTTGAAACATATAGGAAATATTAGAATAGTTAAGTATCGGTTGGAACGGATATATGAGATCCAATTTTGGGGCCTCATATGAAAAACCCTTAATTGGGAATAAAGGAACACGTCATAAGGCTCTGATTAAGTTAAATTATAAGTAATATATGAACTCTAAATATGAAATATGGGAAAGATACGAGAAAAGTATGTAAGGGCCAAGATAGTAAGAATCAGTCATGAGGAATGGATCATATAATCGAGTATAATGCTTTTATGTACTCCAAAGCAAAGGCAAAATAGAAGAAAAGAGTTGAGTATACAATAAGTACATAGAAGTGAAGAGTCTTCAGAAGAGTTAAAGTAAAGAGATATAGATGAACATGTAAATCATAAGACTAGAACAAAAAACTTAGTTGAAACAAAGAGAAATGTAAAAATGATGAGCTTGATTAAGGAATGAGTGTTATGATATAATTGATAGCATAGAATGTATTCCTTTATTATAAAGCTTAATACATTCATCCTTATTAACTTTGGATTTCAAGTCTCTATAGAACAACAAACTAGTTTCTAAAAGAAGAACAAAAGTGTAGTTTAAAAAATGAATAAGTCATACAAAGGTAGACTATATTCAGGAAGGAGAAAACTTGATTGAAAGAGAAACTATATTTCACCCATTCATGATCCATTCGATTTAAAATGAAGAATATGTAATGTATTAAACATGAGGTGAAACTAGCAAAGAGAATATTGATTTAGAATTTTAACTTCACATTAGCAGAAGGATAAAAAGAAATATGTGAAACATGGTATACATGATCATACACATGAATAAGCAACATGGTCATAAGAGAAAATTAGAAGTTAAAGATGACAGGTGGAAGAGTAGTATATGGTAAGAGGATTATGGAAAGTAAGGAAGGGTTTGAAACATGATGGAGTAATATAGATTATAAAAGAAAGAGGTTGTGAGATTCAAGCAAGTGCTAATTAGTTAAGTATCCCTGTTAATAACTAATTAAACCTACATATGAGAAATGTATTAAGGGAATGTTTGAATATAAGAATTCTAAGTCTCAGAATCATTTTCTCTTTCATATCTTCCTTAATGAGAGCAAGGTGGGAATGAAGTGATAATAAAATGAATCATATATGATGCATAACCACCATGGTAGGGACATCTAGTGAATATACTAGTGACACACAATATGATGATGAAACCCTAGTAGGGTAAATTGAGAATGTAATCTATTTGAATGGACAAGTAAGAGAAAGGAAATTCAATTGATAAGATAAATAAGACTTTAGTAAAACTTGTGAGATCCAATGTTTCAATTTCAAATTAAGGGAATAAATTCATATCACAATAACATCATGCTACTGATAAGGACCAAACCCTAGAATGTTCGGACTTGTACTAGTTTAAGGGACGTCACTAGTGATTTGACCTTGAATACTAACATATCTATAAAACAAGATCATGAAATTTGCACTATGAGAAGTAAACTAGCATTGATAGTAATCTAGGTTTTAAAGGTAGCTAATCTGAAAGGTAGAGAAACAATATGGAAATGATTCAGAGTAAAGGATAAGAAATATATTTGAAATATAAGAGGCACATTTTTAATAAAAGGAGAAATGTAATATGAGTGGTGTGATATGAAATAAATCAGTGCAGTGATATCAAGAATGATGAATAATCTATTTGTACCGTGTATGTTTCAATTTTAAGGATGTTTAATATACACGATTAAAATGAGAAGGATAAGTAGTAAAAAGTAAGTAACACTGAATAAAGAGAGAGATAAGAGAAAACAATGGCTTTTAGCAATATGTGAATTTGTTTTTAGAAGTATAATTTGTTGAAGGTATATTAAGGGATGTAAATTGGTTCTACATATGATTTCAGTGTACATGTGCAAACAATATGTTAATTAAAGGTGTCTGATAGTTGTAGCCATTCATACCAGTAATCCATCTTAGTATTGTACAATTGTCATTGGATTTAGTCTTCCAACTCAAGACTATTTTGCTATTTGAGTAGCACAATAGTAAAATTTAAAACAACATGGTGAACTCTCTTTTGTGACTTAAAGGTAATACATAACAATAGTACATATTGAATTGTATAAATTGAGATAGTTGGATTAGATTATCGATGTTGAGGTAACACCTCAAGAGTATGAAAATATTGAAATGGTTGTTTATCTCTCTGTCCTATGATTGATTGTGGCAAAGAGAATTTGTTTGTTATCATTGAGAACTATTTCAAACATGTTGTGATTTAGTAAAGAATTAAAGGACTTAATGTTGAAAACTGCATTCAAGTATGAAATACAAGAATATAATGACATGTAAGATTTCTGAAGCTTAAAATAAACCTTGAATGTACTTTTCTTGCACGTTTATGTTTTGGGGACGAAACATTTTAGAATTGTTATGACCGCATGTGAGCTTAATTGGTAAACTAGGGTTTACCTAGATGATTACATGCTTAATTGGATTGATCATTGCTTAAATCTAATTAATGATGATAATTCAATTATGATGTTTTAAACCTAATAAGAACTTTAAGTGTGCTTTTACTGTGAGAAATTAGGGTTTGAGAAATGTAACCCTAGTCGGCTGAAATTAGGGTTTTTACCCAACAAGCCAATGTTGGAGAGGAATGAGAGAGGTAAGAAAAGGAAAATGAAAATGGTATCTAGTCTTGGATAGCACGGTTGTCGTGGGTAGCATGGCCGTGCTAGGTCATTGGTGGCACAGGCATGCTAGGCCACACGACCGTTTTGAAAGAATTGAATTATTAACCAACTTTTATACTCAAATCTGATGAAACCAATGCACCACAGCTGTGGTAGGAATCACGGATGTGTTGTGACCATCTTGGCACGGACGTGGAACCTTGCACGGGCATTCTAGGGCATTTTCTCTTCAACTGACATTTCTGTAGAATTCTAGATAGTAGTGTGCTATTTGATTTTTATTTATTTATTGGTAACACCAAATGATCTAAACTTTTTACTAGAGATCTGAAACTCAATCATACACAACATATAAAATTTTCATAATTTTTGGAGGATTTGTTAGCTATTCAGTAGATGAATTATAGTAACATTTGTATGACAGGAAATTCAGCTGAAATAAGAGAAAATATAGTGAGGGGTCAATGTGCAATTGACCCAAGCGAATCAATTGCTCTATATGGTCAACCTAACACACTAGGAGCTCTCATAATTCATGATTCAATCTAGAGAAATGAAATCCTAGAGAGAGAGAGAGTTAGGGTTTGAGAGGAGAAAGAGGTGGAATTGTTGATCTAGGGTTTCTCTATCTGAGATATGATGAAATCAAGTAAGTTTAGCTTATTTGCATAGACTTTAATGGTGACTCTTCTCTCACATGTCAAGATTCCGTCCCTCCTCTTATTTGATCTAAAATGGGATCAAAACTTCCCCTTTTCTCACTCTTTCTTCATATTCCCTCATTTTTAGGGTTTCCAAGTTGAAAGGAAGAATAATTGGGTGAATTGCTAGAGATCTGATATGAGATCGAGATTTCACATATGGGATACGTTTTTAAGATGATTTCATAGTATAGGGTGAGTGGGTAAAAGAATAATTCAATCAATTTTACTCAATTAGATGATTTATTTGATATTCTCAATTTCTGCCTAGATGACAATAAATGAAAAGAATTGTTTTTGAATTCAATTTATAGTATACCTCAAACCATGTTCTAACTATGATATGAAAATTTTTGTATGATGACATGGATATAGATATCCATGTATCTTGAATAATAGAGAATTTATAAGTTGATTGAGAATCTTCTGAAGATCTGAATTATTAAGTTATTCGGGTGCTTGTACAACATTACAGCTGAAATTCAGATTTAAGCTTGATTGATCTTGCTTATGTTTTAGTGCATTCAATTCTACATGTTTGATCTCTTTGATTTGATATATAGATAATAGAGTTTCTGATTTTCATAATACATATCCCGTGAATAGCAAGTAATCAAGGAAGGAAACCCAATCTAGTATGCTTTTAAAAGTATACATATCTAATTTAGTATGAAATGGCAGATTGAAATGATTAATGTGATATTGTGGGGTTTTAGCTGAATATTATCTTATATGTATGTATGATTTGTTTATGATATTTGGATTCTCTAATTCAAATACTTTTCATGAAATGATAAGTTATTATTCTATTGCAAGCAGAGAGATATGACATGCCCTAGATTGGGATGTTATCGATGCCATGCACAAATGTAAGAAATGTTGAATCAGAATATCTATTCTAGTAGACATGATATATGTTTGAATACATGAGAAATGTTTTATGTGCATGAGTAAGGAGAAACCCTAAGAAAAGGGTAAACCATATGTTAAACATTCAGTTCAGTATCAGTGATTTCAATTCATTATTCTGAGTAGTTAGTAAAATACAGAGTTAAAAGAGATCAGTCTAAGAGAAAGATATAATCAAAGTTATAATAGATATAGGTGCCCTGAACACCGTAGATTCCCTACGGATGTCTGCATTGTAGGGAGGAAACGATCCACCCTGGCAGCGACCAGTATACGGAGATCAGAACGCACCCACATAGTGTGTGGGGAGACGAAGCCCTTAAGGAAGTCTCCTAAGAGAAGGTAGGTTACCCAACATGAATCGGAGATCCTGGTGGTAACCCAGAGGTACCCACAAAGCATACCAAGATGAGGCCCACAGAGCGTCTCAGACCCTCCGCTTGTGTACTCAGCCTAAAAGGAGAGGTCCAGTTAAAGGCCAGTTGTTTAGATGCCTTAGTCAGATGTGACGGTTCGAGTCAAGCAGACCCAAATTCAGTTCTAGGCTTAGCTTCCCGGGTTTTAAGCTAAGTCTTGTACGGTGAGATCGCAGTTCGCTACGAGTCTTCATAAGTAGAGTACACTACATATGATCAGGGCATAAGCTAAAAGAAGATAACATAAGTTAAAAGATGATTAGTATCAGTTTATAGAGATCATTATAAGCAGACAGAGTTAAGTTAAAAAAGAAGTTTCAAGTATAAGTTTTATAGTAGTTGTTCTTTAAATGTAATATTGGCATTCCCTATTATTTAACTGTATTGTTCCAGATCTGTTCAATATAGTAAATTCCTATATTTCATACATGTTTAATAAATATAAAATAAGTCACGCAGTAGTGGCTTTTTCTTGGATGGTACAATCCAAGTGAGTTCAGGGGCAAAGTAAAAGAAAAAGAGAATTCAGTTCATTTGAGTTCAAATAAAGAGT
Organism: Alisma plantago-aquatica; assembly: GCA_963693085.1. Lineage (NCBI taxonomy): Eukaryota > Viridiplantae > Streptophyta > Magnoliopsida > Alismatales > Alismataceae > Alisma > Alisma plantago-aquatica. The sequence goes on from OY856409.1 coordinate 176,581,087, forward strand.
TTAGTAGTCATGTCAAGTTAAAGTTAATGAAAGATAATAAAGAAATAGTGATGATTATGTTTCTATACTTGTTTATTCTAATAAGGATGTTATTTGTAAATTTTTGAATATCTAGTCTTTTAATATGAATTACTATCTTGCTATTATTTCAGTTATTCAAGAAAGATAAATGTCTAATTCAATGCTTTAGATTGTATTATTGTTTTACTCATTCACTGAGAGAGTAGGCTCACCCCTCTACTCAAAATTTTTAAATAACCATGTGGACTTGAAGAAGGTCAAAGCATCAGAGTAGATCTACCACATGAGTTAAGTATGAGATTAGTTAAGTTCAGTTGGTTCCTGTCACTCTAGGTCCTTGTATAGATGTGAGAGTGTTGTTAATGATGTTATGTATTTGTGTTTCCATAATAAGTGAGAATGTATCTAATTGTCATGTCGTATGTACATGGAAGTGTGAGAAACCAAATGAATGTATGGATGTGTATAATTAATGTTGAGATCATATTTAGAGTAATAAAAGTTTAATTCTCTGATAAAGTTTGTGTATGTGTTTGGATGCTAGAAAATAAGAGTTTGAAATGAATTAAAGGAAAATAAAAATAAGGGAGTGAACTTTGTCTTAAGTGAATCCACAAACTCATGCCCACATCTCATTATTAGTGGAAATCGTGGGATGCGGGCGTGATAGTTTGGTATCAGAGCTTAGGCTGAGTCGTCAGGGACCATTAGGATAGAAAGTCAGAGTTATAAGTGTGGCAGATAGGAGGTGATGTATCTATAGCTCTGGGAGGTCTGAGTATTTTGATACCCTGTCCTGGTATCTGAATACTTAGGTTGACCAGTATCAAGCTACTCTGTCTATTCTTCTCTGGATGCCCTGGTCAGGTATGTAGAGGAAGGATGGGCTAGAGAGAAACCCTAGAAATTATAGGGTTAGGAGACTGAAAAGTAACAAAGGAGTAAGAGATTAAACATAGAATGTGATACAACTCTTGCTTTATATTGCTTCTTTGATTGGAGATCAATAGAAATACTCCTATATCTATGAATTTAGATTATCAGTTTGTAGAATATATATGGTTCTTTAATACTATTGTGTATCATGAAGTAATTTAGTTATTGTTTATATTCTTTGTATCAAGTAGACCGGAAGTTATGTTTAAATGAGTTTACCTATGTGGGTATTCTTTCCATATGTTTGAGATTAATAGGAGTTGGTAAATCTTGAGTAGCTCTTAGATTCAGGACTGTAGGTTTGGCCTGGTCTGAATAGCAGTATGCGTTACTGGGATCTAATGACTCCTATTAAAAATATAATAAGAGTAGACTCTAGATAAAATTAGACCCACATCATAGTGAGAATGTACATGCACTAAGATGTTGAAACATATAGAAAATATTAGAATAGCTAAGAATCGGTTGGAACTGATAAATGAGATCCTATTTTGGGGCCTCATATGAAAAACCCTTAATTGGGAATAAAGGTACACGACATAAGGCTCTGATTAAGTTAAATTATAAGTATTATATGAACTCTAAATATGAAATATGGAAAAGATATGAGAAAAGTATGTAAGGGCCAAGATAGCTAGAATCAATCATGAAGAATGGATCATATAATCGAATATAATGCTTTTATGTACTCCAAAGCAAAGGCAAAATAGAAGAAAAGAGTTGAGTATACAATAAGTACATAGAAGTGAAGAGTCTTCAGAAGAGTTAAAGTAAAGAGAATTGGATGAACATGTAAATCATAAGACTAGAATAACAAACTTAGTTGAAACAAAGAGAAATGTAAAAATGACGAGCTTGATTAAGGAATGAGCGTTATGATATAATTGATAGCATAGAATGTATACCTTTATTATAAAGCTTAATACATTCATCCTTATTAACTTTGGATTTCAAGTCTCTAGAGAACAACAAACTAGTTGCTAAAAGAAGAACAAAATTGTAGTTTAACAAATGAATAAGTCGTACAAAGGTAGACTATATTCAGGAAGGAGAAAACTTGATTGAAAGAGAAACTATGTTTCACCCATGCATGATATGTTTGATTTGAAATGAAGAATATGTAATGTATTAAACATGAGGTAAAACTAGTAGAGAGAATATTGATTTAGAATTTTAACTTCACATTAGTAGAAGGATAAAAAGAAATATGTGCAGCATGGTATACATGATCATACACATGAATAAGCAGCATGGTCATAAGAGAAAATTAGAAGTTAAAGATGACAGGTGGAAGAGTAGTATATGTAAGAGGATTATGGAAAGAAAGGAAGGGTTTGAAACATGATGGAGTAATATAGATTATAAAAGAAAGAGGTTATGAGATTCAAGCAAGTTCTAATTAGTTAAGTATCCCTGTTAATAACTAATTAAACCTACATACGAGAAATATATTAGGGGAATGTTTGAATATAAGAATTCTAAGTCTCAGAATCATTTTCTCTTTCATATCTTCCTTAATGAGAGCAAGGTGGGAATGAAGTGATTAGAAAATGATTCATATATGATGCATAACCACCATGGTAGGGACATCTAGTGAATGTAGTAGTGACACACAATATGATGATGAAACCCTAGTAGGGTAAATTGAGAATGTAATATATTTGAATGGCCAAGTAAGAGAAAGGAAATTCAATTGATAAGATAAGGAAGACTTTAGTAAAACTTGTGAGATCCAAAGTTTGAATTTCAAATTAAGGGAATAAAGTCATATCACAATAACGTCATGTTACTGATAAGGACCAAACCCTAGAATGTTTAGACTTGTATTAGTTTAAGGGACGTCACTAGTGATTTGACCTTGAATAGTAGCATCTTTATAAAACAAGATCATGAAATTTTCACTATGAGAAGTAAACTAGCATTGAGCTAATCTGAAAGGTAGATAAACAACATGGAAATGATTCATAGTAAAGGATAAGAAATAGATTTGAAACATAAGAGGTGCATTTTTAACAAAATGAGAAATATAATATGAGTGAAGTGTGATATGAAATAAATTCTTGCAGTGATAGCAAGAATGATGAATAATCTATTCATACCTTGTATGTTTCAATTTTAAGGATGTTTAATTTACATGATTAAAATGAGAAGGATAAGTAGTAGAAAGTAAGTAGTACTGAATGAAGAGAGAGATAAGAGAAAACAATGGCTTTTAGTAATATGTGAATTTGTTTTTAGAAGTATAATTTGTTGAAGGTATATTAAGGGATGTAAATTGGTTCTACATATGATTTCAGTGTACATGTGCAAACAATATGTTAATTAAAGGTGTCTGATAGTTGTAGCCATTCATACCAGTAATCCATCTTAGTATTGTACAATTGTCGTTGGATTTAGTCTTCCAACTCAAGACTCTTTTGCTATTTGAGTAGCACAATAGTAAAATTTAAAACAACATGGTGAACTCTCTTTTGTGACTTAAAGGCAATATAGAACAATTGTACATATTGAGCTGTATAAATTTAGATAGTTGGATTAGATTATCAATGTTGAGGTAACACCTCAGGAGTATGAAAATATTGAAATGGTTGTTTATCTCTCTATCCTATGATTGATTGTGACATAGAGAATTTGTTTGTTATCATTGTGAACTATTTCAAACATGTTGTGATTTAGTAAAGAATTAAAGGACTTAATGTTGAAAACTACATTCAAGTATGAAATACAAGAATATAATGACATGTAAGATTTCAGAAGCTTAAAATAAACCTTGAATGTACTTTTCTTGCACGTTTATCTTTTGGGGATGAAACATATTAAGGGGGAAAGAATCATTATGATCGCATGTGAGCTTAATTGGTAAATTAAGGTTTACCTAGATGATTACATGCTTAATTGGATTGATCATTGATTAAATCTAATTAATGATGATAATTCAATTATGATGTTTTAAACCTAATAAGAACTTTAAGTGTGCTTTTACTTTGAGAAATTAGGGTTTGAGAAATATAACCCTAGTCGGATGAAATTAGGGTTTTTAAGAACAAGACAATGTTGGAGAGGAATGAGAGAGGTAGGCAAAGGAAAATAAAAATGGTATCTAGTCTTGGATAGTACGGTTGTTGGGGGTAGCACGGTCGTGCTAGGTCATTGGTGGCACGGGCATGCTAGGCCACACGGCCGTTTTGAAAGAATTGAACTATTAACCAACTTTTGTACTCAAATCTGATGAAACCAATGCATCACGGTCGTGGTAGGTAGAACAGCCGTGTTGTGTCCATCTTTGCATGGCCGTGGCACCTTGCACGGGCATTCTGGGGCATTTTCTCTTCAATTAACATTTCTGTAGAATTTTGGATAGTAGTGTGCTATTTGATTTTTAATTATTTATTGGTAACTCCAAATGATCTAAACGTTTACTAGAGATCTGAAACTCAATCATAAACAACATACAAAAATTTCACATTTGTTAGCTATTCAGTCGACAAATTACAGTAACATTTGTATGATAGAAAATTCAGCTGAAATAAGAGAAAGTATAGTGAGGGGTCAATGTGCAATTGACCCAAGCAGCTCAATTGCTCTGTATGGTCAACCTAACACACTAGGGGCTCTCATAATTCGTGATTCAATCTAGAGAAATGAAATTCTAGATAGAGAGGGAGAGTTAGGGTTTGAGAGGAGAAAGAGGTGGAATTGTTGATCTAGGGTTTCTCTATCTGAGATATGATGAAATTAAGTAAGTTTAGCTTCTTTGCATAGACTTTAATGGTGAATCTTCTCTCACATGTCAATATTCCGTCCCTCCTCTGATTTGATACAAAATAGGATCAAAACTTCCCCTTTTCTCACTCTTTCTTCATACTCCCTCATTTTTAGGGTTTTCGAGTTGAAAGGAAGAAGAATTGGGTGAATTGCTAGAGATTTGATATGAGATCGAGATTTCAGATATGGGATACATTTTTAATCTGATTTCACAATGTAGGGTGAGTGGGTAAAAGAATAATTCAATCAATTTTACTCAATTAGATGATTTAGTTGATATTCTTAATTTCTCTCTAGATGACAATAAATGAAAAGAATTGTTTTTTAATTTAGTTTATAGTATACCTCAAACCATGTTATAACTATGATCTAAAAATGTTTCTATGATGACATGGATATCGATATCCATGTATCTTGAATAATAGAGAGTTTATAAGTTGATTGAGAATCTTCTAAAGATCTGAATTATTAAGTTATTTGGGTGATTGAACAACATTATAGCTGAAATTCAGATTTAAGCTTAATTGATCTTACTTATGTTCCTAGTGCATTCAATTCTACATGTTTGATCTCTTTGATTTGATATATAGACAATAGAGTTTCTGATTTTCATAACACATATCCCGTGAATAGCAAGTAATAAAGGACGGAAACCCAATCTAGTATGCTTTTAAAAGTATACATATCTAATTTAGTATTAAATGGTTGATTGAAATGATTAATGTGATATTGTGGGTTTTTAGCTGAATATTATCTTATATGAATGTATGATTTTTTTATGAGATTCGGATTCTCTAATTCAAATACTTGTCATGAAATGATAAGTCATTATGCTATTGCAAGCGGAGAGATATGACATGCCCTAGATTGGGATGTTATCGATGTCATGCATAAATGTGAGAAATGTTGAATGAGAATATATGTTCTAGTAGACATGATATATGTTTGAATACATGAGAAATGTTGTATGTGCATGAGTAAGGAGAAACCCTAAGAAAAGGGTAAACAATGTGTTAAACATTCAGTTCAATATCATCAGTGATTTCAATTCAGTAGTCTGAGTAGTTAGTAAAATATAGAGTTAAAAGAGATCAGTCTAAGAGAAAGATATAATCAAAGTTATAATAAACATAGGTGCCCTGAACACCGTAGATTCCCTACGAATGTATGCACTATAGGGAGGAAACGAACCACCCTAGCAGCGGCCAGTATATGGGGATAGGAATGCACCCACAGAGTGTGCGGGGAAACGAAGCCCTTGAGGAAGTCTCCCAAGAGAAGGTAGGTTACCCAACATGAACTGGAGATCCCGGTGGTAACCTGGAGGTACCCACAAAGTGTACCAAGATGAGGCCCACAAAGCATCTCAGACCCTCCGCCTGTGTACTCAGCCAAGAAGGAGAGGTCCAGTTAAAGGCCAACTCTTTAGCCGCCTTAGTCAGACATGACAGTTCGAGTCAAGCAGTCCGGATTTAGTTCTAGGCTTAGCTTCCCGGGTTTTAAGCTAAGTCTTGTACGGTTAGATCATAGTTCGCTATGAGTCTTCATATGTAGAGTACACTACATATGATCAGGGCATAAGCTAAAAGAAGATAACATAAGTTACAAGATGATTAGTATCAGATTATAGAGATCATTATAAGCAGATAGAGTTAAGTTCAGAAAGAGTTTCAAGTATAAGTTTTACAGTAGTTGTTCTTTAAATGTAATATTAGCATTCCCTGTTATTTAATTGTATTGTTCCAGATCTACTTAGTATAATAAATTCCTATATTTCATACCTATTTAATAAACATAAAATAAGTCACACAGTATTGGCTTTTGCTTGGATGGTACAATCCAAGTGAGTTCAGGGGCAAAGTAAAAGGAAAAGAGAATTGAGTTCAGTTGAGTTCAAATAAAGAGTTTAGTAGTCATGTCAAGTTAAAGTTAATGAAAGATCAAAAAGAAAATAGTGAGGATTATGTTTCTATACTTATTTATTCTAATAATGAAGGCTTCAATGCTATTTGTAAATTCCTGAATATCTAGTCTTTTAATATGAATTACTATCTTTCTATTATTTTAGTTATTCAAGATAGATAAATGCCTAATTCAATGCTTTAGATTGTATTATTATTTTACTCATTCACTGAGCGAGTAGGCTCACCCCTCTACTCCAATTTTTTAAGGATAACCACGTGGACTTGAAGAAGGTCAAATCATCAAAGTAGATCTTCCACATGAGTTAAGTATGAGATTAGTTAAGTATAGTCAGTCCCTGTCACTTTAGGTCCTTGTATAGATGTGAGAGAGTTGTAAATGATGTTATGTATCTTTGTTTCCTTAATAAGCGAGAATGTATCTAATTGTCGTGTTGTATGTACATCGAAGTGTGAGAAACAGAATGAATGCATGGATGTGTATCATTAATTTTGAGATCATATTTAGAGTAATAAAAGTTTAATTCTATGATAAAGTTTGTTTATGTGTTTGGATGTGAGAAAACCAACAGTTTGAAATGAATTAAAGGAAAAGAAAAATAAGGGAGTGAACTTTGTCTTAAGTAAATCCACAAACTCATGCCCACATCTCATGATTAGTGGAAATCGTGGGATGCAGGCGTGACAATACCAATCCTGTGATATCACATCCACGTATTGGATTGTACCAATCCTGTGATATTACAACCATGTATTGGATTCTACCAATCTTGTGATATTACATTCATGTATTGGATTGTACCAATCCTGTGATATTACATCCAGGTGTTGGATTGTACCAATCATGTGATATTACATCCAGGTATTAGATTATGTCAATCCTGTGAGATCATAGTCAGGTATTGGGTTATCCCAATCCTATAAGAGTTCAGTCAGGTATTGGATTATACCAATCCTGTGAGAGTTTAGCCAGGTATTAGATTATACCAATCCTGCGAGATTACAGCTAGGTATTGGATTATACCAATCCTATGAGATTACAACCAGGTATTGGATTATGCCAATCTTGTGAGATCATAGCCAGTTATTGGGTTATCCTAATCATGTGAGAGTTCAGCCAGGTATTGGATTATACCAATCATGTGAGAGTTCAGCCAAGTATTGGATTATACCAATCCTATGAGATTATGGCCACATTGCTAAGGATCCCATAGTAGTTAGGATGCCTTTATGTTTCCCTTTCACTTCCATTATGGGATATCAATCCCTTGAACTCATCATTGAATACCACATCATCTTTACTAAACATTATACCTTATCCAAGCCATCATATCCATTCACATCCTTTATATGATACAAATATTCTTCTTATCTCATTTTAGCATATTCAAAACACTATAGCCCTTTCTTGGCTATAACTATAAGGCATGTATGAACAAGATTCCATTATTATTTGTATAACCATTTATTACTATTATTATTATTATGTTACAAGTTTCCATTTCCCTAGTTTATTTTGAACATTTCCATCTCTTACATCAATCTCTAGATCGTGAGACTTTTATAGACATCACTACTACAGAACCTACCTTTAGTGTCGGTTATTTAAAGCCTTTAGTGTCGGTTTCTAAGCGACACCTATGTGGTCGACACTAAAAGTCCACCCATTAGGCGTCGGTTCCAAAACCGACGCCCAAACACTTCGCGCGCCACCGAAAATGTGCCATCATGGGACTATAGGCGTCGGTTATTAGGTAAGAAACCGACGCCCAAACCCTTCGCGCCACAGAAAGGGCGCCATCTTGGGCACTATCAGTGTCAGTTATTTACAAATAACCGACACCATATATCTTCGCGCCACATGAAATAGACGTCGGTTATTTGTAAAAAACCGACACTATATCATTATGTGTCGGTTATTTACAAATAACCGACGCCTATTGGTTTTTTTCTGTCAGTCTGCAGACCTGCTGTGGCTGGTCGCAGGATGAGAAACCTATTCAGTTCAGTTATGAACTGCAGGTTTTACGACATCCATTGATATCAACCGACAACAGGCCGCAAACCTACAAAATTAACAATAAAAAAGTAGCACATGCATTTAGCAATGCAACCTGCAGTTCCATTTTATTTTCACACATTTATAAACATTCACACATGCTAGAAATTTGTAGTTCCATTCATTCACATTCACACATGTAGAAACATTCATATAGCAACCAACACTTTCATTCATTTTCACTCAGACACATGTAGAAACATCCAGACATGTAGAAACATTCACACATATATTATAATTCAGAAATTCATTTACAAAGTATCATTGTTTAGTCATTATTCGCTATCAAGATCCCAATTATATTTTAAAGCCCCCACTAATTGTATGGCTGTTGCCCATTCTTCTCTTACTTCATTTAATTCTCCCATTGTATAGGGAGCATTAACATTTGGTAAGTCCTTTCCTGTAATGGGGTCAGCTTTAAACACCTGTAAAGAGAATGATGTATATATATAATTAATGAGCTATAAATAAGATTGATATATTTCGATCATATTATCTAATGAGACTATATAATACCTGAGCAATACAATCGATGTCCATTGCGGCATATTTGACAAGCATGTGCATATATCGCATGACATAGTATCCACATGCCCATCCGTTGTCTTGTGTAGCACACTATAAATTCAAACATACAAAATATTAAAAAATACAACTAATTAAGCATTGTTCACATAAATAATATATACATATTTTGCAGTCGGGAACTTACTTGCACGTTCTTCCAAATTATTGGCTGGTTTTTTTTCGTGGGGACCTTTCCTCCAGCCGTTTTGTACTCCTCAAAACCCCTACATGTTAATGTAACACAGAACATTGCAATTAAATAGTAATGTAATAACATATGTTAACGGATATGAAAAATGAAATATTTCTCACCGAAATATTGCCATTTTCATTATGTGTCCAAATCTTGTATTCAATTTACCCCCCTTAGGATCTAGATAATACACAGTGAACGTCTCGGGGGCAATAACCAATAACTCCCAATGCCTACCCCTAGAGGAAAAAAAATTAAAAATTAATAACTCAAAATCCACAATAAAATGTAATTTTCTTAAGTCCAAATTATAATAAGCAAAGTAAACTTACTCTACATTGAATGGAGCCATTATCACCGTCTTCTTTTTTACAGCAAAATTTGAAAAAGACTCACAGCAGTATTGTTGAACTGATGTAGGGTCTTTAGCTACTAGACTAATCAAGGATGGAATCAAAAGCCCTACATGTTCGAATCCAAAATTTGCACATATGTTGTCTAAGTAGCTGCAAAATATGTATTAATTACGCATGCATTAATAAATAAGAAACCAGATCACCAGATCATACACAAGGTATATGGATGTATAAAGAATATCTCACCTTATCCATAGCTCTATCACAGATGTATTTAGCCAATCATATCGAAACAACTCCAATATATCTTGTATAAATAGTTTTGTTTCGTATGACTGACCTGTAGAATCTGAATAAGAAGAAACAGTTATAGGGGAGTTTATATCATGTTCCCCTAACCATACTGCCATACCCCTACAGTTAGGACCTAACGGGACAGGTAGGTCCTGTGGAACCCAACTAGGTAATGCAGGAGGTGGAAGTGGAGGCCTAGATGTTGTGGGTGTCTTCTTTTTAACCTGTATATATATATAATTTCAGATCAACTGCCAGCATATACACACACTAACAATTGAACGTAATGTAAATTTACCATACCTTATCAGTAAATAAGACATCCGCTTTTAGCCACAATATCACTCCGCCTAATGCCTCACCAAGCGTTTCACAATCTGGGTGGGCATATGGCAGTGGAAGTTCCAAAAATTTGGGGAATATATGTATCGGGCTCACCCGAATCCAACCAGCTGGTACTGGAGACCCATGACACGTTTCCCCTGGTAGTGATGGGTAAGCTGACGCCTCTGCCACGACATATTCTTTACTTTTTAGACGGCATGGCTTCAACCCCTACAAATTTTTGTGTAAAGAATGTTATATACATATATACATATCATCTTTTTTGAAACAACTACAATTTCATATATACGTATCATCTTGAATTAAAAAACTAGTTACTATGTCATAAAAATACTTACAGTGGATGTGCTAGGTGGTGGTTCTACAGGATTACTCCCAACCTCTGCAGTAGGAGTAGGAATAGAGTCTGCAGTAGGTATTGTCTGGTAAGTGGCAATCTGAGATGCCTGCCACTTTTTCATTGCTTCTTTGAGTTTCCTGTCAAATAGCTTATCCACCTATACATGGATAAAAGAAACGTCAAATTCTAATTTTTGAATTCTCTTTTACAGTAACATTATAAAGAAAGAATATGTTACCTCTTCTTGTGAAAGTCCCGCTTTTAGGACATGTTTGCGCTGGGATGACCCAAAAAAAGATTTGATACCCACACCAGTGCCTGCAGCCCTAACACGTCTAGGATGCTCTGGGTTACCCAGAGCAACTGTAAATTCATCCTTTGTTCCCTCAAGAATGAACTTTCCTTTTTTTCTCAGCTCGTGCAGCTCCCGCTAATCGCCAAAACAAAAATTTGTACTTAAGTAAACAACACAAATAATCAATATTCGAATGATTGCTGTAAGAGTTGTATTTTACCATTTTTGCAGCCGCCTCAGCCGTTGTGGCCTTAGTTATTTCTCCCTTCTTATTTTTCCTCCCAGCTATCCAGCCATCATGGCGAGGCAGAGGTGTGCTACCTATGGTAGAGGACTCCTGAGTAGCAGCAGACTGAGCAGCAGTAGCCTTAGCCTGTAGTCTTTGGCGAACGCCTGCATACCCCTTTGGACCCATTCTGTGGTCATGCACATTCAGTGCACGCCTTGATATTTGTGCCTCACTGAGGGCCTAGTTAGTATGCAAATTAATGATTTGGTTAGTAACACTAAATGTTAATCTTGAATAAGTGAATACAACATATATTAATTAATGAGATTGAGACTGATGCCTAATGCCTTGAATTCATCAGTTTGTCTTGAAGCGACAAACGCGTCCCATTCTTCTTTGTCCAGGAAGTTCCACTGTTCAGTGGCTGTCTTCTTCCTCTTGTCGGCTTCTTTTATGTATTCTCTGGTGAGATTTGTCCTATAGTTCCTTAGGACTCTCCCACAGCGTTGCATCACACATTTACGATGCAACTTTTCATCCAATTCAAATATACTATGCAAAATAGAATTGCTATTAACTAGTATCCAAAAATTTAGTAATCTACAAAATAGAATTGCAAATTAATAATAACTCACACATAAATCCCACCATATTAAAATTTTCTTCTCCTTAGAAACTTTATGCCAAGAATCTAAGAGACAACCGCAATGGCTACGAGTAACAAACCCAAGATATGAAATAAATGAATTGCGATTCACACCACATGCATTTCCTGCACTATCGAAATCCACAACAAGTTTGGGACCATTGCCCTTTTGCGCAATTAACTTCTTCATCATAGTGATGCCCTTGTCAACTTTTTGGTGTTGTTGATCAAGTGCCTCAAGTGCTTCAGACGGTACCTGTGCATCATCAACCTAAAATTTGACAAAATAATTCACATTTACAAGATATAACTATAAATGGACATATAGATATAAATATATGATATATTTTTAAAACTTACATTGTGAGGCGGCACATTGATGTCCTCACCCTCACGGTAGTCATCAACACGGTCATCAGGAGAATGTCAGCCATCTGCAAATTCACATTTAAATTGTAAAGTTCGCATTGTAAAGTAGTAATTCAAAGTGTAAAGCTCACATTGTAAAGTTCACATTATTACAACAAAGTATATATCACAACAAAATTGTAAAGCTCTATGATCAAAGAGAAAACAAGTATATATTACAACAAGATTACGGTCTAGGGTTAACAAATACATGTGATGTCATTCTTATATATAATAAAAGTACATGTACCACCTATCCCATCCTTGAACACCTAATCTCACTAGTAAGTGTATAATGTGTATTGGGTTTTCAAGAAAATTTCGGCAGCATTTCCCCGCTGTTCTCCAAGTACATATGTACTTAGAGAACAAATGGGGAAATGCTGCCGAAATTTTCTTGAAAACCAAATACACATTATACACTTACATCCTAAGCGAGATTAGATGTTCAAGAAAAGTCCCAAACCGGGGACTATCCAAGATTTACTCCTAATGAGTAAATCTTGGACGGGTTTCTAGGCCAACAAATACATGTGTTGTCATTCTTATATATAATAAATGTGTACCACCTATCCCATTCTTGACCACCTAATCTCACTAGTAAGTGTATAATGTGTATTGGGTTTTCGAGAAAATTTCGGCAGCATTTCCCTGCTGTTCTCTAAGTACATATGTACTTAGAGAACAAACGGGGAAATGCTACCGAAATTTTCTCAAAAACCCAATACACATTATACACTTACATCCTAAGTGAGATTAGGTGTTCAAGAACAGTCCCAAACCGGGGACTATCCAAGATTTACTCCTAATGAGTAAATCTTGGACGGGTTTCTAGGCCAACAAATACGTGTGTTGTCATTCTTATACCTACAATCCTAGTTTCATCATTCATATCCTAGTTCTTCAAGTTAGGTGATTAACATTTTCAATATACTCAAAAAGGAAACAAGTTACCAATTTCATAGTTAGGATGGTAGAGATACCCTAAGATCTAGAGATACCCTAAGATCTAGGCAATTTTGGGAAAAGTTCATCATTTACATTCCAAGCATGTCACATGTGTGCATTACAGTTCATCATTAAGCAAGAAGGGTGATTAGGATTCTCAATATACTCAACAATGAAACAAGTTAAACATGTGTGCATTACAGTTCATCATTTACATTCCAAGCATGTCACATGTGTGCATTATAGTTCATCATCAAGATATCTATAACTTACTTAAACATTCAATTATGAAGTAAATATACACTTAATTAATTCAGAATAGCATGACGCACAAAGTTGCAGTCAACATCATTATGCTTTGTTCTATCATGGACTATCATATTGGTATAGCACATATGTATCAGTACATAATTAAATAAACACAATCAGTAAATAACTTTTAAAAAAATCCACTAGCTTGGTGAAATCAGTACATAAATACACACAATCAGAATATTTTTCATGGCTTTTGGGGTGACTTGGTGAAATCAGTGCATGTTTTGGGCATCCAGTAGATGAATCCAAACCCCAGCAGTAGCCTAAACGTGCCCTGGCGCCGCCCAAGCATCCACCCAGAGGCCTAGCTAGGCAGGGCACCTGGGCTTGGGACCCTAGGCGTGCCCTGACACCTGCTTAGGCGCCGCCTGGGTGAGTTCCAAGTCGGCGGCGGCAGAGAAAAGCAAGGCAGAGGAGAAAAGGGGGTGAAGCTTTTGTGGGTTACCTTGCAGGAAGCTGGCGGAGGAGAAAAGTTGCTTCTACCGGTGGGGGCGGCGGTGACGAGGAGAGCACCGTAGCTGCTTCTACCGGCGGCGGCGACGAGAGGACAGTCAACGACCAGCAGTGGCGACGAGAGGACAGCAGCAACGCGGCGGCAGCACCGAGCGGCGACGAGCAATAATCGCCGAACCTAACTGAAATCGAGAATGAAACAGAGAAAGGGGAAGAGTCACTCATGCTGGTGCTATTAAGTTGACCATAAGCGTCGGTTATTCAAAAAAACCGACAACAAAACCAACAGTGTCAGTTCTTTTCCAAAAACCGACACCTATACTATATTATAGTCGTCGGTTTTAACTAAAAGACAACCGACACCTATTTCTGTCTCGCGAATAACCTTTAGTCGTCGGTTATTAATTTATGAACCGACGTTGTATGTCAAATTTTGGAGGCAATTTTTTTCGCTGGAATTTTGGTTTTGGCGGTTGATTTTAGGTGTCGGTTTTTTATTAATTAACCGACACTTAATAAAAGCGGTACCCGTGTCTGGTCGACCTTCACAGATTGGATGTCGGTTTATGTTATAAACCGACACTGTAGAGTTTAGGTGTCGGTTTATGTATACAACTGACACCTTGAAAAGTGACTTTATAAGCCATTTCTATAGTAGTGCATCTTGTCACCTCTCACTAGGCAATATCCATCTATAGGTCATAAGACCTATATAAACATCATGTCGCCTATCACTAGGCAACAACCATCTCTAGGTCATAAGACCTATATAAAAATCTTGTCACCTCTCACTAGGCAACAACCACCTCTAGGTCATAAGACCTATATAAACATCATACTTATTATATAAGTATTTCACATGGCTCACAAGGCCCATTAAACATCTTGTCACCTCTCACTAGGCAACAACTATTCACATGGCTCACAAGGCCTATGTAATAAGAGAAATACAACCTTCACATTTGGATTAGGGTTTCCCATTCTAGTCAATTAGGGTTTCAAAATCATATTATCATGAATAAAACCCTAATTAATACTCCACTTATAGTAGGAGTGTCAATGTATGCTCATAACATGATTATCACACATATATAAGTTTTTCTCTCATCCTCACTAGGATGTTGATTGCATCATATTCTATTAAACTGGATCAACCCCTTTCTTTAAGGTAGATTGTCCCACTTAATCAGAGTATATTAAACTCTTGATGTGTCAATGTATCATTTTACAAAACTCACTACATGTGTCACTCAATCAAGTGTATTAGGTTGAGGTGCTTCCTCCATATCGGGTATAGAGGTGTACGTATGCTTCCATACCAATTTTAAGATACACCTTACCACCATATCGTGTATCTATATTGGGCATCATGGTGTACCCATATGACCATATCGAGTTTTAGGGTGTATCCCCTATTCTATATCATGTACCCATGTCTGGTTGGCTATCACTTAGTTCTTATCATCTCAAGTTATCCTCATATCGTATATGAGCTACATGCTTGACCTCATATTAGGTACAAGGGTATATTTGGTTCCATATCGTGCACAAGGTGTGCACCATATTGGGTATAGCATGTATGCCTCATCATTGTATCATTCAAGTGGTATATTCATAATACCATATCGGGTTCCCACCTTGGATTGTCATATCAAGTTTGTATGTTGGATAACATATCGGGTTACCATATTGATTGACATATCGGGTTACCATGTTAGGTAGACCCTTAGGCTCATAATCTTTTATACCTTCAAGGATCATTTTTATCATATAGTTACACGACAAGCTATATATCTAGTTGAATTCTTTTACAACAATCCATTACACAAAGGATAGAGTATATCGGGTTTCAACCTTTCATCTAGGGTTTCAACTCTATATCGGGTAGAGTGTTCAATTGGCACTATATCGTGCATGTAGTATGATCTTAACCTTGTATCATTTATAATGTGTAATTAGTTACCTCCCATATCATTCAATAGACATGCCTCATATCGTTCATGAGGTATCACCCATCTCCATATCGGGTTACCCTTCATCTTGGGTTCCATATCGGGTTTAAGGTATTTCAACCTATATCGAGTTGTACCATGGTGATGTCACCATCATCTACCTCTAGAGTATTATCCTTACTACCTAAGACATGGAAAATATTCCTAACATACGTTTGGAATTTAAAGGAATATCATTTAATCATAAGGACTTGAAATTGTAAGTATTTTAACAATTTCAACAATATTGGAAATGAATAATAACATAGTTGGGTTCAAGTTATTTAACCTGCCTCAAGAGCAACTTCAAAGCTCCAAGATCCAAAGCTTCACATTCCCAAGGTTGAAGATGAGCTTATAAAATGTCACTACTACAAAACCTACCTTTAGTGTCGGTTAATTAAGGCCTTTAGTGTCGGTTTCTAAGCGACACCTATGTGGGCGACACTAAAAGCTCAACCATTATGCGTCGGTTCTAAAACCGACGCCCAAAATCTTCGCGTGCCACCGAAAACGCGCCATCAGGGGACTATAGGCGTCGGTTATTAGATAAGAAACCGACACCATACACCTTCCCGCCACAGAAAGGGTGCCATCTTGGGCACTATCAGTGTCGGTTATTAGATAAGAAACCGACGCCATATACCTTCGCGCCATAGGAAATAGACGCCGGTTATTTATATAAAACTGACACTATAACTTTGTGTGTCAGTTTTATCTAGCTATTAGTGTAGCCTCCATGGGTAGTAATTACAACCGACTACTCATTTGTCCCCATATAGTTTTTGTGAGCTATTGACGAGTTCTATTCCTCCTCACTTTGAAAGAATCCTTTATATCACTCTATTTGTGGTTCAAAATACATCAATTTCTCTTATTGTTTCATGTTTTACTTAGAGAAAGGTGGAAGTGAAAACACCATTGGAGTGAAAGTATATGTTCTCTCTTTTCCTTCTAGGGATGAATAAGGAAGATATTCATAAAAGGAGTGTAAATGCAATCATCAGACGACATAAGTATAACATTCACAAACATTCATTATACTTGAGTACACATTTATTCCCCTAGAGTATCAGTGAGCTATTGAAGGTCTCCAGTTGTCATGGATTCAAATGCATCTCCTTTGTTTCTCTTTTCCTTATTAAATCCATGTTTAATTCTCATACTACTTCATGCCAGACATAAAGGTGGATGTGAAATAGGGTTGGATAAGGTTGAGGTTCATCATAAAACATTTTATTGAATCAAATGTCTGTAATTGTGATAGAGAATGGAAAATGATTGATTATGAAAGATCTCAAAAATTATGCGCTCTCTCTAGAATTATATATTCCAGTGAGTTAGGTCATTCATAAGGCCTCACAGATGGAACACATTAGGGCTAGAATCACAACCCTAAAGAGATACATTGAAGATAGTTCTCTACATATAGTAGGGATTCAGTTGATCTAAAGTTTTCCTACCATCTATAGACACGTCTTTTTATCATGAATAAAAAATACTACGTCATATATGAAATATGATTTCCTTTTGTTTAAGATGTGGTCGAGTTGACCATAACAAAGAGCATTGTGTGTATGTTCAAGGTCAGCTAGTCCCTAATAATGATGGGCTTCAAAATCCAAAAACTATTGCACCAAACAAGGAGGACCACTTCAATGAAAGTCTCCATGCCAAAAAAACACCAAGGCCGAACACAAGGCAAAACCTACCATAACAAAACCAACAAGCTAATCACAACAATAATCGGTCTTCAGTTATTTAGGATGAGTATGAGGAGAAAGACATACTGAATTTTAGAGATACTTAGGCGGAACAATATTGTCCACATGGATGGTAAACATGAAAGTTCCAGAATACAAACCATTTTTAGAAGAAACAACGACAAAAATCATTAAACACTATAACAATAATCACAAAGGCATTGTGGAACATCCACTGCACAAGACAATGCAAATGTACAACAACAACTAAGAATGAATAATGATGGTCTATTTCAAAAAACAGAGGCAAATAAATACATGCTATAGTAAACATTGATGGGGATGAGATTGTTGAGGACTGGGGGCACAAAATGATTGAACCAACACATGATTTACCACAATTTCCTTTCAACCATATTTATTATTCGACTTTAGGGAAGGTGAACCAACAAATGGAAGGAGTGTAAATAATGAAAGCATTCACCTAAGGAATAGGAAGGTGGACATGATTAACCGAGAAAATGGAGGATCCTCTAGGAAAATGGGAAAACAATCTCACTACGAGGAACTTGAACATGAAGAGATCTGTGAAAGGATTGAAAATCAAAATGCGGAAATGCACAAATTGGTTAATGACCCAAACTTTCAATCTCTTTAAATGTTTTTAGTGTGTAGTGTTCAAGGTTTGGCATAATACCACACTAAAAACTAACTGAAGGACCTCACGATTAAAGCATAAACCAAGTATTGTAGTGGTTATGGAAACAATACAAGCAAGAAATATATATGACCGCTAATAATCAAGAATATGGGTTCAACCTTCACACACATAGTAGAAGAAATTGGCTTCTCTGGTGTTATATGGATTTTGTGGAAAGACACTGCATTTGATTTCAACATCATTGAAAACCTAAGAAATGTATTCATTGATCCATCTCTTATGAATGATGTGTCACTTTCTTCTATGCATACCCACAACCTGGTCCCAGGAAACGCCTATGGAGCCACATCAAAGGTTTATCTACAACCATTACTCACCTGTGGCTCTGAACTGTGGATTTTAACACTATTATTAGTAGAGATGAGAAAATTGAATCTAGTTCCTTCAATATATTTGTTGCAAATGACTTCAAGGACACAATACACTATGCTAACCTAGAGGATATAGGAGCATTGTGCCCCATGACAACCTTCAAGAGAGGGAGACTTCTCCCTAGACTTGATAGAGGAATAGTCAATCATGAATGGCTGATGACCTACCTGAACATGATTTCCAAAGTCCTACTTATTATTGCCTATGACCATGCACCTCTCCGTCTATCCTGGAATGCAAGAATAATAAAAAAGAATGTGTTCTTTAGGAAAAGAGCAGCCAGATAGGAAAGGCAAAGTTTTAACGCTTCCTCAAATTAAGTTAAGAATAGTAGCACATCTACAAACACACTATTAATGCATTACAAAAGAACGCCATCAAATGAGATGAAACTATGCGACATAGAAAACTCAAGAAGAAAAATATTCTATTGAAGAGAATTGGGGAGTTAGAACCAATCTGTGGTACTGGGTATAATGAATAAATCAATTCTATTCCTATCTTGGATTATGAGATATGACACACTCTAATTTTGATGACTGCATTTAGTATCTCAGGTGATCAAGGAACTTAGACAAAATCCAACATTAAAGAATGTGTTATATATATGTGTTTGGATGTTTATAAGTCAAGTTGTACTATGTATATGCTATGTACAAGTGTATTTTGTACAACTTCCTAGGAATGATGCTAGGACAATTGATGATCAACAATGTTACATCCTAAACCCTTTTCCACACTTATATCTGGTCTTTAGGTGCCATTACAAAATCATTTGATATGTTTCTTAATGTTTAGAAATGACTTTACAGACACTTTTTCAGTCAAACTCTTCTTGGGTTGAATTAATTTTGATCAAACTCTTCTTAGACTAAAAAATAGTCATTGCAATTTTTGCAAAGATACTGTCTTCTGGTCAAACTCTTCTTGGAATGATTTTTTATCAGTCAAACTCTTCTTATACCGAGATATAGACTATAATATTTGTTTTCTAGCCATTGCAACTCGAATTTTTACATCGTAATGCCTAATTTTGCTTTTGATATGACCTAAGCACTCCCAACATCAATATTAATCATTCCTATGTGTTTCCTATATATAGGAGTTCCCTATGGCCACTTAGGATACATACTTGAGCAATCTATTACATGTTATTTTTCTCAAAGCTTAGAATTTCATATTGTTATCTCTAGATCTAAGCTAGTGTCATACTCCACCAAATACAACCTTGCATATCCTTGTGAAGAGTTGATCATCACTTGTTCGTAGAGAGCTTTATGTAGTAATCTTATGAAGAGTTGTAACTTCTTCTTCCTCTCTTATTTTTTTTATTTGTTCTTACTGCTTCTGACTACTTACTGTGAGAAGGTTGTTAGGAAGCTACTTGGAGCTACTTCTTGCAAGAAGGTTGCAACCAAGGCATGGAGGTGGATTGTGATCTACTAAAAGTGCATAGTTCTCTTTGAGGTGGAAAAGGAGGTTTGTCTTGAGCCAAAAAAGGCACCAGTGGATTTTTATTTTTTTGTATCGTTTGATATAAGGAATAAATTATAGGTTGGAAATCTTGGTTAGGAACAATCAGGTAGTGGACTGACGTCATTTTATAGAACCACTCTACATTGAGTCACTCTTTTGGTTGTTTTCATTCTTAAATTACTTGCTTTACATTTCATCTACATTGTCTTTTTTGCAAGTTGCAGCCTAACCTCCTTTGTGCTTGAAATTTTATAAGTTTTACATTATCTCTATTCACCCGCCTCTAGATATCCAACAAGTAGTATCAGAGAAGGTCTTCAAGGAGCCTTTACAAGTCTTAAAGTATGGGGGAAAGTGGTCAGCCAACTCAACTTCAAATGATTTTATGTAAGCTGGCCACCAGTGTTCGATGGGACAAACTATAAATATTGGAAGAGACAAATGCAATATCCCTTCTAAGGCCTTAACTTCAACCTCTGGAAGATGATTGAAATACCTTATAAACCTCCTACAATTGAGATTAAGGAATGGGATGTAGATATGGTAAAAATGGCAACTCTAAACACCAGAGTAGTAAGTATGTTATGCTCTTATCTATATCCTAGTGAATTTAATAGTATCTCTTCTTGTGAAACATCATATGATATATGGAGAAATCATTCACTTGCATATGAAGGACCTGATCAAGTTAACAATACAAAAATTAACATGTTAAAGCATAAATTTAAATTATTTCATATGCAAAATAATGAGACTATTTGTGAAATTTATGCTAGATTTTCTACTCTTATAAAGAGTTTAGTACTTTAGAAAAGAATATAAGTATAGAAGAATAGGTTTCCAAGATTCATAGGTCCTTGCCATTGAAATCCAAAGATAAGGTCGCTGCTATAAAATAATCTAGCAACCTAACAAAACTATTAATGGAACAAATTATAGGGAACCTGGAAACACATGTAGTGAAGATTCTAGAATAGGCCATAATAGAAGAAGAAGGTAATCTTATTGAGGAAAAGGGCATTGTATTGAAAGAAAGAAGTTTAGATTCATCTAGAGATTAATCTAGGATTGAGAGTGAGATATTTCATAAAGGTAAGAAATATATACATTCTTCTTCTAAAACAACATTACATCTTTTTCCACTAGATGTCACATATGTGGAGAAAAAGGACATTGGAAGGAGGAATGTCCAAAACTCAAGAAGAAGAAGAAGAACTCCAAGGACATGAAAGAAAACTTATCATGATACTTGGTATGACTCTTCAAACTTAGAGGCAAGTGATGAAGAAATATGTCATCATGTAGTTGAATTCTTATTTATGAATATGATGACAATGATGAACAAGAACAAGAAGGTTCACAAGTTAGTGATGATAAGGTATATCTCTGAACTTTTTCAAAAATTTAAATCATTAAACATGTTGAACTTACTTTAGATAAAGTTGAAAAGTATAAGAAAAAGAAAAATAAACGGGGAAATATTTTTGATTCCTTAAATGAACAACGTAATGAGCTGAATGATCAATATACAAGTGAAAAGAAAAACATAGATGTTCTTATTTCTCATAATACTTCCTTGCAAACTCAAGTGATAAATTGAGTAATTTGAAGAAACAACCTATTCATTTCTCACATCTTGATTATGATCTTATACTTGAAATAAATGATGAGTTAGATCATAAAATTGATATACTTGAAGAAAACATTGCCAGTATAAGAAAATGTTTAATTTCTACTACTAAAGACTATGTATTTCTTGCTAAGGAAAATGAAAAGTTGAAAATGTATTTAGAATTTTTTTAATAGTAGAAATATGTTGAATAGTATATTGCATTATCATAATCATTTTGGCACTCATAGACATGATTATATTCCTAAAATCATAAAAGAAAAAGAAAGGTCCTATTTTGTTAAACCAAATTCCAGTTCTTAGATTCCTATTAACCATGTTACTTGCTATGGTTTTCGGAGATTTAGACATTATGCATTCTCATACCCGTTTAAAAAGAAAAGGGACAACAACATAGTTTGGGACCATAGAACCTCTCTCTAGAAAATATATGAAAGACCACAAGCTTAATGAATATCTTCTTGATCTTGTTTATAAAGTAGTTTTAAGATTCTGATTCTAAATGGATATCTTCATGATTCAGTTCTCTTTTTAAGATGGGTCCTGGGTGGAAGTAGAAGAGAAGAAGAAAACTCTTAAACTCAATCATTTCTAAAAATTATTCATAGACACCAATTCTAGGAGGGGAGACGGGTTGGCAAGGTCCTACGTAGAAACTATCAAACAACTAACTATTACCCATGCACTAAACTTACAAAAAGGAAAAATTGAAGAGGAGATCTACAATTCTTTGATGAAAATGGCTCACTCCAAAGCACTTGGATCTTATGACATTGAGGTAGGATTTTTACAAAAGAATGGGATGCATGGTAAGAATACCTTCACCAGAATAATACAGAGGTATTCTAAGGCACACCACTACCTATTTAGCTTTCCCAATCCACAATGGTCCTTATCTCAAAAATCACTAGCCCAGCCACCTGTAGCCACTTGATCAGTATCTCTGAATAACATGTTACTACCGAACTAATATATCAAATCATTATTAAAAGATTAAAAACATTCATCCATGCACGGATCTCACCCTTACAATTTATCTTTGTGCTAGGTCCTAAACTCACAAACAACATCATTCTTGCTCAAGAACTCATACACTCGATGAGAATCAAGAAATGATGCACCACCTAAATGGATATGAAGATAGACTTATCCAAATCTTGTGATAGGTTCAGTTGGAGGTTCATCAAAGATACCTTTACAAGAACTAATATTCCTTAGTCTCAAATAAATGCAATTTTATAGATAATCAAGCATGGACACAACAAACTTTCTTATGAAAGGGGTTTACAAGCACCTATCATACCTAACCAAGGTGTGAAATAGGGTGATCCTTTGTCCTGTGATGTCCCTACATCATCTATGTTGGAAAATCCAAGTACTTGAGGATGGTAAATCATGGAAACCAGTAATCACAACTAGAGGATGTGCACCATATCACACCTTTTCTTTGGTGATGATATCGTCTTGTTTGGAGAAGCTACCACATAGTAAGATAGAATTATCATGAACCGCCTACACAATTTCAACACAGCCTCAACCCTGGATCTATCAAAAGAGAAATCTATATTACACTTCTCAAACAACACACCATCCAACCTACAAAGATGGATTAGACAGATCACTAGAGTGGGAATCATATATAATGTGGAAAGATACCTTAGAGTACTAATCACACATGGAAGGCACACAAAGGTAATGTATGACTCAATCACCATTAACATGCAAAGGAGACTCAATAACTATACAGGGAAGAACTTAAACTTAGCCTGAAGAGTAACACTTGCCAAATTAACATTAACAGCTATACCCACCTATACTATGTAATCATAAAAACTACCTACTTCTGTGTTCCTTGACATTGATAGGAATGTTATCTGGTTTATATGGGGAGGATATAGAGAAGGAAATGCTATTAGCAAAGTGGGCTGGGTCAAAATCATTGCAAATAGAGATGAGGGTGGTCTCTCAAATAAATCTAATTCACACATGAATGAAGCCAAGTAAATGAAGAATACTTGGGATTTTCTCTAAAAGAGGGATGCGCCTTGGTGTAGTCTCAATAAGTACATATATGCCCGCTCCTAAAATGCCTCAGGATCCATGATGTAAAAATGCATCTGAAGACAGTAAAAGTTACAACTAAACCAATGCAACAAATGCATTGTGAATGGTGGAAACATGATAGTTTGTGATAACTAGAGACCCCGTATAATTTCTAATATACCTAAAGATCTACAAGATCTTAATATTGCATGTATGACGCCAAAAAATGGGAAATGGGACATCAAATTCATCAGTGAGTGGTTTGATAGGGGTAGTGTAGAAACAATCATCAATATCCTTATACCTTGCCCAACCATTAGTAACGATTACTAGATCTAGATGCCTAGTAATACTAGTATCCTCAATTCTAAGCTTGAAAATCAAGAATTAATCAAAGTCAAAGAAAAACATTTCTAGGGAAATGGAACAACTTGTGGAATCTGAAAATACTAGAAAAAAAAATCAAATTCTTTTTCTAGCTTTGCATGCATGAGAGTCTTACAACAAACAATAGAAGCATCGTATGGTCTTGATGATCGGCCCACTTTTGTATTTTATGTAACAATGTTGAGGAATCAATTACACATGTATTAAGGGAGTGTGGTGCAGCTTGACAAGTCCATAATTCCCTACACACTAATCAAGTGGATAGTTTCTTTGAACTACATGATTTCAAATATTTTTCCAACAGAATCATGAACATGAACAAGAACTTAAAAGGATGGATGAACGAACTCCTAGGGATCAGTCAAAATATTTGGGAAAGGAGGAAGAAACTGATACTTCAGGATAAATAAACCACGCTCAATATGTATTGAACTGCATAAACCAATGCCTAAACTACATCACCCTAGAGAATCCATGTGAAGGTGTTCATATGCCACATCAACCAAGTAAACCCTTACCCATCAAACCATGGATCTTAGTCATACATGTTGATGTAGTCAAGAACAAGTATGTTGGAAGATAGGTGGCATTGTGGCGATTATCAGAGATGATATTATGAATGGCTCACTACTTCACAAAAAGTTCTTATGGGTAGGGACACCCTCAATATATAGTAGAATGTCATCATGATTGCTTCATAACCCACATATTCTAACAAGATAAGTGACATTGGCATCTACTTGGTTCACAGTGACAAGGAAAACTGGAGTAAGTATGGCCTGATCTGTCATAGGATCATGGAAACACTCAGCACTATTCCACAATGGGGAGTGCACCATATATATAGGTCCTACACCAATCTAGTAGATCTATTGCCAAAACTTCTACTCAAACAACCTAACCTTGTTTGGAACTCATCTGAATGCCTTGAGGCTCTGAAGGAAGAGTATGAGAGCGAGAAAAGCATGACTATTGGCAATGCATTCTGTAACCCTATTATCATCTCAGGAGTAAGTTGGTTTGTCCAAAAATAAATTGCTTTGAATATGGTACATTTTGAGGTCATGTCCTTGACCCAATAGAGGGTATCTATCTAACATAGGATTTTGAAATGAAACACAATATGATTGTGCACAATATAATTATCTAGTGATATAGCTAGATTTTGTGCAAGGCATGCTCATTTACTAGTTAATCAACTTTCCCTAGCCGCATTTCTTGTTGCACAGGGGTATGTCCATGGGAGGAGTGATAAGGAATATAAGATTAGGAACCAAATACTCTTTCGACAACATGGTTCTTGTCGCCTATACAAAATAGTGGATATACTGGTTAATTATATGTCCTCTAGAGCGTCAATGAGTCATTCAAAGAGTTCCAAGTTGAGTTAGGATTCCAAAAGTGTTCTCCTCTGTCACTCAACCTCTTACTCAATCATCATTCCACAGGGAAGAGTTGTTACATATATCCACAATGAGTTGCCTACACCAGTAGGGCTTAAATGTATGATTAAAAAGAGATTTTCCTACTCAAGATAAGGCTTCTAGATAGAAAATAAATGGGTGTTCCACTCAGGATGGGGCTTTGAAATCAGAAATAAAATGGGTCCATACTCAAGACTAGGCTTTAAATGTAGAATGAAAGTCAATAGGGTGAGTCTTTAAAAGGTGATGCACCCACACAAGATAGGGACTCAAAGAGTAGGTGCATATTCAAGATAGGTGTTCATGTACATGAAATGCATGTTTTAGGTATGCTTTGAATACTGAGTGCATATGAGGGGTAGGGATTTGCATATAATTCCCAATGCACACCCATATTCCCTCTTACTCAATCATGCCCATATGGGATAGGAATATAACATAGTTTCCTATATGAGTGTTGGGTTACATTTGGAAAGAGAATGCCTACCTAGGAATAGGGCTTATAACCATAGTGATTGCCTATTTAGATAGTGTTTAAAAGTAGGAGCCTACCTAAATGTAGGCTTTAGACATAGTTCCATCCTAAATGTAGTGCTTTAATTCAAATGCCTACATGAACTTATGGCTTCAATCATTTTGCCTATTTAAGTATATGTATTTTTTTTGAATAAGAAAATGCCTATCTGAAAGTAGCTTTGATCAAGACAGTGGCCATTCAAGATAAGGCTTTGGTGAAAATTTATACTTGGATGTAGGTCTTGTTTCAAGGTGTCCACATATATGCAAGGTATGCCTACTTGAATAAAGGGCTTATGAAAATTATGCCTGCCTAGTGTAGGACTTTAATAAGGATACATATTTGATCATATGCATTTTAGAGAAATGCCTACATCAACCTAGGGATTTCGAGAAAGGTGCCTACTTGAATGTAGGGCTTAAGGTGGAAGAAATTGCTATTTTGGGATATGAATTCTATGAATATGCATACTCGATGCAAGAGAATGAAAGTGATGCCTAACTTATTGTAGGTATTTGTTAGAGAATTTCTATGTGAGCGTATGTCATTATCAAGAGTTCCAATATGGAATAGGTCTTGAGATGATGCCTACCTAGATGTAGTGTTTTGATGTTGGTAGTGCCTATTGAAAATTAGGCTTGGTAAAAATGTCTATCTGGATGTAGGCATTGAATTAAGGTTTCCTCACATATGCAAGGGATTCCTACCTAAATGTAGGGCTTATAAAAGGGGGTGTGTACCAAGTTTAATTCTTTAATCATGGTATCTCTTTGATCATAGGGTTTTGAAAGAATGCCTACATAAGTATATGTTTTCAGTAGAGGTGCTAATTTGAATGTATGGCTTAAACTAGTTCTAATATGCAATAGGTCTTGAGATGATGCCTACCCAAGTTGTGTGAACCACAATCCATGATTAGGATCCACTTGATAGTTAGGCCTCGATATTGATCAATATGGTAATAAGGAATTGACTACTTGGAGTAGGGCATAGATTATTTAGATGTATACTTATGTTCTAGTCTCTTAGAGAAGATTTCCTCATATAGATAAGGATGTCCTAAGAGGGTACTAACCTGGGTGTAGGGCTTTTAATGATTATGCCTACATTATATAGGACTTATTTAGGATCAAGAGTAAAAACCCAATTAATGTAAGATGATTATTTAGGATATGACTTTGAAATGAAAAATGCCTCTCCAAGATAGGGGCCAGAAATAATAGTTCATATTCAAGATAGGCCATTGAAGAAGATTGCCTACTCAGAGTAGGGCTTTGGAAGGTGAGTGCCTATTAAAGATAGGGCTTTGAAAATTACAAGGGGTAACTTCACTAGGGATAGTTTTTAGAAGATGTCAAGTCTATACTCATAATAGATAAAAACATTGGGTGCCTACCCAAGGAAGGGCTTGAATTCATGTCGCCTAAACATGATAGGTCTTTTGAGAAATTTGTATACCCAAGATGCACTTAAATTGTAGAGTTCCTACACTGAGTAGGGCTTAAAATGTAGGGAATCTAGTCAATGTAGGACTTAAAATGTTAAATTTTCTACCCAAGAGATGGCTTCAATGTGGGATTGAGTACTTTGAGGTGTTGATATAAGACTCAAAGGGTGGAACACAAGTGTCCTCCCTTCTAGATAATTTATAGAGAGTTGCTTCATTAGGAATGGACTTACATGACATCATTGTCAGCCTAGTTTTAGGGTCATAGTCCAGGACCCAAAGGGATTAATGAGATGATCAAAAGAGGTGGTGTAACATATGAAACTTTGACATATTCTCTTTTTGACACTTTCCCAATATTTTCCTATCATTTCTATCCTTTTTGGCCTTGATGCTTAAATTGTGGAATTTATAGTGGTTTGGTGAACATTTATTCAATAATTATACCAATGGAAGGGTTTATGCACAAATACCTCAGTGAAATCTTATTTAAGGATCTAAAATGTAAAATCACCACTTAAGTGGAATAATGGTAAATAAATCCATGTTAGAAGTGTAAGGCCCCAAACCTTACTTAATGTATTGAACAAGCTAACTACCATAATTAAGTACTCTAAACCTTAATATAACCTTTTGAGGTGTTTTAAAATAATGAGACAAAATTAAGTTTCAAGGTTGGTTCAATTTGGATGTTGTTTGTGCAAGTTATGCAATTATATGCACATTTTGGACTTTTATGCAATTTACCCAATTTGGAGGTTTTCTTTGTAAATTGTCACATGCATTATAATATTTATATATTCCCTTACCATTCTCCAGTTTTTGAACTATGGAGAACCTAGTTGCACCTTAGTTTGAAGGTGTTACTTTCTAAGGGCATTTTAGGGATTACCCTCTTTATAAATGAGCTTATCTTTCAAAGCTATCAACCAATGGGGTTATTTCTTTGTTTGAAGAACGGTGGGGATGTCCTAGCAGTCTCCATGGGATTTTAGGACCAACTTTTGTATACAAGAAGTTTCTATGAGCTTTCCTCTTGCATGGCCATGAAGCCCTAGGCTAGGGATACATGGAAAGTCCCATAGACACCTCATGATTGCCCCCTTCTTTATAAACCCATGTATTCCCCTTCCCACCTCCCAATCCAAGAAAAAATACTCCCCTTATCTTTCCCCCATCTTAGAGCATCGTTCCTACTCTGTTTGGCCATGAAGGTGTTGTCCAAAGGTAAAAGAGAGTGCCTACCTTAGTGAAGAAGGCTCCTAGGGTTCCAAATTTCTCTATTTAGGATTTCTTAAGCTCCTCGTTGGTGATTTCAACCAAAACTAGTAAATATCCTCCCTTCCTTCCCTATTTTCATGTTGTTAGTCTTCCTTCCACCTTCCTCCAGGTAGGAACCCTGGTATTCCATGGTGAAACCCCTCTTAGAGCCCTTAAACATCTCATCTCCATTGTCTTTTGTTAGGGTTTGCACCTCTAAAGTGGAGAAGGTGATCTTTGCTCAAGAAAGGAGCTTGGCTTGGAGCAACCAGACCTTCTAATCTCGAGATCCTTGCTGTTGGGAACTTGTTACCTTACTAGAGGTAAGTTTTGTTAACCCCCTTCTCATATATTGCTTACTACATGCTTAAAACTCATGTTTCTATGTTTAAAATCGATGATCTCCATCTCTATATACCATGTTCTTGTAGAGTTTTGGTTTCTTTATGTTTTACCTTATCTAGAAGATCTAGTTTGGTTACCTATGCAACTTAAAACCTGATCTTGGGTCAAATGGTGTTTTCTCCCTCTCCCTCTCTCTTCAATTATCTTAATCGGTTTGATGATGTGGCAATTTCCTATTGGTTAGTATTGAACAATTCATATCTTCTAATCCGCTCATCCAAATTTGACAAATAAATATGTTTTAGAAATTGGAAAATTAATATCTATCTAAACAAAAATATTTTCAACTTCTGATTTCATGGTTTGATGAAGGGTGATTTTTGTAAAATGAATTTAATGCATAAAATCCATAAAAAGTACATCTTAATTGTCATAACTCCAAAATTAACAGAAAAATATGTTTTCTTGATTAAGAGAACCGAATAAGTTCATTGGTGATATTTTTAGAATGTATATCCAAGTTTTGCCAAAAAGCATAAAATTAGGGTTTCTATACATTAATGTGCATTATGTACTCTAATTCATGTTAATACATTAAAAATAGGCAAAGTGGAACTTGGACTCAATTAAAGTGGTGAAAGTTAGTAATTGAAATCAGTAAGAGAGGTATGCACAATCAATCTTTATGTATGTGCAATCCCTCTTTATGTATGTGCAATCCCTCTTTATGTATGTGCATTCTTAAACCCTAAGTTGGGATATTTGCAAACCAAACCCTATATTTGCCTAATGAGGCTTTAATGAATCCTATTCCCTCTATTCATGATTCTTTTGTTAAATTGCCTCAAAATCAATAATGATATTCTTTTTCTCGGGTCTTGTGCCCCACTGCCATGTTTTAATTGATATGATGCTTTTACTTGCCATGAATTCTTTTCTAGCATGATGATTTTATGGACTATTTAGCTATAGTAGTGATACTTATGTACAACCACCCATAGATAGGGCATGTATTATTTTGCCCTGGGGAATGTCTTATTTCCCACATAACAATATGTGTAGGTGACTGGGAATGCATTAATTCTCCCCTCACATATAGGTTGAGGTCAGGTAGGTGCCTCAATCCTACTTAGTTAATGTAGTGATAATTATCATACATGCAACCTTTTATTATATTTTGTTAATGGTAAGCATCTATTTTGATTATGCCTCATACTCTTGTTCTCTTCATGTTATTTCCTTATCTTTTGTTCTTGTTCATTATTTGACACATACCTTGTTTCCTTTCCATTTTGTTAGGTGCTCTCCCAACCACCCAGGTCAGGATAAGCTTTTGAGTTCAATCAGGAGAACATAGCTTTGGGCATGGACCTAGAACTTGGAGATGTTGCTCTGGAGACAAGATTTGAAGTAGTTTAGACTTCCCTCTGTCTAGATCCTTTTTGTTGTATATTGTTGTAAACTCTAATGGGAGATTTTTATGTACTTGTGTGATCTTTTATGAAATTTGAATATAGTCAATTATTTTTATTCTGCTACTACCCTTTCGTCTTTGCATACCATCATAATAAATTTGGAAAATTTATACCTATTCCAACATACCTTTGAGTGTGTTCAGAATGGATGTTAATTCTTCACTTTTTTTAGTAGGGAGTGGATCCCACTCCTTACAGGTGGTCTAGTTTAATGTAATAGTTTAGGTCCCAAGAAATTTTTCTTATTTAAAATGGTCTAGTCTAAGGTTATAGTATAGAACCTTAATCGGTTAGAAATTGAATTTTGATTAGTTTACGATCATGTTTTAGGACCATATATGGTGGAAATTGAACATGATTAGTTAAAAGTCATAATCCTTAGTAATGGAAATTGAAGTTGGATTACTCTAAGGTCATAGTCCCAGACCATAAAGGTTGAAAATGATCATCAAAAGATGTTGCATTGATTGATGATTCCTAAAATAGAATAGGAATTTTGATCAAAGAAAATATCAAATAGGCATGATCACACTGATTGTTTGCAATTCATGATTTAGAGTCATGTCGATGTTGACTGAATTGTGAGATTTGATTCATGTTGTCTTGACTTTTGAATTCCTTGGTTCCAAATGTTCTAAAGAGAAGGAATATCATTGTGAAGGGAGCAAGTGTCAATAGAGGTTTGAAACTAAGGTCATCGACCATGTGATTGGTGGAAGCACACCTTTTTGAGCTTTTGCCTCAATTTAAAAGTCCTACACTCTTATAGGATTCCTCAATCATGAACACTTCTGTGGTTGGTCGCTTCAAATATATTTATAGTCCTAGATCATGACCTAAAAATTGAACCAAACCTACAATCACAAATTTTCAAATATGTGGTCGTGGATCATGACATAAAACTGAACCAAACATCAAATCACAACTAATCTCTTTTGGAGCCTGGACAAAGACCTTCAACTAGACCACAACACCAATCAAGAAAATGTGTGGTCATCTTCCAACCATAAAGCTCTACTTTTAGGTAGGCATTTGAGACTCAAGTCCTATAATTAGATATCCATCTACACCAAATCCCTATTCAAATTGACATTCATTGACCGACTCTGACCAATCTAATGAGTCCTATCTCAAATAGGATTTTTTCATGAACCAAGCACTATCTTGAACCGGTGTCTCCTTGAATGCAAGCCTTACATTCAAGTTGGTACACCTGACAAAACCCTACATTCAAGTGGTCACTTTATGTGAAAGTCCTATCAACATATTCAAACCTAGATCAAATCCCAATTTACAGTTGGCAAAGTCTGCTATTATCATGTTGAATCGTCCTATATTCAAGAGATTCTCTAGGGAAGTCAACAATTGTTTGATACAATCATTGGTCGTAAAGGCCACCTTAAATTTGGAAAGTTGTCTAATGCCCAACTCTGTATATATTGAGAACTTTTAGAAAATAGAAAATGCTCTAGAGAGTAGACAAAGAACCAATAAAGTCACTAGCCATGAAGGATATATTAAATTTGAAATTTTTCTAGAGCCCAATCATATATAAGTCTTATCACTTTTATCAATAAAGGATATGCTCGAGGAGAAGACAATTGACTAATGTAGTCACTGGTTGTGAAGGCTACCATAAATCGGGAAACTGTTTGATACCCAATGTATCCATCTTGAGAACTCTTATAGATTTAGAGCAGCTGGGACTATGGTTTTGAAGGTCCTACAGGAAACATGGACCACTTAGAATTACATATTGGTACTCTATTGATTCCTACATCTAGTAGGAACTTTCAAATGTCATATACTTCCATTACACTATCTATAGATCTATTAGTAATTTTATGGGAGCCTATATCTTCATATCTAATCAGATCAATATCACTTCAAGAATGAACCACTCCCAGTGGGGATATAGTTAAAAATAAGGTTGATGAAATCAAGTGATAACTAGAGAGTCAATCACTCATCGACATTGTAGGGAATAGATGATAGACTAGTGGAGTAACACATTGTGGAGGCTGACCAATGCTGGATAATCACCTAATTCCCGATTTTAACTTTTTTAGCACTCTTCTCGTGAACTTTGTCCTATAGGAATTGTAAATGCTTTGAGGAACAAATGATTATCGTGCTAAAATTAGTGTTAGTGTATACCACCTTTACCCATGATATTTGTCTGGTTCCCAATGTCATCCATCTTGAGCACAATCGAAGAACTAGAACAACCAAGCCAATATTTTTAAAGGTCCTAAAAAGCAACATGGAACTCTTTGAATAGCTAGTGGATTCTCTAAGGATTACACAAATAATAGATTCATTAAATGGTTTTAAAGGAAACCTTACATCTAGAAGTTTCTCTAATGCCCAACTTTATCTGTCTTGAGAAGTTTTGGAAACTAGAAACAATATGAATTTGAAAATTAGTCTGATATCAAATCTATGGTCCTTGATCATGGCTTATAACTGAACCAACTTTGCACTTGAATTTCCATATTTTTCTATGATCCTAGCTCGTGACCTAAAACTAGAATAATCGTGCCTTCATCTCCAAGTCAATCTATGGCCCTAAGTCATTAACTAAAACTAAACCAATCCCTTGCTCATATATCCAAATATTTTCTGGTCCTACTAAAATAATCATGTGCTCATATTTACAAATCCTTGAAGATCATGACTTAGACTACACCAATCATGTTCTAAACATATATCAAGATTTCAAATCTCTACATCTAGTACAAGCTTTTAGATGATCACATATGATATCATTTCCATATCTGTTGACCCCTTATTAATGGGGAAATAATTCAAAAGAAGTTTAATCAAAATCAAGTGAGAACTAGAAATTAAAGGATAATCATTTTTTGACAATCTAGGGGACATATGATGGGTTAGTGTCGGAACATGTCATGGATACTACCTTATCATTGGAGGATCACCTAATGTCCAAAATCAACTTTTTCAACACTCTTCCTATGAACTTTATCCTACAAGATTATAGATTCTCTATGGAGAAGACAATTAACCAACACATTCATTGGCCATAAAGGACACCTTATAACTAGGAACTTGTGAAACACCCCCATATTAAAATCTTGAGCAATCAAACCCCTATTTCAAATAGATGAACTAAGCCAATTTTAAGTTTCTACAGTCACGGTCTTAACCCTAATTTGTTGCACTCCTTCATTAAAAAAATCTAAAACTAAAAATGTGTAGAAAGAGAAGCAAGATAATGACTACTTTTCAAGATCATTTTGCATTCAAGTAGTTGCCATGATCATCAGTGATTATAGACTTGTCATTTTAATATATCTAACAAACCACAAATTACTTGTCTTTTCACATCCACCTTTTTCTCACTAAGGCAAGAGTTAGTTGGAGAATCAGACTTATACTATTCTAAGAACTGAAGGAACATCAAAATTCACTTTTGCAGCCAAAAAACCCCGCAAGGCTCATAAGAATTCTAGGCGAATGAATTATTATCTACCTATAGGAAGCCAAAAAAGTAGAAGGCTACCTTAAATCTAGAGAAATCATTTATGCCCAATCTTCTCCTATTTAATCATCCTTATAATTAAAAGATGTCTCTAATGCTTTCAACCCTCCATAAAGTTTGTCAGAACATCTCTGATTAGTCCAACCCTTTTGTCCTTTCATGACCAAAAATGGCAGTGAGACTTGGCTCTAGCCTTTGGTTCTCACTCTTATCTCTAACCTTTCCTTGAGAGGAGAAAACTATTGATGCCGCATTTTTTCTCACTCAATAGAAATCATGCTTAAATGTTAATTTTCTGGATAATAATGAAGTTCATTCCATTTCTTCACATTTTACCCATTTTTCACTTTTCTCCATTTTCCCACATTTCCCACATATTTATCATTTTTCACCTTTTCCCACATTTTCCCCATTTTTCTATATTTTATCGTATCCACCTTTTCCCATATTCTCCACGTTCTTTCACCTATTTAATCACTCTTTCACCCACTTTACCCAATTTGGGGCTTTTTTTGTAAAGAATATATTTTATTTAGAATTAAGTGCAATTTTCTCATTATATTGTTGCTTTTTATAAGCATTTTCCATGAATTCCCCACTTCAATTATTTTGAATTAAATGTTATTTTTTCCTGTGTATTATTCAATTGCCTTTATCTACACAAAAATACACATCTTTTGGATAATAATGAAGATTAATCTTGAATTAATGCCTTTTTTCTTCCTTCACTAATTTATTGACTTTTTATTATAAATTAGAATTGTGTACAATTTTCTCTAGAACATTGTTGAATTATTGATAAAATTAGAAAATCATCATTATTCAACCCATACAACCCAAGAGGATTAGAGCCATACTTTGAGATCCATGAGGTGGATGGCCTCGATCTGTGGGCCTCATCTCACAACGCATCAGCTTGATCTACTGCCTCTTCCATAATCTTCTAGTTGGAAACTCCAAACCCTAAGTTTACACCATAAATAGACTCCCACAACCTTAATATTTTAATTCCCTTTCATCTCTCATAGAGTCATAGAAATGGCTATCTCCCTCTTTTATGTTATGCATGTGCAGAAAATCCTTCCTCTAACACCAACTGCTTTACTAATTCTAGTAGGCTGCTGAACAATAACTACTGCTTTCTATTTATGCCCATATTAGTAACTATGACTTTCTATGATCTATTTTATTCATAATTATTGATTTCTACACACCGCTTTAAAGGTCTAACATCTTGGTCTAGTATATCTCTTTTGGCTCTCTCTCTCTTCCTCCGTAATGACCCTAACTGTCAATGATAAATCTCCACTGTGGGAGCTTCAGAAGCAGTCGGGACCACAACATAGTTAAAAGCTAGGACCTTTAGGGCTATAATTGGAAATCAACAACAATCTCTATCATCAAAGGTACACAAACATAAAAATGCTTTTGTATCATTTTCTCATCACTTTTCTCTAATAATAACCTCAATAACTACTATTTTCTTATCTGAGATAACTGAGAAAGATGCAATACCATTATTGAGCAGGATGAGAGTGATAACACCTTCCCCACTCATAACAAGATTGTCAAGTGAGATCTCTAATTTATGCATACCTTTCTTATGTTCACTTAATGGAGTTAAAATCGAGTTTTTGTGTTATCCCGCTGATTTAAACAACCATCTTCTTCTTTCCTAATTTATAGATAAAATTGGGTGTCGATTAATGCAACCCTATTTTAGGCCTTCATCTTATGTCTTTTTTGTACTTCTATCACATCTAGACATTGTTAGAATGCAAGTTATTGCCCTAATATGTGATTCCATATCAAATGCACTTATGGCTTCTTTTTGTGTGTTTTTCAGGAATTTTCACATGCATTGGTTGTAAAAGAGAGAGAAGGAGAAGATCCTTGAGTTTCTACACCCCGGTATTGGACCCAGATATTACTCAATCATCCCTTGAATAAACAAAAATTGGTCCAATACAATAAGCAACCATTTGGAAGAGTTAAGAGCAAAGATAAGAAATTGGGCCCTCAAAATGGGTTGTGGTATATTGCCACGGATGTGGCCAAATTGCTCAAGTCACAGGAAAAATTCAAGCTACAACAACGTAGCCACCATGGTTGTAACAACTGGTCTCAATGTCAAAGGCTCTAGTAGAGTTTCATGAATGATGACTGTCCCAAAAGACTACAACTAGCCTTTGTTACATGCTTTTTCCTCACTCACACACAAGCCAGGATAAACTTCTCGACCGGTCACTCATCCTAGTACTACTCTAGGCTAAACATGCTTAACCACAGAGTTAATTAATGATCGACTCCCTAAATAGGAGGTGCACCTTTGTGATATAGGTATTCCAATCATTCCTTTTAAGATCATTATATCTGAGGCCTCAAATACTGGGATGTTATAATATCCTCCACTTAGACTCTTGACATCCTAGTCAAGGCTCAACTATATGGTCATAATATTTTCCCATTTTAGTGCAAACCTAGAATGGCCCATGACACCCATCTCCCGATCACAAAATACCAACGTAAGGGTGGCTACATCACTATGGACAACCCTTTCCAACATGCGTGGATCGCACAACTCAAGACTAGCATGCCACATGCCCATGTGGGCCCCATTTACTAGAGGGGTTATGGTTGTGATACCATTTGTAACAATTGAGCCCACTGTCTAAGGCTCTAGTAGAGTTTCATGAATGGCGACTAGCCCCACAGACCACCGCTAGCCTTAATTGTGTGCTTTGTCCTCACTCACACGCAAGCCAGGATAAACTTCCCGACTGGTCACCATCCTAGTACTACTCTGGGCTGAGCACACTTAACCATTGAGTTCTGTAGTGATTGGCTCCCTGAAAAGGAGGTGCACCTTTGTGATATGGGCAGTCCAATCATTCCTTTGAAGATGATTATATTTGAGGCCTCAAATCTTGGGACGTTGCAATCATTGTGGCAATCAATTTGGTAGTGGCACATCAAAGCCACCTCACTCTTCTCAGCCACCATGACTGTGGTGAAGAGCATCCATAACGATCAAAGTTTCAACAACCATGGACATGGTGACCACCATGGACATGGTGACCACCATGGTCGTGATGACAAACTAACCCTGAAAACGTTTTTCACTACATTTCCATCAATACCCCCACTTAACCCAGTGCTTCCCCACCACCTATATATACTAGGGTGGTCATTATAACATGAAGGTGAGCCATTATTACAACCCCCTAGCATTCATTCCTACCTCCCTTAGTTCTCACCTACTCCCATCCATCACCTACTCCATTTCCACCTTCCACTACCTCAAACCCTAGTTTTCTAGGGTTTTCACCACAAAACCTCATATTTCCATTCCATCTACCTACATTGGAGGGAGTTTCTCAAGCTACAACAACTAGGAGGTGAAGAAAGGAGGAGCTTCCATGAGATTCCATGGAAATATTCTTCTTTTTCCTTTCTATTTTGCTATTTTGTTTGACCATGTGTATCTAAGCCCCCTTAGTGGGCTGTTTGGGGGATTAAATGGCACTTTGAAACCTTGTTGGGGAAATATGACTTGTAATGAACATAATTTCATGCTATGATGATTGTCTTGTGCTTCTATCATGTTTCCTATTATTCTACTTGTAATTTATTCTTTTAAACATAGATTTGTTGTTGTTTGATGCTTGTAAACACCTAGATTCTAGGGAAAAAAGAAATGTATATGTCTATCTTAGAAATTGCTCCTTGGTCCAACTAGTGGATCCCTAGCTAGCACCCTAGCTTCCTACATACAAATCTGTTCTTGTAAAAATAGGTGTGAGATCTAAGTAGCTAGTGTAACAAGGATTAATTGTAATTACCTAGAATTTTCTAAAGGCTAGATGGTGAGTGACATTAGGTGAACACTCTCATCTCTACTCCCCCTTCTGCTCTTGGCTATCAATTACCCGAATAACACATACCTTATAAACCTAGACTTGCCTAGTCCTATTAGAATTATAACTAAGCCCTAGTTCAATTGAGCCTTGTAACGTTGGATGGGGTGTGTAAGGGTGTAGTTCCCCTACACACACTCCATTCAACTCATGGCCAACTAGTAGCTTAGGGTAACTCAAATAACACTTATCTTGTTGTTTGGTTTGGCAATATAGAATGCAAAGATAGGATTTTCATGTTATATCACCCTTCGACTTGGATTCATGTCACATTCCCCCAAATTACCCACTCCTCCCACAACTTTCTTAAAACCATCTTGCTCTCTTATCTATTTCATTCTAGTTTACTTGCTTGCTTTAATTGCTCCTTAGTCAATTGCCTTGTTCTTGGTAGTCAATCCTTGCTAGGGTAGTCAGTACATCTTTGTACTTGCTAAATCTGGTTAGTCGTAATTTAGGTCTCTAATTTGTTTAGTGTCCTAATTGCTAGTCTAGTGTAATCTTGTGATCTTGCTTAAGTATGCTCTTTCTTTGTTAATTATAATTGCTTGTTTAGGGATAAAGTAGGGTTTTCTTGTTTTACTTGTCTTTCTTCCTCTATCATTCAAATTCTTGCATCTTAGTGTAATAAAAACTAATTAAGATTAAACCCTAAAACCCCTAGTCTCCACTTTAGGAACATAACTCATGCTAACCAAGCTCTAGTTCCCCCTCTCTCCCTGCACATCGACCCTTATCTTACCTCTTGCCTATAGTATAACACGACCTCATGCGCTTGCGAATGAAGTGTGATTGGTCTAAGTGAGTCTGTTAGACTAGGTCCTTATAAATATTGAAAGATCCAAGTGTGTGAAAAATGCACCAACGATTCCAATCTTTATGAACTTATTGTTTTTTTTTCTTTTTTTCACGACCATAAGATCCATTGAAATCTGTCCAGTCGGGTGCAACAATAGTCCTAATGGATCCAAAAAAATCCACTATATTCTTGATTATGAAATTAAGTCTTGAATCACCTTAGTATCCTAAGTGAAGTGTCATCTTAATACATTTATCAATATTACTTAAATTTAAGTCTTACATAAGTCCAAAGCTCAAACTAATTAAACAAAGTCATATTGTGTTCCTCATTATTCCACTTTTCTTGTCACATTATTGAATTATTTTTAATGTTGGCTAAATTGGACATTATCACATCTTATCTTTTAATGATAACAAACATTTCCTATTTGTGAATTTAACATGCTATCTAAGTGTTTCACGTACAAAGTGCATGTTGAAAAAATTGATCAAGACTAGAGTATCAAATACTTGAATTACTGTGTATATGTTCTTATTTACAATACAAGTGTATAAATTTTTAGAACTCATATAAAATCAAGATATGGACCAACCCCATCTATTCCGAACCTATTCATATGCTAAACTAAGTGTCTAGGGTAGGTTGGACACATTAGAAAAATCATTAGATAGGTTTTCCAACTTCTGCAAAACTAATTTCCAAGGTTTCTTTTGTTTGAATAACTTGTCAACCGAGACTCTCTCTATTGAATAAATAGTCAACCGAGACCCCCATCACTCAAAGACTCATAGCATCGAAAGAACCTTTACAATTACTTAGTTCTAAGTTGGTCTCGATCGAAAACATTATGGACCGATACAGACCCAATCGAAGATTTATGGATCGAGAAAAAATCATTAAGACGTTTGACCAAGAAGTAAAGAACAACAATTATATGCTAGAATGGAGTCTGAAACTTAGACCAAACTCATTCAAAGAACTTCTCGACCGAAGAGACTCTAGTCAAGAATTTCATAGATCGAGAAGGATTCTAGAATGCCAATTTATTCAACAAATAATTTATCCATTGCACCTGCATTGACCCAATTATAATGACTATTTCTTGTCCTAAAACACTCTAGACACTACCATAAGATTCCCAAGCCACTTATAACCCATTCTTATAAATAGAGTGATCATAGGACACCTGATACGCAACTCGCATACTTGAGATACAATACTTGAGCAACATTGAGAAATCTTGAGCCATAGTTTTCCATTTACAATCTTTTACATCTGTCAAATTTGTGTCCTGATCATATTTCTTCAACAACACCATTCATCATTGCCTAATCGATAGTGTTATTGGTCCATAAGTTTGATCTAGGACATTTCAAGATATATTGATCTTCTCTTTTTTGTAGTCTTCTTTCTTTGTTCATGAATTGATGTGGGACTACTCCAAGGAGAGGAGGTTGTTTGGGATCTCAAAGGTGAAGAAGGAGTTTTCACACGGGTACTCTTCCGTTGCTGTCAAAGAAGAGAAAGTGTTGTGCTACTCTTCCACCATCTGTTAAATAAGAGGAAGTGTTGTGATGCTCTTCTGTCGTCCATTAAAGAAGAGGAGATCATGTTCTTCCATCATCAATCAAAAAGAGGTTTGCATGGTGCTCTTCCGTGATCAAAAAAAGAAAAGGATTTAGTTGCAACAAATGTTTTTGTAATTTGTCCTAACAGACAAGTCAATAAAAATATTTGTTACAAAATCCCAGTTGGAAACAACTAGGTAGTGCACTGACGTCTTAGAGGAAACCACTTTAAATCCCATCTTCATTTGGTTTCTTACCTTTTTCCATTCATTTTTGGTTTATTTTTTATAAAGATCTATTCACCCCCCTCTAGATCTCTTTATTTGGTATTAGAGCAGGTCTTTAGGATCCTTAACTGGTCTTGATGTATGGTGGACAACATTATTGATAACATCAATTTGGAAGGGTCGCATGTGAGCAGGCCTCCAGTATTTGATGGCTCAAACTGCACCTACTAGAAGAGGAGGATGCAGTTCTACTTTCAAGTTTTGACTTTGATTTGTGGAAAATGATAGCTCGTACATATGTACTTCCAACAATGGAGTTCGAAACATGGAATGATGATATGATAAAACAAGGCACTCTCAATGCAAAGGTAATAAGTATTCTTTACTGTTCTTTATCTATTAGTGAATTCAATTGCATATCCTCATGTGAAACAGCTCATGAAATATGGAACAAACTAGATGTAACACATGAAGGAACTACTCAAGTTAAAAATACTAAAATTAATATGTTCAAACACAAGTTGGAATTATTTTGTATGCAACATGATGAAAGCATTGCAGAAATGTATGCTAGATTCTCTATCATTGTGAGTAGCCTATGAGCACTTGGGAAAAAGATTAGTGACGAAGATCAAGTATCCAAGATACTTAGTTCATTGCTTTTCAAATACAAGTCAAAGGTAACTGGTATCGAGGAAGGAAATGATCTTACAACACTGAACATGGAACAACTCATCAGGAACTTGGAGACACATGAAGTAACTTTAGAAGAGGAAGAAAGGATCGAGGTAGAGCAACAAAGGGTATGAAAGAAGCAACTCACACTTAAAGCCACTTACAAGACACCATCAAGAAATATCATTCAAGAAAACAACAACACAAGTAGCAATGATGAGGAAAACACTCTAATTGTAAACGATAAGAAATACAAATGTATTTATTCTTCTAGGTGTTTTGAACTAGGAAATAAGGGTCACTTGAAGAATGAATGCCCAAAGATCAAGAAGAACAAGTCCTCATAAGAAGAAATACTAGGGAGAAAAATCCTACAAAGCCGCTTGGGAACAATCAAGTGATGAAAGTGGAAGTAGAAAAGAAGAGGAGATAGAATGTCTTATGGCAAGAGAAGATGAAGAAACCGATGAGGTAGGTACTTTTGAATTATCTAAACAAGAATTAGTTACTATCTTGAAGAAATTCATGAAAAATATATTCAATGCAAGAAATAAAAGAAGAAACTTACTAATGTTATTGATGAACCTCACATCAGTCTGAAATAACCTTAGTTCGGAAAATGATACCATAAAATACTCAAACAATGCATTAAAAGAATCTATTGAAAATCATAAGGCACAATTACTTGTTCTTGAAAATGATAATAATATTCTTTCTCATGAAAAGATTGATATGCTTGCAAACTTAAATGATTATCAAACTCAACATGTTCTATACACACATTCAGATTATGATGTTTTAGTAAAAGAAAGAGACACTTTACTTTCAGTAACTAAAAAAGAAAGATTGATATAACTAAAAAACTTGTTGAAAATGTTGAATTACAAAAACAAGTTTCTATATTAATGCAAGGAAATAAAATACTTTATAATATTCTAGAAATTTCTTCTAAAAAAGTGAGATGAAGTGGTCTAGAATATGCACCTAAAAACCAAACTAGAAATGCATATGTTCCTAAGACTAGAACTATATATGTAACTAAAATGAAAGTTGTAAATTCTCAAAATGTTCAAAAGAGGAATTAAATTTCTTCTATCTCATGTCATTATTGTCAAAGTTTAGGTCTTTATTGTTTCTTATGTGAATATCGAAAGAAAGGAGCAATTGACATGGTCTGGGTTCCCAAACCACCAACTTAAAATAAAAAGGAGAAATTGTTGAGATTTGACTTCTGCTTATCTTGATAAACACATTTATGTCTAACCTCAGTCCATTTTGATATTCATATCTTTTATTAAAAAAGATCTATTTACATACCCTTTATTTAAACGAAGAGTCATTTGAATATTTTGTAAAATAAAGTCTGGAACTAAATTTGGTCAACAAGAATTTTAACCGAGTGACTCCTTGGCTGAAATACTGTTCGATCAAAAATCTGTCAGGATTTCAAATTTAATTATTTCAAATAATTCTAGTATTGATAATATAAGGTTCATGTATTAACCATAATGGACTCTACTTGGGTTCCAAAATCTTATAAAAATTTGTAGGAATGTGTATTTAATAGTGAATGCTCCAAACATATGACTAGAAATAAGAAAGATTTTCATT
Organism: Alisma plantago-aquatica; assembly: GCA_963693085.1. Lineage (NCBI taxonomy): Eukaryota > Viridiplantae > Streptophyta > Magnoliopsida > Alismatales > Alismataceae > Alisma > Alisma plantago-aquatica. The sequence continues at coordinate 176,624,275 of OY856409.1, forward strand.
CACTAGAAAAGAGAAAGAGAGGATTACTCACATTTGGAGACAATAAAAAAGGCACCTTCATGGTAAATGGTAATATCGAAACTAATCTCACAATTAAGAATGTGCTATTAATAGATGGTTTGCACCACAATTTTCTAAGTGTTAGTCAATTATGTGATAGTGTTTATCATGTATTTTTCAAAAAAAATTACTGCAAATTACTTGAAGAAGATGCAAACAATGTAGTATATGAAACAAAAAGAGTAGGAAATATTTATTTTATTAGACCTAACTCTATTAAATCAATTGTTGGTAAATGCCTTATTACAAATGATAATACCCAAAATCTATGGCATAGAAGATTAGGACATTCAAGTACTCATGTTATTAGAAAGTTAATTAAACATGATCTAGTTTCTGGTCTACCTAAAATCTCTTATGATAATCCTAAAAATTTTGAACCTTGAACATTAGGAAAACAAACTAAAACTTCCTTTAAAAAAAAAAAATCATTAGTACATAAAGACCTCTTAAACTCATACATATGAATTTGTTTGGACCTATGAGAACAAAATCTATAGGTGGAAAAATATATTGCTTTGTAATTGTTGATGATTATAGTAGATATATTTAGGTACATTTTTTTCTTGAAAAGATGATACTATTGGAATATTTATTCACCTTTGCGAAAAAAATTGAAATCAACTTCAAACTAAAATTTTCACCATTACTAATGATCATGGAGGTGAATTTGAAAACCACACTTTTGAATATTTTTTCTCATCTAAAGGGTACACTCACAATTTTTTTTCTCCACACACTCCACAACAAAATGGTTTAGTTGAAAGGGATAATAGATTTTTGCAAGAAATGGCTAGAACTATGCTATTAGAACGTGACACACCTAAAACTTTATGAACTGAAGCCAATAATACTACATGTTATGTTCAAAATAGAATCTCAATTCATCCACAACTTAAAAGGACTCCTTATGAAATACTCTTCTTTAAGAAACCAAGAGTGTATTACTTCCACACCTTTGGAACTCCATGCTACATTTTGAACACTAAAGATGATAAAGATAAATTTGATCCAAAATCATAAAAAGGGTTCTTCTTAGGTTACTCAACCTCAGGTAAGGCATATAAAATCTTTAATATTTTCTCTAAGAAAGTAGGAGAATCATTCCATGTAACATTTCATGAAAATCAAACATATAATGAAATAGAAAATGATCTTCCAAAACCAATTGAAGACTTAACCATATCACCTAAAGAAGATAATAATGCTGAAAATGAACAAAGTCAATATGAAGAATCACATCAACCCACTCCAAGATTAATAAAAGACCATCCACAAGATCTAATAATCAGTGATGCTTTTGATAAAGTAAAAACTAGATCTTCTTTTAGAGATGTAGCTAACACAACTTTTGTATCCATAATTGAATCTAAAAATGTTGATGAAGCTCTTAAAGATGATTATTGGATCATTGCTATGCAAGAAGAACTAAATCTATTCATCGAGAATGGTGTATGGGATTTGATTCCTAGACCTAAAGAGAAAATCATTATTAGAACTAAATGGGTATTTTGTAACAAGTTTAATGAAGTTGGGGAAGTTGTTAGGAAAAAAGCTAGATTGATTGCTCAAGGGTATAATCAACAAGAAGGAATTAGATTTGATGAAACCTATGCTCCAGTAGGTAGACTAGAATCAATTCTCATGTTATTAGATTTAATAGCCACTACTACAGAAATAGCATTCAGTGACACTTTTCTGGGCGTCGGTTATTAAGGAAAACCGACGCCTTCTATGTTAGGCGTCGGTTGTTTACGAAAACCGACGTCTATATTCGAAGAGCAGCCAGACACGGGTACCACTTTGTCTTCAGCGTCGGTTGTTTATAACAAACCGACGCTTAAAGTCACCCGCGAAATCCATTTTTTGATCAAAAAAAATAGTGTCCTTTTCAGCGTCGGTTATTTAGGTAGAAACCGACGCCTATGTGCGATGAAAATTTGCGCGAAAAGTGTCACCTTCAGCGTCGGTTATTAAAGGATAACCGACGCTGAAGGTGGTTCCTGCCAAACAATTTCATGAAAATATCGTCCACTTGGACGTCGGTTATTTCAAACAACCGACGCTAAAGATGTTTAGGCGTCGGTTGTTGTAAAAAACCGACGCTATTTGGGACTTTATAACCCACGATGCCCGACTCTTCCCCTTTCTTCTGTTTCATTGCGAGCCCTTTTTTCTGCTTCTCCGTCGATTTCCCACGCTGTCGCCGTCGATTTCTCTGCTCCTTGTTCTCCACGACAGCGCCGTCGTGCCGCCACTGCTACTCCGGCGCCCCCTTCTCTGCCGCCACTGCTGCTGCAGCCCCTTCTGGACCGTGCCCCCTTCTCCGGACGCCTGGAGATTGTTGCCGCCGACACCCGCCTGACGCCTGGAGCTCGCCGCCGCGCCCTGCTTCTCCAGCCACCTGTTGCCCGCCCTGCTGCTCCATCCGCTGCGCCGCCGCCACGCCGTCAAGTTCAACCTGCAGCTTCCACCTGGCTCCCGCTGCCTCCTTATCGGCGCCAACAGAACTGGTATGCGCCAGTGTCTTTTCCTTTCCTCTACCTATTTCTCATTTACTGCGCGGATTATTTTGTGAGGTGAAGCATTTTATACAATGTAAGCTTCCGATCCTTCATGGAGCTGGTCACTTACTGATGAGGTTTACTTTCCTATAGATAATAATTTCTGGAGTCAGTCCACAGACAAATTGATAACTATTCTTAGACAATTATAAAAAAAGAACTATGTCATCTTTATCTCTGACTATGTGCTCATTTGTGCTAGAAATTTTGATGTGCTGTAAATTGTATCTTTACAATAACTGATCTGCTTGCCGATTTTAATGATTACAGATATTGATTAATAGTAAGTATTGATGAATACTTACTTAATTACTGATTTGTTGATTAGATATGTATAGAAGTTCCTTATAAATATATTTTTATATACACATACATGTAATTTTTTATAAAATACATGGTGTAGTGTGATCTTAAATCCTAGAGTGTACCCCTTTTGTTCTATGATGGTACCTATGACCCTAAATCCTAGAGTGTTTGTTGGCCTAGAAACCCGTCCAAGATTGACTCATTAGGAGTAAATCTTGGATAGTCCCCGGTTTGGGACTGTTCTTGAACACCTAATCTCACTTAGGATGTAAGTGTATAATGTGTATTGAGTTTTCGAGAAAATTTTGGTAGCATTTCCCCGTTTGTTCTCTAAGTACATATGTACTTAGAGAACAGCGGGGAAATGCTGTCGAAATTTTCTTGAAAACCCAATACACATTATACACTTACTAGTGAGATTAGGTGTTCAAGGATGGGATAGGTGGTACACATTTATTATATATAAGAATGACATCACATGTGTTTGTTGGCCTAGAATGTGAACAATCATTGTTTTTTATATTACTTGTACATTGGTATAAATTAGAATGAACAATCACCAAATTATATACTGTTTGTATGGAGTCCGGCTTCATTATAGATATCTATTATTGTGTTTGTTGGCTTAGAAACCCGTCCAAGATTGACTCATTAGGAGTAAATCTTGGATAGTCCCCGGTTTGGGACTGTTCTTGAACACCTAATCTCACTTAGGATGTAAGTGTATAATGTGTATTGAGTTTTCGAGAAAATTTTGGTAGCATTTCCCCGTTTGTTCTCTAAGTACATATGTACTTAGAGAACAACGGGGAAATGCTACCGAAATTTTCTTGAAAACCCAATACACATTATACACTTACTAGTGAGATTAGGTGTTCAAGGATGGCATAGGTGGTACACATTTATTATATATAAGAATGACATCACATGTGTTTGTTGGCATTTCCCCGTTTCTTCTCTAAGTATATATGTACTTAGAGAACAACGGAGAAATGCTGCCTAATCTTTTCCTAATATATACTTGTTTCCTAATATATACTTGTTTTCTCTGATCATAGAATGGATAGATCATGGATGTCCATTCGTAATCGTTGCACCCCAGAGTTTATATCTGGTCTTGATCAGTTTATTAGATTTGCCGAGGAACATAGGAAAAAACCTACAGATAGGTTCTACTGTCCATGTACGCATTGTGGTAACAACTTGAAAGTCAACACTGGTGAGGAAATCAAAAGTCATGTCATGTGCAACGGGATTGTACAAGGCTATACAGAATGGCACTGGCATGGAGAGATTTCAAAATCGAAACCAGTAGATGTCGATAGCAGTGCTTGGGTGGAAGAAGAAATTGCCTCTGATGACGTAAATGTGAACGAACCAGTTCCAGCAGACATCGTTGATGCGATGCTGGATAGTTGTAGGGTAGAGCACACCGATCCACCTCCTATCTTTACAAACATTGTGCATGATGCTGAGATACCGTTATACACAGGTTGTGCTAAGTTTACGAAGCTTAGCGCTGTCTTGAGATTGTATAAGTTGAAAGCTAACAATAGATGGAGTGACAAAAGCTTCACTTCATTGTTGACTTTGTTGAAAGAAATGCTTCCTGAAGGAAACGAGCTTCCAATCTCAACATACCAGGTAAAGAAAATGTTGTGCCCAATGGGAATGGAGGCCAAGAAGATACACGCATGCCCGAATGATTGTGTATTGTTTCAAAAGGACTATGTAGATTTGAAAGATTGTCCAAAATGTGGTGCGTCACGATATAAATTGACGACTTCGGGGGAGTCCAAAACTGGTTCTCCTACCAAGGTGTTGTGGTATCTACCTATAATATCACAGTTTCAACGCTTGTTTGAAAATCCGAAAGATGCGAAGAATTTGAGGTGGCATGCATATGTTAAGAAAAATAATGATGGGATCCTACGACATGCGTCTGATTCCCCACAGTGGAAGAAGATTGATCTATTGTACCCTAAATTTAGTGAAGAAGATAGGAATCTAAGACTTGGGCTTTGTATAGATGGGATGAATCCGTACGGGACATTGAGCAGCCAACATAGCACTTGGCCAGTCATGCTTGTTATATACAATCTTCCTCCCTGGATGTGTATGAAAAATAAGTACGTTATGTTGTCATTGTTGATATCGGGCCCTAAACAACCCGGAAATGATATTGATGTTTATCTTGAACCTTTGATTGATGACTTAAAGAAACTTTGGGCTGAAGGTGTGATGACCTATGATGCTTCAGCAAGAGAGACATTTCGTTTGCACGCTATGTTGTTTTGCACTATTAATGACTTTCCAGCATATGGGAATTTGTCTGGATATAGTGTCAAAGGAGCTAAAGCGTGTCCTATATGTGAAGAAAACACTGATTCAATAAGACTAAAACATGGCGGCAAGACTGTATATCTTGGTCATCGAAGGTTTCTTTCAAAATTCCATCCGTATCGTAGGAAGCGCAAAGCATTCAATGGATGGAATGATGAACGAAGTGCACCTAAACCTATACCAGGGGATGTTGTTTATGAAAGAGTAAAAGACATTGTCAATGAATTTGGTAAGAAATCACAATGTAGTATGGCCACACGGAGTGACAATTCTTCATTCAAGAAGAAGTCAATATTTTGGGATCTTCCTTATTGGAGTTCTTTGACAGTCAGGCATTGTATCGATGTAATGCACGTTGAGAAAAATGTCTGTGATAGCATCATTGGTACTCTATTAAATATACCAGGTAAGACTAAAGATGGGATAAAATCCAGACTGGACCTACGTGAAATGGGAATAAGGTCAGAATTAACACAATTACGTGAAATGGGTAATAAAAGAACATACTTACCTCCCGCTTGTTACACGTTGTCTAGAAAGGAGAAGAAAACTTTTTGTGAATGCTTGGTAAATGTTAAGGTGCCACATGGTTACTCATCCAACATCCGTAGATTGGTATCAATGAAAGATCTGAAGTTGATAGGTCTTAAATCTCATGATTGTCACACTCTAATGCAACAAATATTGCCCGTGGCAATTCGATCTATATTGCCGAAGCATGTAAGGTTTGCAATTACCAGACTTTGTTTCTTTTTCAACAGTCTATGCAGCAAAGTTATTGACCCTGATACTCTCGATAATTTGCAAAGAGAAGTGGTTGTTACCCTATGTCAGCTTGAGATGTATTTCCCTCCTTCGTTCTTTGATATCATGGTACATCTTGTTGTCCACTTGACTAGGGAAGTGAAAATGTTGGGACCAGTTTTCTTGCATTGGATGTATCCCTTTGAACGATACATGAGCGTTTTTAAAGGTGATGTTCGAAACCGTTATCGGCCTGAAGGGAGTATTATTGAAGGTTATGTGGCGAGAGAGGTTATGGATTTTTTCAATGACTTTCTCAGTGGTAATGACACTCCTGATAATGACAAGAATATTGAGGAGGGCAAAGGAATTTTGGGATCACGGGTGAAAGTAATCAGCCGTGAGCAGTTGGAACAAGCTCACTTGTATATTTTACACAATATGGATGAAGTGAGTGTTTATATCGAGGAACATACCAATTTCATAAAGAGACAACATCCTCGAGCAAGTTCAATGTGGCTTGCTAGAGAGCATAATAAGACTTTTACTAAGTGGTTTGAAGATAAAGTCTTACATCAACTATCTCAAACACCAAATGATATTACAGAAACTATCAAATGCCTCGCCTTTAAACCAAAACCGAATGTTATGTCTTATGAAGGGTTTGACATTAATGGATTCACATATTACACAAAGCGCCAAGATGATAAGAGTGTCGTCCAAAATAGTGGGCTCACTCTTCAAGCGTCGACTATGTACTTTGCAAGTGCAAAGGATAAGAGTCCACGTGAAGCTAAAATGTCGTATTACGGTGTCATTGAGGACATTTGGGAGTTTGACTACATAGATTTCAAAATTCCTCTCTTTAAATGTAATTGGGTTGATAACACCAAAGGAGTTATAGTGGATGAATTGGGTTTCACTTTGGTGAACTTTGAAAAGATTGGCGAGAAGGGTGAACCATTCATATTGGCATCACAGGCGAAACAAATATTCTATATCGATGATCCTGCAAATGATAAATGGTCGGTTGTTCTTCATGGTAAAAGACAGTTCATTGAAGATCCTATAGATGAAGAAGAGTACTATGATAAGTATGATGACTCCAGTCCATTCTCAGTTGGGTTGCCAACTCCACAAAATATTGAAGCTAATGATGACTTATATGTGCGCGGAGATCACAATGAAGGATTGTTAATTGATAAAAGATCACAATTTCAGAGACATGTATGTTTATACAAATGCTAAATGTTTGCCTTTTTCTAGTTAATACAAATGCTAAATGTTTGCCTTTTTCTAGTTAATACAAATGCTAAATGTTTGCCTTTTTCTAGTTAATAGAAATGCTAAATGTTTGCCTTTTTAATGACATTTTCAGATGGCTGACCATGATGAGCATGATGTCCATGATGAGCATAAAGTCCTTGATGAGCATGCTGTCCATGACGAGCATGGCGAGGATACTAATGTAAGTTCTAAAAACATATCTTGTATTTCTATAAAATTCATTATCTTCTAGTTATGTCATATATCCTATATTTCTATATTGGGCTAAGTTAGTGTGTTTTATTTTTGTCAAATTTTAGGTTGATGCACCTGTACCCACTGAAGCACTGGAGCAACTTGATGCGCAACACCAGACACTTAACAAGAAAAGGGGCATCACTCTGTTGAAGAAGTTATTAGCGCTAAGTGGTAGTGGATCCAAATTGGTGGTGGAGTTTGATAATGGAGGAAATCCAATTGGAGTGAACCGCAATAATTTTGTGAACTATCTTGGGTGTACCACTCAGAGCCATTGTGGTGTTAAGTATGAAAATTGGCATAAAGTTCCTCAAGGGAAAAAAGACTTGATATGGAAGGATTTATGCGTGAGTTATTATTATTTGCAATTCTATTGTGTAGATTACAAATTCTATTATTTGCAATTCTATTTTGGATACTAGTTAATAACATTTCTATTTTACAGAATCTGTTTGCATTGGATGAGAAGTTGCATCGTAAAACTGTGATGCAACGCGCTGGAAAGATGCTTAGGAATTATAGGACAAATCTGAACAGAGAATACATAAAAGAGGGTGATAAGAAGAAGAAGTCAGCCCTTGAACAATGGAACTTCTTGGACAAAGAAGATTGGGACAATTTTGTTGCTTGAAGAAAATCTGAAGAATTCAAGGTATTAGGCGTCACTCCTAATTTAATTAATATACATTGTATTCACCTATTCAAGATTAGCATTTAGTGCTACTAACCAAATCATTAATGTGCATACTAACTAGGCCCTCAGTGACGCACAAAAAGCAAGGCGTGCACTGAATGTGCATGACCACACTATGGGTCCAAAAGGCTATGCAAGCGTTCGCCAAAGACTACAGGTAGAGTCTGCGGCTACTCAGGAGTCTGCTCCTACTCAGGAGTCTGCCACACCCATGCCTCGCCATGATATCTGGATAGCTGGCAGGCAAAACAAGAAGGGTGAAATAAAGAAGCCTGTAACTGCTGAGGCGGCTGCAAAAATGGTAAAATACAACTCTTAGAGAAATCGTTTGAATATTGATTATTTGTGGTGTTAACTTACCAATTTCTGTTTATGGTGATTAGCGGGAGCTGCACGAGCAGAGGAAACAAGGCACGTTCATCCCTCAGGGCACAAGGGATGAATTGACAGTTGCTCTGGGTAACCCAGAGCATCCTGGACGTGTTAGAGGTGCCGACGCTGGTGTTGGCATCAAAGCATTCTTTGGGCCATCCCAGTGCAAACCCAGAGCGGGACTTTCTCAAGAAGAGGTAACCTATTCTTTTTTTAGAATGTTACTGCAAAAGGAAATTCATTAATAAGAAGCTAATGTTTCTTTTATCCATGTATAGGAGAATAAGAGAGTTGAGGATTTAGTTGCTAAGAAGATCAACGATGTAGTTGCTGAGAAGGTCAAGGAAGAATTGCTGCGGTGGCAGGCATCTCAGGCTTCCAATACGCCTATGGCAACCCACTCTTCTCCTGATGCACACACTGCGAGTAATCCTGGAGACCCATCGTCTAGCACGTCTGCTGTAAGTATTGTTTATGGCATTGTAGTTAGTCTTTTCAAGATGATATGTATATATGTATAATATTCTTTACGTAAATTTGTAGGCATTGAAGCCATGCCGCTTAAGAATGCAAGACTACGTTGTTGCAGAGGCGCAAGCTTACCCGTCCCTTCCTGGGGAAAGGTTTCACGGGACTCCAATGCCACAGGGCTATGTTCGTGTGGGCCCATTACGTGTGTTACCCGATTGGAGGGAAGTTGCGTTGCCATATGCCCACCCAGATATTGATACACTTGGTGAGGCAGAAGGCGGGGTGATATTGTGGCCCAAAGCAGATGTCGTCTACACGACTGAAATTGTAAGATAAATTTACATTGATTTAGACTGTTAATGTGTATATATGATGTCAACTGATCTGAAATTATATGTACAGGTTAAAAAGAAGACACGAGGAGCACCTAGGCCTCCACTTCCACTTCCCGCATTACCAGATTGGGTTCCAACTGACCTAACATACCCGTTAGGTCCTGCTTGTAGGGGAATGGCATGTTGGCTACGGGCACATAATGTACATTGCCCTATAATTATTTCTTTAGATGCAGATTATGCAGGTCAATCATACGATAGCTCTTTATTTATACAAGATATTATTGAGCTGTTTATGTATGATTGGCTGAATACATCAATGATAGAGACATGGATAAGGTGAGATCTTGTTTATACATCCATATACCTTGTGTAAGATCCGGTGATCTGGTTTCTTATATATTAATGCATACGCCTATATGTTTTGCAGCTACCTAGTCGAAGATCATTGCAAACTATTTGCATTTGATCATGTGGGATTTTTGATTCCATCATTGATTAGTTTGGTAGCTAAAGACCCTGATAATGTTCAACAATACTGTATAGATGCTTTTACAATTTTTGGTCAGCAAAAGAAGACGATAATAATAGCTCCATTCAATGTCAAGTAAGTTTACTTTATTTATAATTTGGACTTAAGAAAATTCCATTTTTATTTTGCATTTTGAGTTATTAATTGTTAACTTCTTACTTCTAGCGGTAGACATTGGGAGTTACTAGTTATTGTCCCCGGGACATTCACTGTTTATTATCTAGATCCTGCGGGGAGTACATTGAACACTAAAATTGGACACGTAATGAGAATGCCATTATTCTGGTGAGAAATATTTCATTTTTATATCCGTTAACATCTTTTATTACATTACTATTTACTTATGCAATTTATTGTGTTATATTAACATGTAGGGGTTTAGATGCATTCAAAAAGGCTGGAGGAACGGTCCCAAGGAAAAAGAACCAGCCAATAAATTGGCAGAACGTACAAGTAAGTTCCCGACTCGAATATATATATTATTGATGTGAATTGTGCTTAGTTGTATTATTTTGTATGTTTCAATTTATAGTGTGCTACACAAGACAATGGCTGGGCATGCGCATACTATGTGATGCGATTTATGCAGATGATTATCAAATATGCCGCATTGGACATCGATACCATACATGAGGTATTATATATAGTCTCATTAGTTAGTATGAAATATATCAATCTTATCTTATTTTTATATTATTACTTATATATATACATCATTCTCTTTGTAGGTGTTTAAAACTGACAACACTACAGGTAAACGCTTAAAAAATATACATGCTCCATATACGATGGAAGCATTAAATGAAGTAAGAGAAGAATGGGCAAAAGCCATACAAGCAGTGGCAACTGTAAGATATAATTGGGATGTTGATAGAGATAATGAATGATACTATGTAAATGAATATTTCTGAATGTTAATACATGTATTTGAATGTTTCTATATGTGTGAATGTGAGAATTGAATTGATGTCTGAATGTATGTACTTGTGTAGAATTTTGCTTGTGACTTTTGCAGGTTTGCGGCCTGTTTGTAGGCTGATATCAATGGATGTCGTAAACCTGCAGTTCAGAAAACTGAACTGCAGGTTCTCATCCTGCTGACCAGCCACAGCAGGCCTGCAAACTGATATGAAAAAAAAAAATAGGCGTCGGTTATTTATAGAAAACCGTCAGCAAAGACATACAGCGTCGGTTATTTGATAAAACCGCCGCCTAATAGTACAAACAACCCGACCGTGCAGGATAGCACGGCCGTGGTGTAAATGGCGTCGGTTATTCATATAAAACCGACGCCTATAGTACTAACACGGCCGTGCAGGGAAGCACGGCCGTGCAGGGAAGAACGGCCGTGCAGGGAAGCACGGCCGTGTCGTCTTGAAGTACAGGCGTCGGTGGTTTAGTATATAACCGACGCCAAAAGTGTTCGCGCCACAGAAAATGGCGTCATCTAGGGCACTTTATGTGTCGGTTATCTACTAAAACACCGATGCTATATTCTATATAGGCGTCGGTTGTGTAGTAAATAACCGACGCACAAAGTGCCCTAGATGACGCCATTTTCTGTGGCGCGAACACTTTTGGCGGCGGTTATTTACTAAATAACCGACGCCAATAGGACAAATAGGCATCAGTTAAAAAACCGACGCCGAAGTGTTCGACCTTTAGCGGCGCCCACATAGGCGTCGGTCGGAAACCGACGCCAAATGGGGTTAAACGACCGACGCCAAAGGCCGTTTCTATAGTAGTGAGCACATATAAACATTAAACTCTTTCAAATGGATGTTAAAAGTGCATTCTTAAGTATAATAATACAAGAGGAAGTTTATATTACTCAACATCCTAGTTTTAAAGATTTTAAACATTATGATCATGTTTATAAATTAAAGAAGACAATATACTAATTAAAACAAGCCCCTAGAAACTGGTATTAACATCTCAAAAATTATCTTTTTGAAAATGACTTCTTTATGGGAAAATCAAATCCTACACTATTTATCAAAAAATATGAATCAAAATTTCTCATTGTTCAAATATATGTTGATGATATTATTTTTGGTGCTTCAAATGAATCACTTTTAACAAAATTTAGTGATATTATGCAAAAATAATTTGAAATGAGTCTTATGGGTGAGTTAATATTTTCCTTGGGGGTTCAAATTAAACTAACTCCTCGTGGTATTTTCCTCAACCAAGATAAATATATAAAAGAACTATTGAATCAATTTAATATGGAAAATTCCAAGCATGCTTCTACCCTAACGGTCACCTCTACAAAAATTTACAAAGATGAGGTTGGTGAACTCATTTACAATTCCTTATATAAAGGTATGAATGGCAGTTTATTATACTTACTTGTATCTCAACTAGATATTATGTGTGCACACATTTTTGTGACAGTCAAGGAATATCTCACCAAGATATGAAAATCTCATTTTAAGTTTTTTCTTATCAAAATGTTTATCTTCATCAAAAGGGGGCTTCAGCGATATGAAACGAATTTGGATTTAGAATTATCCTTTAAGTCCCACTCTTATGATTTTTAGGCAATTTATTCTTATATTCACTCAATGGGAAAATAAATTCATTTATTGTCACATTATCTTCACATTTAGGATTTTTCTTTCTTTTCTCCACACAAAAGCCATAGAAACTTGAAGATCATTTTTTATTTTATCCTTATCTCTCTTAAATGGTGATTTTGCAAATTAAGCCCATTAGTAAACTTTCATTGAGATATTTGTGCATAACTCCTTACAAAGTAAAATATTGGGAACAAATGTACACCAAACCTTAATAATTTCTACTAATTCAACATCAAGAACATAAAGGAAAGAAAAACTTAGAAAAAGGCTGAAACTAATAATATTCATGAATTTCAATTTGTTATAGTTCCCCTCTGGGATCCCACTCCTTACAGAACTCCCTCGGTCGAAGACTCAGAAAATCAGAAGAATCTTTACAATTACTTAGCTCTGAGTCAGTCTGGGTCAAAAACATTGTCAACCGAGACATGCTCATTCAAAGATTCTTAGACCGAGGAAAGACCGTTAAGACATTTGACTAAGAAGTTAGAATGATATTTAGCTGTTAGAATGGAGTCTGACACTTAGAACAAACCCGGTCGAAGAACTTCTTGACGGAGGAGCCTCTGGTCTAGAATTTCATCCTCCGACAAGGGTTCTGGAATGCTAACTTTATTAACAAATAAATTAGTTGTTGCACCTACATTGACCCAACTATAATGACTATTTCTCATCCTAGAACACTCTAGACACTTCCCTAAGATACCCTAGCCACTTATAACCTATTCCTATAAATAGTGGTGGTCATAGGATGCCTAATACACAACTTGCATACTTGAGATACAATACTTGAGAAACAACTGAGAAATCTTGAGCCATAGTTTTCCATTTGCAATCTTCTACGACTTCCAAATTTTATGTCCTAATCATAGTTATCCAACACCACCATTCATCATTGCCTAATCTATAGTGGTATTGGTCCATAAGCTTGATCTAGAACATTCCAAGATATGTTGATGTTATCTTTTATCCAATCTTATTTATTTGTTCATGAACTGATGTGGGACTACTCTAGGGAGAGGTGGTTGTCTGCGATATCATAGGTGAAGAAGGAGTCTTCACACATGTGCCCTTCTGTGACCACCAAAGAAGAGAAAGTGTTGTGGTGCTCTTCTGTCGTCCATTAAAGAAGAGTAAGTGTTGTCATTCTCTTCCATCGTCCAATAAAGAAGAGGAGATCGATGCTCATCCGTCGTCCGTCAAAGAAGAAGTTTGTGTGGTGCTCTTATGTAGATAGAAAAAGATGAGAGTTTAGTTACAAAAGATACTTTTGTATTTTTTCCTAACAAATACATTAATAAAATTAATTGTTGAAAAATTTAGCTGGAAATAACTAGGTAATAGACTGATGTCTTACATGGAACCACTCCAAACTTCGTCTTTATTTGGTTGCTTGCCTTTTTATGTTATATTTTTAGTTTAATTTTTATAAAGATCTATTGTCCCCCCTCTATATCTCTTGATTGAATACTTACAAATTTTGAGGTCATTACAATTAATTATAGTCCTAAAGAATAAAACTGTGAGAAAGATAATAAGCCTCACTATTATGGTAAATTTCATATAAGTACATGATGTTTCCTTATTTTCACATGGCTATGATGTTTCAAAAATATAAAGAATAATTCTTATATGGAATATATTAATCTAATTTATTTTAAATGCATTCATTACTAACTAGATCATAATTCTATCATATTTATATAATTATAAAGTAGACAATCTACACATAGATCATCAATAGCATTCATTATGAATATAACAAATATTTGTACATCAATGGTTGAATGAATAAAAATTATAGTGAATACATACTTCCATGTGTGTATACTATGCTTGTTCTAATTATGTAGGCTAATGTGCTTCTCTACTATAGGTGTAACGTATGTATGGGGGATAAAATATCATTTGATATTTATATTTTGTTGATAGTGTGTAACATCTCAGGATTTGAGACCTCAGATATAATGATATTAAAAGGAATTATTGGACTACCCATATCACCAAGGTGCACCTCCTTTTTTGGGAGCCCATCACTAAAGAACTTCATAGTTAAGCATGCTCGGCTTGGAGTAGTACTAGGATGGGTGACCAGTTAGGAAGTTGACCCCGGCTTGCGCGTGAGTGATGACAAAGCTCACAATTAAGGCTAATGGTGGTTTTGTGGGGCCAGTCGTCATTCCTAAAACTCAACTAGAGTCTTAGAAAGTGGGCCCGAGTGTTATAAATGGTATCAGAGCTATAACCCCTCCAGTAGGTGGGGCCCACATGGGCTAGTGACATGCCAGTCTTGAGTCATGTGGTCCAGACATGTTGGAGAAGGCTATCCAAGGTGATATAGCCACCCTTGCGCTAGTATTTTGTGACCGGGAGCTCGGTGTCCATGTGCCATTTTAGGTATGTACTGAAATGGATTAATATTGTGAGGCCAAATTGTTACCCAAATCACCAAGATGCACCTCCTTTTTCCGGAGCCCATCACTAAAGAACTCCATAGTTAACCATGCTCGGCTTGGAGTAGTACTAGGATGGATGTCCAGTCGGGAAGTTGACCCCGGCTTGCACGTGAGTGAGGACAAAGCACACAGTTAAGGCTAGTGGTGGTCTGTGGGGCCAATTGTCATTCCTGAAACTCTACTAGAGCCTTGGGCAGTGGACATGTGTGTTACATAGTGCATGGTGCAAGATATATATGTTTATAATTTTAGTAAAGCATGCATACTAATGTAATTTTCTAAACATCATGATATATTGGTTAGTAGTTGAATATGTATTATTAACAAATAATTCCTTTTAATAATATCAAGATATATCTATCAAAAGTTGGATTATATATTATTATGAAAATAATATATTTCACAAATGTAGAGCATTTAAGGTGTTTTGGAGAGAGTAACAAAGGAGAAAAAGGAAAGTCAATCATGCTAATGGAATCTATATTTCCTAAACAAGACATCAGGTGGGGGGGTATTTATTTCTTTTCACAATGAATATAAATAAAACCATATACATGATACTCTAACAAGAAATAACTATGTATTCCCATTTATAAGTTAAAGTACAATGTTGAATGACAAAATAAAGTGTAGAACGTCAAAGAGTACAATGTCAAATACCAAAAGATACAATGCAAATACCAAAACTAGGTAGTTTATGAATATCATATTACTTACTATTAGTATAAAATATATATTAAAACATATATGAAATTATATTATCTATCAAAAAGAGATATTGTAGTGGTGTATTTTTATTTTTGGTATGTGTGCGAACTTATTTTCAATTAAGTATTGTTCACATATATGTTTGTTGCAATTTCAAGCATTACCTATTCTATTTACTTATGTCTGTTAATTCATTCTGATATCTATTGTTATTATCCTTAACGTGCACTATTTAAAATATATCAGATATTAGATATTTGTTATTCTCTAGAAAAGTTATATAAAATTCAATGCATTAATATTTTTGATCGCATACAGATCTGATCGAAAACATGTATTACTATGTTTACGCATGTATAATTTGAAAATATGTACTATTATATTCGTACTTCTACTTATCGGAAACAATGTTCATATTGATTTGTTTTAAATTAGTTCTATTCAATTATAACTTCATAATACTTTTCTCGAACGTATGTATTATTTGGTTTGAAGTACACACTTGTGTTCACGTTTTTGTATGGTCCGATTTGAAGTATGTCTTGCCTTTTATCAATAGTACCATAAACAATATTTTTTTCTCTTTTCTAAACAACAATATTAGTAGATTGTATTATATATAAATACATTTCTGTATGCATACATTGTTTCTCTTTAGTTATTGTTCTTCTCTTGAAAAGTAGATAATCACAGATACTTAAATCATTATTCTGTCGCACCTTCTTGTAATCTATAAGATAATAGTTTCTGAAAAAAAAACATTGGTATCTTGTTTGGCCGCTCACTTTCCAAATGTTGGTAGTTTGTCAGCCAAGCACGCATCAACGAGTAACCGACACGGTGAAGGAGCCACCTTGAGACCTGTGTTGGTAAATTCACTTTGTGCTACGTAGGTAAATTCATAGGTTAATGACTTAATAAATAACAACGTGGTCTGTTGTTATGCTGTAGTAAGTTGTCGCTGAAGTACTTCGTCAAATTAAACCAGCTGGGTTCCAATTGTAATGCCCGGAAGCGCCAGATCTAAATTGCTATGGAGAGACAAAATGTTATGACAGTTAACATCGGTTATAGTGTCACCTGGTATTTTTTGAATCCTGGACACTTGGAAATTGGCATCGTAAGCAAAAAGACGATCGGGACATATATTTTTTTACATAGTACTAAACAATTACAATAAGATAGAAGGTAGACGGTAACAAGTTGTGTCTTCAACTCTTTTTGGCAAAATTATTTCTATGAAACACTATATCTATAGATCTTGGGGTCATAGCATTACTATGCATATATTTTTTGACCCTCTTGAGTAGATCTACAGCTCCAGATGACAAGAATTCAAAAGTGTCAAACCCAAAAGGTATAAAAATATGTTGATTGTCGATACATGTTTTCTCGTGCTTAACCACTTTGACTGGGGTAGCTTTCAAGACACCTTGTCCACAATAAAATCTCCACCTTTCAGTCCCACCAATGGGGAAACCCCTATTAGATCCACACATGCATGCTTACCTCCAACCCATCTAAAAATCAAAGCATCCGTTGTTCTCAATGATGATCTCCCCTCACATGGATCGGTGAAAAAAACTCACAAATGCCTCTTTCTTAGAAACCACTCATTCATGTCTAAGTACATCATAAAGAATATCGCTAACAAGATCATGCCTATATTTGAAACATGAGAGCTCCCTATAATGAAACGCATGATCTCCAAAAGTATATAAGCATGCCCTGTGATAATCTGGACATGGTTCATCAATAGGGAATAGGAAAATCATAAGATGATACCATAGGATAGTACGATACTTCACTGGTGACATATACAGTCGAAGTCCATCAATAGAAATAAAAAGAAGAAAATCTTGAACAAGATCTGCTTGTAAACACTTAAAAACTACTTTTTGTCAGATCGTCATGTCAAACTTAACATCTATGTCCTTAACAATTTTGCTAAAAATGGCACTCGCCAAAACACATTGTGCTTTAGGGTGGATGATTTCCTTTTCAAAAAACTTTTAAGATCGAAAGATGGAATCCCGACATGAACACCATTCAAAGCAAGATAAAAATCAGAGTCCATACTGCATATCCAGATGTCTCGTGAAATCTAATCTTGGAGAACCCATGATTGGGCCTTAAGGCCACAAAAGTGTATGAAGAGGCCTCTGTTGCTGAGTGTAGCCCTAGGCCATCGAGTCTAATGGGTAAAAAAGTGATCATCCATTGAAGGTCACCAAAGAAAGGACCTCTATAGATGACAATATCCTCAATAGCCCCTCGTAACCCTCTGTCGAACCACAATGATGCCTCCTCCATGTGTATAGTTTGGCATGCCCTTAAGCCAAATATAAACTTCATGATACCCATTCAAGATCAGAGTAGAAGAAGTTCACTTTGTGGGTCATGTAACTTTGGGAGAAGATGCATCAAGTCAATGACCTTGGTGGCCCTCTTCATGGTCATATCCTCAATAAAATATTTGTCCCTACTAACAACTCCTCCAAGTAACTTGACTCCCAACAAAGGCCTTCCAATGTCCATAGAAAACAACCCCTTATCAAACTTCCTACCATCACAAGTAGGGCAAAAGATCAGTTTTATGAATATTTAAAACAAATCACAATCATGGACCAGTGCACTGAATGATGTGAAGTTCCTTGGGTACTTCCAATCTATCACCGATGATAGTCCCGTCATCAAAGTACCAAGCATGGAGAATAAGTCTATACTTATCTATGATATCATGAATAAGACGTTGTAGGACAAGAAAAATTACAAGTGGCCCCAGTGGATCACCTTGTCACGCTCCAGTGGATGACCAAATATATTTGTCTCCAATATACTATCTAGTTTCCTGGCCATAAAGAAACTCCACCCATAAAGAAAAGGATGAACACCTTATTATTACCTCATGGAGAAGCATTTACCTATACACCAAGTTGTCAAATATAAATAATATAACTTTCATATCCATATCATTTTTCCTGAATGGATTATCTATATCATTTATAGGATTAACATCCCTTGTTTTTGGTCTTGAGATTTTTGTTGACCTCGTTTAGAGCTTAGATGCAAATCTCTATATAATGGAGGACTTCACATTCCTTGCATTGAATTAAGATATTACTTAGAAATTTAGTCATTTTTATTATTATTGGAATCTCTATAACAATGGTGGACTTAACATTCCTTATCATTGTCTAAGAGTATTTTTCTGATATTATTTTTCTTAATGGTATCTTTTTATCATGAAGGACTTAACATTCCTTTCATTGGTAATTAAATGACCTTTTGATGTTCCTTGTTAAAATAAGACTTCTTTCTTATGATCCTTACGTTGAATCCTATCTACTTCTAACCATTGTTTTCAACAAATGGTCTCTCATTTCAATTGGTACAACCTTGTTTTTTTGGGTATATTCTTTTCCTCTACAAAATGACCATATTGGTGAGGGTGAGTGTCTCATCGAGGGGTAGCATTCATAAGTATAATCCCTTTTTGGCTTATACCAATAGGGTGAAAATCCATGAAGATTAATTTGCCTATCTACATATCTACAACAATTTAATAGTATGACGATCTAAATTGTCTATTTTCAAATTATCTAATGGAAATATTTGTCATCATAAAAAATGGAGATATTTTTGGCCTTTTGGAAATGCCACACTCAAAATACAAATATTTACCATTTGTATCACCAATATGTGCTTTTAGTATTTCAAATGATCACAGAACTTACACAAAATACAACATCAATGAATATGCTATATATGTGTCTTTGGATGTTTGTTGGTCAAGTTGTACAATGTATATGCTATGTACAAGTGCATTTTGTACAACTTTCTAGGAATGATCTAGGAACAAGTGATGATCAACACTATCCTATCCTAAACCCTTTCCCACACTTATATCTAGACTTTAGGGTAGTTAGGTGTGATTAGAAAATTCATTTGATATGTTTTCTAATTTTTAGAAATGCCTTTATAAATACTTTTTTGGTCGAACACTTCTTGGATTGAATTAATTTCAATCAAACTCTTCTTGGACTGAGAAATAGCCATTGTAGAAAAAGATCCGTTATAGAAAATAATCATTGTAATTTTTACAAAGAGTCTGATTTCTGGTCAAAGTCTTCTTGGACCAAATTTATTTTGGTCAAATTCTTCTAATACCGAGATGTAATCTGTAGTATTCATTTCTAGCCATTGCAACTCGAATTTTGACATCCTAATGACTACTTTTGCTTTTAATTCGGTCTAAACACTCACAACAGCTATATTGACAATTCCTAAGTCGTTCCCATATATAGGAGTGCCATATGAACACTTAGGAAACACACTTGAGCAATTTACATGTTATATTTCTCAAATCATAGAATTTCATATTACTATCTCCATATCTAAGATAGTGCCATATTCCATCAAATATAGTCTTTCCTATCCTTGTAGGGAGTTAATCATCACTTGTTCATAGAGATATTCATTTTCTAATCTTCTAAAGAGTTGTAATTTCTTATTCCTCTCTTATTGTGGTTATTTGTGCTTCCTACTTCCAACTACTTACTATGAGAGGGTTGTTGGGAAGCTACTTGGAGCTCATTCTTGCGAGGAGGATGCAACCAAGGCATGGAGGCAAACTGCAATATGTTCCAAGTTGATAGTTCTTCTAGAGATAGAAAAGGAGGGTTGTCTTGATTCAGAAAAGACACCCGTGGATTTTTGTATTTTGTATCGTTTCATAAAAGATATAAAATACAAGATGAAAATCTTGTTTGGGAACAATCAGGTAGCGGAATGACAAAATTTGACTGAACCACAATACATTACATGTTTCTTGTGGTTGCTTTCATTCTTTAATTGCCTACTTTACTTTTCCACTTCATTATCTTTTAAGAAAGTTGTAATGTACACCTCCCTTATGTTTGAAATTTCATAAGTTTTACATTATCTCTATTCACCCCATCTCATAGATCCACATCTTAGAGAACAATAAGAATATATCTCCATGAGGAAAATATTCAACGATGGCAATGTTCAAGATGCAACTGGCTAGTGCATGGGGACACTAATGCCAATTTGTTTCAGTGCTTCATTAAAGATAGACAAAGAAGAAAAATGATAACCACCTAGAGAGCCAATCATATGATGATTTTACTGGCATATATTTGAAATGATGTGATTATAATAAAGGCTATCTTTCTGCTTATTATGTTTTATTCAGTTATGAGACATTTATGAAACATAATAAATGTCTAAAGAATGATATAACTCAATGCGTATGTCTTTGGGTTGAGGACCTGAATGATAAAATCATAAATATGTTAAAAGTGTATGCATTCTTGTTATGTCCCTAGTCAAAAGTTATTGTGAAATGCTAATAACAATAACACTTAAGACTAGAGTGTGTGTTGATTGATGATAAAATCTCATGATATGTGATATCAAACCAAGCACTCAAATACTTATTATAGAACCATGTATCAGACAAACCTACCTTGAGAGTGACACATGGAACCGTGATTGGTAGTCAGAGTCATATCTCATGGTGATGGTGGTGATTGTGGTTCTTATACCTGAAATCACTACACTTATCACATGTCATTCAATGTACTTTGACATCATCCACTATGATCTTGAATAAGGTTTGCCATAAAGGTGGTGCTCGGGTGCACTATAAAATACATGGGGATGACTGTGAGTGATGTAGATGGGATTCATCCCTCCTATAGGAATTTGACATCCTTGTCACTTGATAAGAGAGACTGAGAAATGCATGGCCATGCTTATGTGAGTCAATATGTGATATTGAACTTACATATATCTCAAACTGTCTGCTCTAGTTCAAGGAACATGGATTGAATCTTGAAGAGGATTAAGTTTCCATGCCTTGAGTTCAATCCAGATATCAAAGACAACGAAACTATGTAGTCACTTTAGCACCAATCATAGATTGTAGGTTGAAGATTGTTCTCCAAATTCTTCAATTACTTGGGTAGCAATGAAGTCTTTCTAGGTACCAATCATTGCTTGTGAAAACACAATATGATTATATATATCACGACCAACGTAATTTGGAGCATATCGGGTCACACAGATAGGATGTATTTGAATAAGAGTATAATTGTGGACATGATTGGAAATGTTCCAAATCAATATGATTACTAAAATATTTAGTCAATTTACTAGATTAATATGGAATATAATCTAGTTTAATGGTTAAGTATTTAAGCCAATTAATTAGATTCCTTTATTAATACGACTGGATGATCCAAACCAATTGTCTAGAGTCAGACGATGAAGGTTAGTTAATCAATTAATATGATTAGTTGATTAATTAATTGTTTCCAAAATATTCTTTACATTGTCCAGGAGAAGCTCGGTTTAAACACAACCACACACTTTTGTTTACCTAAGGGTTTTGGGAAACCCTTCTTCCTTTCATCTCCTATTTATATGGGCATGACGGTTGAATCATTGTGACTCTAAAAATGCTCTTGTATCTGTACCCTAGCTGTCATTATCCCCAAGAGAGAGAGAATGAGAGCAACCAATGCTAGGATGTTGTCAAACAAAAGGCTACTCCTTCCCGTTGGCTTGAGAAACATGACGTGGAGTTCCAATCCATCTGTGTAGATGAAGTAGACATGCATACATTGAGTTTCCTACAATTGAAGGACAACAATGATGATTGTCTAAGCACACAAGGGTCTACACACATCACTATGTGAAGGGACATTGCCAGACTTGCTTCGGGATGAGGTATATCTCATTATCCCTATTTTCAAATACATTGTTATCGATGAGATCCGCTAGTAGGGTCTGCGTGGAGAAATTTTATTGTTTCTCCTGGTGCGCCTATCTCCTCCACAGAACCCAAAAATCTTCCGATTGGGAATCCCATTCGATCAACCTATGCCCCTGGTCAGGAGTTCTAGCCGCCACCAATAGCTATACTTCTAGGTTCTACCCCTCCTTTTCCCAATAAAAGCATAACACACTCCAATGAAAAACCCATCACGGATTCTAGATCCCATCTTGTATTGTGTCTTCTATATTTTCTTCCATTTTGCATTATATGGGTATTTTCCCTACTGGGGCATGGCAAGTGCCCCATAGCCTGTTCTTTAGTTGATTGTAATTGACTCCATTTCTATAATGAGTGAATATTTTCCAACTATTTTTTCCTTTATCTATGGTTATATAGATGTACACTTGTGGAGTGATGAGACCAAAGATCCTCCACAAGAATGAACCATAATCCCCAAATCGTGATTATTATTTTTTATCCATTCAATCTTGCATTTGTTTTTTGTTTAGTTATATTATGTTTTTAGGGGTGTTGAGACCTCATGTCATAACAAGAATGAACCCATAATTTCTTGATGAGATCACGAACATGGAATTGTGATCTTTCTATCCAGTTTACCTAGTTTGTTATATCTTGCGGTGATGTGACAATCTGACCCATAAGTTTGAATGTTGGAATGGGAATCACATGTTCCTTGATGAGATCTTGGACATGGACTTGGTCGATGTTTGGTTGTGGATCATCAATCACCAAGATCTCGGGGTTGAGAAAAGTCCTACCCTCGTGACATTGATTCTTCCAAAGGACATCCATCTACATGGTCCTAATTTGTTTGTTAAAAACTTGGGAGTTGAATTGATTAAGTAAAGGCATGATTTTTGGTGGTGATTCCCATACCCTAATATATTTTATCATTCAATCAACTAGTTTATTTTCACACTTTTCATTTTATGCTATAATTTTAATCAACCACTCTCAAATTGGACTTTACTTTTTGTTTATTGTAGTTGTCATGGAATCAATGCTTAAAAATTCTATCCTTTAGGACCGATACCTTTTTGTACTCATAAAAACTCGCTTGCAGGTTGGTAACCATTTAAAAGTCAAACTCTAGGATTTCCCCTAGAGTGATTTGGTGTGTAAACAACATACATCAATAAACCCTACATAGTCTAGTAGGTATATATTGGTAAAAACATTTTCAAGCCTAATGACTAATAAAAGTCCAACATATAAAAATTTTGATATAAAAATCAAGCGTGTAAGATATACAACCTTAATTGGATATCTAGATATGATATTTATAGGAAAACATTGAAAAATAACCTAATATGGAGAAACTTAACCTAAACAACTCAAATTGACTGTTACAAAACTATTCTTACCCTAATCCCAATCCCATTGTTGAGTAAGTAGTGTTAAGGGGATTAGAGTGCCCATCCCTGAGTGGCCTGAAAAATCACACACAATTGATATGCAAAAAGAAATAACATTCTATTTTATTTAATGAACCATAAAGGTTTATACATCTTGGTCTAAAGTCAACATGGAAAAGAAATGGCAAGAAGAGAAAGTCTAAAACTAACAACTACATTTCATTCACATATGCTCCCATGTAATGTTCCGATTTATGTAGTAGTATTTAGTAGATATAATGGATGAAACAACATATTGGTAGATGCATATTCTTCAATTCTTTGCATGGCCTAAAATCAGCAAATTCAAGACACAAGCAATGCAATTCCATTTTATGCTATAAAAAATAGTTAAAGAAATTTTATCACAAAATAACACACTAGGCATGACTCATATTTAAATAATCAACAAGTGATTCCAAAAACATCATTTATTCAAAAATATTTTATTTAAACGTTTACCCATTCTGATGATATCAACAAGAATACATATATGGTTCTGTCTCCCCAACAAGATGGGAAGGTCACCTGGCTCCATCTCTCCATTCAAAGGAGGAGGTCAGCACAATGTACAAGCTCCACCCTCTGAAGTGAGGAGGTCACTTATATGCAATATCAACATTATTATTCAAGTCAGTCATAATGGGTATTTATCATTTATGTTTTAGATTTATGCAAGCTATAATATAGAAATTCATAAGACTAATCAGTAGGAAATGAGGTTGATCAAACAAATACATATCCAAGTATATATTTCCAAGAGGTGCATAAAATGTATCATCAATACCACTTGTTTATTCAAAGAGGAAGTATAATAACATACCTTTTTGGATGATTTTTAGAGTAATAGATATCAAGAAATAATAGTTCAACATCTCAAGTTAGATCCTAGGTCAACAAGATTTGGATAAAGGGTCAAGATCATGATATTTATAGATTATGTTTCATTATTCAAGTTTAGGTTTCTTTATATCTATTTAAACCTTGGCGATGATCATTCATCATTTAACCAACAATATTTTGAGATATTCAACATTTATTTCGTGTCAAGTATATTCCAAGCATGAATGATCTATCTAGGTATTTAGGAATATATGATAATGCTAATTATTATCATCAATACTGAAGTCAAAATCTTAGTCATCATCATTCTAGATCATTTTCATTTTTGTTCTAGATCCATATGGTTCAAAAGACTATTTCATTTAGAGAGAACATCATGAATTACCTTTAATAGTTTTTCTAGTAATTTTGTGCAAAAAAGAGTCGAGAATAGATATCACGATGGTCTAGTAATAATGTTTTTAACATTTAGTATTCATCAAGATCGTATTCAAGACTTAGGTTTCCCAAATGATTCATAGTCTCAACATGATTAGATCTTAGGTTAGATGATTAAAGATTAGCAAGAAAGTATAGTAATATGCATTTGGAGTGACTAGTGTAGATGTTTTACTCAAAATGGAGAAAATGGTAACAACTGAGGTCTTATAACCATTTTATTGGGTAAGTCTCATATTTTAGATTAAATGGACATTAATTTTGATATTTTTGGAGCTATAATAAAAATCCTATGAATAAAGTATGATCTGGGTTTTTTTATCAATTATTAGAGGGAGAGGAAAGTTACCTTTATTGTGTGGAAATTATAGGGTCATTGATCCCTTAATAGACGATTGTGATTGGGTGCCTGGGTAGCATGTAAATGATTCAGCCACTCACTATTGGCTCAATAGATCATGATCTAATAGTAGATGCCTTAGATCTGATCTGTTCTCCTTGTAGGATCATGATTAGGTGGTCGTTGTCCCATTGTCCATGCTCAACCCCCGTGCGAGGGCAAGAAGGTGTCATGGTGGTGGACTTCACTGGTTCTAGCGGAATTGGGAGGGGGAGGCACTGATGTCAGAAATGAGGTGGCTACTCAAGGTCACCATGACCTCATGATGTGGTAGAAGGTGGAGATTTAGAGGATGGACGCTAGGTGGTAAAACACACAAAGAGGATTGTGCTGTGGCACCGCTAAGGACAAAAGGAGAATGGAGGCCATTCTATCTGATTAGAGTATGATCGTGTGGGCTATGGAAAAGTAGGGTTGTGTTGGTCTTTGGAGGGTATTTTATAGGGTCGAGAGTATGTGCTAGGGTTTGCTAGGGTATGGGTTCGATTAATTCATGGTTGCTGGAGTGAGAAAGAGGCAAAGGAAGGTCATTGATATGGTTTAGACACACACAAACCTCGATCAATCTTTTGTTCATTGGCTGATAAATTGTAAGACAAAGGTGTTTGGGTAAACAAAATCTCACTAGAAGATTTGAGTTGATGGCCTGAGTCTGGTCGATTTCATCCTTGACTCCATGCAATCAGTGGGGGGTTGAGGATGAGATCCTGACTGCTTGATCAAGTGCCTAATCTGTAGGAGCCTAATATGAGGGTCGGGATCATCCGACCCAACTATCCGCAAATAGGTGATGTGGAAAAGGTAAAACAAAAGGCCAAATAAAAGAGTTTTAGCATTTAATTTTCAAGAACTTCTAGAAATTCGTAGGAGTATCAATTTGGGCTCAAATTTGGACCATAGGTTCAAATTATTGTGTAGAACACATATACAATTTTGAGAGAAAGAATATCAGGTTACATGACCTAATTCACTACTTCTAACAATTTGATTAGTTAGGCTAAGTTGTAATGTCACAAGTATATCACCATCACATTGGTCATCATATTATGAAATTGAGTATTATTACTGACCAAAATGTCAAAAAATAATGAATTGAGTTCAAGAGAGAATATAAATGAGGGAAAAACAAGAATTAAAAAAGGTTGGTAAAACTCACTTTATCACATCCTCCCCTCCTTATAGGAATTTTGTCCCCAAAATTCAGACTTCCTTTAAAAAATTTGTATATCTTTGCTCCGTATTCGACTTTAACTCCCAGGTAGCATCACATTGTAATGGTGCTTCCACAACACTTCAACCATATTGATCTTCTTATTTCTGAGCTCCTTCATGCAATTATCAAGTGTCTTAACTATAACTTTCTGTTATACAAGGGTGTCCTTCAATTCAATTAGCTCATGATTGAGGACATGGCTAGGGTCCTTGACATATCACTTCATATTCAACATGTGGAAGATATTGTTCATATGTTGTATTAAGGAGGTAGAGCCAACCTATATGAACATTCCCCAATATTTTCCAAAACTAGACCCACCTACCGAGGGTTAAGCTTTCCTTTGTTTCTCACAATATCTCGAGTCGGTAAAACCTTCATAAACACATGGTCACCTACTAAGAACTAAGCATCTATCATGTGAGCATCGACATAAGACTTTTGATAGTCCTGCTCCCTCTTCAACTTTTTCTTGATCAGGTTCATATTTTCATAATAAGGCTATTTCTCCTCAGAATTCAAAACCTTCTTTTACCTACTTCATCCCAGTAAAGTAGAGATTTACACGACCTTCCATATAAGGCTTCATACGGAGGTATGTCTATATTGTACTGGTAGTTGTTGTTGTTGGCGAACTCAAAAAGGGGAAGGTAGTGGTCACGTGAACCATTAGACTATCCACTAATTTGTGAATGAAATGTGGTACTGAAGTTCAGTTGAGTCCCTAGTTCTTCTTGAACCTGTCACCATAGGTGAGAAGTGAACTTTACATTGCAATTTGACATAATGGATACATGAATCCCATGCAAATTGACTATCTCATGAATGTAAAGCTCTGTCAACTCCAAAACTTTGGTTGTCCTCTTAATTAGAATAGAATGGGCCAATTTAGTCAAGCGGTTAAATATCACCCAAATGCACTGATGGAGCTTCCACTTACGCGGAATTGCGTGCACCACTAAAAATCCTAAAGATGGTAAGTCTTTAAGTTTAGCCTTGCTTATACTAGATAAAGAGCTCCACCCACGTATGCTAAGTTACGTGGAAGTCTTATCGTAGTATAGTTAAGGATCGAATCCACGGGACAACGGTCTTGTTGCAAGCAACAAGATGGAAAACGTATGGAATTTCACTTGGTCACTTACTAGCAGACACTTATATCGAATGTTGGATTTTGATGTTTTTAAACTAAGAACATGAAAAGTAAAGAAAGCAGGTAAATCTAATGAGTTAAACTATGATAAAAGATCACTAGGGTGTGATCGGTTTTTCACCGCCACTACACATCGATCAACACATGCAAAGCAAAACTTAACCTACAAAAAGAGTCTAGTCAGTTAGTATCCTTGTAGACTTAGCCTCCTTTCGGAGAATCTAACTACGAGAAGTGCGGGAATGTTGCAACGCCAGCCATTCCCAAACAAATGGTCACATTACTTTACATCATTCCCCTCACAAAGTGTGTTCCTCGACTTATCAAGGTTGCACTTCCATACGTCAATTGATTCCATTTCATAGTATGAAAGTGCAACGGATGATAGTGAGTCTACTCCACTTCTTGAGATACACTT
The DNA here is from genome assembly GCA_963693085.1 of Alisma plantago-aquatica. Lineage (NCBI taxonomy): Eukaryota > Viridiplantae > Streptophyta > Magnoliopsida > Alismatales > Alismataceae > Alisma > Alisma plantago-aquatica. The sequence continues at coordinate 176,652,651 of OY856409.1, forward strand.
CTAGATACCAAAATAGATGCATGGTGAGTACATGCACCAAGAACCAACATACAAATGAGTTTCGAATCTAATAGTACAAACGTAGACAATTCATACTAAAAGATAAAAGATAACACAAGTTGGGGATCAAGCAACATGCATTCATTAATCGTTTGATGTCGAACTGACAAAGATAAGAACTCTATATTACAACCTAAGGATTACATTTACATGATATGAAAGCATGGGTAGCGGGGCTACTCCCCGCACCCTAGTGAGAGAGTCTACTCGCTCATAACTAGGACAAAGAAGGAGGCAAGAAGAGAGAGAGAGAGTGTGTCATCCCCACAAAGGAGGGAGGAAAGTCAACCCCTTGGAGAGAGAGAAACGATCCACCAGCTTCACAGGTTGCTTGATGATGAGATCTCCCTCTTCCCACCTTCTTTGGCGGAGAGAGAGAAAGCAACTTCAAGATGGAGTGTGGGTCTCAGATCGGCAGCCCCAGGGTGGAGGATGGAAGTAACAAGAGCTCTGGAATGATTGAGGCAGCCTTTGGACGTCTGAAACTTGATATCTTGTGATGGACCCTTGGGGTCTTATTTATAGACCTTAAGTGAAGTTCAAACGGTTTGGAGACCGTTTGGACCTCAAGACCATTTGGTCCTCAAGACCGTTTGGCTTCATGCGGTCTTGAGACCGTTTGAACTCCATACGGTCTCGGGACCGGTTGGCTTCATGCGGTCTTGAGACCGTTTGAACTCCATGCGGTCTCGGGACCGGTTGGATTCATGCGGTCTTGGGACCATTTGAATTCCATGCAGTCTCAGGACCGTTTGAATTCCATGCGGTCTCGGGACTGGTTGGCTTCATGCGGTCTTGGGACCGTTTGAACTCCATGCGGTCTCGAGACCGGTTGGCATCATGCGGTCTTGAGACCATGTGACTCCATGCGGTCTCGGGACCAGTTGGCTTCATGCGGTCTTGGGACCGTTTGACTCCATGCGGTCTCGGGACCGGTTGGCTTCATGCGGTCTTGAGACCGTGTGACTCCATGCGGTCTCGGGACCGGTTGGCTTCATGTGGTCTTGGGACCGTTTGAACTCCATGCGGTCTCGAGACCGTGTGACTCCATGTGGTCTCGGGACCGTGTGACTCCATGCGGTCTCGGGACTGTGTGACTCCATGCGGTCTCAGGACCGGTTAGCTTCATGCGGTCTTGGGACCGTTTGACTCCATGCGGTCTCGGGTCCGATTGGCTTCATGCGGTCTTGAGACCGTGTGACTCCATGCGGTCTCGGGACCGGTTGGCTTCATGCAGTCTTGGGACCGTTTGATTCCAAGCGGTCTCGGGGTTGAGTTATTCTTTTATGGTTTTTTTTGTGCTTTTTCTGCATGTATAGAAAGGAAAAGTTAGTCTGATGGTATATTTACAAAAAAGGGTAAAATTAGGATTATGTATAGTTTAAACTTAGAAAGAGTATGAAAAACTAAGAAAAAGGACTAAGAGAATCGTTCAAAATAGGAGGTTATCACACCCCCTAACTTAGAGTCTAGCTTGTCCTCAAGTTAGATAGAGCTGAGACATGCAATGGCGAGGCGAACTTATTTAATTAGGATTTCCATACTCTTGCTTCAATTCTTAACCTGAGTTCCCCTAAGGTCATATCGAGTCTTATTTCTTGCCTTGACTCTTTCAGATTTCGAGAGTTGCTTGGGTCTCAGGTTCTTTCTGTATCTCGTAGTTCGCATTGGGACCACCTTTATTTTGTGCATGTTGTTGACTCTAATCATCTTTATACCTCTCAGAAAGACCTACTGCAAGCTAGAGAGGGTATGATGGTTGGCTAAAGGCTTTGAGGTGTAGCTCCCCCTTCAAGTGGGGGAGGGGTTGTCTTATGCTTTTAGGATCGCACTACCGGGCACGACACATCTGCCTTTGTGAGGGCAGCTGAATGTACCGGCCGGGTGAGTCCTTTATGAGCCTTTCATATATTTAGATACCTTAGGGTTTCACTACCGGGCACGACACATCTGCGTTTGTGAGGGCAGCGGAATGTGCCGACTGGGTGAAACCTTCATCGGTTCTTTATATAGATCCTTATTCATGGCACAACTCTCATATCATAATTTTATTTGTCTCTCTGGCTTTTATTCAATAACTCGTAGGCTTGGGTTTTGGGGTTTTGTTTGTGAATTTATTTTGGGCGGCCAAGCCTCTTTTATTTTGAAGAGAGGAAAGCTGTTCTTAGAGTTTTTCAGCATGCACTTATTTGGTTTGTGGTCCACTTGTAGAACTTCTTGATTTGGAAGTTGCCTGATTCCCCTCTCATCCTTGAGAGCTTGGCTTATTTCGGCCTTGATTTTGACCTGTGGAGAGTCAGATAAAGAATCAAAGCAAAATCATGCAAATCAATAGTGGAGTGACATTTATTAAATCGCCATTAAATGTCTAAGTGCTATTTACTTTTGGGGACTAACATGATTCTAGAGTTAAATGAGGGTGATTCTACTAAAAAAGGGTTAATTAAAAAGAAAGTTAAAAAGGGAAAGTGTATAAACAGAGAAAGGAAAAGAAGGAAGAGGGATGTAAAAATGATACCTCGCCCTTGTCTAATGTACCCCCCTAACTTATCACTCACTCTGTCCTCAGAGTGTCAAAGTGATAGGTTGAGGAGTAATTAGGACAAGGGTTACATGATAAGGTAAATCTACATTTGCCCCCGGGGAATGAAGTAGGTTGGATGCGAAATGTCCTCGTAGAGCGTGGTAATCCACGTCAGTCATCTCCTCTACTGGTCTTTGGAGAACAATGATGGTGTACATCCAGTAGAGGACGTGGAAGACACAATCGTTCGATTGTCAGATTTGCTGGGGACATTTGTGGCAGAAGGAAGGGCGGTGGAAATGCTCTTTGTCATATGCCCTTGTATGCTGACTCAGAAAATCTATTAACTTGTCGGCGCACTCCTTTGCCACTACTTCAGTTGGCATTTTTGGTGTCACGACGTAGTTTCCCTGTCGTGTGTTGTACTGGCTATCGGAACTGTTATATATTGTGGTTGTTCCTTCTGGGAGATTTGTTGCCAGGAGCATCCAGTGCTCATGATAGAGGAAAGGTAACATGATGAACGTCGGCATTGTGTGCTGTAGATAGGATATCAGCGCGTCAGTTGTGCTGAAGTTCTTGAGCTTTAGAAGATCATCTTTCATATATGGGGACGCCATGTATGTTGTTGGGTTGTTTTGGCCAAGTAGAAACTGATAGGCGGCCATTAAACTTACAGGGAGTGATCCTTTGATTTGTAAAGTCTCTCGTAGTGTGTCAGTCATTACAAGAATGTCTCGAGACATGAATACGAGCCCATCTTTGTCGGTTGAGATCCGCGCCATAATGAGATGCAACTCGAGGTCGGAGAGACCTTTGCAAGCATCGCGATAAAAATCAGGAAAGGTTGGTTTGATGGAAGACAAAGGATCGATAGTGCTTGTAGCTTGCTCGGTATCGGCGACTGTCATATTGGTCTTTTCTGACTCCTTCAGAGTTTGTCGGAAGGGTCGCCGCTGTGGTCGCTGGATAGCTGAGAAGAGGTAGCGAGGAACGTCATCTGGTGCCATAGTTGGGTCCTTGAAGAACCGCCTATCACAGATGAGCTCCATGGCATAACGTCCGCGTAAGGAATGAAAATCTTCAGCAACCAGATTGTGAAATGGGATTTCCTGGTTCAGTGCTTGGATGTGACGTATGGTGCAGAAAGCGCAATCCCCAGATCCCTTGGTGGCTTAGACTTGAGGGTTTATGATATTGAACCAAGGTTGGCTCCAATCTTGGCGAAGAGATGGGCGGGCAGCCCAAATTAATTTAAGCAGCCGGAAGGGTATACACCTTGCTTCTCCTGCTGCTTCACCGACGAAGTTTATTGTGCCGGTTGGTAGCTCGGCGCCACAGAAATTATACACCTTGGCATCCCGAGCCTCGGTATCCACGATCATAAAAAGCCAGTGGTCCGAAACTTGGAAAGGCACGGTCAGATAACGTGCCCGACATGCTAGACCAGCACGCAGCCGCTTGATCGACTTTGCTCTTATGTCTTTGTATAAAAGGCCAATAGAAAGAGCGGGCGAGGTGTTAAATACCGGCTGTTGTCGCTTAGAACTTCTGTACATTTCTATACTATTGGTGAGGAGGACACGGAAGATTGACATAGGCATCGTGGACCGAGGTCGGAGGATGATGTGGAAGTCTTCACGTGTCAACTTACACCTAGTTTTTGTATTATGATAAATTTTTTCTTCCCCCGCCTTTGCATCGTCCACTATAGTGTTCAGTATAAAAATATCCTGAGCATCTAAAGTGGAGATGGCCGCCATATCCAGGTCATGCATTTTGTGCGGCAGAGGTGGTGGCGGGGGAAGTTCTTGTGGAGGGTGAGAAGCAGGTTGTTCTAAGGCCTATTCATGGCCTGGTAGATCATCGTCCGAGTCGGAGGCAGAATCGAGGTCTTCATCGGTGTCTAAACTTACTCATTCTGCCTCGCCCTCGTCATAGGGAGGAGGTGTGGAAAGAGGTGGGGCAGTTGTTTGTGGTGGGCTGGCACTGGTTTCTAGTATACACTGGTGGAACTCAACGTAAGACGTGTCTTTAGTAGCTTCCCCGATGGACCCCAATGCGGAATAATCAAAGAATTGGTCCCCGTATGACATGTTGACATTATCGTTGTGTGGGTACTTGGGGTGATTGTCACTGTCGTGGTGACCTTTGTCGGAACCTCTGTGGAAAGGTTCTGCTGCATTTCCAGGGTCCTCTCCATCATCATGTTTATCACCAGAAGAGGTGTTATCTTTGTTTGAATTAGCAGATGAGTCAGAGTCGTCTTCTTCGTCATCATCGCCATCTGTGTCGTCCACTGCCTTGTCTGTTTGTTTTTTACTTGTGGACGTTTTGCACCGCCGATGGGTAGCTTGTAACTCATCGAAAGCCACTTGCAGATGCTCGTGTGTTTCGAGCAGTGCATCATGGGATTCTTTGAGGTCGGTATATCTGCCTTCGGCAGAGAGGAGACGTGCTGTAAGATTTGTAACTTGAGCACGTAGCTGCTGGATTTCATCCTTATTGGACTCCTCTTGGCGATGTTGTAGCTGTGTGAGTGTGTTGTTGATGGTGTCCAAGCGCGTTCTCAGATCTGCTTGTTTTTGCTGGAGCGCACGGAGAGTCTCTGGTAGAGGCAGGTCGAACTTGTTTCCTTGCCCGTTTCTTGGAGGGCTGCCCAGATGCAGTCTCTAGGACCTTGTGTTTCCCCTTTTGTTCTTTAGCACGGGATTCTTCCTCGGAGTTAGAATTGTACTCCGAGCCTTCATCATCAGAAGAGGAGATCTCAACTTCTTCTTCAGGTGCCTCAGCCAGGCACTTCTCGAGGCGATCAAGCTCGCACAGGACGCCCATTATTTTGATATTTGGAGGTGCCTTCCCGGTCCTGTTGAAGTCAACTCTTATCTTCTGGAGCCGAGCTTGTTTTTCCAGCAGTTCCTTTCTTTTCCAGATTTCAGGGTCTTCGAACCCGATGACATTCTTTGTTGGTGATGCCATAGCTGTAGAATGAGAAATAAAGAGTTAGAATAACATTTTTAGAAAGATTTTATTTTATTAATATTTATGTATTTTTGTATATTTATGGAAATTAGATGATGTGCAAGGTCAAACGGTTTCAGGACCGTTTGGTCCCAAACGGTTTCAGGACCGTTTTGTCCCAAACGGTTTTAAGACCGTTTGGAGAACGAAGCGTCGCGTGGCCATCGGCGAAGGCGAAGATGAAGGTAAAACGGCGTAGCGACGGCGGATGCATTGGCGATGACGGCGAAAGTGGCGGTGATCATCGACGATAAGGGTGATGGTGAAAACGATAAAAACGACGGTGAATTTGGTGGTAAAAACGGCGATGAAGGCAGCGATGAAAATGGCGGTGGCTCTTTGTGATGGAGACGACGACGGTGGGCAGGGCTGTTGGTGAAAATGGTGAAGACTTCGATCGTGAAAGTGGAGCTGCCAGTTATAAAAATGAAGATGAAAATGATAGCGGCAGAACCAGCGGTGATGGAAATGAAGGTGGCGTCGGTGTTGGAGAAGAGGGAACGTCGCGGTAGCGTCGATAGCAAAAATGGTAGTGCGGGGGGGCTGCGGAAGCGAAGGATGGTAGCATTGCTGGACTACCTTGCAGCAGCTGGTAGCATCGACGGTGAAGAGAGCATTGGAGATGGAGGTCGCGCGGAACAGAGGACGCAAAGTTCGTCGGCGGGTCGCGCGCGAACTGGGAGGCGAAAGCAATGGAACAACACTGTGCGAGAATTTTAGAAGGATCGGGAGTCGAAGGAAGGAAAGACGAGGGGTAGGGTTTATATTTATAGGAAACATGGGGTTGACCGGATAAAAACCCTAAGTCAAACGGTTTAGCGACTGTTTGGACTTCAAACGGTTTCAAGATCGTTTGGCTCCAAACGGTTTCAAGACCGTTTGGAGTCCACACGGTTTCGAGACCGTTTGGCTCCAAACGGTTTCAAGACCGTTTGGAGTCAAAACGGTTTCGAGACCGTTTGGCTCCAAACGGTTTGAAGACCATTTGGAAGGGCAAAGGTAGAAAAGATATTACATTTTTATGTTTGTTTTTTATTTATATATTTTTATGTTGTTTGTTTTTGTTTATTATTATTATTATTATTATTATTTGGTTATGTGAATTTTTTTTGTGTATTTTCATAAGATAAAACTAGGAAAATAAAAAAAGGAAAATAAAGAGAAAGGTTGAAATCTTGGGTTGCCACCCAAGTAGCGCCTTGGTTTAACGTCGCTGGCTCGACGAAGCTGTAATGATGTCATGCTGCTTGCATAGCATCTTTGATTTCGATAGTTTGTCTTGGTATTTATTCTTCTGGAGCGTAGTATGTTTTTAAACGGTGACCATTGACCGTTCTTTCTCCTCCATTGTTGTCAATAATAATGGCTGCTCCAGTTGGGTGGATATGTTTTATAGTGAAAGCCCCGAACCATTTTGTCCTAAGTTTTCCGGGAAACAACTTGAGCTTGGAATTAAAGAGGAGAACTTTGTCACCAACGGCAATATCTTTTCTCTTAAGGTGACCATCATGCCACATTTTTGTCTGCTCCTTGTATATTCTGGCGCTCTGATAGGCCGTCATGCGGAGCTCTTCTAGCTCCTGTAGTTGAAGTTGTCTGTTTTCTCCCGCACTTTTAAGATCAAAGTTTAGTTGTTTGATGGACCACCAGGCTTTGTGTTCCAGCTCCACTGGAAGATAACAAGACTTCCCGTACACCAAACGGAATGGGGTTGTCCCGATTGGTGTTTTATAAGCAGTTCGGTATGCCCAAAGGGCATCAGGAAGTTTGGTGGACCAGTCAGTGCGGTTTTTGTTCACCATTTTTTCAAGGATCGCCTTTAATTGTCTATTATATACCTCCACCTGACCACTAGTTTGTGGATGGTAAGGCATGGAGACTTTGTGATTGACTCCATATCTTTTCAGTAAGGCCTCAAAACTTCATTCCAAAAAATGGGTCCCGCCATCTGATATGATAGTTCTCGGAACACCAAATCTTGGGAAAATAATATCTTTGAACAATTTGATGACAGGCTTGGAATCACTGGACACTGTGGGTACAACTTCAACCCACTTAGAGACGTAGTCCACCGCGACCAAAATGTAAGAGAAGCCATAGGATGAGGGGAAAGGGCCCATGTAATCTACCCCCTATACATCAAAAAGCTCAATTTCCTACCACATGGTGAGTGGCATTTCGTCTCTTTTTGATATATTGCCCGAAAATTGGCATTTGTTACAGGCTTTCACGAAATCGTAAGAATCCTTTGATATGGTGTGCCAGAAGAACCCAGATTGTAAAACCTTTATGGTGGTTTTCTTGGCACTCATATGCCCCCCCCGTGGGTCCGGAATGGCAATGTTCTAGGACCGGGGTTATTTCTTCTTCTGACAGGCAACGATGAAAAAGTCCATCGGTGCAAAGGTGGAACAAGTAAGGTTCATCCCAGTAATAGCGTTTTATGTCGTGAAGAAACTTCCTTTTATCCTGGTAGGAAGCGTATGGGTGGATAATCCCTGTGGCTAGATAATTAACGATATCAAAATACCAAGGGAAACCATGAGTGGCCTTCATAAGCTGATCATCAGGAAGAGAATCCCGGATAGGGATTTTATCTTTTTCTTCAACCTCGATCCTGCTGAGGTGATCGGCCACAACATTCTCCACGCCACTTTTATCTTTGATTTCCAAGTCGAATTCCTGAAGCATTAACACCCAGCGGATAAGCCTGGGTTTGGCATCCTATTTTTGAATCAGGTATCGGATGGCAGAATGGTCGGTATAGATGATAACTTTAGAGACAATCAGATAAGAGCGGAATTTTTCAAACGCATAGATGATAGCCAGAAACTCTTTCTCTGTAGTGGTGTAGTTTTTCTGTGCTTCATCTAGAGTTTTAGATGCGTAGTAGATAACATAGGGTTTCTTATCAATCCGCTGTCCTAGAACGGCCCCTGTGGCATAATCACTTGCGTCGCACATGATTTCGAATGGCTGCGACCAATCTGGAGCTCTTAGAATAGGTGCGGAGATTAACACATCCTTAAGGGTAGAGAAACTTTTCATACAATCCTGATTGAATATGAACTCAACATCTTTGGTCAGGAGTTGGGTCATGGGTTTGGCAATCTTTAAGAAATCCTTGATGAATCTCCTATAGAATCCTGCATGACGCAGGAAAGCTCGAACTCCTCTTATGTCCTTTGGAGGTGACAGCTTTGAGATAACATCGATTTTTGCTTTATCAACCTCTATTCCCCTATCACTTACCCTGTGTCCGAGGATGAAACCTTTTGTTACCATGAAATGGCATTTCTCCCAATTCAAGATAAGGTTCGTTTCCTCACAGCGTTGCAGAACTTGTCCAAGATTTATTAAACAGTTGTCCAAAGAATCTCCATACACTGAGAAATCGTCCATAAACACTTCCATAACGGATTCTGTTAAACCGGAGAAGATAGCAGACATACATCGTTGGAAAGTGGCGGGTGTGTTACATAACCCGAATGACATTCTTCTAAAGGCATATGTCCCAAAAGGACATGTGAAGGTGGTTTTTTCCTGGTCCTCCGGGTGTATGGGTATTTGGTAAAACCCAGAGTAACCATCGAGGTAACAAAAATATTTTTGGTGAGCTAGGCGTTCCAGGACTTCATCATGGAAAGGTAGAGGGTAGTGGTCTTTCCTTGTGGCTTTGTTCAACTTTCTATAATCAATACATATTCTCCATCCAGTTACAGTCCTGGTAGGCACTAGCTCATTTTTGTCATTTAGCACTACAGTAGTGCCCCCTTTTTTTGGAACAACCTGAACGGGGCTGACCCACTGGGAGTCAGAAATAGGATAGATCATGCCGACTTTGAGTAATTTAAGGACCTCCAGATGCACTACCTCCTTTAGATTAGGATTTAGTTTTCTTTGATGTTCTCGAGAGGGCTTGAATTCATCAACCATAGGAAGTCTATGCATACACAGGGCTGGATTTATGCCCGTTAGGTCAGTTATCTTCTATCCTATGACCCTTTTATGCTTCCTCGGCTCGTTCAGAAGCTTTTCCTCTTGATCTCTTGTAAGGGTGGAGCTAATGATGACTGGGCATAGCTTTTCATCATCTAAGAAAACATGTTTGAGCCTTGTAGGTAAAGTCTTCAATTCAGGGGCTTTCGGTGGCTCAGCTGCTTCTATAACAATAACGGCTTTAAGTTCTTCAAAAGTGGCCTTTGGCGCTTCTTCAACCTTTTCTAGATGTTGGAGGCACTGTTGAACTAATTCATTCATGGAGAATTCAACCTCCGGATTGATTAGAACATTTTCAAGTTCGTCAACTGGCTCAGAGATTTCCAACTGTGACATGTGTTGAATAACATCAAGGAGGAAGACCTCCTCTTGGATGCTGGGCCCTTTCATACTATTAAGGACTCAGAATTGAATTGCTTCTTTTCCGAGCCTAAGAATGATGGTACCAGCTTCAACGTCAATCAGCGCTCTGGCAGTAGCGAGGAATGGTCTGCCAAAAATGATTGGATACCTCAGGTCTTCTTTAATATCCATGACAACGAAGTCGCACGGTACGTAAGCATCCTTACCTATCCTTACCGGGATATCTTCAATGATCCCCAAAGGTGCGGTTATAGTGGAATCAGCTAATTGGATAGTCATTGTTGTAGGCAGCAATTCAGTGAAACCCAGACGTTTGCACATTGAGTAAGGCATAATGGATATGCTGGCCCCAAGGTCAGCTAATCCTTTTTTAGCATATGCGTTGCCAATGCAACATTGGATTCCGAAGGAACCTGGGTCCTTCTTCTTTTTGGGCATCTTGTTTAAGATGATGTCCGAAGTGGTCTGAGCAAGCTTAACAATTTCCTGCTCCTCGGTGATGTACTTTCTTGATAGTAAGGTCTTGAGGTATTTCGCCCAGGCTGGCACCTCAAAAAGAGCATCAAGGAGCGGGATATCAATGTATAGTTTCTTCATTGCCTCTTTGAACTTTTGAAACCTGGTGTCCATCTTTGTTTCTCGTAATCTTCCTGGGTACGGGATTCTTGGTTTATATTGAAAAACTTTAGGTTTTGTGGACACTTTATCTTTTCCCTTTTTGCCCTCTGAGGGCTTCTCCATTCCTTGTTGCGGGCTCTCATTCGTCATGAAAGCAGGGGTATCATCATTATACAGGGTGATCTTGGTAGTCTCATGAAGAATGCATCCAGATCTGGTGGTGACGACATTCAACTGCTCATGTCTGTTTTGTCCGTGCTTAGGATTTGATTCAGGCTGCCCAGCAAACGTACTTGCTGGGGGCTTCAATTGTGCAACGATCTGAGCAAGCTGAGCTTCAACTGCTTTTTGCTGAGCCTGCTGGTTAGCAAGCATAGTTTGCTGCAATTTTAACATCTGCCTGATCAAGGATATTTCATCTTTCGGTTGGGCAGGAGCATTTTTCGGAGGAATTGGTTGCTGGGTTTGTTGAGATTGTTGGGGTGGTAATGCCAGCTGAGGTTGCTGAGTATGCAGCTTTGGATGGAGCGGAGGATGAGTGTACTGGTAGTAGGCTGATTGGTTCCTGGGGTAGTTAGCCCTAGGAAAGTTACTCCTGGAATTCCCTTGATTTTGGTTGAAGTTGTTTGGGAATCCAGGTGGTAGCCTACTAGTAGATCCCCCTGTGTTTGATGCTGAGGATTGGCAGTCCCAGCAGGGTTTCCATACTGAAACCCTGGATGATTCCTTGGCTGATTAGGGTTGTAGTAGACTTGCCCAGGGATAGAGTGGATAGAGTTAACTTGTTCCGGTAGTTGCTCTTCCGACTGATCAATGATAGGTTCATATGGTTGTGGTGGTGGATGCAGATCCATCATCACATTATATAGCATACCGCAGGCAAGGGTCAGATGGTCAGAAGCATGACAAGCCTCACAGGATCCCGTGACGGCTTTGACTTGTTGAACTAGCGGAGTTTTCTTCTTATCGATGTCTCTGAGAGAAGTCTTGAGAGCTTGGTGTTTATGAACTATGGTTTTCAGGACTTCAGCTATTTCTTTCATCTCTATTGATTCTTCAACTTTGAAAACTTTGAGGACACCTTTATTGGCTGACCGTCCCCATTTGGACTGGTTTTCAGCTCTGAGAGTAACAATCTTCCATGCGTCCTCGTAATTCTTCCTCATGAAGTTTCCTCCAGATGAGGAATCTAAGAACTGTTTAATATCATCGCTTACTCCCCGGTAGAAGGTATCTATCAGCTGATTCTGGGAGATTCCATGATGGGGGCATTTACGCAGAAGTTCTTTAAATCTCTCCCATGCCTCAACAAGGGTTTCTCCAGGCAGCTGAGAGAAGTGATTGATCTGCCCTCTGATTTCATAGGTCAGTGAGGGTGGAAAGAACTTCTCTAAGAACTTTTCCTCGAGAGGAGACCAGGTGGTTATTATTGGTTCTCTGTCAAGTGAGTTATACCAACTCAAGGCCCTCCCAGACAGGGTGAAATGGAACAGATGGAGCATTATCACATCATAAGCGACACCAGCTTGTGGAACTAGGCGGCACAACGCCTTAAACCATTTTAGATGATCCATGCAATCATCTCCAGAACCTCTGGAGAAAGAGATGCCTTGCATGATCTGGATCCACTGGGTCCGAATCTCGAAGTTGGGGATATTAATAATCGGAGGTCGGACTGGGTGGTTATCCTCATAGTTCTTTGGGACAGCGTAGTCCCTCAGTTGTTTGTTTCTTAACTCCAACTGAGTAGCTTGGTTTGCTGCCTCAGTTTCAACTCTGATGTGAGATTTCTCTTCTGCACGAATCTCCGCTTGGATTTGGGCACGAGTTTCAGCGATGAGTTGTGCCCTTTGAGCGGAGATGGCGGCGTTGACCCTCTCCATCACCAAAGCATCCTGGCATTGATTTTCAGCCATTTTCCTAGCCCTTTGGCGGTTGAGTCGAATGCGGCGGTGGAAGCTTCTCTCTACCTCAGAGTCAAACTCTGGATCAGGGGAGAATCCGAGGTTATGCGCAGGTTGCATACACGATTTCTACTTGAGTAGAGAGGAACACCTTTAGATAATGACAAAGATATGATAGTTTCAAGAAGATATAGAGTTATGATTAAAAAGAAAGTGTAACATCCTAACCAACTAGTAAGGTACTGAGTGAAATTACAACGTTCCGTTGTCCCCAGCAACGGCGCCAATTTTTGATGGAGCTTCCACTTACGTGGAATTGCGTGCACCACTAAAAATCCTAAAGATGGTAAGTCTTTAAGCTTAGCCTTGCTTATACTAGATAAAGAGCTCCACCCACATATGCTAAGTTACGTGGAAGTCTTATCGCAGTATAGTTAAGGGTTGAATCCACTGGACAACGGTCTTGTTGCAAGCAACAAGATGGAAAACGTATGGAATTTCACTTGGTCACTTACTAGCAGGCACTTATATCGAAAGTTGGATTTTGATGTTTTTAAACTAAGAACATGAAAAGTAAAGAAAGTAGGTAAATCTAATGAGTTAAACTATGATAAAAGATCACTAGGGTGTGATCGGTTTTTCACCGCCACTACACATCGATCAACACATGCAAAGCAAAACTTAACCTACAAAAAGAGTCCAGTCAGTTAGTATCCTTATAGACTTAGCCTCCTTTCGGAGAATCTAACTACGAGAAGTGCGGGAATGTTGCAACGCCAGCCATTCCCGAACAAATGGTCACATTACTTTACATCATTTCCCTCGCAAAGTGTGTTCCTCAACTTATCAAGGTTGCACTTCCATACGTCAACTGATTCCATTTCATAGTATGATAGTGCAACGGATGATAGTGAGTCTACTCCACTTCTTGAGATACACTTATAGATACCAAAACATATGTGATGAGTGCATACTCATCATAATTTTCAATTACCTTTTTGGAACAATTTAATATCTTTTCCACATCTTTTCACCCTAATATGAATTATAATGCACAAAACTACTAAGTGATTCAATAATCAAGGTTTTAACTAAATATCTTTCATTTTATGCAGGTACAGCAGGCAACTCCATGCAAACGGTCTCAAGATCGTTTGGATCCCATGCGGTCTCAAGATCGTTTGCTGGAATACACAAAGAAACAAGACGAAACCAGTTGCCCAAGAAGTCCATGCGGTCTCAAGACCGTTTGGTCCCATGCGGTCCCAAGACCGTTTGGTCCCATGCGGTCCCAAGACCGTTTGGTCCCATGCGGTCTCAAGACCGTTTGGTCCCATGCGGTCCCAAGACCGTTTGGTCCCATGCGTTCTCAAGACCGTTTGGTCCCATGCGGTCCCAAGACCGTTTGGTCCCATGCGGTCCCAAGACCGTTTGGTCCCATGCGGTCCCAAGACCGTTTGGTCCCATGCGGTCCCAAGACCGTTTGGTCCCATGCGGTCCCAAGACCGTTTGGTCCCATGCGGTCCCAAGACCGTTTGGTCCCATGCGGTCCCAAGACCGTTTGGTCCCATGCGGTCCCAAGACCGTTTGGTCCCATGCGGTCCCAAGACCGTTTGGTCCCATGCGGTCCCAAGACCGTTTGGTCCCATGCGGTCTCAAGACCGTTTGGTCCCATGCGGTCCCAAGACCGTTTGGTCTCGCGCGGTCCCAAGACCGTTCGATGCAAGCACAAGGATCGTTTGAAGAACTAAAGCCGCGCGACCACACCAAAGCCAGACTGATCAAAGCAAGACCGTTTGGCGCTCAAACGACCTCCAAACCGTTTGATGCCCAAACGGTCTCAAGACCGTTTGGTGCCCAAACGGTCTCGAGACCGTTTGGCGCCCAAACGGTCTCAAGACCGTTTGGCGCCCAAATGGTCCCCAGACCGTTTGGCGTCAGATCTAAAACTATAAATAGACCCCCAGGGTCCCCATTTGAGGCATCGGTTCCGGACGCCGAAAGGCTGCCAGAGCACCATCCCGATCAAGTTCCACTCCACCTACAGCTGGTGTTGCGTCCAAGGAGGCTAAGAAGGAGAAGAAGACGGAGCAAAGAGCGCATCTTCTTCACCGGGCTGCGTCCACCTTCTGCACCGAGCTCATGGCGGATCTATCTTCTTCTTCTATCTTTCTTGTACCTCACATCATGAGCGAGTAGTCCTCTTTCGCTGGGGTGCGGGGACTAGCCCCGCTGCCCATGCAAACCATGTTCTCTTGTTAAACTTTCCATGGAAATGTATATAACTCTTCATTTTGTCGTTTATCGTTAAGCTTGTGAGTTGGTTATGTGCGTGTTTCCATCTTTGTGCTCCCTATGTTGCGAGAACTTCAATGCATAGGTATGAATGTCGTTTAGCATGTTAGACTCCTTGACGAGAACTTCCGATAGGATTCCTTGAGGTAGTAGGTGTAGGATCCGCGAGGGGACGGTCCGCCTAACCTTCGGTGACACTTGTGTGCGCCTGACGCCCGTAAGGGGGGTTCACAGCCTTAGTTGGATTTTGTATCTTCGTGCTTTTCGTCGATGTTTACACGTACAATAGTCGCCTGCTTGCTTTGCGGTTTGCGCGGTTGACTCCCTGATTAGAAATAGGATGGGATTTCATCGAGGTCGTAAGTGTATGATCCGCGAGGGGACGGTCCGCCTAACCTTCGGTGACACTTCTGTGCGCCTAACGCCCGTAAGGGGGGTTCACAGCTTCCGTGGATTTCTGTATCTTCAGAGCCGTAAGACGTATGATCCGGATGGCGATGAGAAATTGGCTGCCTATGGTGACGCTTACGCGGACCTGACGCCCGTAAGGGGGGTTCGGCAGCAGCTCTACTTGGAGTGTTATTCCGTGCCTGGATTGTTCGCGAGAGAGTATGATTGTGTGTGTAGCGGTGGTCAAACCCGGTACCATCCCAGCGATTTCGTATCATTAATCTAAACCCATCTTTTATTCCACGTTTACTTTCTTGCAATTAGTTTAATCAAACCAAAATCAACCTATTGTTCTAAATATTAGTTTTACTTGAGCTAGATCTAACTGACAAGGATTCTTAAAAACGTTGTCCTTTGGGTTCGATCCTAAACTATACTGCGATAAGATCCGTCTGCTTGCGGGTGGTATTGTTGCACTTGGTTTTGGTAAAAGCTCGGGGATATAAACCCCGAGTGAATTTGTTAGTGCATTCAAAAGCCACATCAAATTCTGGCGCCGTTGCCGGGGACAACGGAATCAGTCAGTCAAATCAAGTCCTTTTAAGACTAATCTAGGATTTTGTTTTTTTTCTTTTTGAAACTATCGCTTATCTACTTGATCTTTATTTTATTCTAAGGATCTCACTTTCAAACCTTTTTAAGTTTCAGGTGCTCTTGACGATTAGTGTATGCACCGTTCGGATAGTCTCGGACTGACTGCGAGCTTTGATCCCGAGATCGATAGAACCTTCCATCGTCAGATCCGAGAGAATCAAGCCAGAATGGCGCAAGAAGAAGAAGTAGCCCGTAGGGTAGCTCAAGCCATCAATGCGCAGAGAGAGAGGTTCATGCAAGAAGCTAGAGCTGTGGTTCAACAGGAGATCTTAGCAGCACAAGCAGCAGCGCAGGCAGCGGAACTTCAGAAGGATCTTAGAGAGTTCTCTATCCCAAAGGCCGCAAATGTATATCATCCGGTGCAGCCTCCTCCCATCGAAGCTGCCAACTTTGAGATTAGAGCACATTGGATAACCTTGCTTCAGAACAACCCATTCTACGGTAAACAAGCTGAAGACAGCCAAGGTCATCTTCTCAGATTCATTGACCTGTGTGCCATGACGAAGCAAAATGGAGTCTCTGATGATGCTATTCGACTCCGTCTCTTCAAGTACTCTCTGGCTGACAAAGCCATTAGTTGGTACAACTCACTGCAGAGTGATGTACCCATCACCACCTGGGAGCAGCTTCAAAACGCCTTTCTGGAAAAATTCTACCCCCCATCTCTTACATACGAAATCAGGGGACGAATCACAAATTTCACTCAAGTCCCAGGTGAAACTCTTTCCGAAGCTTGGGATAGGTACAAGGAGCTCCTACGAAAATGCCCACACCATGGAATTCCTAAGAACCAGCTGATCGAGATATTCTATAGGGGTGTGGAAGATGATGTTAAGATGTTCCTTGATTCCTCGTCCGGAGGGAACTTCATGCGGCAAAGTTACGACAGCGCATGGAGAGTTGTCACCCTGGGAGCAGAAAACCAAGCCAACTGGGGTAGATCTGTTGGTAAAGGAGTCCTAAAGGTAGCTATGGCTGATGCTATCCCAGAATACAAATCTATAGCTGAAACTTTGAAAGTCTTGGTCGCAAAGCAAGATCACATAGAATCATCCCTTGCTGCAATTGGAAGAGGACATTCTCCAACTAGGCAACCAGAACAAGTCAAGTCCACTTCTTTGTTTTGTGAAGCGTGCAAAGGCACTGACCATGCAACACTATCATGCAATGTTCTCTATGATGTTGTTTTAAGCAATGCCTGTGGACAAGGGGATAGTTTCCAGATGGAAAATCTTAATGCTATTAACACCAACCCTGGGCAGAACTTTTACAATCCAAATCAAAATAGGAATCACCCAGGCTTCCAGTACGGAAATCCTTCAGGAGCTATGAACTCACATCAATTTGTTCCAAATAATCAACCAAGAGGCCCATCTGGGTATCAGTTTAATCAGCAACAGAACTTTGGGAATCAAGGAAACTTCAAGGGAAATTTTCAGAACAGAAACTATAACAATTATCAGAACAACTCTCAGTATCAAAACTTGAACCAACAACAGGGTCAAACAGGACCTATCCCTTCTGATGACAAGCTATCTACCATCGAGAAGTTATTGCAAACACAACAAACGATGATAGCCAATCAACAAGCCCAGCAGAAGGCTATTGAAACTCAACTAGCTCAACTTGCTGCTAGTATTAAGCCACAAGCTGGGATCTTCGCTGGACAACCTGAGAAAAATCCGAAACATCCGGAGCAGCTGAAGGTTATCGCCACAAGATCAGGGAAAAGTTATTCGGATCCACCAGCAAAAACAACTATGGATATCCCTGAGAAGAATGAACCCTTGACTGATCAAAACTCAACAACATCAGAACCGCAACCGAAGGAGAGAAATAATGATAAGGGGATTTCTGAGAAACCTACCAATGAAGAAGTAGAGACTCCTGAACCAGAAATTCCTGTATATAAGCCTCGTGTCCCTTTCCCATCCCGTCTGAGGGAAACCAAGTTTGATACTAGATTCATCAAATTCAAAGAAGCTATGAAGAAGCTCCATGTTGATATACCATTCTTGGATGCTCTTAATGAGATACCAGCCTGGACCAAATATCTAAAGTCGCTTCTCACCAAGAAGTACATCACGGAAGAGTGTGAAACTGTGAAATTGGCTGCAACTACATCAGATATCATATTAAGCAAGATGCCGAAGAAACAAAAAGATCCAGGATCCTTCGGAATCTCATGCCACATTGGTGATTCATCATGTAAGAAAGGATTGGCAGATCTTGGCGCAAGTATTTCTATTATGCCGCTGAGTCTATGCAAGAGATTAGGATTCGAAGAATTGCTTCCAACTGCTATGACAATCCAACTTGTGGACAATTCAGTAAAAAGACCGCTAGGAATTCTCGAAGACATCCCGGTCAAGGTAGGCAAGGATGCATATGTCCCATGTGATTTTGTTATCATGGACATAAAAGAAGACACCAAATACCCTATTATCTTCGGTCGTCCATTTCTCGCTACTGCTAGAGCTCTTATCGATGTTGAAGCCGGAACCTTACTGCTCAGGTTAGGAAAAGAAACTCTGGAATTCAAGGTCTTTGAAAGCATGAGAAGACCAAGTATACAGGAGGAAGTCTATCTGATAGATTGTGTTGAGCAGATGTCACAACTTACTCAAGAATATCACGAGTCATGCGATCCTTTGGAAACTTCTCTATATGACCTTTTTAATGATGAACCTACTGACCAACAAGATAAGGATTGCGCCAAACCTCCCGACTCTGCTGAGGAGAATCATGAAGCTACCTATGAGGAATTAAAGGTTACCGAAACCCCAGAAGAAATCAGTAAAAAACCAGAACCTCCTGAAATGAAGCCCCTACCTGAAGGGCTGAAGTATATGTTTTTAGACAATCTCAAAGTTTGTCCTGTCATTATAAACTCTGGTTTAACAACCAAACAAGAAGAGCAACTTCTGGAAATATTAAAGGATAGCAAGAAAGCCATAGGCTACAGAATGAGTGACCTCACAGGGGTCAGTCAAGCTTTGTGCATGCATAGAATTCCCATGATGGAAGACCATAAGCCAACAATCGAGCATCAACGAAAATTAAACCCGAATATGAAGGAAGTGGTCCGTCGTGAGATCATCAAACTCCTTACAGCTGGAATAATATACCCGATATCGGACTCACCATGGGTGAGCCCAGTTCATGTTGTACCCAAGAAAGGAGGTACCACTGTCACAAGAAATGAAAACAATGAGCTCATCCCCACCCGAACAGTGACTGGGTGGAGGATGTGTATTGATTATAGAAAATTAAACAAGGCCACTCGGAAGGATCATTTTCCTATGCCCTTCCTCGATCAGGTTTTGGAAAGATTGGCTCACCAAGAATACTTCTGTTACCTGGACGGTTACTCTGGATTCTATCAGATCCCCATACATCCAGATGATCAAGAGAAAACAACTTTCACCTGTCCCTTCGGGACATATGCTTTTAAAAGGATGCCATTTGGCTTGTGTAATGCCCCTGCAACTTTTCAACGTTGCATGACTGCCATTTTTGCAGGGCTTACTGAAACAGTTATGGAGGTTTTCATGGACGACTTTTCTGTATATGGTGACTCCTTTGATTCTTGTCTTAAGCACCTCTCCATGGTACTCAAACGCTGTGAAGAAGCACATCTGGTGCTAAATTGGGAGAAATGCCACTTTATGGTAAAGGAAGGCATAGTTTTGGGCCACAAGGTTAGCAACAAAGGAATTGAAGTTGATAAAGCCAAGATAGAAGTCATATCTAAATTGGCAATACCCACAAATGTGAAAGAAGTTCGTGCTTTTCTCGGTCACGCTGGATTCTATAGAAGGTTTATACATGATTTTTCTAAGATAACAAAGCCGATGACCAATTTACTTCTCAAAGATGCTAATTTCAATTTCAATAAGGAATGCATCAAAAGTTTCGATACGCTGAAGAAAGCCCTTACGACTACCCCCATTATTAGAGCTCCAAATTGGGAGCACCCCTTTGAAATTATGTGTGATGCCAGTGACTACGCAGTGGGTGCAGTCTTAGGACAATGCATTGAGAAGAAACATTATGTTATCTATTATGCATCGAAAACCCTCGACGAAGCTCAAAGGAACTATGCCACTACTGAAAAGGAACTTTTGGCAGTCATCTATGCCTTTGATAAATTCAGATCCTACCTTACTGGTTCAAAGGTAATCGTGTACACAGACCATGCTGCCATCCGTTACCTTATGGCAAAGAAGGATGCTAAGCCAAGGCTGATCAGATGGATACTCCTTCTACAAGAATTTGACCTAGAAATACGAGATAAGAAAGGAACGGAGAATGTCGTAGCAGATCACCTGAGTCGCATCCACACTCTGGATGCTGAAGGAATTCCGATAAACGACTCTCTACCAGACGATCAACTTATGAGAGTCTCAGAATCTGAACCATGGTATTCAGACTTAGTAAACTACCTTGCCGCCGGAGTCATCCATCCTCAATACACAGGGAACGGTCTGAAGAAATTTATGCATGATGTGAAGCATTACTATTGGGATGAACCATATCTCTTCAAACTCTGCGCGGATGGATTGTATAGAC
The DNA here is from genome assembly GCA_963693085.1 of Alisma plantago-aquatica. Lineage (NCBI taxonomy): Eukaryota > Viridiplantae > Streptophyta > Magnoliopsida > Alismatales > Alismataceae > Alisma > Alisma plantago-aquatica. Next base: position 176,673,051 of record OY856409.1, read on the forward strand.
GTTGCGTCGCCAAAGAAGAAGCCCATTCCATTTTGGAACAATGCCACTCAGGACCCGCGGGTGGGCATATGAGCTCTAAAAAGACTGCCTTAAAAGTTTTGCAATGTGGATTTTTCTGGCCAACTTTATCCAAGGACTGTTATGATTTTGTCATATCATGTGATAAGTGTCAAAGAGCTGGCAATATAACCAAGAGAGATGAAATGCCACTGAATCTATGGCAAGAAGTAGAGATATTTGACGTCTGGGGAGTAGACTATATGGGGCCATTCCCATCTTCTAATGGATTCTCTTACATCCTTGTGGCGGTGGACTACGTCTCCAAATGGGTTGAAGCTATACCAACCGTCACTTGTGATTCGAAACCAGTCATCAAACTATTCAAAGATATTATCTTCCCACGGTTCGGAGTGCCGAGAACCGTGATTTCTGATGGAGGCTCCCATTTCATCGAAAGAAGCTTCGAAGCTCTATTAAAAAAATATGGCGTCTCACACAAGGTAGCTTCTCCTTACCATCCACAGACCAGTGGACAGGTAGAAGTCTCTAATCGACAACTAAAGGCTATCCTTGAGAAAACCGTTGGGCGTAATCGAAAAGATTGGGCGACAAAAATCAACGATGCCCTATGGGCTTATCGCACTGCTTATAAAACTCCCCTTGGTACTACTCCTTTTCGTTTGATATATGGAAAAGCTTGTCACCTTCCGGTCGAATTAGAACATAAGGCATGGTGGGCAATTAAACAATTAAATTTCGATATAAAGGAAGCAGGGCAAGCCAGGATTCTGCAACTCAACGAGCTGGATGAACTTAGAATGACGGCCTATGAAAATGCTCGAATCTACAAGGAACATACAAAACTTTGGCACGATGGACATCTGAAAAGAAAAGACATTCAAGTGGGAGACCAAGTTCTGGTTTTTAACTCAAGATTAAGGATATTCCCAGGAAAACTTCACTCACGCTGGTCTGGACCATACATTGTCAAAAGCATCTCTCCTCAGGGCACTTTCTCTTTATGGAGTGCAGAGTCGGGTGAATTCATAACCAATGGCCACCGCCTGAAGAGATATTTCACCACAACAGACATAGGCACCAAATCAACGCTGGAACTCACCGATCCTAAGGATCCCACATGACGACGAAGGACTCTGTCGAGCCATCGACATAAAACAAAGGCGCTTGTCGGGAGGCAACCCGACCAATAAATCTGTTTTACCTTTCTTTTCCCAATTTTGTTTTATAGGTAATTTTCCTTAAATAAAATTTGCCTTATGGATAGTTTTCTTTCAGGATACGAGATCGGATTGGTGCTGATCACAACGAATTCATTCTCGGCAGTCATACCTGGTGTTTCCTTTCCCCTCCATCTTGAATTTAGGGTTTGCTCGAGGATGAGCAAATCTCTAAGTTCGGGGTGGAGGGTGGGTGGTACGTATTCCACTTCCACATACACACCCTCTTTTATACTCAATATGTCTCTATCATAAAATTTTTCAAAATTGTGAACAGATACTTGATGGAATTTTGTCTTTTATTGATAAAAATGTAACTAACTGTTTGCTATGCATCTTCTATCATAACATCCTCCTTATTCGAAACAAATCCCCAAGAGGACTGACTTTTGAAACTTGCCTGAAATCATCCTGTGAAACTTATGATTCCTAACATCATAATCCTTTTTACATAATGACAAGTATCTGTCAAACTGATAGGGATCAAACACGTTGCGCTTCCTAACTGACTAATGGAACAATGGCTCAGAAACCCCACCGGATCCGCACCAAGTCATTATTTGAGCAGAGTATGACAAAGAGAATAACCCGGTTTTGAATTGTAAATCAAGTTGCATCCTGATCTGAACTCTCTTCTACACTTCTTCTATCATCTTCGTATCCCTCCATCCATAAATACCACCAAAAATAGCCAAACTTGTGCCAAATCCCTAAGTTCGGGGTGGCACGCCACTTTCCCCATATCCGCTTCTTCCATACCCCTTCCAATAAGTAGGGGCGTACCACCAAAAATGCAATCTCGAGTCGAATAGAGGAGAGATCCGCAATAAAAAGATGCCAAAGTGCACACAAAATAAATGCAATCTCGAGTCGAATAGAGGAGAGATATGCAACAAAAAGATGCCATAGCGCACACAAAAAATATGCAATAAATGAAATTGCAAAACAAATAAAAATCTCGAGTCGAATAGAGGAGAGATTTTCTTCTTCCTTTCATACCACCTTTCACTCCTTTTTCTACCTAAGGGCACAATACATGCCCTACCATCCTTAACAATACCAGTGTCAGATCAAATGCATACTTGTTGATTCTGCGGGTATCTCAGAACTCCTACGACACTCTTTGACATGCTTGGTGTTAGAAAAGGCGGGGAGGAAGCGTTGTTGGGAAACGAACTCAGGAACGAAGCTATGGAAAGACGTGTTTAGTGGTCCCAGGAAGTTGAGGTACTCATTCATACTGAGCAGAAAGAAAACACTTGTGATGTGAAGATGAAGAAATCACATGGATCGAAAGTATTTCATTAGGCAACAGTTTCAAATTTTATGTTACTCGAGGACGAGCAACGATTTAAGTTCGGGGTGTTTTGATGAGTGCATACTCATCATAATTTTCAATTACCTTTTTGGAACAATTTAATATCTTTTCCACATCTTTTCACCCTAATATGAATTATAATGCACAAAACTACTAAGTGATTCAATAATCAAGGTTTTAACTAAATATCTTTCATTTTATGCAGGTACAGCAGGCAACTCCATGCAAACGGTCTCAAGATCGTTTGGATCCCATGCGGTCTCAAGATCGTTTGCTGGAATACACAAAGAAACAAGACGAAACCAGTTGCCCAAGAAGTCCATGCGGTCTCAAGACCGTTTGGTCCCATGCGGTCCCAAGACCGTTTGGTCCCATGCGGTCCCAAGACCGTTTGGTCCCATGCGGTCTCAAGACCGTTTGGTCCCATGCGGTCCCAAGACCGTTTGGTCCCATGCGGTCTCAAGACCGTTTGGTCCCATGCAGTCCCAAGACCGTTTGGTCCCATGCGGTCCCAAGACCGTTTGGTCCCATGCGGTCCCAAGACCGTTTGGTCCCATGCGGTCTCAAGACCGTTTGGTCCCATGCGGTCCCAAGACCGTTTGGTCCCATGCGGTCCCAAGACCGTTTGGTCCCATGTGGTCCCAAGACCGTTTGGTCCCATGCGGTCCCAAGACCGTATGGTCCCATGCGGTCCCAAGACCGTTTGGTCCCATGCGGTCCCAAGACCGTTTGGTCCCATGCGGTCCCAAGACCGTTTGGTCCCATGCGGTCTCAAGACCGTCTGGTCCCATGCGGTCCCAAGACCGTTTGGTCTCACGCGGTCCCAAGACCGTTCGATGCAAGCACAAGGATCGTTTGAAGAACTAAAGCCGCGCGACCACACCAAAGCCAGACTGATCAAAGCAAGACCGTTTGGCGCTCAAACGACCTCCAAACCGTTTGATGCCCAAACGGTCTCAAGACCGTTTGGCGCCCAAACGGTCCCCAGACCGTTTGGCGTCAGATCTAAAACTATAAATAGACCCCCAGGGTCCCCATTTGAGGCATCGGTTCCGGACGCCGAAAGGCTGCCAGAGCACCATCCCGATCAAGTTCCACTCCACCTACAGCTGGTGTTGCGTCCAAGGAGGCTAAGAAGGAGAAGAAGACGGAGCAAAGAGCGCATCTTCTTCACCGGGCTGCGTCCACCTTCTGCATCGAGCTCATGGCGGATCTATCTTCTTCTTCTATCTTTCTTGTACCTCACATCATGAGTGAGTAGTCCTCTTTCGCTGGGGTGCGGGGACTAGCCCCGCTGCCCATGCAAACAATGTTCTCTTGTTAAACTTTCCATGGCAATGTATATAACTCTTCATTTTGTCGTTTATCGTTAAGCTTGTGAGTTGGTTATGTGCGTGTTTCCATCTTTGTGCTCCTTATGTTGCGAGAACTTCAATGCATAGGTATGAATGTCGTTTAGCATGTTAGACTCCTTGACGAGAACTTCCGATAGGATTCCTTGAGGTAGTAGGTGTAGGATCCGCGAGGGGACGGTCCGCCTAACCTTCGGTGACACTTGTGTGCGCCTGACGCCCGTAAGGGGGGTTCACAGCCTTAGTTGGATTTTGTATCTTCGTGCTTTTCGTCGATGTTTACACGTACAATAGTCGCTTGTTTGCTTTGCGGTTTGCGCGGTTGACTCCCTGATTAGAAATAGGATGGGATTTCATCGAGGTCGTAAGTGTATGATCCGCGAGGGGACGGTCCGCCTAACCTTCGGTGACACTTCTGTGCGCCTAACGCCCGTAAGGGGGGTTCACAGCTTCCGTGGATTTCTGTATCTTCAGAGCCGTAAGACGTATGATCCGGATGGCGATGAGAAATCGGCTGCCTATGGTGACGCTTACGCGGACCTGACGCCCGTAAGGGGGGTTCGGAAGCAGCTCTACTTGGAGTGTTATTCCGTGCCTGGATTGTTCGCGAGAGAGTATGATTGTGTGTGTAGCGGTGGTCAAACCCGGTACCATCCCAGCGATTTCGTATCATTAATCTAAACCCATATTTTATTCCACGTTTACTTTCTTGCAATTAGTTTAATCAAACCAAAATCAACCTATTGTTCTAAATATTAGTTTTACTTGAGCTAGATCTAACTGACAAGGATTCTTAAAAACGTTGTCCTTTGGGTTCGATCCTAAACTATACTGCGATAAGATCCGTCCGCTTGCGGGTGGTATTGTTGCACTTGGTTTTGGTAAAAGCTCGGGGATATAAACCCCGAGTGAATTTGTTAGTGCATTCAAAAGCCACATCAATATGCATGGTGAGTACATGCACCAAGAACCAACATACAAATGAGTTTCGAATCTAATAGTACAAACGACAATTCATACTAAAAGATAAAAGATAACACAAGTTGGGGATCAAGAAAGATGCATTCATTAATCGTTTGATGTCGAACTGACAAAGATAAGAACTCTATATTACAACCTAAGGGTTACATTTACATGATATGAAAGCATGGGTAGAGGGGCTACTCCCCACACCCTAGTGAGAGAGTCTACTCGCTCATAACTAGGACAAAGAAGGAGGCAAGAAGAGAGAGAGAGCATCATCCCCACAAAGGAGGGAGTAAAGTCAACCCCTTGGAGAGAGAGAAACGATCCACCAGCTTCACAGGTTTCTTGATGACGAGATCTCCCTCTTCCCACCTTCTTTGGCGGAGAGAGAGAAAGCAGCTTCAAGATGGAGTGTGGGTCTCAGACCGGCAGCCCCAGGGCGGAGGATGGAAGTAACAAGAGCTCTAGAATGATTGAGGCAGCCTTTGGACGTCTGAAACTTGATATCTTGTGATGGACCCTTGGGGTCTTATTTATAGACCTTAAGTGAAGTCCAAATGGTTTGGAGACCGTTTGGACCTCAAGACCGTTTGGTCCTCAAGACCGTTTGGCTTCATGCGGTCTTGAGACCGTTTGAACTCCATGCGGTCTCGGGACCAATTGGCTTCATGCGGTCTTGAGACCGTTTGAACTCCATGCGGTCTTGGGACCGTTTGGCTTCATGCGGTCTTGGGACCGTTTGAACTCCATGCGGTCTCGGGACCGGTTGGCTTCATGCGGTCTTGGGACCGTTTGAACTCCATGCGGTCTCGAGACCGGTTGGCTTCATGTGGTCTTGAGACTGTGTGACTCCATGCGGTCTCGGGACCATGTGACTCCATGCGGTCTCGGGACCAGTTGGCTTCATGCGATCTTGGGACCGTTTGAATCCATGCGGTCTCGGGACCGGTTGGCTTCATGCGGTCTTGAGACGGTGTGACTCCATGCGGTCTCGGGACCGGTTGGCTTCATGCGGTCTTGGCACCGTTTGAACTCTATGCGGTCTCGAGACCGGTTGGCTTCATGCGGTCTTGAGACCGTGTGACTCCATGTGGTCTCGGGACTGTGTGACTCCATGTGGTCTCGGTGTGACTCCATGTGGTCTCGGGACTGTGTGACTGCATGTGGTCTCGGGACCGGTTGGCTTCATGCGGTCTTGGGACCGTTTGACTCCATGCGGTCTCGGGACCAGTTGGCTTCATGCGGTCTTGAGACCGTGTGACTCTATGCGGTCTCGGGACCGGTTGGTTTCATGCGGTCTTGGGACCGTTTGATTCCATGCGGTCTTGGGGTTGAGTTATTCTTTTATGATTTTTTTTGTGCTTTTTTTGCATGTATAGAAAGGAAAAGTTAGTCTGATGGTATATTTACAAAAAAAGGTAAAATTAGGATTATGTATAGTTTAAACTTAGAAAGAGTATGAAAAACTAAGAAAAAGGACTAAGAGAATCGTTCAAAATAGGAGGTTATCATGCACTCACTCCTTTTTCTGGTCTTGGGTAAAGCCACTTCAAAATCCATGGTGATGTTCTCCCATTTCTACTGAAGGATAGGTAAGGGTTGTAGAAGACCTCCTGGATGTTGATGTTCAACCTTGATCTATTGACAAGCCAGACACCTTGAGATGAAAGCAACAATGTCAGTCTTCATATTCATCCACCACAAGTGCCTCCACACATCCTTGTACATTTTAGCTGATCCATGATGATGTGTATACTTAGACCCAAGAGCTTCATGTAGCATCTTCTCTATCATATATGAATCCTTTAGGACCCATAAGCATTGTTTGTACTAGATTCTATCATCCATGCTTACTTTCAGATGTATTTGGGGATTCTCTAGCAGCCTAGTCATCTCCTCAGAGACTCTAGATATTCTTCTGGGACTGAAGGCCTGGTTTGACATGAATGCTGGCTAATATGAGAATGTCACCCATACATCTCGGGGCCCATGGTTACATGACCTTCATGTTCCTCCACTCAGTTGTGAAAATGGAAACACACTTAGCCTGCTCTGTGCTGAGTGTATCTGCCACCCATGTTTAACTTACCCATATTGTCACGACCCATTTGTGAAAACAAGATTAACCAATGCGGAAGCATTCATTAAGAAGTGGATTAGCGAAAATCATTAAAAATTAAAACTTTTTGCGAAGAGATCCACACATTGGAAATCTTTTTCTTCAAGAGACAAAGTATAACATTTACATTCTGTTTCAAAGTACATGTCTTGTACTATCTCTTCTCGAGATTTACAACATCAGCTGCACTGGTAAGCTCAACATAGGCAGAATAAAATCTCAAGGCACTGAGCCAAAATCTTAAAAGAACTAACTACTAATCTGAGGACCCGAGAGTACAGAGACGACACATAGGACTCTATATACATCTAATCATGACATAACAGCCAATGTATCCACCTGAGACTTCACTGTTGTCCCTTATGCTGTTGTTGTCCTTCGCCTATTGATGGATTCATGTCTCCTCATCCGCGTCCACCTAAAAATGTGGTTCCCACGGGGGTGAGACAATTATAAAAAATTGCCCCTGCGAGAGTTATAACTCTCTGCCAGTAACATTATTATTGCAACTTAAGAAGATAATTATGAATGGAGGAATCATATTTATATGGCAGCAGATATTTTAATGTCTAACAGATTAGAACATTAATCTTATTCAGCATTGCAGCTATAACTTGAAAGAGCATCATATCACATATCCATTAGGGAATATGAAGAACATGTATAACATTTATCCACTACAGAATCATTATCACAACATTAACTCTCTTCAGGCTTAGATCATATATCTAAAGATTGGCATTGTCATAGTGGAGTCATGGCCTATAGCCACACTCTTTTCTCAAAGTATTGGGATCTCAATCCCTCAACTTATCAAGTACAATTCCTCTTCTTAACACATTCATCATTATGATTATAGAATATGGGTATTTAAACCCTTATCTCATCATAGAACACTTGTTACCACTTATTGAGTAACTTCATACCTTCAAGTCATATGACCAAGGACATTATAATTCTTGCTACACAAATTATTGCACATAGTTCACAAAGCTCATATCACCTCTTATTACCCCTTAATAGGCAACAAGACATATGAAAGCTTATAAGGTCTATAGAACATTTTCAATGTACAGAACATCATAGCCCATACCTGGCTATGCTCATCTTCTCATCATATCTGCATGATTAGTAATCATGATGCAATTACATATTAGTACCATGCAATGCAAGGGTTATCTTATTATATTCATAACCCATTAGTCTGTATTTGAGCTTCACATAGAATTACTCTGTGTTAGAGCTTCACATAACACCACCCTGCATTGGGGACTCGCATAGCAATCACCCTACATTAGAGATTCACATAGCATTTACCCTACATTAGGGATTCACATAGCAATTACCCTGTGTTAGGGTTCATATAGTATTACCCTGTATTAGGGTTCACATAGCAAGGAATCATTATGGAATAATAAGTATTTTAATCATACTTCATTATTCTCATCATTTATCATTAAATGAATTATCAACACACATCATGAATTTCTCTTTCATCTTTACCAGACTATGATTACATCATAGTTTATAGGTTTGGATTAACCCTTTTTCATAAGGCATGTTGGCCTACATTCAACAGGGTACATTTCATCTCAATGTAACCATTGACATGGCACATCTCATGTATTATTCATCCAATTATATTGGACATATAACATATCAAGGTATACCAGTATTGGGGTGTTGGATGTGATATCTATCATATCTTGATGTATCACTTCCCTCAACACCATTATCTTATTTGAGTTCATATACTTAGCTTGTATTAGGGTATTACCCATCCTAATATTTTATGCACCAGTTCATCACATTCATCATGTAAAGTAGTGATCATTAGTCACTCACTTGGAATATACAGCCATTTCCAATACTATGGATTCATCCATAAGTCAGGAATTAACAAAAAGACCATGTTAGGTCCTTTTCAAAACAACTCTAAGTCAAGCATAGAGTACCACAGCCATGCAACCAAAAACGGCCGTGCAAAGGGAAGCCACAACAGTCGTGCAACCAAAAACGGCCGTGCAAAGGGAAGCCACCACAGCCATGCAACTCATGAATCATATTCAATTATGAATTCTATTCTTTCATTAGGGATTAGGGTTCCACATACCATCTCCCTTCTTTAGAATAGAGATTGCATATAGCATCACCCTTTATTAGGGTTTCATATCACTTTGCCCATAATTAAGGTTTACTAATCATTTCCAATTAGGGTTTCTCATGAAATCACTCTCAATTAGGGTTTCACATGGATGCACCCTCAGTTAGGGTATCACATGGATACTCCCTCAACTAGGTTTTCACATGGATACACCCTCAACTATGATTTGAGTTCAATAACCCTGTCAATTAGGGTTTATGTTCATGTTTAGGGTTTCATGATCTCTTTACTTAAGAATCACAACCCTTAATCACCACATGAATCATATTCATGTATGAATTAATGTTATCAACTTCTCAACTTGATTAGGTCATATCACCCTTCAGTTGAGTACATACAACTATGATTATCAAGTCATTGCTCCTA